>JAUDYN010000005.1:2400000-3600000 GCA_030407005.1 Desarmillaria ectypa
TAGGGTCTCTCTTCATGCTTTTAATTGATTGATGTTAATTGAGATTCACATCAGCTAGTTTCTCAAGCACTCCGATTTATATCGACTGCTATCCGATCAGGTCATTACCAGTCTCTTTTCGCCTCGCCAAACATTGTTTCCTCCCTAGTGGAAGGAGTAGTTGTTCCCAACACTTCTCTTCGAGAGCACGATGTTGAACAATTCGAGGATGACCCTCTGGAGTACATCCGTCTTGACCTCTCGCTTTCCTCCGCTGGAACCGATCTGGCCACGAGGCGTCATTCGGCGGCCGATGTGCTCCAAGCCCTGGTATCCAGTGGGTATGAGACCACCACTACTGAAATCGTCGGAAAATGGATAGATACAGGTCTGAAGCAGTATGAAGCTGACAAAACTGAAAATTGGAGAGCCAAGGATAGCGCTATCTATCTACTAACAGCGGTTGCAACAAAGGGGTCAACGACCCAGCAAGGTGTAACGTCGACAAATACACTTGTCGACGTGATCAAGTTCTTTTCTGAACACGTTTTCCAAGACTTGGAAGCATCTGCGGGCTCTGTTCACCCTATACTTCAAGTTGATGCCATCAGATTCCTCTACACTTTCCGAAATCAGGTAGGTTTCATACCATTCTGATTCGTACCGTGTTCTTGACGATTTTTTTGGCAGCTAACGAAGCCTCAATTGATGTCTGTATTGCCACTTCTCATTCGCCATCTTGGGTCAGCCAACTATGTTTGCTGTACTTATGCCGCGATCACTATCGACCGAATTCTTTTCATCAAGCAGGGTGGACAGTTACTGTGCGTCCAGTTCCTGTTGTGTATCATACCAAGACTGACGATCGCCATAAGATTTACTCAGACCGACATCCACGACTTTGCTGCTGACCTTCTCAATGCTCTACTGACAAAAATTGAATCCGCCAGGACACCTGAAAAGATAGCGGAAAACGACCACCTAATGAAATGTGGGTTATTCGTTTGATCGTCTCTTGTAGTTGCTGACAAGTCGTTGTCAAAGGTGTTATGCGAGTAATCTTCACAGCCCGTGAAGGTCTGACACCTGGATATGAACAGACGCTTGGTCGTCTTGTTGCAATTTTGGGTGTAATCTCCAAGAACCCCAGCAACCCTAAATTCGACCAGTACATCTTTGAAAGCATATCCGGACTTATCAGGTCCGCTTTTTTCTTCCTGTTCCCGGATTGGCTTGCACCATCTGACACCTCATTAGGTTCATAGCACGGGGAACTCCAGCCAACCTGACAACTTTCGAACAAGCGTTATTTGGACCCTTTACAATTATCCTGCAACAGGACATTGACCGTACGTGAAAACATGCCTGTTTGACTTTGCGACCTTAATTCCTTCAGTACAGAGTACATTCCTTATGTCTTCCAGCTTCTCGCCCAGATGCTTGAGATGCATTCAAAGGATGTGCCTACAGAGTACCGAAGCTTGCTCCCCTTCCTGCTCGTGCCTGCTATCTGGCAACAGAAAGGCAGCATTCCGGGACTTGTCAAGCTGCTGAGTGCATACCTCTCGCACGATAGCGCACAAATGGTTTCGAACAGACAGATTGCGACAGTGCTCGGTGTGATCCAGCAACGTCTGATACCCTCAAAACAGAATGACGGTTGGGGTTTCGAACTCCTGCGAGCAGTCGTGCGATATGTTGATGGGTGGATGGCTTCTCACTTATGCCCCTTACCTGATTACTGACGAAATCAACAGGGCCAGCCTTCAACAATACTTCAGAGATGTTGTAATGACAATACTCAAGCGAATGCAAGCTACCAAAACGGACAAGTTTATCTACCTCTTCACCCAATTCCTACTCTTCTCCTTCGCAATCGAAGTTCCGGGCGGTTTAACATGCGACTTTATCATTAGCACCATTGAGAGCATCCAGGCCAACTTGTGGTCACAGATCCTCATTAACTTCATTCTTCCGGAGGCCTCTAAAATTCCTATTAAGGACCGCAAAGTCGCTGTAGTCGGACTTGCTCGCTTGCTTACGGGCACACAGTACATGTTGGTTGAACCGAGTGTTAGGACGTGGTCCCCGCTGTTCACTGTCCTGGTCAAGCAGTTCAACGAGCCGCAGTATCTTGAAGGTCCGAAGGATGACACCGCCGTGGGTCTGACGGAAATTGATTATGAGGAGGCGACGGCAGGCTACCAGGCCGCATTTTCGCGTCTCGCTGCATCGGAATCGGCGCCTGATGACCCTGTTGCATATGTACGGAATCCCAAGCAATATCTTGCTGAGCGTCTGATGGCTATGGATAGGCAGAAGATGGGGGTGCTCGTGTCATCTGCAGACCGGGAGGTTGTGGGCCCTTTTTTGCAGAGTATGGGTTTGTAGGAAAGGTTATCTGTCGCACTTATATGTGAATTGGCCGAGGAGCAACGTAATATCATGTGTATGCACCAATCAGAGTCTAACTAATCGACAAGTACATATACTCGTGTTTTCTGTGCAAGGAAAAGCATTCCATTTTCAAGTAGACCCATGTTTGACATAATGTGTCTCCGTAGCATCGCGCTCGAATGCTTCAGGTTGATGTCTAGTATACGTGACTAGGGCGGGAAGATACATCGTCCGACATCAGGTCGCGGTTTTATGAACCTTGGAAAAAAAAATTCTCAAGAATGATGATTCAAGTGGATCCAAGCACCTGCGGCAAAAAAAAGTGAGTGACAGCGGGAGTAAAGAGATACCAAAAAAATAATCAGAATGGATGCAGCGCAGATGAAACTGCGAGCAAGATAAGCCGGACGTAAATCAAACAACTTTCCAAGGACTTGAATGAGGCCCTTCAAAGAGTCATATGGCCCCGGCGGTACTTCATCATTGGGAGAAAAGCTGGAAGGGCGAAATACATACCATTAGGATACAAGAAGGTTTTACACTTGGAGAAAGACCTATTGCAGTCCAGAATGCGATCCAATACCCCGAGTTTGAGAGTCCTCCACCCTAGACCTATAAGCGTCGACGACGGCCACGTTCATTGCTAGTCCTAGATAGACTTCTGATAATAAAAAAACACATCTCCGCTCCGCGGATTTGAGGCAACAGCATCTAACAAGATCTTTAAATTCGGTTGCCACCATCACCATCGACTTGCATCATGCTGTCAGAAAGAATGAACGCTCTACAGAGGTGGAAGAGAAAGAGAGCTTGTTGGAGTAAAGGAAGAGTTGAATTTTCCCACGAGACAAGTCTCTCTTGCTCACCGCCATGTTACCTCGGACCACGACTTGCAATTCTTGGAGCAATATGATAACGGCGTGCATAAAATTCTGCCGCTAATCATTACTTTTATTTAAGCGACGACAGCTTACCTCGACCCTTGTAACCTGGGGCAACTTTATAAGGCGCCAACATGTTCTTGTCTCTATTCCGACCACCACCATGCCTTCTGCAGTCAACAAGCCTGCTCCTGGAGTCTCCTTCTTCTCTCCCCACCAGGAGACTCCGTCTGGTACTGCCTTGTCCAAGGACAAGCCAATTCCCAGTCTCTTCCAACCTCTTACTATCCGCGGAGTTACCTTCCAGAACAGGATCTTCGTATGTATTGCCATCCTTGTCTAAATCTGCTTGCTCATCACCGTTTGTAGCTGTCCCCAATGTGCCAATATTCTGCCGTTGATGGACATATCACACCTTGGCACTTAGCCCACTGTACGTATTTTATCTAACGTTCACCCGATCAGCACTCAGTTTCGCCGCAGATGGCGGTATCATCACCCGTGGACCAGGTCTCTCAATTATCGAGGCCACCTCGATTCTCGCCAATGGACGTACCTGCCCAGAAGATCTGGGCATCTGGTCTGACGACCACGTTCGCACCCTCACTCCTCTCGTTGAGTTTGCCCACTCTCAGTCTCAAAAGATCGGTATCCAGCTCGCTCACGGAGGCCGGAAATCATCCACTGTTGCCCCTTGGCTTTCCGGGCAGGCTCTGGCCGAGGAGAATGTTGGAGGATGGCCCAACGACGTGGTTGCTCCATCGCCTATTCCTTGGGCGGCGGATTATGCCACCCCCAAGGAACTGTCTAAAGATGATATCAAGGATTTACTCCAGGCATACAAAGACAGTGCACTGAGGGCTGTGAAAGCTGGTTTTGATGTTGTTGAGATTCATGCGGCGCATGGATACCTCTTGCACGAGTTTCTAAGTCCGGTGAGCAACCAACGCACAGACGAGTACGGAGGGTCTTGGGAGAACCGTGTCAGGCTGATTCTGGAGGTTGTCGATGCAGTCAAGGGAGTTATTCCCCAGGATATGCCCCTGTTTTTCAGGTAACGCGCTTGTTGTTTTGTCACAAAACGGAATTGACGTGTTCTTTCAGGATATCTGGTTCTGAGGGCCTAGAATATCTTGATATACCATCCTGGCGCTCTGAAGATACTGTCAGTCTCGCATCCTTGCTCAAAGCGCATGGCATCGACTTGCTTGACGTATCGTCTGGTGGGAACTCCTCGCAGCAGCGCATCAAAGGCGCCCCAGCGTACCAAACTCCCCTCGCTCACGCCGTAAAGCAGGCAAGCATCCCGGGGCTTATTGTCAGTACTGTTGGGAGCATCACTGATGCTACACTTGCTCAAAGTATTTTGGATGAGGGCAGGGCGGATGTCATACTTGTTGGCAAGGGATTCCAGAAGAACCCAGGTTTAGTATGGGCCTGGGCAGACGAGCTGGGGGTTGATATTGCCATTGCGAACCAGATCTACTGGGGATTCTATGGGAGGAGGAAACCTAGGAATGTATCCAGTGTTTAATTTTTTTGAATATTTTTGGATAGACCGAATTACATTACACTGACTGATCTATGATGCATTGCCACGCGACCCTTTTTGATGTGGACCGTCAGGACAACTCGACTGTTTCTGAGGTGTGCTGCCCTTCGCTCGACTCCTTCACTTGTTCGTCATTATTCTCGACCTTTACAACATCGGATACCACAGCAACACTTCGACCAACGACGATACAACTCGAATTCACCTACCCAGTCATTTTCCGATCCCACCCGTCCTGACCTCTTTTACCACCTCATCTACCCAAATTCCGCCTCGCCGCCTATATTCGCTATATCATTTCTGCCTCGTGCGCCGCCGACACCTGATTCGCCGACAATTATCGGCTGGTTACCCGCGCAGGGAGCTGGAGAAGAGGCGGGGCTTAATGATTTCACTGAGAACCGTGCGTCACGCATTTTCTTGCTCTTTCTTACTGGAGGTTAAACGAGTACGTAGACAAGTTTCGGGAAGTGCTACATCAGGCTATACAGGACGGTCTGCGTGATGGTATAGACGAGGTGCAGCAGAATGGCGCGACCCAGCTGCAGAACGGATGGATGCACATACATGGTGTGTACTCCAAGTTCTGAATATCCCGCCTTCCTCGTTTTCTCACAAAATCCATTCTTGAAGACGAACGGAATATACCGCCATTAGGACGCATCGGCGACCCCGATGATATTCTTGCTTCGGTCCTCGTCGAGAACGGGAAGGTGTGCTATGCCCAAAAATCTCATTATAACGTATTCCAACTGATATCTTCTGTAGATACTGGCCAATACGTACCAGCCCATGCCAGCCTATCGTTTCTGCACCTCCCATGGTGTCATCCAATTGACGCCTGGCCTGAGTCAAAAGCTTAAGACTCTCCTCGGACAGCTTAGCGCGTAGATAACGCGTACCGTAATCAGTGCAGCGAGGACCAAAAGGATATGGACAAATGCTTGTCAAGTTATAAAAGGTGTTCGTTCGGTTCACCCTAGAAGGCGTCTTGGCGCGTCTTTGGTCATTTACAACCGGTAACCCAATCTAGTCATGCCCGAGTGTCAGTACCTCGGTAACTGCACTGAGGATACTCATCAAGAGATATCACTGTTTAATGACATCTAATGCTGGAAGGAACACTGTGTCCCGGCGGTGGACGGGTTCTTTTGAGCCACTTACGCGTATCACCAGTTTCTTTGATCAGACCCCGGACATTCTAGTGTCTGTGCACGTCCTTTATAACCACCATCTACGATTTGTCAATCCCCCGATTCTCTGTGAGACTTTTCAGGCATGCTACAGAATGATTTGCAGCTCGGTGTGGAGGACAACACATTCTTCAGTTTCTGCATGTCCTCGCTGATGGAGCTAAGCGCAATTTTGCAAGATCCATTGGATATGTTTTACGTTTTCAATGCCCTAGCTACCTCTCGCTTGAGTCTCGTCACCCTTATACTTCCATTTCACTGATACATTCATTGATAGTCGATCAGCCTTCGATCAGGCCTCCAAAATGATATCTACACATGGTCCTCCGCCAGCACTTGGTGCTTTAGAGTAATGCCGCAACGTGAATGGATTATGCTTCAACGGAAATTAAACGTGTCGCCTTCAGATTCGGTTTTAGTGAGTTCTGGCAAAGGACCCTCGAATGCGTTCCGAAAAAGCCCCTCCCTTCTAATATCCTCCGCTAACGAATGGTCAAATCCCAGCATTGTAACCGAATGATTTCTAGACCTTCATCTCCACGAACTAGAGCGTCGATAATGTCTCTAGTTTCTAAATTCTGCCTGTTCTTCGGCATTGTCTTCAGCCGATGCATCTCGTTCTTGACGTTGGAACCGGTGACGGATTCCCCGTACTTTCGCAAGCTGATCCTCGCTTTCACAGAGAGATACTCGTCAGATTTCTGGACTAGAATCTTTTGAATCCAATCTTGCTTCACCTGAAAAATGGGCATTAACGATACCAATTAGGTAGAAAATCGAAAGCACACAACCGACCTCTTCTGCCTGATCTATGAACGCCTGCTTTGTTACTTTACCACAGAGTATGCCCTTATACTCACCATAGTAAGTCCAGAGTGCTTGGGTCCCTTCTTTGACGAAGAGTGCAACGGTCTACCCCACTACATGATATCGCATTGAAAACAATAATCCGTGCCCCCCCAGCTGGGAAGGTAATGCTGAATTACACCTTTTCTGAAGAAAGTTAACCATCTGCCTGTTGAGCAATGAAGTTTGGGTAGTTTTGAGATGTTCTAAGAATGTTTTGGACCCCACGCCGTATTTCTCCAACAAAGACGGCGTGTGACGATGCAGCATGCATGGGATGGAGGGTCAATTATGAATAGCGGTATGTGAGAGATTAGGAAGGCGACGAGTTCTTTGGGTAAAAATGGATTTGTCTTTCTGCATCGCCTTGCGTCAATGCAACGGAACCAGCGTTTACCAAAAAATAAACTATTGTGTACCTTATTCTTTGGTATACTAGGTCTTCCAGCGGCAGGAGAAAGTCTTCTTTTGGTAGATCTACTTGAAGGGATAGATGTCTAAAAAGCTTCAGTTATGGAATTCTGTGCCAGCGACTTTGTACTTACCGTACGTTTCAGCTTACATTTATGACTCAATAAGTCACCGTCGGATACATCTCTCGAAAAATTGGTGGCCCAAGATGGGGCCAGTATTTCGGTATATGGCCTGCGCCGGATTGACGGTTTTACGTCTACAGGAAAGCGGCGTACAGGAGGATGAAATGACATTCATGAGAAAGGATCAATGATGGTCTCGACAATGGTTGGCCTCTGTTGGTGGAGGTGTCCTCGGAAGAGAAGACATGGACACTATCAGAGACTTCGGTTCAGTCTGGCTTTCGTGAGATTACGCCCCAGTAAGCTGACAGTCGACAGACCTGAAGAGCCGACAAAATGACTCTAAATGTCGTCCGAGATGTCATTGCAGAAAAATGCAGTAACAGTTCACTGTTCCTGTCTTGCTTGATGAGGACATTGGAATCGCCTCTGAGATTGCAGCATTCAGGCCATTTGGCACAATTTCCTTCACCAAAGGATGAGCCAGGTTTCCATGGTTGAATGGGAGAAATACTCACTACATTAGCATCCTCATTATACCGCCTCAGTTGCCTATTAAGGTCTTGGATTCTGCACTGTTTTCCTCCCGTATCTGCGCCTCTACCAGCTGCATCCTCACCTCATTGTAATTTTTCTGTATATATATCACGCTCTTCCAAAACAACGGCTAATTCGCGCTGAGATCTTGCATACTTTCGCTCCAGTTTAGGTGACATTTCAGAGTGGAACAATCGGAGCTTCGGTCCGGGAATCCGTGACATCGCGGTCGACGCGTCATCAACTTTCTTGTTAAGTTACATCGACAACAATGGAGGCACCCTCGACGTCCTCTGGCAGCATGGACCAGCGGCGGAAGGATGCGTTGCAGAGCTATCGTGAGGTAGCTGCTTTCTCTCGTTCTTGATGACTCTACTGAAATTCCCTTCGGCCAGAAAATGCGACACCACGAGTCGAGTAGCGAGAATCTGAAAACTCGTAAGGTTCAAGTATCTTCGCGTCGTATATAGTGGCTCATATCTATCAGTCCGTTTTTCGCTCAAGGACTTAGAGAAGGAATACGAGAAGACTGAGGACGACATCAAAGCCGTGCAATCCGTAGGGCAAATAATCGGCGAGGTCATGAAGCAGTTGGATGATGACCGGTGTAAGCCGTGTCTACATGGCCCGTTGTCTATGCTCACCATTTTTGTGCCATTTTATAGTCATAGTGAAGGCCTCCTCAGGTCCTCGTTACGTCGTTTCGTACCGCCCAGCCCTACCCGCCGCCAAACTCAAAAATGGCACTCGTGTATCTCTTGACATGACGACCCTGACCATCATGCGCATACTACCCCGTGAAGTCGATCCTCTTGTGTATAAGATGAGTCTGGAAGACCCTGGTGGTGCCTCGTTTGCGGGTATTGGTGGCTTGGGGGAGCAGGTTCGTGAATTGCGTGAGGTAAGAAACATTCTTTTGTCGCGCTCTATTTCTGAGCTCGCGCGTCATAGATAATCGAACTTCCTCTTCTGAACCCTGAACTCTTCCAACGTGTTGGAATTGAACCTCCGAAAGGTGTCCTACTTTATGGTCCTCCCGGGACTGGCAAGACTCTCCTGGCACGTGCCGTCGCAGCTACCCTACAAACGAACTTCCTCAAAGTCGTCTCGTCTGCTATAGTAGACAAGTACATCGGTGAGAGTGCCCGAGTTGTACGAGAGATGTTTGGGTATGCACGAGACCACGAGCCTTGCGTTATCTTCATGGACGAGATTGATGCTATCGGTGGAAGACGATTCTCCGAAGGTACAAGTGCGGACAGGGAGATTCAGAGGACCCTCATGGAAGTGAGTTTCCGTATCACTTGCATGCTATTAATGTGATTGATAAATTAAACAGCTGCTAAATCAAATGGACGGCTTCGATTCCTTAGGAAAGACGAAGCTCATCATGGCTACGAATCGACCGGATACATTGGATCCTGCCCTTCTTCGTCCAGGTCGTTTAGATAGGAAGATTGAAGTGCCGTTACCCAATGAGCAGGCAAGACTTGAGATTCTCAAAATCCACGCCGCCCCCGTAAACAAGGGCGGCGAGATTGACTACGAGGCTATCGTCAAGGTACGTTCGGGTGCTACGCTGAGAGCTTCTATTAATACGAACGTTGACCAGCTGACGGATGGATTTAATGGTGCGGATTTGCGTAATGTTGTGACGGAGGCAGGGATGTTTGCTATAAGGGATGATAGGTAAGATTTCAGTTTTCCCTGTTCTTCCAAAAACTGATTATAATGTTTACCTTTTCTTAGAGAATTTGTGAATCAAGAGGATTTGACGAAAGCAGCAAGGAAAGTAAGCGATGCGAAGAAGCACGAAAGTCAGTCCTTCCGATTTCTTTTAGGACATATTTACTAATTTATGAATTACACAGCCAAATTGGAGTATTCTGCATAGATCCTTCCTTCCGTCTTTCTCATTCTCCTCACATCCGCCAATACACTATTTTGCGAGTGTGGCTGTATGTAACGTCGACCTTTTACCCGCTTGATGACTATGCATTATGATTGACGTAAGCCGGGAATATGGTCGACTCCATTCTAAATACTTCTTAGAGTCCGTCACAGTAGAAGTTACGGTATTCAAGGACCACCATCAACGAAGCGAAAGCGTAGTGCGCGTGGATGATACCGACAATATCCATCAGAACGAACAGAACGAACGCACTTATATGTGTACCAGTCTCGGGAAAACGAATCTTGCGATGGACTTGTGAGGGATATTGCGATGGTAAGCAATGCAATGTCATAACATCATGTCAAGCGAACTGTGATTCTACTTCGATTGGTGAGCTTCACTCCTTTGTCCCTAGCAATCAAGCAGGTGGCGGCCCAATGAGGTACAAAACAACGCGAGAACTCGCATCGACGTGGCGAGGCTCGCAATTACGGCCACATGCCAAGAAGTCCTGGTTTGCGCTCTCAGGGACACGAGGCGAAAGGGCTGTCGAAAGCAGAAAGAATACGCTTCAGACAACATATCTATTACATCTCAGGGGATAGCTTCGGCCACGATTTGGGGTGACGGACGTCTCCGCAGAATGCTGGAGCCATACCGTTGGCAAGATACTTTAAGCCATCATACTTCTCACCTAAGGGACGACTCAATTGAAGAAATGATACCTGCTTTCAACCCCGCACGGTGGTGCCACTGTGCTTTCTGGAAAATTCACCTCCCCCTTTCTCACCTCTCAGACGGTGTCAAACGGCCATCTATCTATCTTGTTCCGCTCTTCGAGGCTGATGATGATGAATTGGGATTACTTAGTAAGGGTTAGTAGTGGCGCTGGTAATGAGTGAGATATGGACTTGGGATGGCTAAAATTGTACCGAAGATAGCCACCGTTCATCCCAATAGTCCCATGGAGGAACTTTCTGATGCAGACGTTATCCTCCAGTCGTAGAAGGTACGTACTGACTATCAAGGGAGCATTAGACCAAAAACGATGTTGTCCCGTACCAACACTCGCCGTAAAACTTGGTGTATTTCCTTGGCGTGTGGTGTCGTATAGTAACAAGGAAAATGAGATCTGTTCTAGTATTCCTGCCGCTCAATAGTTCTTTTTATACCCGGACAGTACCCCCACCAAGACCCGAAGGACAGTCATACCCATGAGCGTCAAATTTGATTGGTGAGGTAGAAAGGGAAATGATAGAAAAGCGGATATCGCCCTCACCAATCTCGTTAACTTGGGCTCGTTGGTGTTGGCGAAACCGTAGCCAAACAAAAAGCCGGGGTATAGGGCCAAGGTAGTCCTTGTCCGATCATCCAGACTCACTGCTTTAGTTGATTCAATATTACGGGATTAGCCATATTGATATGTCCTACTACAGCACAGTCCAAGATCCGAGCCTAATGCATTGAACGTGGTTTTAGTGGGGATGTAACACTGGAACTAACACTGGAACTGTCTAGCAGACCCATAACATCAGCGTCCGAGGCTCAGCGTTGCATTGATCGTTGGAATTTTGTGTCTGTCGCATTGTCCTTTGTGAAAGGTCACGGCCGTTGACAAATTTAAAATTGCAATTCTGACGGCCAAGATATCTCCTGCATAAGCAGATTTACTGTAGGCGGCATCGAACTATCAAAACTACCATCGCGACGGCCGTTCAAAATATTGAGTCACCCACTCCTGGTAGGTAGGCATTTCGGGCCAAGCAAAAACGGTGAAAATGGGTGGATAACTCAAAGGATTTTGACGAAGTTTTTAGCGAAATGGGTCGGGATTCCCTTTAATGGTAAAGCCGATGTATTTTGCTGCGGTCAAAAGACTTCATCCAAATTTTATTTCTATTCCAATTGTATCCCTTGCATTTTGACTACCCGAGTTAGTCATCACTAGGAATGACCGTAGTTCCTAGGTAGTACCCACATGTCATGGTTTCAATGAGTTCCATGTACTGATGAAGCTCGAAGCTCGTTCTTTATCAAGATGGCAGTGAAATCTCCGAGAAAGATCCTAACACCTCTTGCAATACTTATAAGGCTGATTTTTCATGAAAGTCATTGCCGATCAAGTATTCAAGTTGACGATCATGCGTCATGATCGGTGGAGCCATAACACGACGTCATGCATATACCTGAGGCCAGGTGTCCTTCCTTCACATTTCGCACCCCGAACTTCGAAGTCTCCATCTCCGATTAACACTGACATTTTGCAGGTCGCTGCTCACAAGTCCCCGTTCTATCTGCAAATTTTAATTATCTGGAACAACTACTTATATACTTCTCAAAAATATATTCAGAAGCTTACTCTATCCCCTCTTGACACCCGTACCGATGCCCATCCCAACACGAACAAGAGTTTCGAGTGCGGCCCGACTGTTAATTAACAAGTCTTCGTCCCACTCCACCGCACCCTTTTCAAATAATACAACAATGGTTGATCCACCTAGGAAAAGTAAGATGCAGTCTAGGGTCAGGCTGAGCAGGAAAGCTTACCGAAAGCAAAATACCCAAATTCTTGGCCACGTTGGACGTAATCACCTTCGTTCACAGTTGTCGTGATGGTCCCAACCATCATAGCACCAACACAAACAGCCATCACGCGGCCGAAATGAGGGCTATCGATGGGAACGATCTTACGCGTATTCTCTCCGTAAACGTCTAGAGCCGTTCTGATCGCTTGAGGCTGGTGGAAATACACAATGAGCGCCTGTAACCTACGGAAGATGTCCTCTTTCACTTACATTGACTGTATAATACTCGCCGGCAATGTACTTCATGGGACCAATCTTACCCTCTACAGGTGAGTGGAATCGGTGATAGTCTTGAGGCGCTAGTCGAAAGATAGCCAAAGCACCGCCGTTGTATCGCTCAGCTTGACCCTTATATGCGTCGCCCAACAATCGAGAAACAGTGAATTCACGACCTTTGATCCACAGGCGAGTCGCTTCGTTGACGGTTTCAAAAGTCATCAAACGACAGTCAGCCGCACTGACAAGCCGATAAGGGTCAGTGTGCTTCTCAATAGGCCTCGCAGAAGGTTTCAATTTCCTTTAAAAATTCGTTATAAGTGACTCTATCTGTATGTTGTAGAGGACAGAGAAAGATACCTATAGAAAAATTCGTTGAAGGATTCTTGGAAAACAATCAGTCACGCGATCGGTCAATGAGAGAGGCCAACATACTGAAAGAATCCAGAGGATCTAGAATCTCGTCCACCTTGAGGCCATGGAATTCAATGAAGGCAGGAATGTCGCCGGCAGAATCAGGCGCATCGTACTTGATTCCTTGTTTGATTGACAAAGATTTTAATAGACGCCGGGCTGTTTGCAGAGACATCAAGGTTAGCTCGAAGTGAGTGAAAAGACACTTACCTCCGTTGCCTTCCATTCGACCTTTAGCTCCCTAATGTTCATATAAGCATCACATACTACCAGGATCCGAGCTAAACCCACCTTATATAACAATCGAATACCTAACCTTACGTATACCTGCATCTTCTCCTCTTCCAACTGACCCGTCATCCTGTTTTGAACGATGATATTGGCCGAGTTCTGCAACCGTTTGAGCGATGCATTGATATTGTGGGGAGATACTTACAGCACCAAGCTTATAGTCACCGCTCGAAATCTTGCCGATGATCTTCGTATACCATTTCCGCTGAGCTTGACTGGCAGTAACGAAGTTGTCGACAACAATGCGGTCAACCTTGTTCCAATCCTGGCTCGCACAGACGGCAAGATGGGTAATGATGTCAACTTCCGCCTTCGAATTGAGCCTGGGTCGATGGCACAGTGGACAATTCTTAACATTGATAACACGTTCGAGCGATGTCTCCGAGCCTGAGGAGCTAGCGGCGGACAATGTAGACCCAGTCTTTGATTTGGATTTCAACCCTCTCCTGAACTTGGACCTCTTCTTCGCCGGGATGGCCTCCGATTCGGGGGTACCGGAGCCGGAAGACTCATCCTCGGGTTCAGAAGATGAGTAAGAGCCCTGCCTAGCCACTCCGCCGATAGGGCCGGCGATTTCACCCGTAGGTGTCCCCGAAGCAACATGCGCAAGAGGCTGCTGCGCAGGCTCAGTCGTGTATGACCCTGAAGGAGTTGGTTGTGCCTTTATTTCTACGCCACTAACCACATCGTTGGTTTCCGGGCCCACGGAGATGCTCATTGGGGGCCCAGAAAAGTCAAGATGGTCCAGTGGTAATTCATGACCTTCCCTGTCCGACATCATGATCATGGGCGTCGCACTAACGCTGCTGTCAAGAAGGGCGTCATCGGCGTCTAACCTCTTCTTTTCACTATCAGGTCGACCTAATTCCGCTTCTAAGCATTGGATGGCTTCGGCCATGGTTAACTCGTCCGTATGAGAATTTTTATTAAAACGCGTCCAAAACGAGTTGACCGTCAAGCGAGTGAGGGTCGAACCAAGAGAATCCAGCATGGAAGTAATCTCAATGTGAGATAGCGTTCCTGTGTCATCAGTGTCGTATTGCTTAAGGAACTGTAGCCAGAAGCGTTGGCGGAGGGTGGCATATGGTTGGTACATAGCCCTATTGTCCAAAAACCCTCAGTCATGAACGTGAAACGAGTGAAATCACATACCGAACAGAGATAACTGGGGCATGTTTAGACTCCCAGGGCATATCTTTGCCGGTTGTCAAAGGCAGTTTGAAGTCCATCATTGCTTGATCTTCATCAGTAAAAGGGTACAGGCCAGTCTCTTCGTCGGCTTGAGGTGCATTATCCAACAATTCCGTGAGGTCGAAACTGGCGTCTCCAATGTGATCATTGGACGAAAGTTTGTCCCAATCCAAGATGGTGAGCTGTACTTTAAAGGCTGTCTCATATCGCCTAACATGGAAGAGCAGCTTCTCGTCCCAAACAGGGCTCAACGAGTGACGAATAACACGGGTCCGGAAAACTTTCTTGCCGAATGAAATGACGACAAAGGGATCCATATCCCACCCTGTACGTGTCACTGTGAAATTGGAATGACTTCAGATCAGTACTTTTCTAATGCATACGAAGTTCTACTCACTGTTTTTCAATTTTGGCAGATCTTCGGCAGACTTGATCTCCAACATAACGATTCCGACGATGTCATTTGGACCGCTGAAGCTATACGGCTGCTTCTTCCGTTTCATCCGTCCACTAGCGCCATCGTTACCGCTACCACTGCTTGTGCCCGGTGTGCTGCCAGAGCCTGTGCCCCAGTTTCGCTTGAACCGCTTCTTCTCCTTTTCCAAACCTGAACGTGGCGTGCCTGGAGGTGTCCCTGTATCAGAAGTCTCGCTGGTAGGATTTGAGGTCGAGGTGGACCGTCGTGAAAACTTCATTCTCATGAAGCTAGAAGAAGGCGTCCCAACTTTTGGTGAAGGAAGCCTCTTGTTTGGGGAAACAACAGGTGTAGCTGGTGTAAAATCGAGCTGAGGAGGAGATGCACGGCTTTCAGCTTCCTGTGATGCAGGGGTATTGGTAGAGGCAAGAGGCAAAGTAGGACCAGTAGAGAAGCTAGTTGCTGGGGTTGTGGGGGCAGTATTGAGCGTGGGGGTTAGGACGGGAACATTGTCGTCTAGAGCATCGGCAAACTCCTCATCGTCAGAAGAGTCAGAGTCAGAATCCGATGAGATACCGCCGTCGTCTTCGTAGTCAGCCACTCCGGCGTGAGAGCGCACGGTACCAACACCTTCCGTCTACAGAGTTATATAAATGAAGGACATACTTCGGCAAGTTTCCGAGACTTACTGGTGGTGCAGATACCAAAGAAGGCCGAGATCGTCTGATGAGTTCTGAGAAGATCTCGTCAAACTCAAGAAGGCTCTGCGTTTTGGGCGGCGAGACGAAGCCAACTTTAACTTGCACGGACCCGGCGTCTTTCATTCCATCTCTTGTCGAAACAAGGTTTAATGAGAATGCCTGAATGATTGTGGCTTTGGCACGCGTTTCTGATAAGAAAACGATTGACATACCGTGTTACCTGGCTCGTCAAAGCCGTACGGCCTGTCGTTTCCAAACCAGTCCTCCAGGGGCAAAGCGACCTCGCCCATGTAGTCCTTCTTCATCAACATATCCTTGTCCCAGGCCACCATCTCCAAGACACCCAGCCTGTCAGCCAGGGAGAGATAGATAGGAAAGTCAAAAGTCGCATCCTTGGCCGCATAGATTGGCTGAAGTGTCTTCTTTGCCACGGGAGTCTGGAATCGCGAGTTCAACATAGACACGACGATGAATCTACCGGCACATAGTATAAGCTCCTATCACACCACAACGAAATGAGGGTAGATACGCACGGATCACTTGCTCCGTTCCTATCCTTGGCCAACATGTCCTTGCAGCTGAGAATCTGCAGCCTCAGAATTACTATGGGGTCCTCTCCTGTGATGGGCGAAAGCGTATTGCGCCCGCTCCCACGACCGCCACCGACGAGAGTGCCAGCGCCACGCACGGGGAAGCGTGCAGCGCTCTTGAGCGCGCGCTTGAACTTCATTGCCTTGGGAGCCATTTCGTGTCGTCGATAGCGAATGTTGGACAAAAAGTGAGAATTGGACTGCACTAGGGTGAGACGCGCCCAAACTGCAGAATCGTTGCAATTAAATATACGGTGCTAGACAAAGGCGTACTCGGCCGCAAGACAAAGGAAGACAAAGGAGTACTTTCAGTGGCAGTGATTGGTAGAAAGGCTCGAGAAGCACTGGAGAAATATGGGCGGCTCCGCACAGCGCAGGGTATTCGATCACGTCACCCCACATGTCTCATCGGCCGGCACCACAACAAATTACGTTCATAAGTTCAGGACTGCCCATGTAAATTGTCCGGGTTACAGCTGCCAACTACACCAAGTAGAAAAATGCTAATTAACACTGTGCTACGCGAAGAAAAACGCTAGTGGTCCATGTGTAGAATACGGCCAAGTAAACAAAGTAAATCACGGGTAAACGAGTGACCATGGTCTTAAAAAAGTCAATGTCATGAGCAAAGGTCTTTGTCATGAGAAAGTACGAAACATGCGTAACTCATGAAAGGTAGAGAGCAGACAGAATAATAGACAATAGCGCAATACCTGAAATCGTCACCTGGGTAGCGCCATTGCCAGTCGACGCTGCTCCAGCACCGGAGGCGGTGCTGGTGGCTGTACCGCTACTGCCAGTCGAACCTCCTCTCGATGTTGAGCCCGAAGTATTTGCAGAGGTCGATGCGCTACTGCTTATGGTTGGTCCATCGGTGTACAAGGCCGAGCTTGCGAACGAAACACAGTTGCTGGATGCGGGTATCCTCGCGGTGTAGGGAATGGAGGTGATGGGGCCAAGGGATTCGGGAGGCTGAGTGTAGGTCATGACAGCACCGCCTGAGGTATAAACACCAGGAGGATCCTGGTTTTCACCTTGGCAAGCCTCGAAGACGCCCTCTTGAGCATTGTTAGGCGCATTGTAGGCACAGCCGATACGGTCGTAGATGTGTTGACAAAGGTCAGCTGGGTTGGGCCCAGAAGGATCGCAAACCTTGAAACAAAAGGCGTTGCCACCCATGAAGCTAGAAACATTTTAGTAAAAATATCGCCGCAGTTCGAGAAAAGCGCACTTGTGCCACTCAATAGCTTGGGTGTAAGTGCTGTTGTCAGTGCCCCAGCCGGTAGAGTACACGAGACCGCCCATAGGGTTTCCACGCTGAAGATAATTTTCAACATCGAGAGAATCTGCGAAGAATAAAGAGACTTACAAGATCAGCGCCATGAGGATCAAGTTCGCCTCCGAAATCACCATCTTGAATGTTGATTCTTGTCTGGTCAATGAAACCGACGACCTGAAGATACCCAGGCGTCTTGATGAACTGAACGCCCTTCAAAGTACCCTCTGGCATCAAACGTGTTCCACGGCCCTTTTTGGTACACCACGCAACTTCCTCACCCTCAGTGTCGGCGATAGTGCTGTTTGGCTGGGAGGGAGCCCACAAGCAGAAGTCTTCATATGACATTTTAACAAAGGAAAAGGTAGACAACGGAGAGATATCTACCATCAAGGGCGTTCAAAAAAGAAGTTTGACAAAGCGAATTTTGGTTTTCTGTGGTCGAGTTGCACAAATTGTAACCAAACTGGGTTCCTCGAATCAGGCCTTGGTCGGTATCAACTTTATAGGGCTATAATCACCACTCAAGATCAAGAATGCGGGTCATAAGAATGCATGGCGTACTATTTGAGCAGGGTAAGCATAATGCTTCGATGCCAGGGGCGTTGCGGGAAAAGTCCCAGTAGGAGCTTGGGCCTGAACGGAAGAAGCCGAAAGCGCAGCGAGTGCAAAAGAAAGAACGGCAGCGGCCATGCCAAAAAGAAAATTGCTTCGGGAGGAAAAAACTGAATGATACGAGTGAAAAATATAGGACCCGAAAGGGCGGGCGTTACTGCGTGTGTCGTTGCGCAGTCGAGTTGAAATACCGATATCAGCGGACTTTGAATTCCACGTGCTGCGCACAGACCACCTCGACTGACAGGCGCGTGATCAACTTGAAACATTTGATTCAGATGACGCGCTATTCAACTTGACGCGTCTCATTAGCCTTATACCACCATCTTCTCTCTTCAGCACTTCAGCACTTCAGCTGTTGTGAAGTCGCATAAGTTATGCCAAAAGCTATCAAAGGTATTCCTTGACAAATGGATTACTCACATTCTCTTAGACTCCTCTATCAAAGCCGTGTCCAAGGCCTCCAAGACCAAAAATGGTGAATATATGCGCCTTTCACGCATCGACGCTACGCCCACGACAAGCCATTCAAGGAGGGAAAGCTGCCGCGCGAACCTACCAAATACCAACAGTTCATGTCGGTCCAATTGAAGCTTTGGAAGGCACAGAATCTGGTAGATCCGCGACGGATGCGATGAAGGAGGTTCCTTCTCGGTTGTCTTCGTGTCTAAACCTGGATATATGCGCGTACATTCAGGTTGCTGCGCTGTGGAGAGACTCCCCTGAGAATCCCAACCGAGGCAAGGCACCGAGGCCGAAGAAGAAAAAGGCTGCTAACCCTTGTTCACCATCCGAGCTGCCGTCGTCGTCGCAACCCCGCTCATCAGACAAGGAGAGCGCCCCCAGCAGCGAGTTTTGATATCCGTTCTCTTCTACGTAACTCTCTTTGCTTCTGGACTCTACTGTGTGCCTTGTTTCTTGCTCCGTACGCTCACGACGTTGCCTTTGTGCTGGATTTCGGTCTGCCATACTGGTCTTTGTAGCTCTTTCTTGTCGTTGTCTGCTTCGTACCCTTGGTTGGAAGTCTCACAAATGTTGTCTGTACTTGTATGGTACATCATCCTATTACTAATGTCAGAAGCTGAAATTGCTCCGTATTTCTCGGGCTGAGCGCTGGCGCTGAGCCTGTAAGGATCTCTTCTTTCAGATTCCGTCTCTAGCGGTCCATGATACAATATCTCTTCTGGACCTCTGCATCAATATATTGCTAGACCGGACGTTTTATATCTTCCACTGTACTGGCACCTTTGTGATCGCATGGCATGCACAGATAAGAATACATAACTCTCAGAAGGAAGCGCATCTTGTTATAATAATGATCCTTGAAATGCGGCTATACACGTTAGTCGAAGTGCGGCATTTACACGTCAAGTAATGGTACTAATCTCTCAGTAGTGCTCCAAATTTGTTGTGCTTTCCCATCTTTGTGCGTCTTCGCCCATAACGAGGCATGGGCCACCAATCTTCATTCATCTCCCATGTTAGTGAAAATTGACGCATGACCAAAATTCTGGTTAATATGTTTCCGTCGACCGGCATCGGTGCTAGCCGTTACTGAGACATCGTGACGAGTACGATTGCTGAGAATGACGCATTATTTGTCACTGGAGTGTGAAGCAAATTGATGAGTCATCAATCCGCACGTTGAACTTCCAAGTCTAACTGCCTCACTGCTACCTGCCATTACAAGTGTTTACGACGATGGGTGAGCCAAGCAGCCATTTCACGTAATTATCTTTGACACAAAATCTAGGTATTCCCAAGGTCCGTGTGTTTTTCAAATGGTTGACATACTGAAATACAAAGTGACCTGTCCATGTCCAGTTTTTCAGATACATATCGTGCGTAGCTCCGAGAGTAACGTATTATAGGACTGAACTGATACTCTCTCAGAGAGCGCTACCCGCTAACGTCCCAGCTTATTCAGGAAAATAAGATACCTGAATTTGGCAAGCTCTATTGCACCATCCTGAAAGCGTCCCGTTGACCAAACCGTTTGTACAGACAATCTCTATCTGGACTTCAATGCAATCATTCACAACTGTTCGTTTCTCATTGCTGCATGCTCCGGGACATATCTTAATACCTGTCTAGGTTCACATCCGAACGACGACGATGCCCATTTCCGACTCTCAGAGGAACAAATATTCACGTCTATTTTCGCGTATGTCGACCACCTCTTTGGAAAGATCAAGCCAAAGAAACTCTTCTTCATGGCTGTTGATGGCGTTGCCCCGCGCGCTAAGATGAATCAACAACGAAGCCGGCGGTTCAGGACGGCAAAGGAGGCAAAGGAATTGAGAGAGAAGGCTGAGGCCAAAGGGGAGAAACTGCCGGAGGAGAAGGCATTTGACAGTAACTGTATCACTCCTGGTGCGTTTCCTTTTCTGTCCTCGGCTTATGACCTAACAATGATTCAGGGACACCTTTCATGACCCGTCTCTCCGAACAACTACGATATTTTGTGAACAAAAAGATAACTGAAGACTCAAATTGGCGGAATGTACAAGTGGTTTTGTCCGGGCACGAGGTTCCGGGCGAAGGTGAACATAAGATCATGGAGTACATTCGACTCTCTCGGGCACAACCAGATTACAATCCCAACGTCCGTCATTGTCTCTATGGCCTGGATGCCGACCTTATTATGCTTGGCTTGCTGAGCCACGATCCACATTTTTGTTTGTTGCGTGAAGAAGTCAAATTTGGCCCAGCGTCGAAGAAGAAAGGAGGAACCAAGTGCGTACTTTCTCTGTCTGTTTGACCCGGTTCGCTCATGGTATACTATAGTTTGGAGAGTATCAACTTCTATTTATTGCATATATCTCTCATGAGGGAATACCTTGATCTTGAATTCCACGGAATCGAATCACGGTTACCATTCCCCTATAGCCTTGAACGTGTCATCGATGACTTTGTTCTTCTGGCCGTATTTGTGGGCAATGATTTTCTCCCAAACTTACCCGATCTCCACATACACGAGAATGGTCTGGAGAAGTTGTTTGACGTGTATAAGACGGTTTTACCTGAACTAGGTTTGCTTTATACTCTTCGATGCCGCGGTATGCATCTGACATATCGCAAGATGGATATCTTAATGAAGGAGGAAAAATCAACCTGCTACGGCTGCAAGTAGTTTTGGACGAAATGGCCAAGTGGGAGCAAGAAGTATTTGAGAAGGAATATGCGGATCTAAACTGGTACAAAGGAAAGCAATCTAAACATGTGCAAGAAATGGAGTTAGCGCGTAAACGGTCAAAATTGGGTGCGCTGAAGTATTGTCACTCGCTTATGCATGCTTATCTTTACTTGCAGTCTTGACACGCCCGCAGCGCGTAATTTTTGAGAAGGTTCACGAGTTTGTGTTAGGCAATGACAAAAAGGGCAAACTGGCCCTGCCGAACGATTTTCCTGCGCGGGAGCGGAAGTTCATTGGTTCTTTGGCAGAAGAACTCCATTTGTCCATCACGTGGGATGAATACGATGACGATGTCAATTTGGTTACCTTGAGGTTTCCAGGCGCTTTCGAGGAGACATCTTCCCCAAAGGAGGATGGACAAGAGGATGGAAAGAAGGACGGTGAAGATGAGGGAGAGTGGGAAGATGTCGATGAAGACGACGAAGAAAGTAAAGCCGCCATTGAAAGGATCTTGAAGAAGTATGCAAAGGCGTCTGTGATGGATGAGGATGAGGATGGGGGCTTCGATGCAAGACACGAACGATCTATCCGGGAAAAGATGGATGAATGGAAACGGAGTTACTATAAGGTGTGGGTTTTGGTCTAGTTTCAAGGCATCGGTTAAACGCAAATATCAGGGAAAACTAGAGATATCATATGATGATCCGAAGGCAATGGGCGCCCTCACTTATCGATATGTGGAGGGCCTTCAATGGGTCATGCATTACTATTATAGTGGAGTGACGTCGTGGGGATGGTTCTACGACTATCATTACGCGCCTAGGATATCAGGTTTGTGGAGTTGATATCTCCCGTAGCGAATAGCTTAATTCTTCAATGAATTTCAGATCTTCGAAATGTAGACAAGATGACGTTCAACTTTGAACTCGGAGAACCGTTCAGACCGTATGAACAGCTGATGGGGGTGCTGCCTGTGGCTAGCAAGGATCACATACCGCTAGCATTCCAAGTATTTTTATATCTACTCAATCCACCTTAGTGATGGCTGATAGGTTTCTAGGATCTTATGTATGACCCTAACTCACCCATCCTGGACTTTTACCCCTTAGAATTTGAGCAGGACCTCAATGGGAAAAAACAAGACTGGGAGGCAATTGTTAAAATCCCGTTCATTGACGCTAAACGATTACTGAAAGCTATGGCCTGTAAGCTTAATTCGCAATCATTGTGTTATTGACTACTAAGGTCGTACTCATAGCTCGTGAACATCGACTGACTCCTGAAGAGAAGCGGCGCAATAGCTTTGGTACTAGCACCAAGTTCACGTACAGAGTTGGCGGCGAGCCTACTCTATATCCTTCCTCTCTCCCCGGGTTCTTTCCGTCGCTACACTGTTGTATGTGTGCGATGGAACCTTTCGATCTCCCTACACTAGATGGCTTGCGCCTTGTTGATGGCTTGCTCGAGGGCGTTTCATTAGGCGTTGATGCACTTGCTGGGTTCCCCTCCCTCAAAACCCTGCCACATACGTCAGTCCTTGGTTTCCATGGCGTCAACGTGCACGGGTCGGAGAGTAGAAATAAATCAATGGTCGTGCACATTGAGAATCCGCACGAGGGCCGGAAGATTGGTGATATCGTTAATGAAATGGTCGGACAAAGAACGTTCATTGGCTGGCCGTTTTTACAGGAAGGCTTAGTTGTGGCGGTTTCGGATGCTCTCTTCAAATATGAGAAGATGTCCGTTGTCCCCGGGACCGCACCCAAAGTTGTGTCAAACCCTCATTCCCCTCAAGGCTTAAACTTTTGGAAGATGAAGGCGGAGCGAATAGAGCAGGTATACTCGAAGAAGTGTGGGGTGATCACGGGAAATGTGGAAGTTCTTCTCCATGTTCGGCCATTGAAAGGTACGATTCTTCTTTGGGGGTACAAAACGTATCAGTATTCTGACCAGCGTCGTAGGTTTAAAGCGCCTTGAAGATGGTGCCTTTGTGAAGGATTACGAAGGCATCGAGAAAGAAACGGAGCAGGCGATTCAGATGACCTTGGGACATGTAACATCTGAAGATCCCCGGTATATTGAACGCCCTGCGCCGCCACTGTCAGAAGAGTTCCCAGATAGGAGCAAGATCTTCTTCTTGGGTGAGCATGCTTATGGCGTTGCTGCGCAAGTTACCGCCACTACAGACACGTCCCTTTCCGTCAAACTTGCAGTGCGTGCTTTGTAACTTTTGCCGATTAATGTCCGTGGGCCTGATTGTGATCTTTGTCAAGTTCTTTCTGTCCGAAAAGTCCGAGAACGACAAGTTCAAGACGATTGTCCAAGACCGGACTTCCGAGCGGTATTATCCTTCGTTCAGAGCTGCCGAGATGGTCGGCATTTCTGGGCGTGCGTTATCAAAAATAACGTCGAGCTTTATGGTAATAACTTCGGACGGCGTGAAGAATAATCTGGGTCTAAGCTTGAAATTCGAAGGGAAATCGATGAAGGTGATTGACTATTCACGCAAGGAAGGTCGGAACTGGGAATTTAGTGAGAAGGCAATCAAGCTTATAATAAATTACAAGGTAAGTCCCAATAAATACTGATTTTCACACACCGTTGATGTCGTTGACAGACAAAGTTTCCTGATATCTTCCGTTCACTCGACGGGCCCGGAGATGGTGGGTCCTAATAGAGACATATATTATGCATACTCTGACTTTGTCTTAGCAATGGCCAAAGCGCTGGAAGCACTGCCAGGGCCAGATTCCGATGGGCGTGTCCGGGAAATCAAGGCCTGGCTCAAGACTCAAGGCGTTCGTGACTTCGAGCCTGTATCATTGTTTTGCGATCAGCTGACAAAGGTGACCACCCTCATTTCGTCAAGTTCTATTACATCGACTAAGTGTTCTGACAGAACATGGTCAATGAGATCGAGAAAACGGCTGACTCCTTCAATGTGAATAAGCCTTCTACGGCCATCAAGAAGGCAATCGTCAAAGGTATTCCTCGGCAAGCCGTTCTCAAGCCTGCTCATGCCGTGTATCGCCTGCAAAACCAACAATTTGCTCTCGGAGACAGAGTCACGATGATACAAGATTCTGGAGCAGTGCCCTTGGCCGCCAGAGGCGTTGTCATTGGGTTAAATTCCAAATCTATGGATGTGGTCTGGGACGTCCCATTCATGTCAGGAACTACATTGGGCGACAAGTAAGCTTTACACGCTCTGTTGTCATCCTAGTCTACGAAACATTCTTCTTTTATTTAGATGCTCACAATATCGGGGATTGACTGTCGACTTCAACTCCTGTCTTAACTTGACTAATCCCCAGTTTGTCACGCCTACCAATCCCAAGGCGCCTCCGCCACCAACAATTACAACGCCTTTCAAACCGCGTTTCGGCCCACGCCCTGCTATTCCATCCGCACAGGGACAGCCAGCTGCCTCTGGTTTTAGACCAGCTCAACCGAGCCAAAAGTAAGTCATTCGTGGAAATGTGTCGACCATACTAATTCCTTATTCCGTCAGACCATTTTTGCCTGTTTCCATTATGTCGAATCCTCGAAGAGGTCGTGGTGGATACGTAAACGGACGTGGCGCGGTGCCGACAGGAGCTCCTCGATCACCAGTGCCTGGAGTTGAGCCCTCAAAAGAATCATATGCCCCGTCTATGAATGGCACAGCTGTGAATTCCAGACCAATGCGTGGTTTCAACCCTGGACGAGGACGGGGAGGATTTGCCCCCGGACTTCGTGGTAGAGGAGCGTTCACTCCTAACATTGATCGTGGTCGCGGCAATCCTCCGCATCGAGGTCGAGGCCGTGGATCATTTGCTGCTCCCTTGCTGCCATCATAAAGTAGCTGTATTCCTCCATGACGGTACAATGAAGTTATTGCTATACAGGTTATCTTATTGTTGTATTCTATCACTTGCAATCTTAGTACGCCTAGGGACGTCTATCTATATGGGGTTACACTATATGAGTGATGGATAATTACGGAATTCGCCCGCGCGAAACCCAAAGGAGGTTCATAACCATTCAACGGTCTGCGGATTCTCAAATTAGTTTCGGCCTTTTTCACCATAAGAAATTCGCACCGCCGGTGGCTTTGAAGAGATGTCGTAGGTAACACGATTAATGCCTGGCACTTCGTTGGTAATACGGGAAGAGATCCGGCGAAGGATCTCTGCTGGGAAAACATACCTAGCGAGACTCATTGAGCATATCACATGGATTACATGTCGGGGACTTACCAATCAGCAGTCATGAAATCCTCGGACTGCACAGCACGCAAGGCGACGACCTTCGAATGCGAGAATCAATTGAAATCCAATCGGCGGAGAAATAGAATTCGGGCATACTTGCTCGTAGGTTCTCTGATCACCCATAACTCCAACAGCTCTGACAGGTAATAAGACGGCGAACGCCTGAGCAATCTCATTATATAGCCCAGCTTTACGAATCTCCTCGATGTAGATGTGATCAGCTTGTTGGAGTATCTTGACCTGATCGCGTGTGACGGGTCCGAGGATCCGTATTGCCAGTCCAGGTCCAGGGAAAGGATGTCGTTGGACGAGCGGCGCAGGAATAGACAGTAAGCGCCCCAAAGCCCGGACCTCATCTATATATGTCTAACATCAATGAAATCAGCTGGGAGTTATGTAAAACGTACCTTTGAAAAGTTCCCTGAGAGGTTCAATCAACTTGAGCTTCATGTCCTTGAGGAGACCCCCAACGTTGTGGTGCGTCTTGATCGTAGCACTGGGTCCCTTAAAGCTAATGCTCTCAATGACATCGGGATACAAAGTGCCTTGCAGTAGCCACTCCACTCGTCCTTTTCCGTCCTTCGCGTCCTCAATTTTCACTGCTTCTTCCTCAAAGACATTGATGAAAGTGTTGCCGATGATCTTGCGCTTTTTCTCGGGATCCTCTACCCCTTCCAAGCGTTGAAGGAAAAGGGAGGATGCATCGACAACGGTGAGGTTAACGCCAAGATCTTTGTTCAGCATCTCGTCAACCTGGGCGGCCTCGTTAAGGCGAAGAACACCATTATCCACCATGATCGCGTGAAATCTGATATGTTAGGTATACACTCATAGCGACGAGCCGAGGAACCCACCTATCGCCGATGGCTTCATGCATGAGCTTCGCAGCAACGGTGCTATCCACACCACCACTAACCGCGCCAATTACACGACCCGAAGCGCCGCAAATTTCTCTGATGCGGTTGATTTCCTTGCCGATAAATTCTTGCTAGTGAAATGTTGGTACACACAATCACAGGAAAGCACATGCAGACACACACCATCGTCCAGTCGGGCTTAGAACCGCATATTTGCAGGATAAATTGGCCGATAACTTGTTTACCGCGGGGGGAGTGAGTGACTTCCGGATGGAACTGGATCCCATAGAATGGCTTAGAATTATGAGCAATGGCAGCGTATGGAGCAGTGCTCGTATGGCCAATAACGTGGAAATCGGGTGGCATTTCCGTAAGTTGGTCACCGTGCGACATCCATATCTATGAAACGATCAGAAAGTGCATGCTTTTTCAAGTACACCACTACGCTTACCTGCATTTCGTCTCCTAGACCCTCAAATAGAGCGCCGGCGGACGAACCCGTATCTTCTGTCTTGACGATCTGGATTTGGGCAAATCCGTACTCTCGGTGATCGCATTTCGCTACTTTTCCCTTCATGGACCACGCCATTTCCTAGAGTCATGTGTCGTTAGGATGGGAAGACGACCGTGGCACTCAATCAGGTGCACCTGCAATCCGTAACAGATGCCCAAGACAGGAACCCCGAGGTCGAATACTGCCGGGTCAACATGAGGCGAATCCTTGTCGTAGACAGAATACGGTGATCCGGACAATATTACACCTTAGAGGCAAGTTAACCTCCGGTGCTTTCGAAAACTTTCAAATGGAAACCTTTGGGCTTGAAGTCGAGATCCCTAATCTTCACCGTACAAGGCATTAATTCGGCATAGACACTGTGTTCACGACATCTTCGGGTAATAAGATGGCTGTACTGTGGTCAACCTTTTAGTAAAACAGTGCGAAATTGCTTAGAAAGCTACCTGTGAGCCAAAATCGAGAATCAAGATAGTATCGAAGGAATCGTGTATTTCACCCATGGTAGAGCCGACGATAGAAAAAAATGTTCGGATAAGGTCCCGGTCGGAGCGTTGCCACTTTTGAAATTTCAGCCTTGCTTTCACAGCACGTGATATTCGCGTCCGAAATTCGAAATTTGAAATTTGTGAGCCTCTTGTTACCTACCATCATGATGATCTTGTGCCTCTGCATGTTCCTGGTCCTGACTTTCCCTCCACTTTAACGCCAAAAGGGTCTCATACAGATAATAACTTTACTTTATCGATATACGTGCTTTCCCTACCAGGCCGATTGGTAATACCATCTTTAGCAGATAACGACAGACGGCGAATTGGACTGAATAGCTGGACCGCAGGCTCTCATGGGCTTTACACCTGCTCTCCTGGTTTTATTCTGGTGGAAGGTTCTAACCGCGAAGACCGAGCCCAGTCGTCGTCTTCAGCAGCAGGCCGTTGACGATTCACCAACCTGGATGCCTGCGAACTCAGTCGCCACTTGATAGAATTCTTCTATCACGTCTGATGAATCGTTTTGACCTGGTTCCTGTGCCTCTATTGCTTTGCGTTTGCCCAACGCCCGCAGTCACGTTTGAGACTGTCTTTATGTTTAGCAGTTTGTACATGCAGTCCCTGCTACGTTATCGCTAAAGGGATAGTGATGCTGATAAACGGTACTAGGTGTCGATGCGCGTAGTTTTACGTGAGCATGGTCCTACGCGACGTATTGTGTCGGCGAAATCAGAACCGATGCGCGACAAACGACGTGTTTCACACACTGGTAAGGGAATCGTCTTATCCACGATGCGGATATTCAACACGATGGGCTGCGCTTAACACCAGCACTGTCATACATTGTTTGGATTATATAACAACGGGGCGGTCACTGTTGACAGCCTACCCGTCTACCCTCAAGCGACGGTTTGGCATCTGATTATTTGTTTTCCATGTGAGGTGTATCTCTTAATGTTTGTTCTCAGTGGCAGCGCACAGCTTGTCGAACTTTGAAAGTCTTCTTAGTCCGTGTTCTAGGTCTTCCGCGTTTTGTCTCATTCAGCCGTGTCTTAGGAAGAGGGCCTCTTCCGATACGCATCTTTTTGGTGAGGAACATGACCTATGGACGGCACCGTGACGTCTGGCATTTCTCCCGTATGCTAAGTCCGCTTAGCCCACTGTGGCGCGCTCTGGGGTTCTTAGAATTCTATCCTTTTTCTAGAGTCTACCACACGACAGTACCTAGGCACAGTGAGAACGTGATATGTCGAATACATACTATCATCGAGCGACGCTCGGCGGGTGATTATTACGCGCGAAGCTTGTTCCTGCTTGGCTTTCTATGGCTTCTTCGTCCTGGATTTCTAGGGCTATTTCCGGCGATCTGAAAGACGTCCAAGCCCCGCAATGATGATGACGATGTTGATGACCTCTGCCTTGCCGAAGCGCTGCAGGGTTAATTGCCAGGACATACTTAGTTCAATGATTCTTTCTGCGGATTGACTGAAATATATATATATAGCAATGGGAAGCGGGCATTTGCGAAACTGCTATTGAACTTAAGCGAGAATCGGCATGTGATAGGTGCGTTAAAACTTTGGGGACAGCTGTGAATTTCAAGCTCAATATTCATGGGCAGGCCGTGAGGTGATGGTTCTACTTGCACCGCGATGGGGATTGAAAGCCATGTTGGTTGGTTGGCTTCATATTTGCCAATATTTGATTCGGAGCCTGACGCCGTGGACTTCCTCCGAGGTCTTATCTGCATGGATGTGATCAACGTTTTTATCCTGATCACATCGGGAAAACAAAGCCTCGTCAATTTTGGATCTCGCCGAGGAGATCTGTGATGTACGTCTTTTACATATATATTTCATTCCTTTGCAACTACGTCCGTGCCTTTTGTTAAGTGTTCATATTTAACCGACGGCTCCCTCCATTTCACCAAATATATGAGTCCGCAAGCCATTCTGCATCTTTCTGAAACGACGAATCCTTATCGAGCAACGGGATTGTGCCGCGTTTCCTTTTGAGCAACGTGAACAGTTGCATTTCATGCTGACTTTCAATACCAACCTGCAAGGGCTGTAAGTGATCAAGTCTGTTACCATTAGGAGCAGGGGCTTCCGTTATCGTGCACTCATATGATGTGATGAAATCTTCCAGCGCTCATCCTTAGTTATTGAACCCCTCAATACAAAAGGACTAGTTCCGGTTGTTTCTTGGGAAAGAAGACTCAATAATAGCAGAATGAGCCTTCATGCCTTGGATCCCGGAACACGACTTGGAAAAAACAAGTAACCGGGATGGCGGTAAGCCCTCCCATATCCGATGCTCCATCCGCCGCTGACTTAGCTCGATTGACTACTTGCCAATGCCTTGATCTCCACGGAAGGTCTTCGAAACAGTCAACTTACACCACCCTTAAGTGCCATCCGGAATTTCCCAGCCTGTCGGTTGCGCATTCTTGGTTAATAATTGACTATTAACTTTGCATTTCAGGGTTGGCTTGTGGGGCCGTCCGAGGGCGTAAAGCTCCAGGGACCGAAAAATAACAACCATTTGAGAACGTATAGGCCTTGGTACTTGAGAACTGTTAGTTCGGACATCAATATTCGCCTGTACCATAATGCAATGTCTTCCTTCCCGCTTAGAGCCGTTTCTCGCTGCGTCTCGAACGTGACGAAAAAGACAAGCCCGTGAGATCGAAGAAGCGTATATACGGAGAGATCAGTCTGGAGACCATTGACCCTGCAAGCACAAATGAGAACCGATGACGCAGATTTTCCGCAATGCGCTTGAGGGTCCCGAGGGCAAAGTGGTTACAAGTTACGCCGTAACGAAGAGGCGATGGTTCCTCAGGTACAGTTACTGTCAGATGGGTATAGATCATATATCTATCGATTGGTTATCCGGCTAGCGGTTCGTTTCAACCGAACCGAGAGCCGAAAACATGGTCGTCGCTTTGGTCACTGTGCAACCTATTAACCTCTAATCACAGCGGCTGTCATGTCTTCACAAGCGAGGCTTCGAGCAACAATGTCGAGGTGGATTATATCTTGAAACAGGGTTCAAGTTCCATTTACGATGAGTATGGGGGAGGCCGAAAGGTACCTCCTGATGCTCCATTGGATACATCGCAGCTGTGATAGTAAATCTCCTCGAATTTGAGGGTGTACGTTAAGTTGAAGGCCGGAGGAGAGTGCACGTTTACGCCGAGGGAGTAAAACAGAAAAGGAAATTCAGGCGGGGACATCCGTGTGAAACATCAGCCTGATCACACCTCGGCAACTTTGTTCACGTTTCTCCTCGCTCTTCGGTCAATCCGTTGCAGTTTTCTGTTTTGGATGGTACGTTACTTGCAATTAATAGCAAATAGTAGTGATTCTGGCCTTTTATTAGGCTCTCAGGCTCGACTGATAACCATATGCCTGGCTGTGACTGTACAGCGTGAAGGATTGATCAATCCCCATTTGTTATCTTCGCGGACCAAATATTGATCATATTCGGAATCAATATTTTTCGAGGAACACGGAAATTATCTGTAAAGCCGTCCAAAAATACTTTTCTTGGCCTCTCCGTAAAGCCGGTAACAATGACAATTACGCATCGTTTAGATCTATGTTGTACGTGGGAGTTGGAAATGCCACCACTCCTCCGACTCCCTGATTTGGCCAATTTCAGCGGCATCGAGGATTATTTAAACCATGCTGTCAATCTATCCTCCAGCGCTTGATCTGCCTTGAAACTTCTCCAGTGCAACACCACCATGGCTGCAGTCAACATGCTCTCTCGTGAACGTCGATCTTGGACTGCAAAGGAAGACCAACTCCTCCGCGAGGCTGTTCAACGAGGTCAGTTACTTTGTTCTCCTACTCCCCATTACCGATGTTGACTCTGGGCTGTATTTTATAGAGGATCCTGGTAACCCAAATCCCTCCAAGTGGCATGCTATAGCCAAGCATGTTCCTGACCGCACCAACAAAGACTGTCGCAAGCGTTGGTTTGCCAAGATGGCCTCGGACGTGGTCAAGGGCGGATGGGCGCCGGATGAGGATGAGAGACTTGTGAAAGCTATTGAACGATATGGTACAAGGTATCTCATTCTCCCCATTCCCCCCCTCGCTGCGTTTGCTCATCTTGCTCGTACAAGATGGTCTCTCGTCGCGTCTTTGGTGCAAACAAGGAACAGTGATCGTAAGTGCTCGTTATAGCCGTTCACAACACAAGTCTCATATTCGCGCCTTACCTGTAGAATGTGCCAAACGCTGGACAGATACTTTGAATCCCTCGATCGACAGGACCACCTGGACGCCGGAGGGGGTAAGTTGTCACTTTCTACCTACTCGCGTATTCACTCATACCTCTCTGCAGGACGCGCTGTTGATTAGTGCTGTTAATGAGCACGGAAAGCTGTGGACCAAAATCGTCAAAACATACTTCCCTGGGAGAACGGGTCTTTCCGCTAAGAATAGGTATGTGCTTGCATGTCCTCGGGGTTGTACTTCTCCTAATGAAGACCGCCGATGCTAGGTACAATAGTATCACTCGCTTTAATTCTGACCGTGGTGGTCGCAAGTCGTCCGTTAGTTCCTATACAACACACCGTAGCTCTCATTCCGAAAGTGCGTCCTCATCGGCGAGTGTTTCTCCCATCACGCCTTCGATTCCCATTCCCGAAGCCCCGAGCTCGCTGTTTTCCAAGTCCCTGACGGATTCACCTATCCCCTTCTCACTCGACCAATCCAGCTGGGAAGAGCCATCGTTCGGACCTCTTTCAAGTTACGGATCGTCTCGGTCGCAGTCGGGATCCCGTGTGGCAGGATCAGGCTTCAACTCGTTCGAGAATTCCGTAAATCAGAACGTGCCTCCGTTCCATGAGGATTCTCTTCTAGCATTTCAACCTACGAGTTACGATCCCTCGTTTTCCTCACAACTTCCGGACGGTCAAGTCAGCAGCTATGATTTTGCTTCGTCTGAGTCCCTTCGTGCTGGCCGTACTCTGTCTCACTTTGGCGCCATTTCAGCGTCATTCGATAATATGATTGGGGAGCACTGGGCGAGTACTACACAAGTTTACGATCCCAACCACTGGGAGCGATACCGAGTGCCTCCGGCAGGCGGTGCTTCATCGGTGAGTACAACCCTGTTCATAGATGATTCTCCAGCTCATTAGTGCCGCAGCCATACTTGTATTAAATCATCTTGGATGCCTGTGACCCACTTCCTTTCCTCATCGTTGTCATAACTGTATACTAAGTACTGTACATCATTCTTGCATTCACTACTTATTCTAGATCACTGGCATGGGCATTGTTTCAATCATTCCTCCCCTCCCCATAGTTTCGGGATGTAGAACCACCGATAAGTATTTCTATAAGTATAGAACCGCGACGCTCATAAGTCACACCTTTTTGGCCCTGTATTGTAATAGGCAAAAATTATACAAGATTTTTAAAACGAGTTAGAGCTAGAGCGGCGATGTTTTTTTTTTGGAGTTTGAAAATCTTGATGATATCTCCTCCGATGGAACGCGGAACACTGGTTCCTTCCGGTGCCGTGAGCGCAACTATGTCAGCTGCTTTGCTAAGTCAACATCCATGACTCACGGAAGGCCATATCTGTTATATGACGTCAACCCTTCACAGCCACATTCAGGGTATGCGGTATGTCCTATTCTCTTCGACTCAACGAATATGTCTGAAGGATCATCTCCGCAAAGTAGAAGAGTGCTATCTGAGCAGCACATCCAGGATAGCTTTCACAGCTACCTCAAATCGTCTCTCACACAAGCTAAAATTGAACGACTCCTAGACGAAAGTATTCTAAGTAGCGCGGAAGGCGACTTGATGATCACCGGTAGGTCGCTTTTTTAATGTGATGCGCTGGAACTAGTTCTGATTCTTCATGTTATAGGCCCTGCTTTGTGCCTTTATTTCGCTGCTCTTCGATGTACTACAAATCCCCCTTCTGTACCTCTTCCCCGGCGGAGTAAATCGTCAGAACCAACGGAGCTTTCTGCAGAAAACTGTCCACCGGCATTCACTTCATTTCTTTCTGTATGGGCCAAATCAGTTCCGTCCATCCAGGGTCTAGCACCAGAGCACCAACATGATCTAGCGCGTATCATCTGTGGACTGGAACCGTTATCTATCCCCCCATTACCATCATTGCAGGGTATTTCGGCAGACTTGCGTGCTGTAGCTATTGAAATCAGCCAGAGACGGTCTTTCCAGGATCAATATGCCTCTGATCTCCAGGCGGCTCTGGATTCAGGTAAACCTCTCAGTAGTCCCAGAACAGTGAAAGCTTCATTTATTCCGCCTCCTTCCTATGATGCGTCTCCCCACCAAACATCTCCTCGATCTTCTATTGACGGGGGGCCTCCAACATTGCCCCAGCGTGCAAGTCACGATCTACCTCCACAGTCTCTGGCACATCTATCACCACATGCTGCGAGCGGGTCAAGCAGATGGCCTTCACGCAGCCCCTCTCCCACCATCTTAGCGCCCAATTCACCTGCAATTGAGTTCATCCGTGAGACATTATATGCATCTCTGGCCGATGCCCTTGATCGACAGCCTACTCTTCGTGCCCTATTGAAGCACGACCCTCCCCGTGCATATTTCGCATCCGTGGCCTTTGCAATCCTTGACGTTGCGACCACGTCTATGACACCAGAAGGAGGGGTGGTTGGTGTTCTTGGACAACCCTTGATGCTCTCGGATTGTCCAACCCAGCTTCAGCCGTTCATGATGGAACTTGCGGCGATTGGGAGGGATTCGAAGGAACTCGAAGCGGAAGACGATAGAACTGCGATGCAGTATGCGCAGCAGGGAAGGGATATACCAGCGCCAAGGATGGAGAGAGTTCGGAAAATCTTAGAAGAAGGTGTTGGATACAGTGATCGCCACCGGGACGAAGTAAACGGCAGGCAAAGTGTTGAGGGAAAAGCCGTTGCGTTCGCGAACCGCATCAATGCCCTTAGTCTGGGCATGACCAAGTTGAAGGCGTTCAGGGAGCGGCAGGAATACGTCTTCACAGTCCTTGCAGGGATAGGTTCGAACTGAATGCTTCATTCTTGTTCCTATCACCCGTTCTACCGTTAATCCCTGCTACTAATACTAACCTGCATGTATTGATATCTCTATTTGTTTGTAGCGTCGTGTATCTTCTGATATATATAAAGTCAGATGGGAACCTCATGGCTGGTGGCCCTGGTCGCCTGAACATCAAGGGCAGGCTGAGGTTGAAATTGTATCCAAGAAATGCGGGACCCACTCGTCGGGTGTATTATGTTCGCCAAGTTCTTGTCTATTCTCATGCGGTACCGACGTCCGAGATGGCCGGCCCGGGCGCTGAAGGAGCGGTAGCGAATTGGATGCGTTTCCGGTAATTTGTCATTAGCTTCCAACCGTGCCTGTTGCAAACGCCTTCCAAACACCCGCCACCGAACGTTCACAAGTGTTTCCAATACTGTTCAGCCAACCAGCGTTGTCGTAGTCCTTTGAAAGCTTATTGGGAGGAAACTTGCCGTGGTTGGCCGACGCGGTATCCTTACTATCAAGGTACCCTACGCGACTCGAGCTCAAGAAACGATATCCACTTAATTATTCGTGACATGGTTGGTACTGGTCACGACGTGATTTTGATTTCTGCAAGTTTGACAATGTAAAGTCAACGCTTGACGGGACGATCTCATGACTGCTGTCAATGGGTCCAAGACTCTCCGTGCATTCATACTTACGGTGAAGTACGTTTGCTCCGACGCATCTTCGTATGTATCAACAGTTGGCATCAGGCTATGGTTCGACATGTCGCTTGGTATTTGCGGGGCCCATTTTCTGCCCAATTTGCCACTGGTCGTGACTTTTCCAATTGCCTCATGATTCGTGGTTAAGTTCCTATGGCGTCAATTAGATAATTTGGTCCCGATGAAAGGAACCATGGGATGCCGATGGATTCATTAATGTCATACTTCTCTATACGAATGAATGAATTATTCGATCAAGGAACGAAGCTCGGTGCTCACTGCAGCTGTTGGACCGAGCGTGGTCTATCCTGCTACCACTGTGGGCTTGGTACAAGGTCACCACCGAATCGATGCCCCCAATGGAGGACTTGTTGTCTACCCTGAATTCTGTGTGGGGGGGTACACTTGAGATAACGGTATGTATTTTAGGACCCGACTCAACAATTTTGATGCTTTTGGTGCCTTTGTTATGAACATGTATGTAGTATGTATGTACGCTCTCCGATCTCCTACGATAGTCTGCTATATGCTAGTTCTGATATTGTTTGGTAGACCTGGCGGCCGGTCTGCTTTCCTGGGTTGTTCCAAGGCTTCAGGAATTTCATGGACCTAGCTGGAACTACAGGAAGTGATATTCAAGTATCTGAATGAAGACGTCCACGCTCTAGTGTAGGTAAGTAGAACCTGGGGACTATTAGTAACTTGCACTTAGGAACTTCAAAGAGGAGGCGAAGATATCGATCATGCGAATAAGTATACTTTTTTAACATTTCTGACAGAAGTCACCTATCATAATTCTGCAGCGTTCACTGCCTTAGGCCGCCTCCTGTTTCATACAGCACGACGGTCAGAACGAAAGATGTCCCATGACAATGACACCCTTTGTCCAACCATTCTACTACAACTTGAGACCCTAAGTCGTCAATAGGGCGCCTCACTTCCAAGTTGCATGCTGAAGAGTCAAAAAAGTCTAAACCTACTGTATTTGGTAACATAGTACTGCCTGTGGCGCCCTTCGAGCCAGTGGCGAGATGTATAAGCAGGCGTGCGTGTCTGCTGGCAAGTTCTTTCAAATTTACTTCCGTTCATGTAGTGGTGGTTACCACTTAGTATTGCTGCAAGGGCATATCTTATTTCAAAGCTGTGCTCATCGCCACTGATATGGCGTCTCATGTACATACCCTAAGGCTTGGCTTTCATTGTTCGAGGAAAGGTCGGGCATCAGTCGGCAAGCTCAAATAATTTGAGATGGCGTAGTTAATTAAGGCAGGAAGATATTTGGTTGCTGGGTATTTTTGTCCCTTCTTGATCCAAATTGCAATGGTATCCAGTGCTTTAATAGATACCCCCGCTAGACTCGGAGGACTCTCAAGGCAATAGGTGGTACATGATCAATCAGATGCAGCAATGCGTTAAATTCCCGGAAGAGAAGTGGTTTTCACCGCCGACTGAGGCACGACCGCTTCGGTAACGTAGGATCATCAAACAATGATAACGGCGAATGGAGGCGCAACACTTGTGCACGCGTACGTTCAAGACACTTTCAAGGGTTATTTAAAGCTTACCAGTAGCAGGCAAAGGAAATACCCCGATCGAGTTCTGATTGTATATCAAAAGTAGCGAAACGTCGCTTACCTCGACCATTTTCTACTGCTGCTAACCTTGGTTGCACGTGTTATTGCACAATGGAAAGAAGGCACAGAGATCTCAACAAAAATAAATTCGGATTTAAGTTTTGATGAGAACTGCAAAGCGATGCAGTGACACGATCGGCGAAGGCGAGAATCTAAAAAGAGAAGAGAGACGTGGTAATGGAAGCCCGGATCAGTATCAAAAAAAACATTGGACGATCGTGTGGACGTACCCCGAGCAAGGAAAATTGATTAGCGAACTAGAAGAACGCTGAGAAAAGCCGCGGACATCCGACCAACAACGTCGGAGAGGCGGTACCAGCCCGCTGTCAGTCTTGCGTTAGCCCCCACCCCCAAAATCTTCACGTTGCTATAGTGTCACTGGCCGTATTTTCTGTACTTCACCGTATAGGACTCTCCGCCATTCTACCAACTCCGCGGAACAAGAGACTCGGCAATATACCAATTAATTTGGCATGGGAACACTCTCTAGTGTTTCTTAACGGCCGCTGCTGAGAATCGTACCAATAGCACGTACACTATGAGTACCTTCGATGCAAGGGAGTCGTGGTAGCACATGTTTCTGAAACTGATAGAATGTCGTTTAGCTCGGCAAGTCGCAGTCTGAGTCTAGAGTGCATGCAATGATATTTGGCGCGAAATAGTCGGAGAGATTCCACTATTAGTGATATTTTCGATGCAATCTTGTTGTAGTAACACCAGCGTCAGTATTGATATAGTACTACACTATCCAAATGTCAAATGGATAGAAACGGAACACTGTTTGTCCAGTTCGGTAAGCCATAGTCACCAGCCCAGAAATGAGTATCATCAGCACATTGTGAGCCGCACGGCATTGCGTCGATTGCATGAATTGAATGTTCATTACATTCCTAAGAAATCATAAAATATGGGGTCCATATGTGATTTCAAAGCCGTGGCGTTCTGGATGCAGTGAACAGTTGGCAAGGGTCTACTGCAACACGCATCCAAGCGCTACTTCTCTGCCAAAAGTTAGAGCTGTCTGATGCGCGTCTAGTCCGAGCCCAGAGTCCTAAATCAAATAATCAAAATCCTGATGCCCTAGGCGGTAATCGGAGAGACGTTGTTATTTTTGCACCTAGACAGAAGGACATTTGACAGGTCGTCGTCTGATGCACATTTCAGCAGCCAACTATAATAAGCGATACGTAAAGAATCATCACGTTTGATATCGACAGGCTGCTGACGAAGTATGGAGCTTTGAAGACTGTCTTTTAGTCGCTAGCCCGGCGGAGCCTCAGTATGATGATGCCATCGATTTCTGTCCTTAGTCAGAAGGTTCTAGTAGTGGACCTCTCAAAATGAGAAAAAGACCACGCTTAATAGCCCAAAGTAGCGTTGGAGATGAGGACGAAAAGATGTATGAGGGTAGGTCGGGATTCGGGCCGAAACGGGGTCAGGTGATTGGAGGGGAGGTTAAAAGTCAAATACATTGTACATTGCATTTTCTTCGTGTTTGGTGTGTTTTCTACGCAGAAATGCGAAGCCAGCAACCACGGAAGAAGTGCTTCAATAAGGAAACTCTCGGAAAGCACCGGCATTTTGGATAAATTGAACCGTTATACTCATGAGTTTATCGATCTTTCTCCTAACCACCACGCTCAGAGCTAAAGGACAGCCATGGTCTTAAAGCTGTACGGATCGCCTTTTTCCACTTGCACCATGCATGTCGCGATTGTTCTCCATGAGAAATACGTTCCCTTCAAATTTTGCCCTGTTAATTTTGCTACCGGAGAGCACAAGACGCCTTCCTACTTGGAAAAGCAGCCCTTTGGCGTCGTCCCATATATCGTGAGGTTTCTATTGCTCTTACTCTGTAACATCTTTACCGACAAGGTTGTAGGACGATGACGGGTTCATTCTCTACGAGAGCCGGGCGATAGCCCGATACATCGCACTCAAGTATGAATCCCAGGGCACGAAGCTCATCCCCACCAATGACTTGAAGAAGATCGCGCTTTTCGAACAAGCTGCCTCCATCGAGCAGAGCTCATTCGATCCCTATGTCACTACCATCGGGATGGAAAAGATTATCAAGCCGTAAGTACTATTAATTTATCGTATAGGCCCTCTTCATTATTTCGAAAGACGATTAAAGGGAATTCAAGCAAACGAGGCAGCCATCGAAGCCGCCCTCACCTCTCTGTCCGCCAAATTAGACGCCTATGATGTTATCCTCGCCAAGCAGAAGTACCTCGCCGGAGATGTAAGTACGAAGTTACAGAGAGTCTGTCTAGGCGCGCAGAGTTGATAGGTTTTCGGCAGGATGTTACCCTTGCTGATCTCTTCCACATCTCTTGGGGCGTTCTTCTCGCCGTCGCTGGTAGTGATATCATGGAGAGCAAGCCCAATGTGGCTAGGTTCGAAATTACATCTCCTTACGTTCTATTCGTTGCTTACTGATTGTTTCCTAATAGATGGTGGAAAGATATCACATCAAGACCATCTTGGGCCGCGGTGAAGGATGGTGTAAACAGCGTGACATCTTTCTAAGAGAAGATGGATGTTCTGTCTGCTGACTCTATGCGCATGTAAGAAGGATAAGAGATGTGCCCCAAGGATAAATGAAGATACCGACAGGGACCGAACTTCGAAAGATTGGTTTGTCATAAGGAGCTTCTCATGATGCGTCTGCCTCGTCCAGAACCCAAAGGAAGGAAGGAAGGAAGGAAGTTTTATTAGCCATCGGTGCTCCTCAACAGAAACGTAACGACGTCCGTACTACAGGTAGCAATCTACGAAGTGCACTTTACTAACGTTAGTCAAGGCAGGCAGATGTCTAGCTGCTACGGGACTGAACCAATCCCATGCACTGCCGCTTTGGTCAAGCCCTGTCATGAGTACTTACTCCCTCACGGCCTCGGCAATGGGATGGTGAAAGCATATTGTCAGTCAGTATATAGGAACTGTCTTTCATAAGGAAAACATGTCATTTAGGAGAATCTATATTAAGGCCATCCGTCTCCAACAGTCGATGAAACAGAGTTTCGAGCGAATCCAATCGAATCAAGATCACGGACATACTCGACTCATCCCGTGCCTCCGAGCCCATCTCAACCACTCGAACATTGGTACACCGTTGCGAAGGGGGTGCATGGACACGCACGACAGAAGGTGACGTGACAAGGAGTGGAATGGGAAGTCGACGGGGTAGACATCAATGAGGGGTGATGAGCGGGTGTCGCGATGCGGGCGAGTGTTGGTAATGCGATGCAAAATGAACAAAGTACAAGGTGATGCGACGCAAGGCGAACATGGTACACAAATCTTACGAGGGCTCTGCCGTCGCTGGCCAATCATACTCGATGCATCGTCGACAATTACAGTACTTGCAAAGATAATGATGGGTACTTAATAATCGGCTTACGACATGTGCGCAGTCATTAATGTTTCATTCAAACCGTCAAGGACCGATATGCGTATAACTGAAGCATTGAGAAGGGATAGTAAAATACAGTTTCTGCGATGCGTGTACAAAACAAAGCCGAAGCCAAAACACACCAACCATCTGTCTATATAAGTACTAAGTATATAAAATACGCATGTAGGAATGGTGTTATTATGATATTGCCAACGTTTCCTTCCACCGTTGTGCAATCTCTTCTTTCCCGAACACCTCTTGCAGAACTTCTCTCACGTCCTCGACATATACAAACTTGATGCCAACCTTGACACTTTCAGGGACGTTCTCCTCGATATCTGCTCTATTGGCTGCGGGAGCGATGATAGTCTTGATACCAGCTCGGTGAGCCGCTAATATCTTCTCCTTGAGGCCTCCAACTGGAAGGACCTGCCCGACGAGAGATATCTCCCCGGTCATTGCTATAAACATACGTTGCTTATCAGCTCTGGCAGGATGAGGTTGGTAAAGGAAGCCTACCGATATCTGGGTTGATTTTTGTTTTAGTAAATAGCGATACGAATGCCGACAGAATTGCAGTCCCTGCACTTGGTCCTTCCTTCCCAATGCTGCCCTCAGGCATGTGGACATGAATATCTCGATCCGTCAGGAACTGTGTCTCCGCGTCTGTCGTTATCCCAAGTTCGAATGCATGTCCTTTGACCCAGCTGAGACCAATCTGTGCACTCTCCCGGATAACCTCGCCAAGTTTGCCGGTGAGCTGAAGATTTCCTTTGCCAGGCATACTCTGTATTGAAATTAGATGACATTTGTCAGACATATATGAAGTTGACTAACCGTAGCTTCAATAGGCATTACTGCGCCAGATCCATTGCCGAGGTATCCAAGACCAGTACTCACACCAGGGGGAGGGGGTTGCACATACATCCTATCCTTTTGATATACAGGCGGACCAACGTAGTCTTTGAGAGTTTCGGGGGTTATCCTGACGTGGACAGTATCGGGTATGGACATAGGCTTGCGTTGTTGAGTCGTCACTGTCATCCTTTCACCTGGGGGATCTGGACCGATTGATGGCTCGTTACTAGGGGGTTCTTGAGACTCAACGGTGGTAGTAGACTCTGCGGCTGATGAAGACGTTGAGGTGACCAAAGGCGGCTCCGGAAGGGCCTCTTCTCCGAGCTCCTGAACAAGCGTCAAAGCAGCTTTCCGATATATCTGAGGTCCAGCATAAGATAGTGGAAATCTAGTAGGGACTCAGACATAGAACTACCTTCTCAATGTGCTTCTTCAAATTTCGAACACCGCTTTCTCGGCAGTAGTACTTGATAAGTACGTCGATAGCAGAAGGGTCCAGGACAACGTCAGCGTTCTTGAGACCAGAGGCTTCTCTGGCCTGGGGACCAAGATATTTGTCCGCAATAACTGCTTTTTCCTCCGAGACATAACCGCTAACTTCAAGGACCTCCATACGGTCAAGAAGAGGTGCCGGAATGGTATCAAGATTATTGGCTAAGGAGTGTTTTATGGGCGAAGACAACTGAAAAGGAAGGTATTCTCCTACCTGTACAAACGAAAAGGACCCGCGACAAGTCAACAGGGACATCCATACTTCGCGATGTGATTAGCAAAACAAAACAACAACAGATAAGTTGCTTACTAGTGGTCTAAGAAGCTGTTGTTTTGCTCCGGGTCCAACATCTCCAGAAGTGCACTAGCAGGATCACCGTTGATACCCCGACCAATCTTATCAACTTCATCAATGAGAACAAGAGGGTTCTCTGTTCCAACACGTTTGAGCGCCTGGATGATTTTTCCTGGAAGTGCCCTTGAAGATACCCGACGATCAGGATAACAAACGGTAAAAAGTACACAAACGTACCCAACGTATGTTCGACGATGGCCTTTAATCTCGGCAACATCAGTTAATCCGCCAACTGAGAACCGGAAGAATTGCCTGTTGAGTGCGCGCGATATCGATTTACCAATCGACGTCTTTCCTACACCGGGAGGCCCAACGAGACAGATAATCTTTCCTTCAACCGTGCCGCGTAGCTTTCCGACGGCAAGGAATTCCAAGATTCGATCTTTAACGTCCTTAAGGCCATAATGATCTTCATCTAGGACAATTTGCGCGTGCGAAATGGAGTAGTTCTCTGGCGAGTGCTGACCCCACGGGATCTAAAGGAATAGTTCAGAACGACGCTACAGAGTGCAAGGACAGAGACGGCGCACTTGAGTTAGCCACTCCAAGTAGTTTCTGGTCACATTTGCTTCAGACGCAGCGGGTTCCAAGCCGACAAGCTTGTTGATCTCCTCGTCAAATACCTTTCTAACAGTGTCCGGCATTTTTAGAGATGCGGCTCGCTCTTTGAACTTCTCAATAAGTTTGTCCTTCCCGTCTGACTCCATACCCAGTTCCTTCTTGATACCCTTAAGCTGTTCCATCAGGTAGTACTCTCTTTGACGCTTTGCAATTTTGCTATCAACATCCCGAGAGAGCTTGCTCTGAAGTTGGGCATTGATAAGTTCCTTCTTCAACACCAGTAAAGCTTTTCGTAAGCGATCCTCAACGACCAAGCTCTCCAGAACATCTTGTAATTCACCGACTTCCCCCGTTGACACCGCGGCAGCAAAGTCTGCCAGCTTGTCGGGTTCGTCGAAAACATTGGATGCGATCTGGTTAATCGAAAAGTTGGTAATCTGATCACGAAAGAGGGGGTTCAACTGGGCGATGTCTTTGAAGACTGAGACAATCTCAGACATGAAAGCACGTATGTACTGGTTGTCCTTGTTGTATGGCTGAGTAACAAGATTTTCGACCTCGACGATGGATATGACGTGGTTGTGTAAGAAAGAGGTTTGTAATGGTCCTGTCATATCATAAGATCAAGACCAGAGGACCAGAACGAGCGCCTACGCACCATGAAGGGTCTGAAGAGTTTGTTCCGATGTCGGGGTAGCCGGGGGAGTCACAGTTTTAATGTCTTCCTCTCCAATCGATTCTACGGTTGCAACACCACCAGCCTTGACCAGTGATGTGATCTTGATCCTCCGATGAGGATAAAGAACGGCTGTCAAACCTTCTTCCTTATCATCCTGGCCCCCAGCACTGAACACGCTGGTTATCTGAGCGAACACACCGACAGGATGCACAGTATTGATATCCGTAATGACATCACTGTCAATGTTCTCGTCCTTCAGGAGAAATGCGCCAAGATATGGTTGTCCACGCTTCATCATCTCTTTTATAGCTGCAACTACTTCAGGGTTACGAACGACGACGGCCTTGTAGAATCCGGGGAAAAGCGGACGACGAACGATGGGGAGAGCTAAGACCTGGGGATAGATTTCGGGAACAGATTGTTTCGCGATTGCTGCCGGCGACGAAGGACGTGACGATGAGGGAGGTGGACTTGAATCTCCAGAGTCATGACCATCAGAAGACGAAGCAGGCGGAGAAGACTCTGAAGATGACCCTTCGGAAGGATTCTCGTCATCCTCAGAACGCAACCGCACCTGGTCATCCGACAATTCCTCTGCATCCTCTATCGCTTTCTCATCTCCCTCGGATGGAACGTCCGTTGGTCTGTGTTTGGAGTTGATCCAGCGGGGATTATTAAGGGAAGACGTCCGGTTAATGAACATCGGAACAGACGAGGAGAAGAAACGGTGGTCTAGTCGCTCTAATATGCGGTCATGGACGAGTGACGACGGCCTGTACACGACATTGAAGTATGACAAAGCGCGTCGAGGACATTGTTGTCGGAAAGACAAGGGCGTACCCGGCCGAATGCCTTTTCCAATCCAGCTCATGGACAACCACAATCGTAAGCTCCTCCCTCAGCTGAGCCGTAAACTGGAAATTGTTGTAAGCCCGGGAGACGGATAGATCTGAGGGGCGAAGAAAAAGAGAGAGAAGGACGAGAGAGAACTTTCCGACTGACGCAAGCCAATTCTAGCGTCTGACAAAGCACAATTCCCAAACTAAGTTGAAGATTAGATCATCGAAATACGAGATAAGACCAGGCACTGGCTTCCTTGTCGAGAAAAGTTTTCAAAGTTATATTTTACATAGATATCCTTCACTACCTCGTCATCTAATTTCTATCCCCCTCCTTTCTTTGCAGGCCCAAGGTAAGACGTCCACCTCGTCGACTCGTCAGATCTGATTTCCCGCCTGAATTTTACCCTCTGTTATAGGAACCTACTCAGTATGCTTTCAGCGTATTCCCAGAGTGACATAGTGAAGAATGAGACAGGTGTGGTATTCTGGGCAATCATCTCAAATCCACGGCTTCAACAGCTACACAAAGAAACCAGGGTAGCAGCATTTTCATCTGAGCATCACGCGACACGTACGTAGCTTGGGGGAGCTTGGGCGCTGCAACAGTGAGCAACATAAATGTGTCATTGACCGCGCATATATTGTATTGATTGAGATACTTGCTGCATCTTGTTACCAGTGATGACGACAATGTCAACGGGCGGCAGGATTGATGAAAGCTTACTTGCTACTTCAAGAGTATTGCCTCATAATAGTCATTGGAATGGGGACTGTTTGCCTATTTCGCGAGAGACCAAAATTCTCCAGTTGCGAATAAATTACCCAAATGCATTGTCCAAATTCAATAAAGTATCGATAGCAATATCATGCCACTTATTCTTTGGGACTTTAGTTCCAAGACTGCCAAGATAGCCCTCGAAAAAGACTAACTGACTTTTAATTTTACTCGTCGTCGTCGTCGTCCGTCAACTCCTCGCCTCTTCTGATCCCACCATGCTCTTCGTACCCATCCTTTCGTGCCCACCAACGACCGTCAGTATACGGTTGGAGCCTCAGAGGAATGATAAGCGTATACAAGGGATATTCCTCAAGATTAAAGAAAAGTTGTAGGTTTTTCCGTCGACTAACCAGCAAGTAAGAAGCGTGCTAGACTGAGCAATAATCAGACTCACCCTAAATCGTAACTATTAACGAACTCCTCTCCCCTGTTCCGTGCGACGCGTTTGTAAACCTCATGATCTTGCGACTCGACAGACGTCTCGGCAGCGGATATAGCAGCTAGGTGCCACGCGCACATAATACCCACAGCAAAACAGAGTACGGCGGAAAGGATGTAGGTGAGGAGATACAATGTCAACGACACTCTGTATGGCCAGGAAACGTGCATGCCCATCAGACCAAGTGCAACTAAGAGCTGTGGATATCCAGACAGAACGAAAGCGAACGTGGCGATAACGAGGTAAGCCATGAACATGACGAAATGACGCTCGTTATGGAGGCCTACGCATTGATTGATCCCTGAAAGACGTCAGCACCAATGAAACAACGTTAAGGGCAATGGACGCACACTAATGTCTAATGAGCATGACAGAGTAGCAGAAAGAATATATTGAACGCACAGGACAGTGATGGTCGTATTTTAGTACGCATTTGTTGCATATACGGCAATGATGAGAGCGCTCTGGTCTCACCATGGAACACTTGCTGCATTTCGTCAGCGCCGCCTTGGTTGTCCTTGCATCGACGCCTACGCGTTTCCTTTTGGCCGCCCACAGTCCTCGTATTGGGGAAACATCGCCTTCGACGAAGCCAGGCGGGACCGTACATACCCACCAGTAGTGTGTCCACATGTTAACCGCCACAAGGGCGCACAGAGGTATCGTAAGAAGAGGGAGAGGAAGGTTAGGCGATATTACGTCGACTGCGCCAGCATCAGGACGGGTTGAACGAACGAAAAAGCTACGCACAGAAAGCCACGGTTCCAATACTCATCAGCATTATAGCCAGTGCTACAAAAAACGGGCCAGCTGCGCCAGTTATACGGTCACCTAGTCTCTCCAGAGTCTTGAAGCATCGAAATACAGTACGCGAGCAGATCATAGTAGGAAGTAAGCCGGAGTTGTGGGCGTTTGTTTACTCATCAAGACGTCACTACCCGGCATAACAGATCGATATCGAAAGTACAAAATGAAGTAAGAAAAGCAATAATAAAAATGAATCAGGCCAGACAACTCATGTCCTCCCCGGTGTGCTCCCCCTCTTTGGCGTTCGCGGCGTTGGCGGCGGGACACCGGTCAGCCTTCGCTCACTAACACCCCCGCCTCTCTCCTCGACCCTCTGCACCTCCCTGACCGCTCTTCTTGCTGCATCACCAACCATCGCAGGCGGGCGCTCCCGATCTACTGTCCACAACGCTCTCAGTAGCTCCTGCGGTGGCGGTTCTCGTGTCGGAGCACCAAACAGACCCGGGGGATTCGAGCTGGACCGTTGCGCGAGGCCGGTGGAAAGATGGGCAAAACGCTCATCAAGGGCACGCTCAGCTACATACGCAGTCGCACGAGCAGCGTTCTGGTACGTGTTCAACATATCAACCTTGAACTCGACGTCCTGGAGGAGTGTCTGTATCTCTGGCCTGTCAGTGCCGTCGAGTATGTGTTGCGCAAGAGCAAAGCTAGGATGGCCGGAGCCCGTCTCTTCCTTCTGCTTTCCCTTAGACTTGGAACTGACGAATGCGTCATAGAAACTCCTGGCCTTCTTCCATGATTCGTCTTCTTCCTGCGCCCTGTCATGAGACAAAAATGAATACAAAGGAAAGCCTAGTAGATGTGAAAGCCGCACTTTCGGATTTGTTCAGTATAGGTCACCTCAAACCGCCGATTGCTCATGTTCTGCTCATTCTCCCGCAGTGCCACTGCCACTGGCCCATTCCTACTTCCTCCTGAAGCACCAGAAGATGTCGTCCTGACATCAACTTGCCTCTCCGCCAGTAGCCTCACCATCTCTTCTTTCGCCGCCTTCATCACCCGTCCCGCTTCTGGACCGAGTCCTTCCTCCCTGCCTGCTGCCCTCAGGGAGCACCAGACAAGCAGCATCCTCATCCTCTCTGCATCCGGCAACTCCACGTCGATATGCTTAAAGAAGCTCCCTTCATGGACACTCGGATGTGGCTGGCTAATCCCTGTGGCCTCAAAACTCGCACTAACCCGCTTCCCACGACCGCCTATGGAGCTGCGTCGGCCGGGAGTCTGGCTATTGTCGTCGTTGTTCCCTTGATATTGTTTGATGGCAGCCATTGCACCCCCGCGCATTGCTTTATTTCGTTCAATAATCGGACTGTCCGTCTCCACAGCAGCTAGTGGTTCTGTCCTATCAACGCTCTTACCTTTTCCTTTCCCTTTATTCTGCGGTGCCCTCGAGCTCTTACGCAGATGGGCACTCTCGTCCTCCATCGCACGAACATCGGATGCCATTGCAACAGGATCCCCAGGAGATGAAAGGATATCACGGGAACGATTGGTCGCGGGGGGTGGTGTCGCGGGTCGCGTAGTAGGGGTTGGTTTCGAGCTGGAGGGTTTCGTAGTCTTCGATTTGGCTTTGTTAGTAGGTTGCCGGGAGTCTGCGCGTAGTTTCTTTGTCGGTGGCTGGGACTGAGAAGGGAGTGGTTGTGAATTCGATTGTCCGGCTTGCGGTTGTGCACGGACGATAATGAGGCCGCCGGGCTGCTCCTCCCCATTCAATACTAGGTTTTTGATAAGTTAAAACAATCCGGTCGCCAAATTAAAAGAGCATACGTTTCCGTTTATTCCCCTAAACACGAAATATCAGTTGACACTAGTACGAGCTGCTGTATGGAAGCCAACATACCGCATCCTTCCTCACCTTTTTCGCGCCCATTGGATTATCAGAAAAGTCGCCTTTCCGTTTCGCGTTGGTCTGTGATGATGACATTGTGTTCGTTAGCGTACTGAGCATCGCCCGCGCCCCTACGGCTGTGAACGTTCGAAGGGGAGTACGTCAAGCGGAGTTTTAAAACTAAATTTCTCACGATCGCATGATCAACACAAGAGTACTGTCACGCGTGACGGGACGCGTTCAAATAATCCTGTACGACTCACCATGCAGTCGTAAATCTTTGCTTCGCCCTGCTGCAAGCTACGTAGCTTCAATTTGCTTTAGCCTGAGATAATCACAATCTGCGCCGCCTGATCCTGCGGAGACCCACTCAGAAATTTTACGTATGCATATACACTAGGCACATTATTTCATCCTACACCTGTCCTTGTTAATCAGTGTACTTGGGACACTGTAATCTATACCGGCCACTAATTCAGTGCAGATTATACTCTTGCTTTGACAGGTACCAGCTCAAATGTGTCCCAAAAGTCCCTTGAATCTAATGCACGACCCAGCGTGCTAATGTCTCTCGGAAGTGCCCGGACAGATTCACCGCGCATTAGTTCACGGACCCACTGCGCTTTCTCCTCTGACCATGCTGAGGTAATATCCCACCAATCATAGACTCTCCCGTCCGTCAGCAGCCACCGCTGGCCAACGGTTTTGGAAGGGTTCAAATGCACCGCAAGTATCGCCCGCGAGACGTCTTGGCCGTGGATCAGATGGAGGCCGCCCTGGAGTTGCTGTAATAACGGGGAAATTCGAACGAAATGACCAAAATCGTACCTTGGCCTTTAAGGCGTCTTTCGTAGGCGCAACTCGTCCGATGTAGGCCTTTGGATCCCTTGTTCCACCCCACAGGCCCGAAAGACAGAGCACGCTGCTCTTTGTCTCAGGCAAACCCAGTAATTCTTCTTCCAAAATGACACGTGGAGTCTTTGTGAACGTCGAATGGCGGTCGTACCAGTTGGTCGAGGTGGATTTGGGGGCATCTGGCTAAAAAGACACTCAGAGTCGAACATGGAGGACGAATCAAACGCACTGGGCTATCCCAAATACTCGTAGTCCCCAGCTGCACCCACAATTCTTGTCCACCCCTTCCTTCCTCCCTCGCCTTCCTATATCCCTGTACCAATCTTCCCACGGCGCCCTTGGTGGTTATTGGGAATGTCACCAGTACAGTCTTCGCATCCGGCAATTTCTTGCATTGCTCGACCAGTTTCTCTTCGCTTTCGTCTTCTTGATCAAGGTTGAATGGGATAGTGGTATAAGGGTCAGTGGATCCTGAACGTGTCGTCGCAGCCCACTTGACGTTCTGCTCCACGCAAAGTGGTATGAGGAATGTTGACGTCCAGCCCGCACCAAGAATGAGAATGTCGACTGGGGATGAAGATGGCATTGATAAATAACGGTGTCATCAAGGCATGGGCGCCCGTTCTGAGGGTCTGTATCATATGATCGTTTCCGCATTCGAACGTGATGCCGATCTCAGATCTAGCGCTTGCAGACGACTAGGGAGCGCCTTACAGGAATAACCTACAACGTAAGGAGGAAATTATCCATCCACGTTCAACTTCGTAGTGGAGGGGTGGTGGGTCGGGTATGTCGGTTTCGTCACTTCAGGTAAGTTTCCAAGCCTGATGTTTTCAATCAATCAACTGCATCTGGGCAAGGATCATACACTGGTTTACACAACCGGTCGCATTCAGTTATCAGTTGAATATTATATTATCGGCAGTGTAGCCGCTATCTTCTCCAGATATATTGCCTCTGCACCAACTAAATGGATCATTCAGCAGGCGCTACAGCACTCAAAAGCTGGTAACTACAACCTTATGCCCTGAGAGTCCCATATTGATCATGGCAACTGGAGCTATCCACCTTCTTGCTCTCACCTCTCTGATCACTGCTTCTGTTCAAGAAATTATCTCTGCATATCCGAATATCCCACATCCTGATTCTACCTCCCTCGGTGTATATGATATTCCTGAAAATATTCCCCCGGAGCTCACTAGGGCTATCCAGCGCGTTGAAGCAGCGTGTGCACAATTGAGTTGTGCCGTCGCTAGCCCTGGGCATACCATTGTGAATGTGTGTGTTACTTTTGCCCGTCTCTCCTTCTGTGTTCCATTAGTAATCTTTGAGTAGAAATCGCTTGCTGTAAGTTACCATCAAGTCGTCCCGGATGTTCGTTAAGTGGTGAGGTCATATATAGCACGCAGAACCGGCCTCTCTTCTCGTCGTTACTCAAGCCCGCATCGCTGATCATCTTCTTGATAAACCTGATGGGCTTCATGTCTCGGAACTAGCACGATTATCAGGCCGGGACGAAAGCAAACTGGGGAGGATCCTTCGCTTGTTAGCGACAAGTCATGTCTTCCGTGAAGGTCTGTTATATTTTCACGAAGCTAAATGGTCTTGCTAATGAATACACTGCATCAGTAAAGCCAAACGTATTTTCGAACAACCGATTGAGCATGAAGCTCCTTAGCTCGGATCCGGTCTCAGATACTGTCTGCCTGTTAACAGACGAAAGCCTGACAGCATCGTCCTATCTTAACGAGAGTATGACCGCTAATGGGGGCTCGAAGATTCCATTCGAGCGCGCAACAGGGCTCCCTTTCTTTGAATATCACAAGACCGTACGTCTCACCGTGTTATTCCGTTCTCGTTGTTATAGCGTCTGCTCTTCAGCCAGGAGGAAAGGCAAAAAGTGATCGTTTTCCCCGTGCGATGGTCGGTTGGGGAAATGTTACCGGCAAGGGGTTACTAGCTACGGTCTATCCGTGGGAGCAACAGCCAGTTGATACGACCATATGCGACATCGCTGGGGGCAACGGACACGTTACAATGGCCTTGATGAAGGCGTATCCGCACCTCAAAGTCGTACTACAAGATCAGGAACAAGTCGTTGTAATGGGGAAACAATTCTGGAACCAAGAATACCCGGAAGCAGTAGAAAGAGAGAGGGTGCAGTTTGTATCTTTCGATTTCTTCCAAGATACTGCGGTTGAGGGCTGTGATTTCTATTATGTATGTTGTGCTTCTATTTGTTGGTGCTTTCTCATGTTCGATTGGATACCTTTGTTAGATCCGCTCCATTTTGCGAGACTGGCCCGACGAACAGAGTCTTTTAATCCTCAGAAATGTCCGGAAGGCTATGAAGCCTTCCAGTAGGCTTATTATCCGTGCGTTCTTTGTTCAATTCGAAGGCTATTTTTCACGTTTTTCTCAATAGACGATACTGTCCTCCGACAAGCTGTGCACACATCTCCCTCTTCTATTCAAGATGTTACTTTTCAAGACATCGCCCCGGAGCCGCTTTTACCGAATTACGGTGCAGCCCGCATACGGACGTACGAGCTTGATACGATCATGATGAACCTCTTGGGGAGTGCTGCGCGCACTCTTGATGAGTTCTTAGCGCTGTGTGACACATGCGGTTTTAAGTTTGAGAAACTTTACGAGGCGGGAGAAACTGATCTGATTGAATTTAGTCCAGTCTAAACATATGATGCTTGCCTTGGGTTCTAGTGAGTATACATAGCCACGTATTTGTATTGTACCATGTTCCGATGATGAACTGCATCTTTGAAGTCTATTGCTCAGTGCGAGGCCAACAGATGGAGAGCGCCGCCTTTACAAGCAATTGAACCGGTAGATGCCGATCACTCTTCCCGATTCTTTCCGAAGAATGAGGAAACGATTGTCGTAAACGCAGGTTCCAAGGGTAAGGAGCGTTTTCGTAGGCCTCTGCACGCTCATCGAGGCTAACTGGCATCGCCACAGCCTTTTGGTGGAGGCTGAAAATCTGAGAGACATCGGGGCAAGTGTCTCACTTGCACCCATCCTTCGTCCTGCGATCCAAGGCGAGCTGAGCTGAGCTCGCTCCCTCGTTTTCACGCTTAATCAATGTCCATTCATCCCAGGTTGCAAAGGCCTCGCCTATCTATTTATTCAAATATTCTACGAGCTTCTAATCAGCTCTCGTGCACCTGGTGAGGCTCCACCTCTCCCCACATCTGATCAAGGTGTATCTTATTTAATTCTTCTTGAATGAGCAGTTACCCAAAGCCACCGAGTCAACAAAACGGATACAGTTCAGATACAGCCCAATTTCTTCGGGGACCGGCAACTGCCGCTACTGGATAGGTTCTCGCTTTCGTCGCACGTTTAAAGTCGCCTTTCATGCCTTAATAGCTGTTCTGATGGTATAACATGCGAGGTAGATTGCATTGACCATCCTACAGTGTGCCGACTCCTACAATGACATTCATAACAACCTTGCACAAGGCACAAGCGATTCAAATTTTCACGTTTCTGTGCATGGCCCCATCAATCTTCGAGGGTTCACTGATAGGGCGAACTTAAGATGAATAGCAGCTCCTCCGCAGCCTTCCAATTGATTACTGAAATTCCATGATGATGGTACGTTCTTTCATCCATATACTTTGGTTCCGTGCTGACGAAGAGCTGCCTTCGTCTTCACTCTAATAGAAATATTTCACTATCCGTTTTACCGAAAGTGCTTTCTTTGTTCGCATCAAATATAATATGTAAGTATGCAACGTGATTGATGCTGTCAATCAGGACCCACTCTCCAGATACTCATGATCGAGAACATGCAATTACAACTTTCATCAGGACGGACGTGAATGGCCTTACGCTGCATCTCAAACGCTGGTGCCATCTCAGATTTTCCGAGAACTATGTGGGGTTGGCAAGAACCTTCTAATTCCACTTCCTTGCGCAGACCATCATGTTCTGGCGGCAATTCCTTGTCTTATTCTTGGATCTATCACCAAGTACAGTGGTCTGACCATCATCTATTCCGGCGTACCTTTGCTCCAGGAACCTTCTCCAGGGCTCGAATCGGGGTGGGCTTGATGGCTCGGAGGATGCAGAGCCTCCCCCCTCAGCACCTCGGAATAGCTTTCTCTGGCCCGCGATCTCTGATCTGACACATCTTCCAGCCGCCGCGACTATCTGATGGAATGAAAAAGATACATCCAGAGATGGCATTTTTGAATTATATTTCCGTCACTCCTGAAGTTCGTATCCTATAACGTCTACTATCTGACCGGCTGCTTTCGGGTATCACTCCTTCGCTCTTGACGACAAGGTTGATCTCAGCCCATCATTGGCATCAGATACTTCATTCCAACACGGCCATTCAACGCCTTGAACGAAGTGTCCTCGAGAAATTTTTGGTGACCTACAATCAGCGTTTGTTATCCCCATTAAAGCTCTAGTCATCTCCTTTACTATCACTGGATGAGCAAAGTTTGTTCATAGTTTTCTTTTTTTACTGAAAAAAATACTAAAAATACTAAAAATATTTTACTGTTTTCTGCCCCCCCCCCCCCCCCCCCCCCATTGCCAAATACAGTGAAAAGTTCTAAATATTTATACAGGTTTTTCTACAGAAATACTGGAGAAAAAAACTTTGAATATTTTCTGTGTATTCAGGGGTAAAAATACTTAAATTTTAGTGCAGTGTTATGATAGCTTCTATTAAGAGCGGCCCGACCGTGTCCCATCAGCTACACCGACTTGTCCTCTATCTCCGACGTTTTATGTCTCGGTACTCTAAAACACCGTCCAAAGGTGACATCCAGATCCCCCGGACATTGTCAAAATGATTTACGCCATCACAGCGCACATCGATTTTTTTTATCAAATCAAATATGGGAGCAGGCCATCTTACGGTGATCATCCGTTGGCAAAATTCTGACAAGTCTGGCCTCGTTGACGTCAGATTTGAAAACTATGCCGGTGAACTACCCATAACATAGCATGCTTGACATTTTGAGCGAGATTTTTGCTAGCTATTGCAATCGCTCGTAAAGGACTCATAAAGTGTAGTGTTCATTCATATTTCCAATGAGTTGCTTTTTCAGTAGTAAGTAGTGGGGAATCATGGTGCTTTGTTCACCACGCGAGTGGTTGGAGAATTAATAAAGAAGTCGTTATGAGTTATTTCCTGCCATCTCCGTATTGTCGCCACCATACAAGGCTCGTATTCAAATTTTACACGCCATACGATGTGGAACTGTTGAGGAGTTCAACAAGGCGGTGAGTTTTAGCCGGTATTTAATATGTATCTATCGTATCACACAAGTTCTTCCGGGAAGCACGTGGCCTTGTTGAACTCAACTTGAACTTCCATCTGTTGTCAAGACCCGAAACTACCTGCTATTGAATTCATTATAATCCATATAATGCATCTGCAGCAGCTCGAAAGACTGCGGAAGGCAAGCAGAAGGACTCGGAGTAAATCAAGCGGTAGAACAGTCTCCAGGTTCGCTTTATTGAACTTGAAATTTGCTCAGTTTTGAATAGATTTCCAGCCTCCAGGATCTACCTTATACACAGACATAATGCATCTGAAAGTTGTAGAAGGTAGCACAATGTGTGTTGCCACTTCAGAGTGCAATATGTAAGCATCTAAACGCTGTGAAACAGCAAGACCCGAGCTGGAGATTCGAAGAGAGGTCGTGCGTTCCCCCTTAAAGAATCGGAAAATGTACAGGACGCCGTATATGCTATTCAGCGCGGATCGTATCGAACAATAGTGAGGAGAGCTTAGCGGAATGCCCATGCCGTTTCTGATACCTGAAGAGTCCACTCATATCCCCGTATTTTCTCAAATGCATATACTACATGCGCATCATTGAGCTTACGGTAGCTCAGACTTATGGCATATATCACCAGGGCGAGCGTGCTGATACGAGAAACGGACTTTCAGGCGCATGAAGGCGGAAATTAGTGGTATGGAGTTAGTGTGGCGGAAAAGCCTAAAATCGTGTTCATGCCGATCTGGGAATCTGGGACGTACGCCCTGCTGAGCATCCCGTATGTCTGCGTAATTTCGTTATTCTGGTTTGTAACTAATCACTATCCGCGCAAATGTCCGGGGGTATCATCCAGAATCGGGTTCTCACCACGCCCATCGTTACGTTCTCTTTGCACATTAATTGACAGTCCTGAATTCCGGCAGCAATTCAATCGAGTGATATCCGTATGCTTCGTTAAAAGGATCTGCTAAAATCCTCATGTGTCCCATCACTTTCCCTCCATTATCTATATTCTTCTAGTCTGGTACCCCCATGTCCACTCTCTTCTCGCTCATTGCCATATTCACACTCTTTCTGACATGTTCTTACGCTGCTGTGCCTTCCTACTCAGACCTTCGCGTCATGAATCGAAACGTAGCACCTGATGGATTTAATCGCTCGTAAGTGGACGACGCGACATAGAGCCCATGAAACTAATCCACTGCTTCCAGTGCTGTTCTGATGAACGGTGTTTTCCCCGGGCCTTTGATTTTTGGATATACAGTATGTTGCCGTGTGTCTTAGTACAAGCAATATTCTGACTACAGTCACACTACAGGGAGGACGATTTCGCTTGAACGTTATTAATGAACTCACCGACAATACCATGCTTCGAAGTACCTCCATTGTGCGTCCCTATATTCATCCCGGTCTCCATACTAATCTAGCATGCAGCATTGGCATGGGTTCTTTCAGAAAGGGACCAACTGGGCTGACGGGTAAGGTCTTCTCCATTAACATCGCTATCTATACCAACGTTTTATGGCAGTGGCTCTTTCGTCAATCAGTGCCCAATCAGTCCCAAAAATTCGTTTTTATATGATTTCGGAGCCCCTGGACAGGCAGGGACCTTTTGGTATCATTCTCATCTGTGTATGTTTGTCACACGTCGACCATCATATTGCTAACAGTTCAAATTCAAGCTACGCAGTACTGTGACGGACTTCGTGGACCTATGGTTGTCTATGATATGCTGGACCCTCATCGTTGGCGCTACGACATTGATGATGGTATGGATTCTCTGATCAGTTTTGAACAGTTGCTAATGTTTCTCGTAGAATCTACCGTCATTACTCTGTCTGATTGGTGAGTCGGACTATATGACTGTGCAGAAGCTTAGTAGTAACATATATGCCTCAGGTATCATACCCCAGCGCCTTCTGCTGGACGATTTCCTACTGCAGAATCCACCTTGATTAATGGACTTGGTCGCTATGCAGGAGGACCAAACTCACCCCTCACCGTGATTAAAGTTATGAAGGGGGTTCGCTATCGTTTCCGTCTAGTCTCACTCTCCTGCGATCCTAACTACACGTTCTCCATCGACGGACACATCATGACCATCATTGAAAGTGACGGTGTTAGTACTCAACCCGTTGACGTCGATTCACTGCAAATCTTTGCTGGGCAACGCTATTCGTTCGTTCTCCAAGCCAACCAGCCCCTTGGTAGCTATTGGATACGCGCCAATCCCAACCTCGGATCGACGGGTTTTAAGGGTGGCCTCAATTCCGCGATTTTGCGATACCAGAATGCACCAAATGTGGAACCTACAACGAATCAGATTATTAGCACGCGGCCACTACGCGAAAGCTCTCTCGTGCCTCTTCAAAATGCTGGTGCTCCTGGAAGGCCTGTACCAGGTGGAGCCGACGTGAACATCAATCTAGCCATGTCGTTCGACCCGAGTACCCTTGACTGGAAGATCAATGGGGCGAAATTCCAGGCCCCCAGTGTACCCGTCCTGCTGCAGATCATCAGTGGGGCACAGTCCGCAAAGGAGTTGTTGCCTTCAGGTTCCGTGTATACGTTACCTTCGAACAAGGTAATTGAGTTATCGGTACCTGCATCGGCGGTGGGAGGACCGCACCCTTTTCACCTGCATGGGGTATGTTTCATCTGCTATGTGGGACTCTTTGATCAAATATGCTTCCAGCATACTTTCGATGTCGTGCGCACGGCAGGGAGTAAGACCTATAACTATATCAACCCCCCACGCCGCGATGTGGTCAGTACTGGAATAACAGGTGATAATGTCACCATACGGTTTACTACTGACAATCCTGGACCTTGGTTCCTACATTGGTAAGCGCCGATTCATAGGATGATTCCCTTGCCATCACTTATAATTCCTCGTCAGCCATATTGATTGGCATCTCGATGTGTGAGTTGATTACTGCCAGTTCTTCGTCGGTGCTTCTGGCTTACATTACGCTATCTTGTTCTTCAGGGGCCTTGCCGTAGTATTCGTCGGGGATGCAGCTGACACTTCTAAGATGAACCCTGTCCCAAGTAAGCAGCTTCACTATCGCCTAGAAGTCTTCTAATTGTACCAATTAGATAGTTGGTCCAATCTGTGCCCCACCTACACAGCAGAAAACCCAGATACATCGATACATATTGTTAAAACATGAAGTAGACCATGATTCTGGTGCAGATCTTATACGGACTGATTTTTATTACTCTTTATTGGCACAAATGGACAATCTGTAACGAGTAGTTACCGGACTCTACAATTCAACGACGAAACATTTAACATTCCGGTTGAACAACTGGCATAAGGGGAGCCGACGCGCAAGGCATCGCGACAGTGGGCTGACCGTGGTACTAGGCCCTATGACCTCATTCACTGATACGCATCCGCAGCTATAAATAAGCAGTGTAACCTGCTTACAGGGTTGGTAGTTTCCTTCCCTAGCTTCCCACTAGTCATGATTGACGACAAGCGTTTCTTCCTGGATGTCCTTACTACGACTACAGATGCACCTCCTTCGTACGATGCTAGTACGAGTGCGAATACCCCGACAAGCATAGATTCGAAGAATCGACTGGTAAATGCTATTCCCGGTCCTTCTTCAGGCCGGTCTCCTACCACATCTCCTACCACCCGACGAGCCTTCCATGGGGGCGTGGCTGCCCAATCGCATGGTTTCTCGTACAGTGTTTTCGGTTGGTTCTCTTCTCGTTCCTCTAGAGAAACCAAGTCCACCATAACATCTCTCATACGAGACCTTGTTCGGCCGCCAAATTCATCACTAGCATGCAACGAAATCCTCTCCAGTTGCGCTGAGGCTTGTGCTTCTTATTCCCTGTCCCTCTCTTCCATCCTGCAGGAAAATTTCTGTGAAGGACACACACCTTTATATTGGGCGATCATAAACAAGCCACGGCAGACGGAAGAGGAGGGCGAAGAGCTCCTTTCAGCTCTTCTACGCTACTCCGTACCATTGACACCGTCGACTATATCCGAGCTCCGTCTAGCGTGTCTCGTTACCTCAGATCAAAATCTTTTCCGACACCTCCGGCACGAGCTGAAGCCCCTCTCAGGGACAGACGAAATGCTCCTGGGAACGACGGGCAGTGACGATGTACGCGTCGTGGATACCAACGCCACCGAGGGTGTATTCGCCGCAGAGATCGAGATTAGCCAGTTTCAGAAACGCATGCGTGTAGGAAAGGAAGTGGAAGTGGAATTCATTGCCCAAGCACGATTGTGGCGGCTTTCATTCTTTGTGATGTCCCAGGACAGGTCTCGTAGTCCTCGACGGGGTTCGTGGTGTGTCGGGCTGTCTTTGATGGAGAATAGTCCACCAACATGGGTTGATCCGAGGTTAATCATCCAAGATCAGCCTGCCCAGGACGTAGTAGACGAGGAGCAATCAAAGCCGAAACCAACAATTTCTCTGAGGATGAAGTCCCCAGAGGAGTTGGTTCCAACGGATACCTTTGCTCATGCGCACCAGACAAAGCAGATAGTTATGTCATTGGAGGAAAGTATCATGGGGCAAACCTTGCGGTTCGGGTGAGTGGTCGTACTTCCTGCTCTTCTCATTGTTCTGATTATCATTTAGTGGAACGTCATACATAGCCAATGATGAAGTTCTGCGCGCGCGATTGGAGGCCCGTTTATGCAAACCAGGACCCGAATGTGTTATCATGTGAACAGAAACGACGTTGAATTAACGAGAGTCACGGTTACCCGAAATAATCAACAACATTTCTAAGCCCATGATGATCCTTTACCTCATCGAATTCGCCCATCCTTCCATCAATAATCTGCTGCGTAAACGAACTAGAAGGGGAGTCAGAAACGCAGTCCAATCATCAAGATTTTTCTGCCTCACCTCTTCCGACCACATCCCTTAGCCGCACTCAAGAAAAAACTCGCTTTGATTCCTATCACTTTATCCAAGATCCCCAACACACCGCTATCTGCCATCAAATAGTCGCTGCCCTCTAATCTCTCCGCCAGCTCCACGATTTCAAACCCATGCAGGTCGCCACCATCGTCAAATGCCTGGAGGAGTATGTCGACAGCCTCGTTATGTCGATTACTGAAATCCTTGAAAGTACTTGATTTGCGAGTAGCTGCTAAACGAGGTCCTCGCAGGGCGTAAGGGTAATCGCTGGCGAACCAGACTTTGCGAATATCAATTGAATGGAGTGCGTCAACGAGAGCGTAGGTGCATTGTGAGAGCGCATTATGTGGGACAGACTCCATACGCCAGTGGACCGTGACATATTCTTCTGGAGGGGCAAGCCTCGACGCGAGCGAGAGTAGAGGGGGAGAGTAGGCGAGCCGCAGAGTGCTAGAAGAGGGGAATATGGGGTAACGAAGATCATAATTCACGACAAGGACGTCAGGATCTCCCTGGTAGGCTTGAATGATGCCAAGAAGCTCCTTGAAGATAGGTCTTTTGAGTTTCGATGGGTTGAGATATACAGCGTCAAACCCGCGGAAATCCAAAGTGCTGAAATGTGTTCCAAAACACTCGGGGAGAGAAGAAACGTCATTCTGAGCCAGATGTACATTGATTTGATCGATGACTATCGGGGTCGATGTCATGTTTGGGTTGACTCTCCAGGCGAGAGTGAGAATCTGTGCACTTTGACGGGAGCTACTTCGTTGGAAGTCTTCCAAACTAATCACGTCAGCGCCAGCGAGCCTGAGCTTCTCGACGTCGTAATACGTGTCAAAATCCAGTGGGTGACAAGCTCCCATGCAACTTTTACCCACTTTCGGAAGTACGACGGTTCGGTTGAGCTCTTTGGATAGCTGGATAATTTGTGCGAGGTGTGAACGCGCCTTAGATTCCTGTTCGGATATCCTGGCAGGAAATAGAAACCGGTTTGGGCCGTCAAACGGTTCTGGAATTTGGGTGATGAGAGGCGGCCATTGGGAGGAGCGGGAGTCACGTATGGGAGCAGAAAGTCGATTGAGAAATGTACGGTCAATGACAGGGATTTTTCGCGGCGAAGGCAGATACGCGACGGATTGAGAAGCAAACCGTGTATTAGGTAGGATCATTTCTTGCGTTGCATCGTTTGTTGCCATCGTCTCGTTCGTATGTTGGGCTTCCACTACCAAAGACCAGAAATAAAGGTAAGGTCGGCACATCCATCCAAGCAGTAGAAACAGAGGCAACGATAGACAAAACAGCACTTTTCCACGACTCGGACGACATCGCTGAATACGGTGCCTATACGAGAGACGGCGACGCCCTTGTAATACCTTGAAATTACCTTGAAAAGAAGGCTCAAGTCCTGGATGTAGGTCGTGCAGTTTCGCTCGAGAACGTAGGGTGGGACTAGACCCCAAAGGCGTCATGGTGGTTGATCAATGCGTAAAAGTCCTGCCCTCAAGTTCTTGACTTTGCTTGTATTTCATGTAAGCTACTCATTTTTTAATCCATACATGTCACTACCCTACTCTTCGACATAAGTAAGAAAAACAAAACGAAAAAGACCTACCCATTATTTAGTCTTGATTTCCCGTTCACGAACCGAAACGTATTGATGCCGAAAACGCTAGGATTGAATGCTAGTGGTTCAACCGGCTGACTGAAGCATATCAACCTTTTATGACGTTAAAATCCCAAAAAATAGCGCTAAACAGGCATAATATAACACAATGTATAGATTACAAAAGTATAATCGCGCCTCTATGACTGGGAGCTCCAGCAAGAAGTGTTGAAGTACTCGCTGTCGATCTTGTCAACTTCACAATCATCCTCCCACGTCGCGCCTTCAATAATCTCCTCAAAGAGCGCACAGACGAACTGCTCTGCTTCCTCCTCAAGCGAGAAGGCTAGGATTTCGTGAGACAAAGGTCGGACGAATGTATATATTCCACATACCCTGGCACGAGTTACATTTCTGATGAGCTTCACAAAGGTTCTTGCAATCTGCATCATATTAGTGAGGAATAACACTGACAGCATAGAGAGAGGCGCGCTTACCGAGCTCAAAAGTATCCTTGGAAACATACCCAGTGGTAACAGGGGTGTACTTGCCCGACTTCCATCCACTCCAATCATTCTTATTCTCAAATACCGCCTTCCAAACCCAGCTAGCGTCGGGCCACTGCTGGGGGCACTCGAATCCGCATACAGACTAATTGAAAATCAGTCACACTTCAAAGTAGTAGAAAAGGTGGGAGCAAACTTACATCCGTCAAGCAAGGACAATCCTTCGACACATCGGTAGGACACTCCTTGCCGTTACCATACCAAGTCCAAGTGGGCGTCCACGACCCATCATTCTGGACCGCAACGCTAGGATCACTGGTAGTGATGACACTGGAAAATGCGGGGACGGCAAGAGTGAAGAGGACGAGGGCGAAGGACATGGTTACAGATATAAGCTGTTGTTGGGTGGAGGTAGATTAATTGAAGACGATGTTTGTCTGGAGAATATTAGAGTTGGCATTCTTTGCAGACCTTTTATATACCTTGCTGGTGTCTCGAGAAGGACTCAAGATCAGAGACCACAGAAGGCCGTGTCATGGTTCGCTCCAAAACTGGTGTGGAGATTGTCAGGGAATTTGAAAGACATTTTTTTGTACAACAAAAATAGCAACTACTACGATCGTTCTTTTTATAAAATGAAACGTGACCAGACGCACTCTACTTCCTCTTCCTTTCCGGTCTCGGAGCTCGAGGGTGCTGTGACTTGAACTTTGGATCGTCTTGGTCACTCTTCATGAGCAGGTTTATCCTTTTCTTTTTTGGAAATCGACTAAGACTCTACAGGCACCTAGGATGAATCGATGACTCCTCACAAACGCGTTGGAACTTGGATAACTTGGAAATTCTGTTGCTGGCTTACACAAGATTTTCCAAGGTGTCAAACCTCTCCTTAAGCATAGAATACCGTGTCTTGAATGTGCTCCCAGTGGTATTATATCGCTTGTCCCTCCCCGGGCCGACTTTGGAACTTGCCTCAACCTCTTTTAACGTCCCAACATCATCCATTATCCTAGTTTCACTATTAATAACTGAAGCTCCAAGGAAGAACCTTCTCTTAACCTTTCTGGTGAAGGCTATAATCCGTGAAAGATCGACGGTGAAGAATCACAAGCTTTTGGTATAGCTACAGGAAAATGTCTTTCCTTCTCGCTTATCGCTCAGCTCAAAGATAGAATCCTCGATCGCAATAGTTATTTTTGACATAGTACGCGACTTGGAAATGTCTTTCTCCATCGACTGACTGCGAAGCGCTCAGAGTGAACTGGTCTCTGATCTTGAGTCCTTCTCGAGACACCAGCAAGGTATATAAAAGGTCTGCAAAGAATGCCAACTCTAATATTCTCCAGACAAACATCGTCTTCAATTAATCTACCTCCACCCAACAACAGCTTATATCTGTAACCATGTCCTTCGCCCTCGTCCTCTTCACTCTTGCCGTCCCCGCATTTTCCAGTGTCATCACTACCAGTGATCCTAGCGTTGCGGTCCAGAATGATGGGTCGTGGACGCCCACTTGGACTTGGTATGGTAACGGCAAGGAGTGTCCTACCGATGTGTCGAAGGATTGTCCTTGCTTGACGGATGTAAGTTTGCTCCCACCTTTTCTACTACTTTGAAGTGTGACTGATTTTCAATTAGTCTGTATGCGGATTCGAGTGCCCCCAGCAGTGGCCCGACGCTAGCTGGGTTTGGAAGGCGGTATTTGAGAATAAGAATGATTGGAGTGGATGGAAGTCGGGCAAGTACACCCCTGTTACCACTGGGTATGTTTCCAAGGATACTTTTGAGCTCGGTAAGCGCGCCTCTCTCTATGCTGTCAGTGTTATTCCTCACTAATATGATGCAGATTGCAAGAACCTTTGTGAAGCTCATCAGAAATGTAACTCGTGCCAGGGTATGTGGAATATATACATTCGTCCGACCTTTGTCTCACGAAATCCTAGCCTTCTCGCTTGAGGAGGAAGCAGAGCAGTTCGTCTGTGCGCTCTTTGAGGAGATTATTGAAGGCGCGACGTGGGAGGATGATTGTGAAGTTGACAAGATCGACAGCGAGTACTTCAACACTTCTTGCTGGAGCTCTCAGTTCTAAATCAGAGAATCTTTTTAAAATTGTATCACGGACTTTGTACTTTTTGTGATCTATACGATGCAGTGTATTTAATGTTACCTTGGAAGCTTGAAATGGGTTTTCATGGAGTCATTGATAATCAACTCCGTCGGATTCAGCAAAACAACCTCTCGGAAATTTACGTTGACTATTCAATCCTGAACGGGGAGTTTAGGGAAATTGAAACCCAATGGAAAGTGTACTGAAGCGTCGACAACATGGCATTGTGAGCTCATAGTTTACCCGTTGACTTTTTGTAATTTACTCTTCAATTCCAATATTTCTCTTTGAATCGTTCAAGTGGATTAGCATAGAAAGCATACGTTTCAAGTGCATACACGCATAATAAGCATCTACCGGCCAGCACCTGGCACGTTCCTCCTCTCCCTCCTGGGGGCCCTCTCCGGAATAGCCGGCTGGATGACTGACACTTGGATAGTATCAAAATTGAGGGCACGGAGAAGTTCCTAGGACACTGTCAGTTCAATGTAATGGCGTACGCCGTAAAAATCCTCACCTTGGTCTCAGCATCGACTTCCAAGCCAGTAGCGCTGGTATCGAGGGCAGACGTCTCCGGCACGTAGTTGTCCTTCCTCTCGCGCTCCTCTTCCTGGAGCTTGAAGGAGATACCACGGACTGGTCCTTTTTGGATACGCTTCATGAGATGGGTGGTGAAGCCGGAGATTTTGTTGCGGAGACGTTTTGAGGGTACAACGGCCTAGGAAGGGTCAGAATGGGGTCGCAGGGTGGGATGCAGGGTACGCACGACTTCATCGATTATCCTCTTGTTGGTGTGAAAGTCGAGGGTGAGGCGGGGATAGCTGTGGACGAGGTGAGGACGAGGTAAAGGTAGTTGAATGGACGTACTATTTCTCAATGAGAACACGGGAAGCCCTCTTTGTCGTCTTGGTGCGAACGCGGCCCTGCGAATATCATCAGCAAAGATGCCGACGAAGCCCTTAACAGCGAACTCACCATCTTGCTGAATGTGTCGGTCGGTACTTTGGGAGGGAATACAAAGTGAGGACGGGGACGGCAAGTTCCGAGGTGGCTTGGTGGCAACTGTATAGTCAGTTCCCACGCTCGGGGTAGGGGCGAATCAAATTTAGGTGAGTGCGTCTTGCATACCATCCACCTCCGCTCACCCTCAAGGTGCGTTCCATCTCTGCCCGGCCGACTCGCTCGTTGGCGACACTCCCCGGGCTGCTGACATTTGTCTCTTCAGAAAAAAATATCAAAAAAAGAGCCGACATCATGGTTCGCGTCTCCGTACTCGTGCGTAGTGTTGCTTATGACCCGTGCTTGTACTGACCGTGGATGGTAGAATGACTGCCTGAACAATATCGTCAATGCCGAGCGCCGTGGCAAGCGCCAGGTCCTCATCCGGCCGTCATCCAAGGTGGTCGTCAAGTTTTTGAGCGTCATGCAGAGACATGGTGGGTGTTTCTTTTGTTTATTTCTCTCGGACGATAACTACGGTGTTGGTGCAATAATTGTACGCTGGTATCGTTTTAACGTTTCCGAAATATTAAATAATGCCCCGGATAACCATACAGCGTGTGTCCCCCAGGTGCTAGGGACAGGCGTTCACGGATGGGGCTATATACATACTTGATCATTTGTGAACGATTATTAACTCTTTTTTTTTCTTTGATAGGTTATATCGGTGAATTCGAGATTATTGATGACCACCGCTCTGGCAAAATTGTGATCCAGCTCAATGGACGGCTGAACAAGACGGGTGTGATATCTCCCCGTTACAATGTGAAGCACAATGAGATTGAGAGCTGGGTCAATTTGTTGTTGCCTGCTCGTGGGTTTGGGATTATCATTCTCGTGGGTTTTTATTGTCTGGTGACTGAACATGTACTAACAGAATTTTAGACCACTTCTGGTGGTATTATGGACCACGAAGAGGCGCGTCGCAAGAATATTGGTGGAAAACTTTTGGGATATGTGTATTAGATAACCCTTAAAAATAGTTTTTTTTACCCGAATGAGTAATCTGCCCCTGAGTCCCCTCTTTGACCTTTCACCACTACTATGTCGTCTTCACGGTCGCCGACACCTGGCGTGCAGATGATAACACGCAAAGTGATACGTAAACTGGAAGGCCTGGGCGAGCATCCAGTGGAATACGAGTCGTCGAATCCTTCCTCTGACGATGACGAACCGATAGAAAAGGAGAAAGAAAAAGACAAGATAGACTGGGAAATACCACGCAAGGTGCTGCATTCTTCAATAGGTGAGCTCGTCGTCGTCGTTGTACGGCCTAGTCATGTGCTGACTCGGATAGGGTTTGGGACGCTGTATCTGTACGTCTCAGGCGGGTCACCAGTGCCCGTGACGCGTGTTCTGTGGACATCCCTTTTGCTCGTCATCCTCCCCGCCGACATCCTCCGGCTTACCCTGCCCCGCTCACCCTTTGCCAGTCTGTACAACATCCTTCTCGGGCCCCTCATGCGCTCGAGCGAGCTCACCCAGACAAACGGCGTCATCTACTATATCATCGGCGTTAACGTCGTGTTGACTTTTTTGCCGCTGGATGTCGCCGTAGTTTCTATCCTCATCTTATCTTGGGCAGATACAGCTGCGAGCACGTTTGGACGGATGTACGGGCGGTGGACACCTAAGCTGCCTTGGTCGAAGAAGAAGAGCTTTGCTGGATTCGTGGCTGCTGCAGTGACGGGGTCGACTATAGTGCTTGGTTTCTGGGGAGGGATTGGGGGTAATTCGTGGGTTCCAGCGGAGAAAGGTTGGGTCAGTACAGTAGTATTTGGAGCATACGCTGGTATTGTCAGCGCACTGGCAGAGTCACTCGATTTTGGACTGGATGATAATTTAACACTACCTATTATTGCAGGTGGCTGTCTCTCTACGTTTATTGCAGTATATAATTACCTGTTTACGTAATTATTTAACATACCCATGATTGACCACTACCACGCCCTCAAAGTACCCAGGAATGCTTCAAAGGCTCAGATAAAGTCATCTTTTTACCAGGTAAAGAAGTACACCTTATAGGCAAAAGTACTGAAAATTTGTTTTACACAGCTAAGCAAGACACATCATCCCGACTTGTCGGATGACCCTGATTCACTGATTCATTTTCGCCGTGCTTCAGAGGCTTATGCTGTCTTGTCAGACGATAGACAGAGGCGAGCCTACGATAGGACCCTCATCACTGATACTGTCGTAGTACCAACTCATCCACGCGAGCGAACAAGTTTCCGTACCACATGGGAAACGAGAAATACACCACCAAGCGCAAAGTTTGCCTGGACAGCCAGGAAACCCAGGCCATTGCATCACCGCCAACACACGGCTGGAGTAGAGTTTGGTAGTGGCGGCGGCACTGGGACAATGCGCGACAGTACACACCCATCTTACCAGAATGTCTCCCAGCGCCACACCAATGAACACAAGGCCCATATAGCCTTTAGTCGTATATCTGGGACTGTCAGAGCACTTCAACTTCTCGCAGGTTTGAGCGTTGTCATGTGGGTATTAGGTCCGAGGTACGTCGATGATAGATTGTTGCTATTGTTGGCTGACTGTTGGTCAGTGGGAAGGAGGCGGATTAGATCCAAGGACAGATATAAACGCCAGTTGTCATAGACAGCACCCGCGAACTTGAATGTTAACGCTCACATGCAGGAATTATACAAGTCCTTCAAACAATGATACATATAGATTACAAAAAATGGTAATCACGCTTCTACGACTGCGAGCTCCAACAAGTGTTAAAGTATTTCCATCCACTCCAATCATTCTTATTCTTAAATACCGCCTTCCAAACACAGCTAGCGTCGGGCCACTGCTGGGGGCACTCCAATCCACACACGGACTATACAGAGAAGGACATATGTCGACTCGATGAGAATTGGGGGCAAGCATATATCAAGGACAGTCCTTCGACACGTCGGAAGGACATTCCTTGCCGCTGCCATACCAAGTTCAAGCGAGCGTCCACGACGCTTCCTGCATGTCCGTAATTCTGAGGATGCCGCAGAATCCGGGGACGGCAAGGGCGATGAGGACGAGGGCGAAGGACATGGCTGTAAATTAAGGTTCCTTTTGGGTTAGATTCAAGGCGATGTTTGCCTGGAGGATATCCAAGTTGGCATTTTACTTTGCTGGTGTCTCTAGGATCAGAGACCAGAGAATTACGCGTCAAGGTAGTTTTGATGAGACTAAAGACATTTCGCGTATGCTAAAGATGTTTCTTTTATAAAACGAAACTTTAGCTCCTGAAGTTTCTCAAATCTTGGAGCTTTCGCCAGGGGGAGAGCGGGTTTTTATATGATCGTCGTGGTTGTGCTGGAAAGCTATAGCTGCACTGTAGGATTAACCACGCCAACGTTTTTTCACAAGCTTAAATGCCCGAACCTAAGAGTAAACACACAAGTAACTTGCGCCGAATGTAAATATTACAAAAGTCCGATATCCATCATACATCATACCGCATTCCTCAATCTACGAATGGGAGTTCCAGCAAGAAGTGTCGTAATACTTCTTACCGTTCTTGTCATCGTCACAATCCTCCTCCCAAGTCGACATGTCGATGATCTCCTCAAAGAGCGCACAGATGAACTCCTCTGCGGCTTCCTCAAGCGAAAAGGCTAGCAAAGTATCAGTAATGAACATAAAGATTCGACTCGCAACATACCCTGGCAAGAGTTACATTTCTCGTTCGCCAGGCAAAGGTTCTTGCAATCTGATTCAAGGTAATTAGTAAGATTAAACTGGCACCAGAGGGGGAGACTCTACGCTTACCGAGCTCAAAGGTATCCTTGGGAACATACCCAGTAGTAACGGGAGTATACTTTCCCGACTTCCATCCACTCCAGTCATTCTTGTTCTCAAACACCGGCTCCCAAACGGTCTTGGTATCGGGCCACTGTTGGGGGCACTTGAATCCGCACTCGGACTATACGAAATCAGTCAGAATTGGCAACAACGTACAACTTAAGACGTACATCCGTCAAACAAGGGCAGTCCTTTTTGACGTCCGAGGGACACTGCTTGCCACTACCGGGCCAAGTCCAGGTGGGCTTCCAAGGAGCGTTCAAATCGCCACCGTCGTCTCTTCCCTTATGGTGGTGTCCCTTGACGGGTTTGGTTCCTTTATGTTCGCCTTTGTGTTCAGCCTTGACCGTACCGGAGAGGACGGGAGCGATGATCACGGCAAGAGGAATGAGAACAGCGAGTGAGAAACGCATGGTGATGAAAAGTCAAGTAGGTAGTAGACGAAGATTGCTGAGTGTCTGGAGGAATACTGGCATTTCTGTAGGCTCTTTATACAAGCGCTCAGCAGAGATTTGCGGTAATGAATGTCCGTCGACAATTGACTGAGAACTGCAGTGTCAGAGCTGCGCGACGTACGTAGAGAGGTCGCAGGAAAAGACATGGTTGCACTTTCAAGAGGTTTATGGGCACGTGCCATCGACCTCGATCTAAAAAAAAACGCGAAGTAAAAATCTACCACCGCTTTCATCTATATGGCAGTAAAATTGATATACACCCTCATGCAAGGGGGAAAAAACCTACACTTGAAATTTCATGACGAAGGCATTTGAGTAGACTCGACGCCGAGTTTGCATGATCACCGGGGGAGGATTCCAGTTTCAGACTCCACCGAATGTTCGAGAATGGACGGTGAATCTGGGCCTCGTTTATTATGGATGTTTCGAACGGCTCAAACCTTTGTCCGAGGAATTTGGTGAAAGATAACCCATGTCGAACGGAACACTTGGTAGGCATAAGACAAGACTTGAGCTGTTATACGCCCGGAGGATTTGACGCCTGATGTTTCCCAGAGAGTCAGCGAAGGTATCACATACAAATTGCATTGCGACTACTGTACATACAAAGTTTTACAAGTGTCCTATTGTCACCACGCTTGATGGAAAAGAAAAGCTTCGTCGGGTTTAGTAGTAAGCATTCCAGCTGAGAAACGATGGGAGATGGATGAGGATGGTGAGTCTGCCTGGAGAAAAGAGATAAATTCGCAGCCCTCTTTATATCTCTTCGAATGTCTGGCGGCGTCAATAGCGACAAACCGAGAGTACGACGTCGCCCAGCGAAGGATGGGTGGCCATGCATAATTTACTTCAAGACTTGCCAAGCCTCGGAAGATCCTACTTCGAGTGGTAGGATCCAAATGTGGTGGCAGGAGGCAGTGGTGGTCTTAAAGGAAGCGGAGAAAACGGGAAATCCCAGCATAATATTGGCCAGAGCGAACGCTGAGGCAGAAGGTTCAGAGAGAAACTCCCAGACTATAATTTGAACGTCGGAAGGTGAAGACAAAGATAAAATGCCACAAAGTCAGTTGCGAGCCTTCTTTGAGAATGAAAGGAGGACCGGAGTAAGCGTCGGCAAAGGCCGCGAAAGCCGTGAAGTTCACCTCAGAGTCAAAATCCTGACGTCGCGCACGTTGATCACAATCAGAGGTCCCTCTCTTCCGTGACTTGGACGAAAAGACCTCTAGTTCACGATAAAATGTTCCCTAACAGTTCAGCCTTTTTTGTGGAGAGTTTTACCTCATCCACACGGAAAGCGTTATGAAAACTTATGAAAACTCTAAGTATCGCTTGCACCTCTGGTCTCTGATGCGGTGAGGCAAGCCTCAGCTGGGAGGACCACTGAGAAAGACTAATGTCTCATGTTATGTCACGGATCCAGCTAAACGTTCTAAAATCGTACATGAGCACCTTCGATGGCTTACTTTCGACTCCACATTCACCGGTAAACTGAAATGTCTTTGCCTGTGAGCACTTGGTTCTCTCATAATATTGGCTACTTTCCACCTGCATCTCCTCCTTTGAGACCAACGGGCACTACTGGCGATACCTCTGCTTATCATTACTCGAAACGATACTTGCTGGGCTCACAACTCCAGAAGCTAACAATCTCCCTCGAGTCGTGTCTTATTACTGATAGTGATAAGTTCCTTTGCTTCTGTGATGATTGTCCATCCGTGCCCTTAGGCTGCTCAGCATAACCAGGAGCCAAACGCGCAACCTTCTTCATTACGAGTATGCACCTTCAGACCATTCTTCTTCTGATTTCAGCATCCTGGACTGGGTCTACACCCAAGATCTCGATCAATGACTCTAGCAGCTACTCTGTGACAAGTTATCTCAGAGACCCAGTGGCACGATGGAGTATGTTAGTCCTGTGACAGTGCCTTCTATGTGTTCATATACGGGACGAACGGAATCCGTTGCGACATTGATGAGACTTGCGGGACTGACGGTAGACGCTGAATCACACTCTCAATAGGTGAATACAACAATTTCTGTGCCCCCATTATACTCAACGCTGTGGCTCAAATGGGATTCGTGACTCGCGAGGGTGATTATGTATCTGCTATTGTGTAATCTTGGGTTCAACCCTGTGACGAAAATGCAGCATCGCAGTTCTTACTAAATAGCGGCTCGGAAGATTAGTACGAGCCAAACGAAGGTCCTACTCTATACGTTAGAAATTTTCACGGGCGAGACGATACGTTCGCTAATCAAAGACGACGAGGTGGACACAGTGACCGTGGTATTAGACGCACCAAGTTATAACGCGTCAACTCAGACGGTTATTCGGCACCTGGCGGGCACTGCGGGAGGTGATGAAACGATCATTGCGTATACTCATATTAAGTGCGTTTGGTGGAGACTCAGACGATGTGATCTAATCGTAGAAAATAGGTGATGGGCCCTTAATAATCGAAGTAAATGGTGGGTCGCGTTGATTTTTGTTACGTCCTCTTAAATAACGAAACGTCAGGTTCCGTTCTACTACTTGCGATGGCCGAACAACTTTCCCGTAATCGGCCAAAAATGAAAATTCAGTATGCGCTCTTCTCTTCGGCTTAGGGTGTGTTTAATTTACTGGTGCTTTAGTTGCGTCATCACGACAGGACACATGTTCGGTGGTCATCCGAGTAAAACACTTTGGATGAATGGATTTGTCGAAAAACATTAAAGCAGCAGCTGTTCGTGAACATTTCGGAGCGATTGACAGGAAGGATGATTTCAGCATGGGAGCTCCAGAATTCAAAGCGGCGGAGAAGTTGGAGTCTATGTGGACGTCGCCGCCTTCACTGACCTCACATCGTCGACGCATCCTCTGAAGCAGCTTGATTCTCACTATGGATCACTCCGTCGTTCATACAAGCGCTCATTTGAAGGAGTCGATCAAGATATTCGCGTGGTTATTTCTCCCGAAATGGTAAATAGCATTAGGTGTAAATGGAAGGTGTTTTTGTGCTTCATTCAGAACTGATAATCCCTACCAGACTATTGGGAGACACGAACTCCGTACCTTGAAATGACATGTCACCCACAATAATTCTGAATGATGTCCCTTATCTGGAATTTGTGCGACAGGATTATACCACAAGCAGAGTACTTGTGGGCAGTGATAGTTGGTGGTGGTGGAGTAAGCAGCCGATGCCCGTTGCCGTGGAGTAGATAAACATCATTTTGAGGCCGATCACTCGCTCGGACAGCGACCTTGCCAGCTGAAATTACACAGAATATGGAATCGATTTCGCGGACTAATGAATGACCTTGTAATGGCCTATGCGCATACCTTTCTATACTACCAACCATCCGGAGAGTTGAAGCTGGGCTCTTAGTATATACCGAATACATCTGTCATCATAATATTGAAGAGAGTATCAAGGCCATTGGTCCTCAGGATTGCGGGAGCTTCAAGCTCTTCAGTAAAGTAAATGTCAGTGTGAAGAGCAAGGCAAGTCCATATTTTAGTACATAAATATCCATACAGTCAGTCCGTCGCAAAGAGCGGGTCGAAATCAAGGAAACTACATAAATATAATATGTCCAGCTACTTAATAAAGGGACCAGCAGGAGCTCCAAGAGGGCTTGTATCCCCAGGTGCTCCAATCGTTCCAGTCATCGCAGTCATCTTCCCAGGTCGTGAGATCGATGATCTCCTCGAAGAGTGCGCAGATGAAAACTTCAGCAGCTTCCTCGAGGGTGTAGACTATTGTCAATCAAGTATCAGTCTGAAGTCGCGCAGATAGTCATAATGAGACTTGCCCTGGCAGGAGTTGCATCCCTCGTTAGCCAAGCACAGGTTCTTGCAGTCTAAGAGTACTCATCAACGAAATGTACACCCCGGGAAAGAAAGTCACCTACCAATCTCGTACGTGTCCTTGTTAACATATCCAGTCGAGTATGGGTTCTTCTTCCATCCGTTCCATCCGTTCCAGTTCTCGTAGATTGGACGCCAGTTATACTTCGAGTAGTCACAGGTGGGTTCGGGGCATTTGACCAGCCCGTCGGTGCCGCAGACAGGCTAGAAATAAATATGCGTTAGTGGAAGGGTCCGGCAATGAGATCTAGGCGGCTGGTGTACCTGGGTAAGACAGGGACAATTTTCAGGAATGCTTGGATGGCAGGTGTTGTACGTGCCAGGCCAACTCCATCCGGGCGTCCAGGGAGCCCAGTCGCGAGCTTGGATGCTGTCTTCCTTGCGAGCACTGATGGTACCAGCGAGGGCTGGGGCGATGAGGGAAGCGAGAGGAATGAGCGAGAAAATCATGGAGATGGTTGATGAGGATTGTCTGGTAACTTTGGGTCCTCTTATATGATTCCTGGTCTGTAAGGTTATTAAGTTTATGTATGCTGTGAAAGTTCATTCACAGATATCGGGTGCTTTCACAGTGATGTTAGTCCATCCTTGCATGATTGACCTCGAGAGTCGCTAGTCTTGTTGGACAAAATCAAAATATCCAATGTGCAGTGCAAGTCAAGAGCCTGAGAGCGGGAAAGACATCACTAAATTCCGAGAATATCATAGGATATTCACCACAGCACGCCAAATCAACGAAATGGGTGTAAGCGGGAGAGACATAGTATGACCAATTAACATAGACTTGCTGCGTTTCACCGTCTTCAACTTGCACGCAAGCGAACACGTGAGCGAACAGATGGCGATAGCCTCGAGAAATAATGCACTGCTCACTGTATGGAAGGCACTGCGTTGGTATCTCGTGTCCTGCCCATACCACCTTGAAGTTGTACCGCCGAACTTTTAATTCAAGGACGTAATGCTTGGCAGTCTTGGCTACTAGAACATGAGTGAGGCGTAATGGATTAAATTTGGTCCTCAGAGGTGCTATTCAGTAACAATGAGAGTATTCGGTCCCGAAGATGCTAATAGTTTTCGAGGGTTCCTTTGTGTGAAGACGAGATTGTGCTAGGTGGATACAGGACGGTACTTTACGTAAATATACAATCACGTATGTATCTCGCGCGAACGGCGGCCTTCGAGTCTTTCCTTTTTAACCATCACCCTGGCTGGTCTTTCCTTTGCTCCTCCTTGTTTGCTTCAACCCCGTGTTTTTATGTCCTGGTATTTGAGATCAATATCGCTGCATTTTGGCCCTCGGACAAGAAGGCCAGATTGATTGAATATCAACTCACAGCAGACATACACTTGTTTCAATAACCCCACAGCGATGTATCGATAATGCCCCGTCGGCGATTTTACCTTTTGCGCGACTTTCCAGTGCGACGGCTGCTATACGAACTGAAAAGGATTTCATAGCCAACAGACCGCTCTTCTCTTGGCACACTCTTGGCGTTGTGGATCCAAAGCTGCCACTATTCAACATGTCTTTCCCGCTACCCCGACTTGTACTGCGCTCAAACGTCCCCATTTTGTCGGACAAGGGGCTGTTATTTTTGGGCCCTGCTTAAATTTAGTTACCCCGGATTCGCATCGCCACCCCCGCACGATTTTCCACAGCATCAGTCCAAAATTCAATGTTCCTAGTTCGAGTCGAAGTGGTATAAAAATGCCGATGGCATCGCTGCAAGCCTTCACATAAATCATATTTTCTTACGAGTCCAATAATTGCCATGATTTTCTCGCTCATTCCTCTCGCTTCCCTCATCGCCCCAGCCCTCGCTGGTACCATCAGTGCTCGCAAGGAAGACAGCATCCAAGCTCGCGACTGGGCTCCCTGGACGCCCGGATGGAGTTGGCCTGGCACGTACAACACCTGCCATCCAAGCATTCCTGAAAATTGTCCCTGTCTTACCCAGGTACACCAGCCGCCTAGATCTCATTGCCGGACCCTTCCACTAACGCATATTTATTTCTAGCCTGTCTGCGGCACCGACGGGCTGGTCAAATGCCCCGAACCCACCTGTGACTACTCGAAGTATAACTGGCGTCCAATCTACGAGAACTGGAACGGATGGAACGGATGGAAGAAGAACCCATACTCGACTGGATATGTTAACAAGGACACGTACGAGATTGGTAGGTGACTTTCTTTCCCGGGGTGTACATTTCGTTGATGAGTACTCTTAGACTGCAAGAACCTGTGCTTGGCTAACGAGGGATGCAACTCCTGCCAGGGCAAGTCTCATTATGACTATCTGCGCGACTTCAGACTGATACTTGATTGACAATAGTCTACACCCTCGAGGAAGCTGCTGAAGTTTTCATCTGCGCACTCTTCGAGGAGATCATCGATCTCACGACCTGGGAAGATGACTGCGATGACTGGAACGATTGGAGCACCTGGGGATACAAGCCCTCTTGGAGCTCCTGCTGGTCCCTTTATTAAGTAGCTGGACATATTATATTTATGTAGTTTCCTTGATTTCGACCCGCTCTTTGCGACAGACTGACTGTATGGATATTTATGTACTAAAATATGGACTTGCCTTGCTCTTCACACTGACATTCATGCCGCTGAGTGCCATTTTATGGAATACATGTTCACTGGGAAATGCTACGATCACTTTTACGATATGTCCAGCTCTGCAGACGATCAAAGTCAACTTGTGTCTCGATTTACCGGGGTCGAATTAGCATACTGCGTACAAAACAGTTTGTCTAGATTACTTCATCTTTTGGCACATTAAAATTTCCTTTTATCTAAAATTACTATCAGACCAATGAGGTATCAAAGGGTTTGACTCGATATCATGTTGAATTTGATTGTTTGAAGTTTAAGAGGAATGGAAACATATAGAGCCCAGTATTCATGGCTGTTTATTGAAACATACCGCTTCACACTGGGGATGAAATGGAAACAGGTCTGTTAAAGGCAACGTAAAGCAGTATCATGGGCCGAATGGTTCCGCGTCTGTGGCGTGAGAACTTGAACCTTTGTGTCTGTCCCATGATACTGAGGCATTTTGCCCTCCGAATCCGACCTGTCCTCCAACGTCGTTTCTTCAGCTATAAGTCCTTCCCAGACACCCACAAAATATGCACTATACGAGTCGATAATGTCCCTCGGGGCTATGATGTTACTCGCGTCGTCAAATCTATCAAGGCGAACCCAGTAGAAAGGCTCGTTGCAGAGAAGAAATGCCTCATCGTCCGATTCCTTTCCTACGAAATGGCTATGCGCTGTGTCGAGGAAAGCAACGGCGTTGATGGCATGTCGCTAAGACTGATTGGCAATTTATGTGACCGGTCGGCGTTCTTGGTCGCTGCAGTTGGATATGGAATATCGCGGACGTGCATTGTCGAGAACATTCCACCAGGTATCAGGGCGGGATCTTTGAAAACTTTAATTACTCAAGACAAGCCTATGGAGTACTGGCACTACGACAAACAGAATCTTCGAGCTGAGATGCGCTTCATGGATGTTTATCATGCATGGCTTGTAAGTCGTTTGTCTATTTTACACGTAGCTATCTATATCTTACTCTGCATAGGCCAGCGCTGCCGTCAACCAAAATACCACCCTCAATCAGTGTCGATTGATCTACACTAACGAAGACGACTTTTATATGTTTCCAGAGTGGCACGCGCCACAGGAGATGAATCAGTCGTACGTGAGGCGGGCCGTCGCCATATCCAACATCCAACCGGGGATGTACAAAAAATGCTGGGAGTGGACCCAGGAATTTGACAAGGTCTCTCCAACCTTGGTCTACAGTGGTTATTGGCCTGGCCATAGGGTGAGTTCGTGCTTGTCGCATAGACCTACGCGATACTTAAACTACTCTCAGGAAATGTTACTCACCTTCGCGACGTCGGCAGCCGCAGAGCAGTTTGTGGACATGTTTCAGACATTGGCGGATTCACTACCCGTTCAGCTCAAGGTACAAGAAGACAAGCGAGATCCTATCAACCGTGGTCTTATCACAGCTCTGAGTCTCGGCGCCTCTCGAAAAATTGTCGTCGAGATGGATCAGGGTCACCTACGAGATTGGGACGAACATGTGAAATCTTACGGAGCTGTGAGAAGGGTTTCGGCGCATTGGTCGTACGTCTTTCAGCCTGGTCTGCTTGAACGTACCGCCTGAATCGGAAACAGAGACACGTCATCTCGGGGAGAGGTGGTCTACGAATTTGATAGTCTGTTCAAAGCCATGAGAGCCCTATTTGTTTTGGCGAAGCAGGGGAAACGGTTGCCTCAGTTTCAGGGTGTCCGTCTCAATTTTTATGGTGCCAAGCACCTGGAACCTATTGAAATAATGCAGCGGTGGTAATATACTGACGAGGGAATTCATCTGGGGAGAACGCTTGGACACCTGAACGTCGGGGCTCCAGGCTTCACAGCTCGGTAGGTCAAAGACGATCAATCAATGGGCGTTATGCTTACCTCTTGATTTATAGAAGTGGACCGCTCCATCACAAGGAGAGTCAGGTCCATATAAATTTTGACTGAACATTTACGTTTTGCAGGTGTACATCATGTTTGATATATTTGCGAAAGAGATAAATGCAAGTATATATTAGATGCACTACCTTCTTTCATAACGCTTGATGTTTCTCAAGCGGGTTTCGGGGCCGCCCCAGGCTTCCTCCATAAACCGAAGATAGCGCCAACAAACACTTTCACGCCACGAGAGGAAAGGAATTGCACTATGCTAACCGCTACTACCGCTATCTGATCATGAGGACCTGGTTTCATAGCGCAACGGTTGCCTGTATCCTTATGCCTGATGTTACCACGCTGTATGATGATGAAATGAGATACATACTGAACAATACTTAATAAAACATATAATGAATTCTAGCGCCACCCCAGTACTGATGTCTCAATTTGGTCGTTAAAGATTATCATGAGCATGGGTGGTGCCGGTTATACTATTCTTCAAGTTGAGTGGCTACGTAACGGCCGTGATTAGAACCAAAACCAAGAGCGTATCTTCTCGTATAGCTGAATGACAACTGCACCGGGTACGGAATCTTTCAGAGTTTGTAGACTGTTAGCTAGCCATTGAGAAAGCTAATAATGAATTGAACAAATAAAGCGCAGTGGAAAGGCGGGAATCGCTCACTTGAGTATGTTCTTCAGAAGACTCCATCTGAACAGGGTGCGGCGCTGGTAAATCGAGAGAAGGGAGAGAGGCTACGCCTTGTCGGGAAGGAAGAGGAGATGACTCTGCGGCACGACTTGTCTTATGCTGGTTTATTTCTGGCATGTTCGAAACCACAGATTGGGCACGTCTCTGTACGACAGGTATCGCCATCGACGCCCATGATCCGGTAAGATCGGGCGGGGATGGAGCAGGAGATACGCTACTGCGTGTCCTCAAATCTGAGAATGGGGATGATTGCGAGATGCTTCCGAGATCTACTGGCTTTGCGGTTACAAACAACTTGAAGAAGCAAACGTCCACATCTTGGCCGTCAGGTACAGTAAATGCGAATGGATTCATGCCGCCATTCCCATAACCAAGAGTCAGTGTTGACCCCTTCTGAAGGCAAGTGTCAACAGACCCTTGCTCCTCCTTGTTGTTGGGGCTCATTTTTGAGGAGTACCAAGCGTCTAAATGGGGGTCAGCCATCGCATTTGTATGAAATACGAACGTACCTATCTCAAAGCTGGTAGCGTCAAAGTAAAAGAGATATACATAGAGATCGACATCGGAAACGTTACGGATTGTGAAGCCATAACTAGGAGATCGATTCCAAGGAAGAGATGTGTCTGCGACGAACTCAATGGATTTTTCGTCTTCGATAGCGGACAGTAAATTCTCGCCGACAGGAGTCAGACTACGTCCAACACGCTGCAGCTTATTCATCTCGATGGAAACAAACTGTGCTATACGCAGTGGACTTTGAATCGTAAGTTGAGCAGTAAAGCGGGCAAAGCGGTTGATGACATTTCTGACGTGCATAATGTCATTGACTTGAGAGACGCGAGGAAACCGCGAGGCAAAACCGATGTTCGGACTGAAGAGACTGATGTTATTCCCTCGGTCGAAAAAGATGACTTCATCTTTCACCGTCAAACAGAGATCTGCGTCGTCTGGAGTTTCGACGGCGATAACAGGGACCGTAATCCTGGGCTCACAATCCTCATTGAGGATCCGGGTCAGGAGGTTCGAGTCATTGCAATAGGTGCCAAAGCTGGCGCTAGAAGCTTTCTGTAATCGTGCGTACCAGACGCGACGATTCTTATTGGAAGTTAGGAACGCGGAGTCCAAAGGAACGAGGAGGGAAATAAATGTCTCTACTTTGCTGACAGTAGCAGTCGCAAGTGGGTGTTGCGAGTCGGGTAGATCTGTTCTGAAGATTTCAAAGGTAGAGCCGACAGTTATGCCATGAAGCAGCCCGGCGTGGAGCACGAGGTGAGGTTCCCCGTTTTCATGACGGCAAAGAATCATGGAATTATCAGCAGGTTCTTCCCAAGAGTCGAACAGACGTCGAAGGGCGTGTCTCCCTTCCAAATGAGGTGTTTGGCTATGGGTGTTCAGATTAAAGTGGTATAATTCAAACCAACACTCACAATGGTGGCATGACTAAACGATGTATCAATGATCTATACGTCAGTTCGTCGATAGGGTTCTTCCGCATAATCCTGAGTAATGCGCGAGTAAAGATGCCTTGTCCGTCTACCTCCCAAGCCGATTGGCGACGATTGCATGCTGCCAACAGCACATGAGAATCCCAGAGCGAGCCTGAAAATCCTGACGTGATCTTCACTCCGGAAGATCCACGAGAAACCGTGGTAGAATCGCAATTGGCGGAGAGTTTTGGAGGGTTAAGAATCCGACGCGACTTCGCATTCTGTACATCGGCAGGTTGCATTTCACGATTGATGCCAGCGGCATGACAGCAGTCGAGGATCAATGTCTAAACAGCTGTGAATTTCATCGTGTGTGTTCTAGGGTTACGCCACATACAATGTTATTCCCTTTGGCAGTTGCCAACTCTAGTAGAAGCTCGCTAATCGTTCGATCCGGAATACCTTCCACAACCTTGCCATTGACGTCCAGAACCCCAATATCCGTGGGACACAGCATTTCTATTTCGTTGTCATAAGTTTGCCAGTCCGTCCATTCATCTGGCTTGGGAGTTACCGCGCCATGACCCGAATAGTATATGATAATGGCTGCCATTCCTGAGACAATCCTCGGATTGCATATGAGACTCCTGAATCCGTCAATGATAGCTCTTCTTGTCGCCTGACCATTGCGGAGACTAATGATGTGTTCCCTTGGGGTTTGCAAACCTTCAAGAAGGTAATTCTCAAATCGGTCGGCATCGGCAACGGCAGCCAATAGATTCTCATACTCCCCGTATTCGTATTCGTCGATGCCGATGACCAAAGCAAAAGTACTGCGAGTCTCTCTATAAGTTGAATGATCAGTCAGTCAGCCTAGGCCTTAGTGTTGCAATACGGACGGAGTAAGGGGTTCGCGGCTCAGCGTTGTCCCTTTTGCTACCCAAGCGTTTTCGGTTGGGATGTCTATCGCGAAGATATCGATTACGACGTCAGAGTGAGTGAAAAGAGGTCTTACTAAGTTTACTAACTGAGAGCAGGTTGTTCTCTATGGCGTAGCTTGCAAACTGGGCATCAAGTGGATTCTGGCCCTGCACAAATTGCTGTGTTAGCCTAACAGAGTTCGAAGGTCGAAATCGTTGACTTACATCTTCCACCATACCCATCCAATACCCGTCGTGAGTGAGTGCGACTTGAGCACCAGAGAACTGAGCCAGGAGAAAGGTTTGAGCCAATCGCACGATTTCTGATTTCAAGGTAACACCTACATGTTTCAATATGTAATTATTTATCAAGGCTGACGGATTGATGCTCTAGCATGCGCGCATCAGAACTGAAAAGATGACAAATGGAGCACTGATGTTCACCTTGTCCTGGCTGGAGGATATCTGAACAGAGATATTCGTCTGTCGATTGGCGTGGGAGTAGTAAGGAATGTCCACGTTCGAATCGACGTTCGGTTTGTTAACGCCACCACGATACCCAATTGATTGACGCCGCCGCTTAAAACCTTTGGTAATACGGCTAGAAGACATTACTTGTCCGATACCCACGCCTTGAAATGAGGGATCTGGTAGAACAGAAATCGAATATCCACGTAAGAAAATCGTCTGGCTGGCCGGCATTCCGGGCGTGCCAGTACAATAATTCTGTGTGTGGACGTTTTGTTGTACGTCCCAACTGTACCGCATCAAACCATCCAATCCTGTAGTACCCGCGGTTGAAAACTTCAGCGAAATGGAAGGGGAATCTGGTGGACGCGAATAACAAGCATTGCCCCAAGAAGGGCACTTGTCGAATCCAGTCACTAGATACAGCATGCCATTCCGGATTTGTCGGTGCTGTGTGGGGCCGTTGAGATATTTGTACCACCCATGAGCATTGGCAGCTGCATATTCTTCGAGAAGATGAGGAAAGACAGAATCGTATCGCTCGCCGCCCTCTGGAAGGACTAGAATGGCGGCTTGAGTGGCCGAACACGTAAATTCATATCCATGTCCTGCCTCGAATTTCACCTGAACGCTATAAAACTTTTGTCAGCAGAAATGGCAGATCATCCAGTACATGCAGGTGAAAACGTACGGTGTCTGGTCAAGTCGCGTCGACGAGTGGCACCCAGAAGCAGTGAGCACTGTATTTTTCCCATGCATTTCTAGCCGCTCCCCTACAACAGGCTCTGGGAAGTCAGTCAGTGGTATGAAGTCGGGAGGAACCCTGCCGGAATTGGACAAATCGCTCGCATCCGCGCACACGTTGAAGAGATATGCAAAGTCGCCCTCATTGGTGAGGTATCCAAGGTCGCCAACACGTGCTTCACCTTTCGTATAGGTAGGAGGAGCGTTAGGATCGCAGTCCGGACGCCAAAGCGGATAACCGTGGCCTAGAGTCGACATTAGTTGGGCGTAGACGTTCCAGTCGCATTGTTTTGCCATTGAGAATAATTGAGGGAGCATGATTCTACTTATACTGCGTTGCAATGTGCGTCAAGCGTGCATCGAGATCAGCCAAAGGCTGAGGCTGCATGCTGGGCGTCTCACCTACTTACCTACCCTCCAACACATGGTTGATGCATTAGTTAGGTGCTAGCTATATATCGTGTCAACTTTCATTAAAGTACTCTTAATCTAGAGATTGAACCACCCATGTCGCCCAAAATGTCGAGGAAGTCGACATCACTGGCAATGATAAGTCCTTGAAATTCTATGCAGCAGCTTAGCATCAGCTCAAGCAGGACAAGCACCATGAAACCGACCATTGCACGCCTAACATTAAAATCCAAAATCATCCGTTGAAGCCTGGATATCCACCTGCCAGCCGACTCAGCCGTTCTTAATGAACGGTACCCTTGATATGCGGTAAGAATTCAAACAAATGACTGCTTCAACTATCCTGAAATAGGTATAGTTCATAGCTGCGCGTCCATTACAGTAACGCCGCAATGTGACACTAAAAGGGAGTACTTCATTAGTTGCACGCCGGAGGTGCATTTTCACTACGCTGGATACAACGAGGACATGGAGCACGTTCATTCTACGCTAACAGCGCCAATACTCAAACACGTATCCAACCCACTACCCAAAGACTAGACAAGCATACGTACCGGTGTTCATATAGCGCACACATATTTTCCCGAGAGCGACCCATTACAGGCGGCAGGGTTAACCTGGTGTCTGGGTCTTGAGAACTCGGCTGAATTGGCAAAAACGAGTGCAGAGTTGAGTAAGTAAGGCTAGGAAAGAGCGGGAGTGTGTGTGCAAAAGGAAGCAGTGAGGATAAAAAAGGCAGCGGTAGAAGGAGGGATGAGCGGGAAAACAAGCAAAAGCATGTCAGATATGCATCCTGAAACAGGAAGCTCCAGTGAAAAAGGATCTTGGACTTGAAGATACGGAGAATATCGATAGTGAGTGTACAGCCGAAGATTGATTAAGGTCCAGCCAATGGCTACACGATCTTGCCGTTATTGAAGGCGATTTAGAACCGACGTTAGACGATTACTCCATGGTGAGCCGGTAGGAAGAGAGAGATGTTAACTTCAAAGTTCAATATCTTACCTGGCAACCTCCATGTCCTACAGAAACCGTTATGATGGTACAACATGTGCAGAGAAGATTGAACGTACATTGGTTCTAACACCTACTTTTCGTACATCATTAGTAGTGCCAACATTTGCATCCGAATGCTGGGACAAGTCATCTAGCTTACCCCGCTCTTCCTCGGCGAGGTAGTAGAAAGTTTGACCTATGATGAGTTCATTAATAAATAAATAAAAACCATAAAGGTGGACAGGGCCACTTCGGGCCCGAGTCTTCGATGGTCAACTATACACTGTAACTTTCAAACATCCATTGACCAGGGAATCGGAAATCGGGCATGATCAACAATCATCAAGGCGCAGTCGGGATGCGATGATCAGGCTCAAACCGGATTACTGTTCTCCTGCCAATCAATGATCGGCATAGAGAGCATCTCCCCGATCTTGCCGCTGATAGACGACGATCGCGACTCTATGACCCAGGGTTGCGACCATCCTGTTGACATTCACCTCGTCGCCTCCATGGTATTTCTGAGCGGGCGTGTCGTTCTGCATACTTGAAATTCTATGGCGAAAGTCAGCTATGTCACAACGATTCCGGAGGTGTACTTACGAGGGGATCGTAAGGTCAGGATAGAAGGCTAAAGCAGGTCGTAGAGTCTCGGACAAACTAGCCGTTACACTCATAAACCTCTCCTCTCGAAAGGTCGAGGAGCTCGCTCTTAGGTGCACTGTCAGATGGTGGAATGAACGATGGGCGTATCGTTACAATCTCATATGGGACCCGTTTTATAGACAAGGAAAGCTTATTAAATCATCACGAAACTGTTTGAGCGCTCACACTTGAACCACGTGTCTCTATCACTGAGTGCCATAGTAGTAGCTCTCAGAGCGGTCCTGACTGAATCACAGGTCAGTACAAAGCAGTTGATAAGTGGCACTTGAGTTATGGCCATAAATAGTAGCTGATACACCATACATGCTATCTTCAGCGCCTAAAAAGAATTGAATATCTGGTCCGAAGGTTCAAGTGATCACGAAGGTGCGATGTTTATTCCGCAAGTGTTGGAGAGATACCAACTTTCATCGCGGCATGCCTGAGCCTCGTGTCAGCCTGGAAGTCCAGTAGGAAATCATATCGTTCGAAGTAGTAGTCACGGATATGAACATACGGTCAACCTACAGTGCAGAAGCATCACAGGACTGAAGACACATTCTCCGAGCCAGGGGAGGAATTAGTCGAATCGAGTAGAAAGCAATGAGAGGGCAAACAAGACTAGGCCAGAATACCGTGGTCGGTACACTGTTGCTTCCCCAACTTAAGAAACTTCGTTATCATGACCTAGGGTGCCTTTGTGGCGCTAGCTGCCACGCATCGGCGCTAAAAATCAATGTCGAGATGTACACAGATAAAAGGAAAATGTCCAGAACCTTCCAGAAGCTGAGAAACAAGTCCTGCCCGAGATGATAATAGGTTTGCCCGACAAATTGCCTACTATCCCAGAGATTATTGTCAGTACTAATCTATCTTTATTCCATTCGTAGTCGTTTCTAACCAAATCTACGTGATGATATATCGGCGGCAATGTCCATTGCCAGGGGGACTGATTCGGGTGGGTCTATTATTCAAGTGTTTCTCAGTTCCGAAGCTCCTCTTGCGGATCAGGTATGGCAGCCGCTATGCAGCAAACTGAAGTCAGAACCAGCGAACAAAACACCGAACTTTCTGTAAGATCAAAATGCCCATAACTCACTCGTATAAGGACTTGAGAACATCTTTTTCGACTTTGTCGGACAGGAAGGCTCCTCGAAGTCTCGGCATTAATGTCGGTAGCAGATGGTAGAGTAATGTGTGTGAAAGAAACCGAGGACCGGGTACAGGACCGGGTACATCGGAAACGGTGAAGGAACCTTATTCATTGGATCATGTAATTTGGCGAGCTCGACCTGGACAAGAGGTGACGTTAGTGGCTCTGGAGAAGTGTCGACTTCATGCGAAAAGGATGCTGAGATGACAATGGTAGAGACGAAAAGAGAGGAAGAGGAGAAGACGTGTCGCTGCTGCTCTCAGCCACCACACTGTGAGAAGTCTTGGATTAGATTGGAAGAGTCCGCTTCTGTATGATTGGCATTGTCATTGACGCCCATGATCTATCAAGAACGGGCGGAGACGGGGTGTGATTGCCACCACGCCGTATTGTCGAAACTGAGAAAGGGGATGATCGTGAGATACTTCCAAGGTCTGCAGGTTTAGTGGTCACGAAGAACTTGAAGAAGCAGACATCCACTTCCTGGCCGTCCGGTACAGCGAATGTAAAGGGAGACATGCCGCCGTTCCCAAAGCCAAGGGTCAGTGTTGAATTCCGTTCAAGGCAAGTGTCGACGGATTGCCCTTCATTACTACTCGAGCTCATCTTCGAGGAGTACCATGCATCTGGATCACATCAAAACCAGGTCAGCTCATATCAAGAGCATGAAATATATGCATACCTATTTCTAGGGTGGAGGCGTCAAAGTAAAACAGGTAGGCATATAAATCGACATCAGATTCGTTCTGGAGCGTGAATCCATAACTAGGATGTCGATTCGGAGGTAGGGATGTATCCACATCGAGTTGTATGTACTGGCCGTCTTCGACAGCAGATAACAGATTTTCCTCACTCGGATAGAGGTTAAGCCTTCCAACATGCACTAGTTTTTTCATTTCGATAGAGGCGAAATCGGACATGGGAAGGGGGCTTGTCATTGTAAGGTGAGAGGTAAAATGCGCGTAGTGATCAATGATGCGCCGAATCCCGGTGACATCATCGATACTAGAAACATAGTAGAGTCGCGGGGAAAAGCCAATGCATGGTTTGAAGAGACTATTACTTCTGCTGCCCCGTTCAAAGTAGACAGTCCCTCTTTCCAACAGTAGGCAGAGGTCTGCTTGGTCCGGCTGTTCGGTGGCGCAGACAGGAATTGTGAATTTCGCTTCTTGGTCTTCCGTAAGTATCCGAGTTATTAAATCCGGGAGGGGGCAATGTATGAACAAGCAGGTCTCAGAGACTTCTATCAGTCGCGCGTACCAGACGCGGCGATTTTTGTATGTCGCGAGGAGAGTAGGCTCTGATGGAGTAAGGTAGGACACAAATGTTCCTACTTCATCCACAACTGCAGTCAAAAGCGAATGAGAGTCGGATACAAGGTCTGTTACATATATCCCGAAAGTAGAACCTTTTGTGATACCATGAAGGGACCCAGCATACAATGTGAAGTGCGATTGCCCATCCTCGCGACGGCAGAGAATTCTAGAGGTATCAGCGAAATCTCTGGAGGAATCAAACAGAAACCGGTGTAAGTGCTTTCCTTCGAGATGTGGTGTTTGGCTATTAACTCAGGTTCCAGCTCACAATAGCGTTAAGATTAAACCAGCACTCACAATGTTGGCATAACAAGGCGATGTATCAATGATTTGTAAGTTAGTCCCCGTGAAGGTGTTCTTCTCATGACCTTGAGCAATGCGCGAGTAAATATGCCTTGCCCATCTTCCTCAAACGCAGATTGATGACGACTGCACGCCGCCAATACGATATGTGAGTCCCACGGCGAGCCTGAGAAGCCGGAAGTGACGCTTAATCCGCGAGACCTGCGAGAAGAGATGGTAGAATCATAATTTGGGGAAACTTGTGGGGGATGAAGGATTTGACGTGATCTGAGTCGCGCGTCAGGACGTTGCATACCCCGATTGATACCTGCAGCATGACAACAATCGAGTACGACCGTCTGAAACGGCATCAATATTGTGCATGCGATACATTCAGCGTGTACGACGTACAATATTATTACCCTTGGCTTCTGACAGTCGCAGGAGAAGTCGACTGACTGTTCGGTCTGGAATCCCTTCTATGACATTCTTATCTTCGTCCAGGAGACCCATATCAGCGGGACACAACATCTCGATCGTGTTGTTAGAGGTTTCCCAGTCGGTCCATTCGACTGGCTTATTGGCTACAGCCCCGTGCCCAGCGAAGTAAATCACGATAGCGGACCTGCCACAGGCAATTTTTGGATTTTGGATGAGGCTTGTGAATCCGTCAATAATAGCCGATCTTGTTGCCTGTGAATCGCGAAGGCTGACGATGTTCTCTTGTGGAGCTCGCAGGTCCTCACGGAGATATCCTTCGAATTTATCGGCGTCACTAGCGGCCCCTTGTAAATTTTCGTACCCCGAAAATTTGTATTCGCTGATACCCATGACCAGGGCGAAAATAGCGTGAGTTTGCCTAGCATGAGAAATCAGCTGGCGCCTACGTTAGAAAAACTCGACATCCTACAGAACTTCAGAGACGTCTCGACTATCTGTTGTCTTCAATGGAAAGCGACTCTGATCCTACGAAAAATTGTTAGCTAGTTCTAAGCTAATAGAGTTGAAAGAGCACAAGCGTACATGGTCCACCTTTTCTATCTGTTTACATGTAGGGACAGCATTGACGTCGAAGGACTAGCAACGAAAAAAAAGTAAATTGACGTAGTACACGTTATAATCAGAATACGCATGCTGACCTATGATATTATACATGGGATTAGCGCTGTGCTTGAAAAACATCCTAGGATGATATATGACAACGACATTCACCTCGTCGTGTCTAGTCAACACCGGGAAGGAGGGGGTGGCAGTTCTAGTTGCATCGGCTGCATTAGCGTTGGCAGCGTCCATCCGTGACTCGGACACGCTGAGGGTACAACCTGGCTCCTTATTGTCTTCACTTTCCGAATCCTCAAAGGTATTGCCAGGACCTGACACCAATCTTCTTGTCATATCCTCGGTTGTCCCAACATCCTGGTATTGAGTTATAGTGTCCACAGTTTGCGACGGAGAATAATAAGCTCACCCGGTGTCTAAAATCCGAGTCCGAGCCTTCGCCTGATGATAAGCGAGCATTTTCCGTCCAGCATGTGTCCAGCATGGGCGTTAGGAGTGGCTTGGAAGGATTTTCGTCGGTCTTGACGACCTTTGCTGATCGAAGTCCTAATAATAATTTGTATCCAGAGTGCGGTGGCGACGACAAGGCTGAACGAACCACGTTCTGCTTCGCCTTTACAGCATACCAAAGGGCCATCGACTGTCGCAGGACCCAGTCTTGCTTCCGAGCGCCAAAGAGCGCAAGCCTGCCCGCGACTGGGGTATCTATAATCGAGAGTCATTGTAGTCATGGATAGATGTTGTCTTGTTATTTTGCCAGCTGTATGTATTTATATAAACGCCCAACCTGGATTTAAGGCTTCACATAAGCATCCGAGGTACTTGGCTGTTGTAAAGTGCATGGTTCTTGTCGGCACAGAACAGTAAGAGAAGGATAGATCGTGTTCATCCACTGTACCTATTCATATCATAATTACAGAAAACATATAATAATACACACAGCCTTGTAGTAAGTAACAAGCAAACAGCAGAGTTAAAAAGAGATGAAAAGATAAAGAGATGGACGCTATCATGACCCAGATGAAGTAGCGGCAACACGCTTCTCCACTACCCGTCGGTGAGTATTATTTCTCAAGTGCACCTCAAAATTTGAAAGGGTCTCGCCCGGACCAGGCTTGTACAACTACATGCACAAGTTAGAAGCAGCCGCCTCGCCGGAACACCAGAACACACCTTGCCAGGACAGTCTAGACATTTAATCCGCCACTCTGGGTCACTATTCGCTGTGACCTTGCGGAGAGCCACCTCAAATTTATCAGATGGGAAACGGTATTGAATGCCTTGCATACAGGTGGCTAGCCATTGAGGGGGCTGGGTGTCGTCTATCGTCAGAACACTTTTTACAAAGACGACGGCTCAAGTCTGCTCACCCACGACCGTTGGGAAGGTGGTCCCGGAGGCCCGGATTGGGTGGGCGGTGGCGCCGATGATTCTTGGACAGAGGTGGAGGCATCCGGCGGCGGCGACGTGGAAGCAGGCGCCGGAGGGGGGGCAGAAGCAGGCGCAACAACGGGTGTATGACTACTGGTCCCATTCGCCTTTACCCGCTGAGCCAAGGGAGCCTCCGACGCGCTTGATGTCGTTGACACAGGAGAAAGGGCGGTTTCCGCTTTCGACGGAGGCGGCGCAGGCGACAGTCTTGGCGCAGAATCTTCGTCTGGTTTAACCCTGGGGGACTGAGGCTCTGAAGCTGGAGTCGTTGGGACCGTTCCGCTCTGTGCCCGCAACGCAGCAGCACCTCCCTTCTTCTTGCCAATCGTTCTCGCGAGCTCACTGTCTCGTTTGACATTTGAATGGAAATCAGGATCCGTGTTGTATTCAACCGGCCGAGGACGACGATGCCGATGCCAGAACTTGCCTAAAACAGGGGTCATCAGTATCACTGCAAGATCCATATTTAAGCACACACCGCAAGTACCGCATTGTGACTTGTCGCCCAATGGACCTTTCCTCCTGCCAATAGCAATACTCTCGGGACAACCACAGTTGGAACAGTGCCATACACCATCTATAAAGTTAGCGTGTTGGCCATCAGCGAATTCCTTCTCCTTGGCTTCTCGTTCTAACTCTTTCGCTCTCTTCGCCGTCACCACCTTAGGGAGAGCGTTCATAGAGTGCACAGCATCACCATCCAATGTGGAAGACGCGCCATCTGCAGCAGTAGAGGGAGGCACCGAGGTGAGTTTGGCCCGAGGCCGTAAGACGGACGGAGGTAATGGCGGGGCCTTGAAGTGTCCTTTCGGCTTCTTCTCCTTGGGAGCGGCAGGCTGTAGGTTGTTGGGGAGCGGTGGGAAGTGTTTGAGGAAGGAGGGGTGTCCCATTTTCGGATGCCACCATATTTGCAATGGTGAGTGAAGCTGCTGCAGCTGCAGCTCTGCGCGATGTGGGCGCATTAGCGGCAACCTGCAGAGCAAGAATAGCGGGATCCAACTCGGGAAACCCAATGGCAGGTGTCCGATAGGTCCTGATCGGCTCCCGGTCTGGTAACGCGATACCTCGCCGGCCCCTTGTATTTCGTTTTCGCCGCTTATTCATGTCCTTGTCACGCTCCTTCTCGTGTCGTTCGATCTCGCCGTCACTAAGATAGTTCAGCATCGGTGTAAATGACTGTACTTGATCTAGTCCTCGAGCACCCGATGATAAGCCGGGAAGGAATGAATTGCGCAGCTCATCATCTTGTATCGGTGTACCATCGGAAGGATGGCCAACCAGGAAGAGGGACTTTTGATACGCCTGCACCTGTTCTCGGATAGAGTGGGCAATGGCAGTTCTGGATCAACTTGAATTATAGCATTCGACCTGGAAACGCTGCAAACACACCTAAATTCACCGCCCAAGCCCAGCTCTTGAACATATATGTCCGCAAAGCTTTCAGGGGACGCATGCGGATTTTCTATATCCCATTCGAACTGGTCATCAAGCTTCATCGCCCCGACAATGATATCCAGCTAGCACAATCGGGTTAAGAAAACCTTCCAGACGGTATAGTTTTGAAACTAACCTTGATAACAATTCTCATATCTTCGTGTGTCTCGTTCTCATCCATATTCAAGTCTTCCACGCCCACGATTTGTTCATCTTCAACCACTTTCCGGCGCTTTCGACCCTTCTCAACTCCATCAACGGCAAAATCTTTCCTCGCGCGTTTTCGCCACTTCCTCCACCACAATGCGCTCTCCTCGTCCAACTTTCCTGTCGCCAGTGTGCCCAATTCATCGTCGGCAACATAATCACCTCCTTCGCCATCGTAATTGGTCGAATGTGCTTTAAAATCACTGAGTTGATCCTGGATAGATTTGATGATAACGGAATGATAGCTTGAAGATAGGTTATAATCTTCAACCACAGTTTGTGCGAAATTTTCCGGAGTAATCACAGGGTCTGTAATAGGAGTCAGCTGCCGAAGTCTTTTGTACAGGCGGATAGACATACCATTCAAGTTCCAAACGAATGTGTCCCGCATTTTATGGTGTTGCTCGACATCGAACTCCAGTCGGATGGGTACGAGCTGCTCTGGCAAGTTGGCGTACCTAGCGTCAATCTTTCTGGGCCTGATGAATGATAAGCATCGCGACAGATAAAAGATGGAAAGAAAAAAAAAACACACAGCTTCAAACCCTCTCTCTTGACGGTTTTACCTCGTCTGCTATCCCTTCTAGGTCTTGAATTTGGATACCTGACATCGAATCCTCTTCCCCGGTTACCCCATGGCGGCACGACGGCCCCCAAACCAACATTTACGCCGCCGCCTCTTTCCCACCACCTTTTGCCTAGCGCTTCCCGCTCCGCTGCCATCCGCTTCCGCATCTCCCCATACATGTTCTCGTATTCCTTATCAAGCTTCATCCAGTCCTTGACGTCGTTGATTTCTGTTTCGCTCAACTCCGGAATTAGCTTTAACGAATCTTTGAGTGGTACCGTAGTGATTTCTGTTACAGCTGAGTTTGTTGGCGGCAGCGGAGGGAGCTTTGCAACAACAGGTGCAGGGGTCACTGATGCTGGAGCGGAAGCAGGTGCCGGAGCGGTCACAGTTGGCGCGGCCGATGCGGGTGTAGGAACACGAGTTGGCGTAGACACTGAAACAGAAGCGCTTAGAGGAACGGGAGTCGGCATTGTAGACGGGCCGGAAGGCATGGGTGTAGGGGCAGGCGCTTGTTGGGGCACTTGTTGGACCGGCGGGAGAGGCTGTGGTGTCATCAACGCATTCAAATTTATTGGTGTTGCCGTCCGCGGAGTTGTGGGTGTTTGAGGGACAGCATTCACTCTGTTCGGCGCAGGCGTGACTTTCATAGCGCCACTACCAACCAATCCAGCACTATTCGAACTCGCAGACATTGGCCTCGTTGGCGAGACGCTTCCGGTGTTACTAATCGGGTACCCACCACTGGTTACACCCACTGGAGGAAACATGCTAGGTCCGGCACTGTCAATCCTTGGGCTTCCTGCAGCGCGAGCACCCACAGGTGATGTCTGACCATGCTGAGGATATACATTTCCAGGTTGTTGATCAGGTATCGATTTGGGAAACATAGAAGGGTTCCCTCCTCCTCCACCGCCCATCATGTCTCCGATACGACTAGGCGGACGGACCTGGTCGACGCTGGGAGCCCTTCTCATACCCATTGCAGTTCCTGGGCGCGCTCCTGGTGGAGGAGGCGGCATCATAGTGGGTCCATGAGAGCTGGCACTAGAGGGTCTGTCGTTGCCAAATCCAGCGCCAGGGAACTGCTGATGAGGTTGGGGTTGAGGCTGCTGCTGGGGCTGCTGGTTTATCATGCCTCCCATCTGTGCCATCATCTGGAGCTCTTGTTGTCTCTGTCGTTCTTTGATTTTCATCGACATCCGCTCCATCACAATTTGCTTGTCATGCTGATTGAGGCTTGCGAACTGCTCACGGGTCAATCCTGCCATTTGGAGCATCATGCTGAACTGCTGCTGCTGTTGTTGGGTCATCATGCCGGGTTGTGGTCCGTGAGTCACTACAGGAGTAGGCTGGGGTTGGCCGCTCATCATGGTGCCGCCATTCATGCCGCCGAACTGGTTCGCAAAGCCACCACCTCCGCCCATCGAACCACCGAGCGATGTCGCTGTGATACCACTCATCGACGTTCCGGGGCGCTGCATAGACATGCCGTCTACCATATTCGTAGGTGGGGCACCGCCGGGGGCATTCATCATGTTGGGTAACGGGGTCGATACGCCCATTCCAAGCCCGCCCATGTTCATGCTACCCATGCCCATACCCATCCCTGCAGTGTTGAGACTGCCGCTGCTGCCGCCTCCCATGTTCATCATGTTCATATTCATTCCGCCGCCGCCGCCGCCGTTCATCATTCCCCTCTCACGAAGAATCTGGGCAGGGCTCATACCCCCGCCACCACTTCCAGCCATCATGTTCATGTTGGTGGCCATTCCACCTCCCATTCCAACCCCCATAGCACCTCCCATGCCCCCTCCCATGCCGCCCATAAGTTGGGCGGGGTTGATACCTCCTGCGCCAGAGAGAAGAGCTGCTGGGTTGATGCCTTGGCCATGAGCTTGTTGATGAGGGAAGGGGGACTGCGAAGCTGTAGGGTAGGATTGATTCATGTGTTATATATTATATGTTTTTGGCAGTTCTGTCAAGGCCTTCCTTCGTTTAGTGCAGAGACAAATGTGGAACGACTGCTCACTGTCGATAGTTTTCCGGCGAGTCGCAATTCCTGCAACGAATGTGAGCTCTTGGAAGAAATCAACTTGAAAGGTGATATCAGCATTTTGTGTACTAGTCGACAGAAGGTGCCTCTCACCGAAAAAAGGTCGAGTGCTCCCCAGGGACGGGATAGTGCACGTATACAGAAGAAAGGCTTACCTGAATACACGACTAGGAGGTCATCAATATGATAAAAAGGTAGGAAAAGAAAGTTGCATACAATGGGTAGCACGATGAGCAGACTCTATTAGTAGCAGCAAGGAATCAGGATACCACGCGTAATCTTGGGAAGGGCGCAGACAGACCTCTATGGCAGCATATCCAACAAAACAGAGAGATAAGAGCAAACAAAAGGGTCGCAAAGACGGGACGAGCACTGGAAAAGCGATAGCGTGGCGGGATTGAGCAGAAGGTGTCGGCTTGCGCCCTTGTTGAAGCTGGTTCACAATCAACCGACGTATGTCACGTTTTCGTCACACCCGGGTCACGTCACCCATTTCCCGACGATGGGCATCCCAAACGGTACACAACCATCTCTAGTAGAGGCAATGGCTACACTGACGGGAGAAGGTCATGAAGGGATAATTTCAAGTTACATTCGCTTTACTCCCGGCGTAGTTTTCACTCGTTTTATTTTTTCTGATCAAGATCTAGATCTTACGTCCGTTTTCCGGATATTGCCTACTCCCCCTCGCAGCCTCACGAGTCCATTTCAAAGGGGGCGAATACCCGTATTCTCTCGAGACTACCGTGACCTTGTCGCGACCCGTTTTTCGTCCTTACTCTCACTACGGCTCTCTGGAAATTTTCTTTTCTTTCCTCTCTTTTCCTTCTCTTCTGGTTATCGCTATTCTGAATCACACGGAGACGCCGCACGTATTCAACTACAAGTTCCGAGCGGGCGATCCTCCTGAGTACGAATGCCCCACCTTTGGTTCACCCGCTACCATATCACGTCATCAATTATTGTGTCAAGTGCCCTGACTGAGGTCCCCGACCTTCACATCCAGGCAGCGTCCAGTCCTGTAGTAGGCCTATTATACACCAGATGGGTATATATTTCACGCTTCTCTGACCATGCGACTCCGGAACACGAAATCCTTTGCAAGGTTTCGATCGTCAATTACGCGTCGAAGGGCAACAGCATCTTTCCTTATCCAGCCGTCTCGACTCGTCCGGTTTCGAACTGACAAGAATGAATCCGAGCCAATTGACGGTGTTGCGCTCCGATATCCGCCAGTCACATTCTCAGAACCACGCAACCTTGTCTTAGGCCGAGGTAACGACCCGAACGCGGAATCGGTCAGCAATTCATTCTCATCATGTGTCGGCCTCAGTTTTCAGATATCTTGAACCGGGCTGAATCAAAGGAGACGATCCTGAGAGGGGGATAAACCTTCACTACTTTTATTTTCGTCCACTGACCGCTCAATTCGGAACGGAGGTGAACATTGTACAACGTGGTCATGTTTGTCATGTCCTTCGAATTGTTGTGCAGTAACGCCACCATCGGACAAGTGAACCTCCATGTTCATTGCGATCACATAATCTATTCATGCTGCTCCAGTCTTGTTGCAAGGTGCTGAAAAGAATCATTAAGGATGCATAATCTCACGGGAGAACAACCATACCAGTTAATCCCTCCAATCCCGTAACATTTCGGCAAATGTACTTTGGTGCCTCGTTTCCAGGCCCCTCAACATCAAAGCCGTCAAAGAATACACCATCGCAGCCTATACTGCACTCGACGTCTACAACTACATCCCAGTATCGCGGTTAGGTCCATTCCCTTATGAAAACAAGTGGACGTACTCTCGTTGGTCAGTGCGGTCCCGCTCCAGTTCAAGAACTGCAGGTTCGCAAAAGTGAGCTGAGATGGAAGATCACCGCTATGAACAGTCGCTGAACATTTTGATTCAGAATGTTGCATGGTACATACCTATGTCCACCGTTCGTTTGATACAAATGGAGCGGCCGGTTGACCCGGTCCAAAACCACGTTCTTGGCAACAATGTTGGATACAAAACCTAAGTCCGTTAAATGCGGCCCGAAAGAAAGCGTATATGCGGACCTTTTCCTCCGCCGCCGCCTATCGGTGGGGATCCATTGATAGTGCCAGTCCAAGTTTTGAAGTAAACCTGAAAATGCTCTAAGCCACTTTGCATCATATATGTACACATCCCACACTCACGCCGTTTGCCATGTTAGGCTGCACTTTTGCGTCTAATCTTAACATCTGCAATGCATCTGTCAGTCGTTCACATGCAAAACCGAGATGATACACACTTGTAGGTCCTCCATATAAACGTTGTCGACAAGGTCGCTCTATGGGTCGTTATCTTCTGGTACGCAAAACATGAAACATACACACCAAATTGTAGTATTGCCCCAAGGAACCAAATGCGATCCCATTCCCTCCGCGACAGATGATGTTTCGAGCGAGTATGTTGGTCGAGTTCTGTCGCTATTAACGAAATAATGCAGAAAAGCTTACTACCTACTCCTTTGATAGCCAAGCAATCATCCCCGCATGTTACATCCCAATTCAATAGCGTAACATTGTCACTTCGATATGTGTCTATTCCTGTGGGAACATTAGCCACCATTCAGAACAAATACGATCCATTGACCATCCGTATTAGGAACAATACTGGACATCCTCTATTCAGTGCTTCATCAAACGGATGGGAGAAAATGCTCACTTTCGACCCGCAAATTCTGGATTACCATTGGTTGCATTGCAGAGCATCCCTTCATATCTTACGCCGCTCGACTCGGCTACAGCGTTACACCAGAATGGCGGTGACTCGATGCGAAAGTTCTTCACCACAGAATTCGTCGCACGGTAGAGAGTCAGAGATAGAGGTCGACCGTCGCCGTCAGCCCTGGTGTGTGTGGTGAAGTACTCCCACCATGGCTATCCAGCGGTATAAGCGTGGATGACGTATAGCGTTCTATCGGACGCACCTGTCCATTACCTTGGATACCACCCTCGTTATGCGCGTCGATGGTGAAGTCAGATCCTGTCACGACAAACCACGAGGCTTGGCTCTGGCGGGATTATCAGGTAGCGAGGATGGAGAAAGTCGGAAATAAGGCACCTGAATGAAAACGACCCTGTACGTGTTCTCTACGTCCAACCAGTACTCGATGTCCGGCTGGAACTGAATAAACGCGCAGTAGCTTATATCAATCAAAGCCGCCTTAACGAAGATGAGACCCTTACGCTCAAATACCCGTACAGATCGACCTTGGATGAATGCAAATCCCACGTCATCTTTCTATTGATGATCGAGTTAAAGTATAACGCCGACGAACGGATCTAGGGATGCGTACCTGGTAATGTTATACAGTCCGGGATTGAGCACGGTCCAACCGTGTCGCCCACATTCCTCGATGGCACTCTCGACCTTCATCGATAATTTCTTAGATATATTCAAGGTAGAAAAGGATGCGACTCACTTGTTCTGTGTCGTCAAGGCCTTCTCCCAATGGACTAATCTCGCATTTCTTCGCGGTAGAAGGCAATGCGATGAGTAAGAGTGTACTAATCAACAGCTCGATAAGTGGGAATCGCATATTTGGTGGAACACGATGTCTTCTTCGTGGTAGGTCGTATATATTCAAATCAGTTCACTTTTACTAATGTCTACAGTGGTCACATTAGGTGCCCGTCTGATGGGTCACGAGCGAATAGACATACAAGATGACATTGGTACGGGCCGGTACATACCGCTTACAACAACATAAAAGCAAACTAACAACGACGGTAGAAAGTCTCTGTCTCAATCAAAGGAAACGAAGTGAATCTCTCATTCTTACCATCTCGCTACACGGAGGTCGAGATCAGTCGTCAAAAATTCCGCTACACGGACTCTTCTTCCAGAGCCGCCTATACGATGCATGCACATCGGCTGCCGCACCGGGCATCAACACATTTCTCTTCGGGCATATCCGGTTCGCGTTTTCTTCTCCTTCCTCCTCCACGATCTCCAGATCACCGCTCTTGACATACGGCCCCGCAATCTCGTTGCATAACTCATGTATGCACTCGACCCCATATACTTCTATCCAAATCTTCGCCAGCTTCGCCACCACGCCAGTCACGTTCTCCGCCTCCGTATCGACCACTGCGACTTGGTAGCAGTCTTCTACTCGCTTGGACATACTTGTTAACGTCCAGCATTCTTCCAGAAGGCTATCGCGGAAGTACACAACGGACTTGGTCTCTTCCCAAGGAAGCTTTTTCAGTCCGGCTCGCGTATTCGCACGTCTTGTACGTTTGCACCAAATCTTGGGTGTAGAGCGTACAACTTTGCCTTCCTTGCCTCGGCGGGAGAATACCATGAAGCCCTTCTCTCGAGTGCATGTATCAACGAACACCTCAGCCTTTGGATCGTTCAACGAAAGGCCCATGCAGACGGTGATGTTCATTTCCGTCTCCGACCATTGCGGCGTGTGATCGATGATGTCGTTATACTTGGTAACAGAATAGCGATGACTGAAGTCTGAATATTCAAAGTAGTTGACAATGGAGCCGCAGAGCATGAGGATACTCGATCCATCGATGTTATGATAGCATTTGAGCGTAGATTGGTTGAGATGGGTCCAGGTAAGAATGGTATATTGTGTCAAGGTTATCACCTCGTCCATCTACACACCAGCTTAATATACGCTGTAAGGATGGAAGAAAGCCTAACTGACCGTTTTACAGGATTTCCGAAGACACCCGTAACAACGAATTATAGAACTGAAATGAGCCCAGCTACGAAACGGTCGGGGTCCTATAGTCAGGTCTTTGTAAACACGCCCACCCAAGACGACGACGTAACTCGCAGAATCGTCCACGGGCCTTAGGACGTCGTCAATTGCCGCTTGGACCTGGCCCGTGAGCAGCTCTACAAGACCAGTCCAAAGCTTGGAGAGTGTTTGGACCTCCAGCTTCTCATCGCGAAGGAATTCCATCACCGAAGCGTAATTCTGAGACGTGACCATGAGGGACGTGTCTGTGTACACTATCCGTCGGATGATAGAATTGATCACTTCGAGCCGTTCATGGTACCACTTGGATTCGGGGTAAGCACAATACCTCGAGATTCGCGTGTAGATTTTCTCTCTCAGGATAGTGGCCTTCTCTCGTAGCGCCACCTCCAGTGGGTCTTCCACTTCGGCCCGGACGTCACGACAGCCATCATCACTGTTTTCGGTGGACTGGGGGTGACTGGCGCATTCTTCGGCCTTCGTGACTCGTAGCGGAGCCTCATCGTATCCCGAACAGTCCACATCAGGCTTCGACGTGTCCACCGGCCGCTTGAGGACCCAAAGCGCGTTCTGGGTTGCAAGGATGAGTTCATATGCCCGGTTCTCTACTTCTTCTAGAATCCTCTCCACTTCTGATTGCTGTTTTATGAGCATTCGCCAGAATTGTTTGTGTCCGAAATCCTGCTGAATCATTAGAAAGGAAAAAGGATATCATATAATACGTGCCATATCGTTTCTGAGAAGGACATCATAATAGCTTTTTCAATACGTCGCGGAGGAAATAAATGCTTACCCAAAAAAACGTTCAGTGAAGTATGCCCTGGCATCGATGCACCTATTTTACTGGCATTCAGATATATCACGCTAACGCTGGAAAAAAAAAAAAGCGCACCTAGTTACCAGGCGGTACTTGTATAAAAGAACCTTGTTCCAGGATTGTAGCCTCTCCAACGACATGCACGACCTGATCTTCTTCGAATTAGTGCAAATGGTGTGTTGTTCGAAGGCATTGAGAGCAGCATGGTGGGCCTTGTAATTGACGTATAGCCTGATGCGCTCCTACGAGACAACTTCAATAGAGTCCACCGGGGAAAGACGAGGGAATCCCGACTTCATTATGGCGAGCACACCAAAGGAATCCTGGTTGGGTATTCACGTTGCAAGGTCTCTTATGAGAGTCAAGAGCGGTGCAGAGCCCATGGCACTGTTGAAAGGAAGACATGGATTCGAGGAGGTCGAGAATGAGGGATGTGACGGTAATGCAAGGGTGACAACAATAAAAGGTAAGTAGCGCTGTGGTATAACAGTCAAATTCCGCTATATTACACTTAAGATGGTGCTGTTCCCATCGTACACATGATACTTTCGTCTGCGACGTGTACCGCGCAAGTAGCGAGCAAAGGAAACAATAAGGCAACTGACTGGGAAGGTCCTCATGGAACGAATCACTAGTGGGTTTTACAGCACCGGTCATAGTTGAAATGATAAATTCAAGTTTGGACTATCTCAGACGACCGTAAGTAATGGTATTCCACTGTTGCTCAATGCTTCAACCATGAATGCATGACAATCGGAGAAGCCTTCAATATGGAAAATTCTGATCGTTAGTGATCGAATAGTGATCGGGACTGCCCAGGCAGTTTTCCACCCTCTTAGGACGTTCATCTGGGTCGCCCTGCAAGAGAAAAACAATTCAGAAAGTTGGCAAGTGCAAAGATGGTACCATCGGGTCTTGAACCTATATTTCTAATCTGTCGTTGTAATCGCTTAGCTATAGCGCTACCAAATTTCCGTGGTTGTGGAAATATAACTAACATTTATACTTGATAGCCTGAAAAAGATCAATGGAAATTGCTCACCCCACGGGCAAGATGCTTCACGCGCATCCTGAAACTTTTATGGTGAGAAAATCCCCTTCTGCCGCCTTGCTAAAGGATAGCATTTGCATTCTCTCGTCATGACGCCGTATCTATTATTATCAATGTGTAATGGGCGGTGCCGTCGCCTTTATTTCTACCACAAACTTCGGATTCGCTTCTCCTTACTAACACGTCTCTGGTTCTTTGGGACTCAACACACAAACTCAGTGGTGCCCGTCATCTCTCCGATTACGTCTACGAGTTTCATGTTTTCCTCAAGTTGAACGTGGGTTTCCTCATGGCAACCTACAGCTCAATATTTAGTATATCTTTTGCTTCGCTCAAGAAATATGATTTGAATATAATAGATCAATAACCACTGTGATACTTCATTGAATCGCACTTTTGCAGGGCAGTACCGTCTCCCAGCAAAATAACTCCTAGGTGCAGCCTGGCACCGGATGTCACTGAGAAAACAAAGTTGGGGAGTAGTCTTGTTTTGCCTAGGTTCACAACATAGGCTTTCTCATGTGTTGAAACATGGTGTTCTCGCCACGAAGAATTTTGGAATGTTAAATTAAATACGCGAAAAACCACGCTGAACAAACACCAGGGCCACATAGATTCATACAGGATCTACAAGAGTCCCGTAGCAAAGCCGCCGGAATCTGGGTGCAGCTAATTTATCCAGCGGACGAGCGAAGGAGGTACACAGCATTGGAAAATCTGGCCGTCGGAAGGTCAGATTGCATCACGGATATGAAAATGGACCGAAGTAGTCCATGTGGTCCAGAGCTCGGTGTTAGGAGTCATTTAAGCCTGGTAGTCGTCCTCAGACCTACTATAAGGGAACACCGCACATTTTCCAGCCCAACGTCAGCTTATATGACCCTGAACCGGCTAATGTCAAACACACCCTCAGTAGGAATATCCAGAGTAGAAACACGCGTAGCAGGCGTTGAGTCGGCATGGCAGTGACTGGTATAAGGCTTGAATAATCAGTTCATCAGCATTTCTCTTGTACCTACACTTCCATCATCCCTCGAAGAAGGCTCGTTTCGTATACCTAGGATAAATGGGAGCCCAACAAAGTCGCCGTCATAGTACAAGAACTCAACGTTCAAAGACCCCGCCCTCGGGTACAGATCCCCTCGCAATCATACCAACGGCTGCAGCACTAAGGAGCCAGATCACGGCGGTGTTGGCAAAAAAGCACGGTGACAACACGAGGGAGGTGGTCGCCAGTGCACAGAAGGTACGGACCGATTTAGATGTGGCTGTGTGTCCCTTTAATTGCAATTCTGGGATGAAACGAGACTTTAATCAGAGATACCATCTTGCTTTCTACCTTCATCTCCCTTTTCGTCTTGTTTTATCCTTGCCCAGTACCCTTTTCGAAGGTCTCATTTTCAAGACAGGAGCGCTCACCATTACGTCTAGACTCGACCATCTGAGGCATCCGCAACCTCCACATTTTCAGTGCAACCACAGACCATTGCAGCGACAATGGCTCCAACGAATGCTACCGTTCCTTGCCAGGTACATTCGACCGTCTGCCCTCCAATCCCTGATCGTATATACTCTGCATCAGTATCGCACCGGCAAGACCCTTGGAAGTGGGACATATGCCATCGTTAAGGAGGCCATCCATATCCAGACGGGGGAGTACTTCGCTTGCAAGGTCATCAACAAGAAGCTCATGGAAGGCCGGGAACATATGGTACCAGTCTGATATCGTATCTTTGGGCCATCCTACTAATGGTTGCTACAGGTCCGGAACGAGATCGCTGTCTTGAAACGTATTTCTAGCGGCCACACAAACATCGTAACCCTCCGTGACTACTTTGAAGTAGGTATGCATCTTTATCTAGTTGACCGATAGCTCACAAGGTGCCACAGACCTCTCACAATCTCTATCTATGCTTCGATCTCTGTACCGGCGGAGAGCTTTTCGATCGTATATGTGCCAAAGGCAACTACTACGAAGCAGACGCTGCTGGCCTCGTTCGCACCATATTTCAAGCCGTCAAGTACATCCATTCCTCCGGTATCGTTCACCGCGACCTCAAGCCTGAGAATCTTCTCTTTCGCACAAAGGCCGAGGATGCCGACATTATGATTGCAGACTTTGGCCTCAGTCGCGTAATGGAGGAGGAAAAGCTGAACATGTTGACTGAAATTTGCGGAACGCCAGGCTACATGGCGCCCGAGATTTTCAAAAAGAGTACGTGCTAAATCTCGTTACGTGGCGGACTGTTGATTGCGAGCATAGCCGGCCATGGGAAGCCCGTCGATGTGTGGGCGATGGGCGTAATCACTTACTTCCTGCTCGCGGGATACACACCCTTTGACCGTGACTCGCAGCAGCAGGAGATGGAGGCCATCATCGCTGGTGACTATAAATTTGAGCCTTATGAGTATTGGGCCAACGTCAGCGATACCGCTCGGGACTTCATTCGAGATTGCTTGACGATCGACCCTTCTAATCGCCCCACAGCAGCGCAATGCTTGGAGCACAAATGGCTTGCGGACACATTGCCTCACTTCGTTCCTGACCCTGAGAGTCCAAGTGGTGGTCCGGCTGATTTACTACCACATGTCAAGAAGGCTCTCAACGCGAAGCAGCTATGGCGCAAAGCGGCATTTAGCATTACTGCACTTAACCGGATGACTGCTCTCGCTGGTAACAACCATCTGGACCCTCAGAAGCAGGAGCTGTCGGATAACGTGCGATTGTATAAGGAGGAGAGTGCGAAGGAAGTAATGGAGGTAAGGCGTTTCGTATCTACAGCAGCTATAATACAATTGACAGGACGTATCAGAATGCTTCCATCATGCACCATCACAATATGAATCATCCCACGGAGTCATCTTTGGACATCAGGGAGAGCCTGAAGAAGACAGATAATATTTCGGTGGATGGAAAGAGCTCGGACACCTTGACAAGTAAATTTGCCAAGGTCAGTCTAGATGCGAAGGATAAGGAGGCGAAAACTGCGTAGAGGATCATGGACTTTTACAACACTATTCACCGGGATGACAAAATTGTTTGTACTAAATATGAACTCCGTTTGATATCTTGTTATTAGTCTCGGCATGAAATCAAAAACTCGGATTCAATTGTGAATCACTTCGGGCCAAGGCTGTGAGAGGCTGTGGCACTGGTCTGGGAAAGTAGCGCAGTCCGAAGATGGGATCTACATGGACCTACAACATACGTAACCTATTACCCTAGTCCGCCCCGTAGCATTCACATGTTTGCAGCGGCCTTGATGTGCCAGCGCAAGCGGTCACTGTTCATGTCTGTTCTCCTACCTCCTTCCCTGGTAGGACTTAGTGGTACGTAGCACCTTCTGCTTGAACCTGCCAATCCTTCAATGAAGTTTCCTCCAGAATGCCATGGCTGACATCGATCTAGAGGATCAGCGAGGCAGAAACGATGATCTACTCTCGGTACTCTCTGTATTGAAGGCACGTTACTTTATTCAGTTGTTTCAGTTTTTTTAATACAATATATCACAGCCAAGTGACGATATCTACGACGCTACCTTCAGCCAACAGCCCACCTTCTTTGAGAAGGCTACAACAATCGTAAAAAAGATATATTGTATAAACGACGCGTTACAAGAACTGTTATTCACCCTCTACGATGCTTCATACAACTATACCTGCTCACTTCCAAAAGAACTATGTGACATCTTCTACCAAGGACGGGACGATATCGCGAATGCAATGCGTTGTATACTGGATTCCATGAGCGCAGTCGACAGTGCCCTGCGTGCCCTTGATAGAGCTCTCGGTGACCCCAGCCATTCTTGGGAAGAAACTTGGCGCTATATCACCACGTTCCGCCAATCCGTTCGTGCTGCCGAAAAACAATGGCACCAGACCCGTGCATACCTTGTTGACGAGTTCACTTCCTCGCTCCAGAATCGTATATTCTCACCCTACAACCCCCTCCCCCACCTATTCTCCTGGACTGTACATCTCAAATCCGGCGTCATTTTCCCACCTCTCCAAGCTTGGGGACTCCTCGCCGAGAAAGTGGAGGACATATGCGGAGCGATAGATGAAGTGCTGGAGATCGTGCGCGAGGTCGAATTCTTCATTCTGAATGTCCGACGGAGGATCCTACATGTTCAGTATGATGCGAACGCTCTGTCGCCCGAACTGCGAGAGCAGGTGGAGGTGGCGGCACATAGGCTTCGTTGGACTTTCACCTCCCATTACCTGGTAATGGATGACGGCGTCGCAGATATAGCTTCTATATCTGCTCATATTACGGATGAATCTCTTTCGGAAGCTCAAGATTCTTGGTCTCAGGCGGTGACCAAGGGAGCGTTGTTCGGAGTGGGTTTTATGGTTTTGAAGAATCTCTGGGAGGAAAGTACTGGTGTCCCTGCTTTCTCGTAGATTCTCTCAAAGGGCATTCTTTGTTTCTATTTCGGGAATTAGGGCAAGGCCACCAGCTATTACTCTAGAAATTGATCTGCATACGCATCACTTCCAGGCGCCTGTTGGTAACTACGTTTATGTTTACACTGTAGACAAGAATAAAAAAATCGTGCCATAGGCGGGTATTAGTACATAGAATTGTCCAACGGGGGACGCCATAAATCAGTCGGGGTAGCGCGTTTTCTTTGAAAAAATAATAAGAACTGCAAACAGTGACGCGATTGCAGTACCTAAGAAAATTGCGCCACCCCATGCCGTCCTAAGGGAAGCGAAGTCACCGTTCGGAATGACAAAAGCCATGTATGCTTTACTCCGCAATCCGATGTAGCTGCTATTGCACCAGCAGTTTGAAAACCCGTTGCCGAACTGTGCTAGACATAATCCAAATAGAAACAGTGCATTGAAGAACGCCAGTGCCTTTCCTATCCGGGAAAAGTATCTGGACCATACAGCTAAACCGTCATCATGATTTGGCAATGCAGTGTCACCGTTAGTTCTAGCGGTTGCCCTCGACCGGCAAGATTCTGATGAAGGCGTAGTTTGTGGGAGTTCACAAGCCGATGGGGGCTTGCTTGACAGATTTGGTACCGGCATCGATATTGGGATCGCAGTTAACGGGATATGTGATAGTGCGTTTGTTGCGGTTTCTATGGCAGGACGAGGTCGTGGCCATGTAGATGAGCGCTGAGCTAGCCACGCGGATACAACCATACACCACCACGCCACTGTCGAAACCAACCCATACACAAGGAAAGATAAAGACCGGCATCCCAGACCTACGGGAGACGTTAGAAAGAAATTGGAATGGTATGATGTGTCCATACCTTTTGTGGGCGTAAAATAGATGACAACTATGCCTGACGCCGTCGTACCCCATTGGACTACCAAAGCTGCAATTGATGCTTTTAAAATCCGGCACCACACACTATCTCCTTGATATTCCAAAGGAGTTTCGTGGTAGCAGCGCGAGATGATAACGTCCTTGGTGCCGTCTCTGTGCTTGTCGTCGATGGTACCGCTGTCTCCGACGAGTCCACGAGCATGCGCCTTTTCGGCGACGGAATGATACGACTGGAAGTAGTCGAGTACCACCTGATTCAGCCAATACACTCGCGCAAAGTCAAATATCGGCAGTGTACGGTAGATGTCGTCATTTGGAAATTTCCAGCGAGACGTGCCGGGCCTGCACAGGGTTATTGGATGCTTATTCGGAGGACACTTGTCGAATTGTCTGGGTGTGTCTGATGCGATAACTGCCTTACTGCCTGCCTGCGTTAGCTGACTTTCGAGCCACCGCCTGTCGCACTCGGGGGACAAAACTATCCATCCCACAACGACCGGATATAACCAGAGCCAAAGAAGACCAATGCTTTGCCCGCTGGCGTTGGAGTCCTGACTCGGGATATTGAGTGCATCGATGACAGTGAGGATGAAAGCAATCAGGACCCATATGAGATTAAAGAAGGCGGAGATGGTCCATCCAAGTCGTCGTGCCTCCAATGCCTTGACGAGCTCTTCCCACCACGCATCATTTTGCGGGAGGACGATAATAGATGCTAAGACTTCGTCTGACGGCTCAAGACAAAAGCAGCAATGCTGAAGAGCATTGAAAACTCTGGCAGTGTAGTTGCGATTGGGATACCGCTTTGCAGTGTCGAAGAGGCGACCGATCCAACGAGTATTGATGGCGGAAAGAGAAAGGGAATAAATGATAAGGGTGGGAGAGCCGACGGTCAGAATGATGTAATTGGCATTTTCGAATAAATCGTTTGCGCCAAAAGGAAGCTGCGACAGTAAGGCCAGCCATGGAACAAACCAAGCACTCGATTCCTGAGCAAATGCTGGAAATGAGAAGGACTCCGACCCTCGACCACACGCACGATAGCACAACTCAAGCGTCACGGCGGTCGCGTTCTCGTAGGTCGAAATTGGATTTCCGTCTTTATCCAACAAACCGTCTACCCCATATTTCCCCGACTGGATATCAGCTAAACAATTGTTGAAATTGACGCCAGCTACTGAGGATATAAGTAGTAGAACCCAGACAAACGGATCTGTCGACAGACTATGTCAGTCAAAAGTTTGTGTATGGTCATGAAAAGATAGATATTCACAGCGCTTTGTAGAAGACATGTGTGAGATGCCGTGCTGGGGTGTGTAGAAAAGCTCCCAGATCAAGATGAGAAGGGGGCAGCACAATCGCCTGAAACCTTTGTTCAGCCTGTCTTGTAAACATTGCCTATGGTGTTACAGGGGAGTCAATATCCACATCAGCAGCTCTCAGAGTGTATTGACCCCAATCCAAGTATCAGTCAAGATGACTCACCGCAGAAGATATCGACACAGCATCCATTCATGGAGCACGTCAATCAATGAACGCAGGCCGAGGCGATACAAAGTGGCGCTTAGTTATGAACGCCGGGGAAGAGCTGGGTTGTTATTTCGGGATAATCGAAACCATGTATGTGGATACAGCACGCGTTTACTCAGCACCTGCCTGAAAAGCCGTACGGACACAAATTGATATCAAGGGTACTGCGGGAGGGCTATGGCATCAACGGTTCAGTGAATCAATGACAATGTAGAAGAATTGTCTGAGAAATCTAGCTCACTATCTACGTGGTCTGTTGATAAGAGGTGGAAATTCAAAGGATATGCCACCATGCGCACAGATATGATTTTCGGAGATTTGACATGCACTCCATGTATAACGTCTATCAAGAGCATGGAACACAAATACAGACACCGTATTAGGTAGGCAAGCGATAGCAAACCATATATATCTGTTTCAGAGTAAGTGATCTCTCCAATCTTGCTGTAAGCATGGTATTCCGGAGAATACGTAAGAGGATACGACATTATCAAAATATGAAAGTTTGGGAATCAACTGGCTGGAGTAAAAATGCGGTCTACTGCGCAGACTAGACCGAACCTATGAGAGCATGGCTCGGGAACGGTTTCCTACAATGTCCTGGAGCTGTGTAGACGGAATTGCTTTCGGGAAAGCCTTTCTCGTAAGCCTCGTTCGACTCTTCTGCTCGTACGCAAAAGCGTATCCAATCAGGTCGAACTCGGAGAATGCCGAAGCGAAGAATGATAATCCAAATGGGACTCCAGGTGCCGGATACACCGTCTCAGGACCAGCAATTCCGATGGTGAAGTTGTCAGGATAAAACCCCAAGGGGACTAAAAGAAAGTCAGGAAAGAAAGTTTAGGAGTTTCAGCCTTACCGGTCACAATAGGATATCCGATGATAGCTAAGGGACATCAGTTCCTGGGAAAGCGCTGAGGCGCTGTGATTCACCTGCAATAGTCGTCGTAAATCCTTGAGAGGGAAGAACTAACGCGTCCAGGTCAAACTCTTTCATGGTTGCATCGATACCCATACTTCCGCCAAGCTCTCGGTCGATTGCTAGAGCGTTGAAGTAGGCATCGTCGAAACCACTAGTAGCCTCGGATTCTATCAACCTAATAAATCCTTCAGAAAGGGCTTGTGATACATATGAAACGATTGAACACTTGCTCAGACTGATCGGTGAAATTCGCTGGTTCCTCTAGGTCGGGATGATCGTCGTTGAATTTGATCAGGTCGGCAAGACTGCGCACTCCAGAAGGATTCTTGATAAGGCCGGCAAAATACCTGTTCAATTCAATCTTTGCCCAATAAGTTGATCGAATTACGGTCGCAACGAAGAAACGGCACCTTAAAATCGACGTCTAATACAATGCTCTCATTGTTAGACCTCAGAATCTCCTCTGCCGAAGGAAGATCAGCGGGATCCACCACGGTTGCTCCCAAGAGCTTGATTGTTTCGAGAGCGGCTTCAAAAGCGTTCAAGACCGGTTGATCCAGTCCTGACAACGAGGGGTTGAGGAAAACCTTTCTGGGAACACCGATCCGCTTGCCAGCGAGAGCACCCTTTCTTAGCGCTCGGGTATAGTCTGGGACGATAGATGGCTGCGCCAAAGTAAAATTATCGTCAGGATCCTTACCTGCGATGATGGATAGCACGATGGCTGCGTCTGCCACTGAACGCGTTATAGGTCCAACGGTGTCCTGGTGGGATGAAATGGGTATTACTATGAAATCTTACGTTTAGTTTGATTGCTCGCTATATCGTAAGTCCATCTACCCACCTCCAGCCCTCGATGTCAAGCCCACTGTCGGCTTAATACCCGCAACGTTGTTCTGGCTCGACGGGCAGGTGATGCTTCCATCCGTTTCGGTGCCGAGCGTCACTGCCGCTAGACCAATCGACGCTGCTATGGCAGATCCCGAGGACGAGCCACACGGATCTGCACCAGGAAAGTATGCACCCTTTGCTTGCCCGCCACGACCGGACCAGCCTGACGCTAGGCGTCCGCGGAAATGGGCAAATTCAGAGAGATTGGCTTTGCCAAGGATTATGGCGCCTGCTTTGCGAAGCCTTTTGACTACGCCAGCATCATCGGGAACTATGGAATCAAGAAGACTGAATGAGCCTGCTGTGGTGTTCATCCCTGCGCGACGAACATGAGTCTGGAGCTTTGATAAGAAAACGGAAATTACCTTCAGAAGCAACGGTAGCGATATTGTCCTACAGAACACGTTAATGATAGCATGTACCACATGAGGACATCGCACCTTCAAGAGGATAGGAATGCCGTGTAACGCGCCTCTTTTCCCGTGTAGTTTTCTTTCAGCGTCCATTTCCGCCGCCTGGGCCAACGCCGACGGATTTGTTTCAATCACGGCGCGAAGCTCAGGCCCTTGGAGGTTGACTTCGTCGATTCGCGCAAAATACGTCTATAATTTGTTGCAGCTTCTTTTGAAAGAAGGAGAGCAATTGAAGTCACACCTTGACTAGGTCAACGCTAGTGAACCGCCTTTCATCCAAACCATCCTGCAACTCCAACACAGATGCCTCGTAGAGATCTGGGAAAACGTCTCGACCCATGCTTTGTTGTGGAGAGATTGCATGATAATCCGTTATCAGGAACGAGACTGCGAGGACCAATGCAAAAGCGACCATCATCTTGTCCTTGAGAGGAAGGGTTTCGTTTCTCCCATCGAGCTTGAGACTTTTATCACAATATTCTTTCCCAGCGCCATGTGGAATGATAAGGTGTCGTCCAGAGTCGGAGGGCCGCCTTCAGATTGTTCCACTTGCTAATTGAATCGAAAAGGCGACGGATGCAGGAAGATAACACACATGACTGCGGAGTCGCATTCACTTCGAAGGGCCTCTATTAGATGGCAGTTAAGCGAATAACGAAAGCTGAGAAAGACAAGCCATGAGAAAAAAACGATGCTTTTGACGTCGTGTGTGGGACCCAGCGACAGTGAACAACTAAATAGGCGACCATGATCGTGAATTCGTATACATTAAATTTATCCGTTACACAAACTGCCAGCGTCTACAATTTTGTCCCTATAGGGTCGTCACAAAATAAATAAACTAAGAGTTCATCCACGAGGTATAATCATATATCCACATTCCCAGAGAAGATGGTATTCATGTCGATGACCGTGGAACACGAAATGCAAGCAGAGCGTTTACAGCGGCTTTCAATGATAATCTTGGTGATGGCTGAATTGTCCGAGGAATGCTGGCAGCATCTGGATTGTCATCGGCGACTTCAAGAGATGAGTATCGATAGTATCTACGCAGCTGAAGATGCTTACCGTAAAGCACGGGGGCATCTAGCTTGGTATCGAAGTAAAGGGTGAGAGATCCCAAGGTCAAGAACTGCCCGCACAACCTCCCAGCTTCTCCATCATGTGCAATCACACACTTGGTCCGGATCCCCTGTATTCTCAAAGCCACCTCGGCTCCGGCTATACCATAATCCATCAGACAAGCTACGAAGCAGATTGGACCACTGACGTTTCACACTCCCAGAATATCCTAGTGCTATCAGGGTTTCGGGTGGGACGTGCGACTTTCCGATGCCCGTATCGAGAATGAAATTGGTAACGACAGACTTCTGTGGGGTGCCGCTGTATTTTGAGCTCGACGGGGCGTCAAGCTCTACGGCAAAGCGCCAGCCCATGAGACCCGCCAGTTTGCCGTGTGAGATACGAATACCTGCACAGGGTATCGTAGTGATATCTGTTGTTGGTGACACCATGTCAGCCCCCATCACTCTGTTAAGTTCTGTCCGACTGAGCTGTGGAGTGGACGACGACGATTCTGATGTGTGTCGACGGTGATAGCTCCACTTCTTAGGAGAGGAAGGAAAACTATCAACGCTCGGGGCGCAGGTGCTCGAGGCGTCGGATCTGTGGCTGTAGAATGAGCCGGAGCCCTTGCGAGGGGATACGACAAATTTCTCGTCGCCATAGGTATAGCTATCCATGTCGTATTCTTCCAGGAACTTGATTTTGCTGTCGGTGGGTCGATATAGTCTCCCAGAGGGCTGTTAATGAGGGTCAGAAAAGAAAGAGGGTATTAAATAATGATGAGGAAGTAAAGCGGCCTGGGCTAAACCAGGGGAACACGATAGAAGACTCACCACTCTCAACAGCTCAATGATTCTACTGGAGTCGGCGTGTACCCCTTGTATGACGCGATCAGCATGCAAGGCTTTGAAAAAGATGGTCTTCCGTAGAGTTGCGATACCCTCTGATTGCCGGCCTCGTCGTATCAACACGCAGCCCTTATTGAATTGGACTTCTGCAAGATGGAGAGAGAAAGCAAGGCCAAGTTCGTCGTAATGTCTGCATTTTAACGGTAAGACCGACGCCGGTAGAGGAGACAACAAACGGACATCACACTGCTTCCTTTCATTCGTGATTCAGCTGCGGTAAAGTCGCCCAGCGCCTCGGCGAGCTTGTTCAGGGCGTGATAGCATATGCCACGTTCATAGTACCTTAGTAAAGATGCCAGTGAGCTAACTGCAGCAATGCAGGTGACACAACGCACGCAAGCACCAAGGACGGATCTAACGCAATTGCTCTGGTCAAGGACCTGACCGCTTCATTGTAATTCTCGATTCTTCTCTGTATCAAGGCTATATTTACCCAAATTTTCGACGTATCAGCAATTTCCTACCACCGACGTAAGTCCCAGAAATGCTCAAAAAGGTCGTCTCAACTCACCTGGAATAGCACCAGAGCCCCGGCAAAGTTTCCCGTATCATTTGCCTCCAGTGCTGCATTCCATATCTTGAGCTCCGTCTTCAAAGCAGCCAGTGCCATTACAGAACCTGTCCTGATTTGTGATACCGGGAAAAGATGTGAAGGAGAACTACTGGTCGATATCGGAGTTATATGACTGTCATTGTTGACTGCGGCCTCCGAACTTTGTTTGCTGCCGGCTTCGGTCAATCACTTCCGAGTCGAACTTGTCGATCGACCACGATCAAATTTTTTTGAAGTTGCATTTGCATGCAAATCCTTGACTGGCCTTCTTGGACCATTTTCTTCAGATTCTTTTTGGATCACTCTGAGTATGGCCCCTTGCCTTGCCTCCAGGGAGGATTTTCGCAGTCGACTTGTGGAACATACGCGAAGTTGACGCCATATCATTGACACGACGCGCGCCTTGCTCTCTTAATGGAGCGAGATCGATAGTCGTAAGCGACTAACTCCAGTGCTTCAGCTTTAGCTCTGGCAGTGAACATTATCGCATGCAATCTGGGTTGCAGAGATTAGAGATGAAATGTACTACTAAGAAGCGCATATGACACGAGATTTTATTACTTTCTGCCCTACATCCACATATATAAACATGAATCTCATCCTGAATGTCCGACGTCGCACTATCCAGCTTGTTGCAACCGCATCTCACTTCCGGACCTAGCAAAAGACTCATTCTGTTAATCTGACATATCATGTCAAAAAAGACTTCTTGTCCAGAACATTGTCGAAAGTATTCATCGTCCTTGTTGTCAATGCTGAAACACTGATAGAGGCATTATAGAAGCTTTGATTTTGCCATCATTAGCCCCTATTACCGGTGACGTTAACAAATTCAGATTGAATTTGAACGTACTTGGTATCCCATCTTCACGACTACCACTAGGCCCGCTGCCCTCCCGGCTCTACTTGTGCTCTTGATGTGACGGCATGGATACCCGGCCATTCTCTTCTTACAAAGCTACTAATGCATTGCGCAATTGGAATCCCAGCCTTTTACTTACAAAGTTCCGGCCCAGGGAACGACGAAGATGTGTCACTGACAAACACGCAACACTGAAGGACGCACGGGGGCATCTTTCATCTTCTTGAAAGCATAGCAACGCCTGCAATTTCGTTTGAATGTCCTTCCCTTCTGGCTATATATTGGTTCTTGAACGTCTGTCGTTCCCTCTCAGGCTACCGCTCTCCGTCCAAGATCTCGGGATCATATTTCGGATTGCTGCATGGTATTATACCATTCGGATATCCATTGATTAGGACCTGGTCGGACTTGCTCTGCTGAAGTGCGGGCTCTGTCAAGTGCAGTCATTCCCTTCTATTTAAGCTCCAAGATGTTTGGTCGGACTCTTAGAATACCTGGGATGATACCTTTTTGTTGCTTTTTGTTCATGAAGACGCAAAGGCTGTTATTATATGACAGCATTTTGTGTGGCAGAAAATTGTCTAGTAAAGCGGTCTAGGCGGTCATATATGATTCTTATGTCTGACAGCGCTAATACCGCTTTTCGTCCGTGTATTACCCGAATGCCGACATGGTGGGTTCTCGTACGTTTCCTTCATCCTTTCAGTGCTTGACCTGCTACGTGGCAACAGACTCTCGCTAATGTTTAAAATTGTCCAATTAAGCAGAAATAACAGATGGATGCAATATGATACAGGTATGTGTATGCAATAGATCGATAGATATCAAGGTAACTTAAATTGTTAAGATGCTCCAGCTGTCGCATGGGTCCGTCCGCCCTCAGATGATAACAGCTTCCCCCTCTCTGAGTCTGAGTCCACCTGCGCTCTGTCTTTCCTGTGACTCCCTTTGTGACCTTGTCCCCAGTCAAGCTGTGTTGCAGGGTCCCAAGGATCACTCAACTCCCCGAACTCTCCTTTCCAACCATCATAGTCTCCCACCTTCGTGATATCGCTATTGACGGTATATTCGGACAGCACCCTTTCGCGCTCTGTCCTTCTCATATATGCCTCAAACTTCTGCCTCCGCTTCTCGTCCTCGCTGATCTCCAGGTCTGCCAGCTCGTAGGCACCGGGACCATACTTCCCGTTCCGCAGGCGACCCCACCACGATTGTTTCTTGGGTTTGCTTTCTCCTCTCCCGAGAGTCATGACTACTGCCATTTCGATAGCAGAATTGCCATCTGTTCCCCTGTTTATCTGATTTTGCTCCCGCTTCCACATCGTCCACCTCCAGAGACCAAACATCAGGAAGGCCAAACCGAAGAAGCTACCCACTCCGATCAGTGCTGCGTATCCAATCTTTATACCTCCTCCATTGCTACTGCTTGACTTTGCGCTCGGACCGCTGGCCCCATCTAATGCCATTCCTTCCACTCTCACGGTGTTGAACTCGGACATCGCAACGCCCGGCTCCGTCAAACCCATGAGACCGAGTTGGTATCCACTATTATCCCCCTTGCCATTCGTCCCCACTGCTCCGTTAAACCCAAGCACCATGTATACATTCCGCAGGAAAGGCACACCCAAAATCATGTCTCCCGCATTTGCGGTATTGATGGACGAGTCACTGGCTTGAATCAGACCTACACATGTGTTGGTGTCGCCAGCATTCTTTGATTGCAGTGTCGTCAGATCGAGGGGATGCACCGAATACACAACTGACTTGGAGCTCATCTTCAGCGTCAGCGTCATATTCAGAGGCGTCTTGCATGGGATGTAATACTGTCCATCAGCTCCAGGACCTATGCCAACTGCACCATATATTCCATCCGCAATCGCCTTGGTCGTCAGGATTATCGGCACGCCTGAATCTAACACTGCCGTGGTACCACGAGCCGTCGAAGGAAGTGTTACCACCCGCTCCTGATGATCTACCCACACACTGACGCCCTGTACCGTCACCTTCCACAATGTAGTGCCCATATTGACACCCAAGTTGCTCGTACTTGTCACTGGTCGAGTGTATTTGATGTTATCAAGGCTACCTCCCAACCACTCTGGAAAGTCACTCGTTTCTGGATGTTTTGCAATACCTAGAAGCGGACGACGACCCCCGAGCGCGCCACCATCAGGACGAGTTATAAGAAGACCCATGAATTGATTTTTGGAGGAGATAGACGACGAAAAGATGTTGGAGGAAAATGTAGCTCCATCTGGCGCGTTTGAGTCCGTAGCCGGTATGAGGCTTGTGATACGGGAATTGGAGGGTGGCGAGAGACCAAGCACTCCTGAAAAGCGGGATCCGAGAGGTTCATTGACCACGGCAGTGGCAGCGGCTATGCGAAATTTGGTCGAGGAATTTGAGCCACCGTAGACGAAGGCAACTCACCTAACGCCTGCGAACCTATAGTGAACTGGTCGTTGATATCAATCTCGTCCCATACAATGGTACCAGTAACGTTTCCAATCAGATAATCGATGTCGAACAGCGCGCCGGTCTTGATGACGGAAGTACTTTGGCTTGAGTCGTAGAGGGGACATGAGTTTGAGCACGATGCGCAATCGGTAGACGCTAACCACTATATGAAATCAAAGTGATGGGCTTAAGACATCTTGGAAATAAAATCACGGACGCACCAGATCGGCGGAGCCTGTGTCTACTTGGATGCTCAGGTTCTGTTTCGATGATCCGACTAGGAGAGGCACTGTGTAAGACCTGTACAGAATGATATTTGAGTCAAAGACATGCTGCGACAAATGGAATACAGACACGTCAAAAGCGCTGGAACCGACGTAATTCAGAGGGATGAGCACACCGTCACTGTCGCGCGGTTCTTGCTTCTGCTTTCCTTTCCATAGTGGCATTTGGTGAGGAAGTGTTAAGGAGGAGGATCTAGGCACCGCATGAGATGGCCACAAGACATGAAACATGTATTGGCAACTATTTACTATATTCGGTGCCGAACTGAATTGAGAAATATCAATGCGGGGAAGAATGGCCGCATACTGTAGCTTAAAATTACCATGTTGATTAAGGTTGAAGGTTGAACCCTTTCCAGATCAATGGCAATTGTGATCCCACCAGGACAAACATCTCCAGGCTCAGGAATCTTACGAAGAGCGTACGACCGACAGAGAATATAGGAGAATCGTGGGATTTAGCATTCAAATATTTATAGTCGATGGACCTCGGAAACCCGCATAGCTTGGCGCCTGACCTCATAGATGTTTACTAGTCAACACGTGTGGACAGAGGATTCCGTCACCATCCTTCACCTTCCCACCTAACGGAACGGTACAATGAAATTACGGTACTGGATAGTGATGCCCGGAGCTTAGACCTAACCATGTTCCAGAATAGTAGGTACTCAACACCCAGGCGTTAGTAGTAGCGACGAGACCACCGTCGACTGTGATCAGAAGACGCGAAAAAAAAAGTGAGCCTGTTCTGCGGTACAACATAAGCAGGACAAGAACGCCAAGACATCAAGGCCCGATCAGATTGGAAGCAAGACGATAACGGTAGAGCTACTTATAAATATGTAATCGTCAAGGGAAGAACCTTTAACGGAACGCAACATACCCCACTACAGGTCCGTAGTCTCATCCACATTCAATATTAAGGTTGCGTAGAAAAGGATCATCTCCACAAAGCTATCCGAACTAATCGCTACAGTACAAATATGTCAGTTATCTACCAACAGACACGCATAAATGATGCCTACATTCGTTGACCGTATGGGCTCCACCACCAAGAGAGTTAGTTCCGTTACCGGAATTCTGGTGTTTGTACCGGAAGATGTGCGGCGTCAGATTCCAGTAATACTTCGTATCAGTATTTCCCGTTGGCATACCGGGCCCAACGACGATGTTGTCGCCTTCCAAAGAACGATGGGCATTGTAGGTTGCCTTAATCGTCCCAGACAGCAGTCTGTATGGAGCAGCTACGTTTCCCGTAGTGGGGGTCAAAGGCGCAATGTCGAGGTGATGGAGAGAGCTGAGGGTCAAGCTTCCTTTGGTCGATACTCCACCCTGGCTAATGTCTTTTCCGAAGGCGGTATAGGTCAAGTTGAATCGCTTTGCTAGCGATACCAGGAGGTTAGTATCATGTTCAACAGTCTCAGAGGCAGAGCTACGTAGAAGGTAAAATAAGTGTGTTCAGAAGGCTGGCAAGAAACTCGCCTTTGAGTCGATATACGATGGTTGATAATAGCCCAAGCTTGCTCAGGAAGCGCATTCGACTTAACTCCCCCGCGGATAATGTCGATCGCTTGGGTAGTTCCCACAAGACTCTTATACAAAGGGTCTTGGAATAGGACATTTTCAACGTTGAGCAGAGCCTTGTCAGACTCGGCAGATCGCTTGATGTCGTTCCGTAGCTTATCAGGAATGTCCTTGCTATACTCCGCAAAGCATTGGAAGAGTTCATATGTCGGCGTTCCTCTTTGCTATAGGCGTAGTATTAATTATCAGACAACAAAAGGATGTATAAAGAACACACAAGGTGAACCTTGTAAGGGACATCTTCAAATTCGACAAGCAGCCTTGAAAGAATACCGATGCTCGTATGATCAGGCTTTGATCATCACATGCATGAGTATAGCACACACCAGAACTACATCAGAACAGGAAAAGCTCACCGGAACACTGCTATGTCCACCAGGTGTGGCGACATCGACCTGCACATTCATACTGCCCTTCTCAGCGACTCCTGGAGTGGCGAAGATGGTTCCGTACTCTTGACCGAACCCACCACCCTCGTCGACCAACAGAGCTAATGAATCCTCGCCATAGGTTTCCAGAATCTTAGGCGCAAGGTAGCCCGCTCCCTAAGAACACAGCAAGTAGGTAAACTGTTATAGGACAGAAATGTGTTTTGTCACCTGAAGTCCACCAACCTCCTCATCAAAACCAAAAGCTAGAACGATGGTCCTTGTTGACTTGAAATCATTTTCTAGGAGTACTTCAAGTGACGATCTAAAGCAAAGCGTTAAATGTGGTCATGAATGAATGGAATAGGCAGACAAGATGCCGACCAAGCCACTTTTGTCATCGGAAGAGCCGCGTCCCCAGATTCGATCACCATCAAAGTATCCAGAGAAGGGCGGATGCACCCATTCATGAACGGTGCTAGGATCAACAGGAACGACATCTGGGTGCTTTCAGATAAAACACGATGAAATATGCAAACATGCGCACCCTGGTGAGCCAGTAGAAGAAGAGGTTTCAATGACGCCTCACTTCCTTTCCAAGTGTATAACAAACCATACGTATTAACTTTCTCGAGGACAAACGTCGCATGTCTGTTTGATCATTGACGATATTGCAGGGATTGCAGCGTCATTGATATGGACTTACACCAGGGGGAAAGCCTCGGCAAGGTACTCGTGGAATTTACCGTGTATCTCCCATCGGGAATCCTCGCCGACGGGACCCATATCGTCGAATGTCTCTCCACTTGGATACAAGTAAAAGTCAACTCACTAGATACAAGCATGTACTCACGGAATCTGAACAGCACCACCAAGCAACGATGCTGCCCTCAACTTGAATTCCTCGGTAGTGATTGCTTTACCCACTGCTTTCCAGATGTCTACATTCTTATCGGGGACCAGAACATCAACTTGGGGGCACCCAGGTGAGGTCAGTAAGTCGGCATCGTTCCAACCAAATATGTATACATGTATGCCGTAGCGTCGGGAAAAAGAGAGAGAGGCCCAGATGATAGACAAAAACGCAACTCCAAGAAGCTTGAGTTTAAATTGGGATCGCTTGGGCTTCAACCCGTCGGTTGGTATTAGAGTATACTCTGGCAGCTGTGTCCGCATGATGGTTGAACGATGTGGGTCCGACAAACGAAGATAAGAATCCAAGATGTTGATAAGGCTCAAGGGGCGTGATTGATGATATTCTTTGATATTGTGATATTGCACTGATATTGCGCCAATGTTTGCGTCCCGGAATCAATGGGAAAACAGAGCGAGAATTGGAAAGCGCATGTAGGGCGCTTATCCCCACCAATCACGTCCCTAGCATACTCTAGGTGGGTGCGTCTTATAGTTATGATCCCAGGGCCATGCCAAATACAAAACTCACCAATGAAACCGCGTCGAATTGGCATGTACCCGGATTTCGTCATGATCCCTCTTACCCCAGAACGCGACCGGTAATTCTACGTTTCAATAGCCGAGTAAAAGGTATCGGGTTCACCTTGTTGTCTCTGACAGCCATCTGCAGTAATGGTACGTCCTTAGGTAACTTTTTTCCCGTCCATACCTTACCCAGAAATCATCCAAGATGATTCGCTGTAGAGGAATCCTGAAGCATTCCTTCCCAGCCGGTCGTTTACTACAACGTCGAGGAATATACGCGACGCCGACACGTCGAAATGAAGCCACTGAAGAGCTTTACGATCCGAAAACTGTGGAACGGGTTGAGGACGAAACGGATGTTTGTATAGTTGGCGCAGGACCCGCCGGTCTCAGTGCTGCTATTCGTATCAAGCAATTGGAACGCGAAAAGGGAAGGGACGTCCGTGTTGTCGTATTGGAAAAAGGCGGGGAAGTAGGCAAGTCTTCCGTCGATATCTAAGACCATAACAATCTTAACTATGAGTAGGCTCGCATATCCTCTCTGGATGTGTACTTGAACCGCGAGCACTCTATGAACTGCTGGGTGATCCTTCTACCTACGCGGCGACCTACGGATCAGATGCCCCTCTAGGACAGGCAGCTACCACGAGCAAAATGCTGTATCTAACAGAGAAGTCAGCTCTGCCAGTTCCGCACCCCCCTCAGATGGGAAACAATGGTGTGCGCTTTCGGGTCGTCAAGTCATTTAAGTTGCTGAAATTTACCTTTACCTAGGAAATTATATAATCTCTCTCTCGGCCTTTACGCGCTGGCTGGCGACTGTCGCGGAACAACATTATGGCGTTGAAATCTATCCCGGATTCTCGGGCGCGGGTTTGTTGTTCAGCGAGGACGCAAAGGCGGAGGATCCGTGGAGTGGGTGGGACGGGAAGTGGGGCAAAGAGGTCACTCATATATCGCCCAAATGTAAGTGGAAACCACCTTTGTTGCCAGCTCCAGCCCGCTAAAGCGCATACAGCCAGCCCAACGTCATCGGGGAAGATGAAAAGCGTGCAGGGCGTCATTACCAACGACGTCGGTATTTCACGCGCCGGCCACCTCAAGTCGAATTTTGAACCTGGAATGGTCTTCCGTTCAAAGGTGACGCTACTCGCTGAGGGAGCTCATGGGAGTCTGAGTAAACTAGTATTGGGGAAATACAATTTGCGGAAGGAGAGTGAGCCACAAACTTATGGCTTTGGCGTTAAGGAGGTATGGCGTGTTGCTGCAGAAGACGGAAGCCAAAACGACGGGCGATACAAACCAGGGGAAGTGGTCCACACACTTGGTTGGCCCATTGACCCGCAAACATATGGTGGTGGTTGGGTGTACCACATGGATGGTGGACTAGTAAGTTTGGGACTGGTCATCGGGGCGGATTGGAAAAATCCGTACAGGGAACCGTATCGGGATTTCCAGATGATGAAACACCACCCTTACTTGAGGAAGCTTTTGACAGCATCCGACTCATCGTTCACACCAACCCGTATCGCTTATGGAGCTCGCGTGTTGACAGAAGGAGGTCTGCAATCTATCCCCCTTCTCCATTTCCCCGGTGGTGCACTTATTGGTTGCTCCGCCGGGTTCGTCAACATCGCCAAGATCAAGGGCGTCCACAATGCCATGAAGACAGGGATGCTGGGCGGTGAGGGTGCGTTCAATGCGCTTGGTATGTCCTGTTTCATACCTGCATTCCAGAAGCGTAACCATTGTTTCAGAAACGGCGGACGAAGATACACCTGCCGACCTTTCATCATATTCGCGCGCCTTCACCGATTCATGGGTGTATGATGACTTAAATGAGGTTAGAAATATACGGCCCTCGTTTGCGACAAGCTTGGGAATGTGGGGTGGAGTGGCTTATTCGGGTATAGATACGCTGTTATTGAAGGGCCGTACCCCCTGGACTTTCCGGCACACGAAGGAGGAGACACGAAAGGAATACATTGTAAGCAATATTAATATTCTTCATGAACGAACGGATCTGGGGCCTGATAAGTATTACGTTCCTAGAACGCCACGCCGTCATTCGACTCTGCGCATACGGAACCTGCATCCAAACATAAACCGATCAATTATCCTCCCTTTGAACCGCCGTTGTCGACCGATTTGATGACAAGTGTAATGTTGACTGCAACGAATCACGTTGAGGACCAGGTACCGCATCTGAGGGTCACTACTATGAAGGATTATATCAAGGAATGGTACGGCGAAGGAGAGGAAGGGGAACTGGACGTCAAAGCCAGGCGAAGGAAGCACGTGGAAGTCAATGTCGGTGAATACGCTGGCCTACTCGGTCGTGCCTGTCCTGCTGGAGTTTATGAATATGTCGATGATGGGGTAGGTTTGAGAGATTTTATCGGTGGCGAACGAGGTCTGATTATTGCTATGCTTAGGCCTCTAAAACTTCGGAGGACGGAGAGGGTGCTAAAGGCAAGAAGCTGGTAATCAATGCTCAGGTAGGTGGTACCACGTTCCAATGCAGTGCTATCTCTCACAGCCCAATGTAGAACTGCATTCATTGTAAGCTTTGCGACATAAAGGTGCCTTCTCAGGACATTACATGGACAGTCCCCGAGGGTGGAGGAGGTCCGAAATACAGTCAGTCCCCTGAATTAATTGCATATCTGGGTTAGACTGACGCTTATCTTCAAGCTGTTACATAAATGAATGTCCTTCAACTTGACAATATAAGACACGGACAACCCTTGTGTTATAGTTAGAACGGAGTTCAGACAGCGGAAAAGATCCATTAACACAAATGAAACAAGCTTGTACGACATACAACACGAGGGAATGGTCTATACATACTATACGCTCATCTTCATGGGAATAGCTGGATGCGGATTGTACCCCTCGACAACAAAATCGCTGTAAACAAAATCTTCAATGCTAGCTATATCATCCCTGGCCCATTTCAGTTTCGGGAACGCTCTCGGTTCCCTCTTTAGTTGCTCTTCGAGCGCGTCCACATGGTCGCGATAAACATGTGCATCTCCGAGTTGAATAATCAACTCGTGGGCATCGGTCCCGGTCACACGCGCAATCATATGTGTAAGCAGCGCATACGAGGCAATGTTGAAAGGAATGCCTAATCCAAGGTCTGCAGAGCGCTGGTACATCAGACAAGACAGTTTTGGCTTCTGATGTAGAGCATCTGTAGGTGGGAGATGAACATAAAATTGGCAAAGAAGATGACATGGCGGTAGAGCCATTAAAGGAATATCTAAGGATATAACTTTTAGCGCACCCCGAATCGGTACATGAGCCACGTACCTTTAGGATTCCATGCACTTAGAATGATACGCCTGTCGGTGGGGTTCTCGATGATTTTGTGGATACATTCCTTGAGCTGATCCACACCCTCTGACGCGTAGTCCTTATCGCAGTCGACGTATTCCGCGCCAAAATGCCTCCATTGAAAACCATACACAGGGCCAAGGTCCCCTTTCCTGCGATGACCTAACCCCCGACCCTCTAAGAATGTTTTTGACCCGTTCCCATCCCAGATTTTGATACCCTTTTTGGATAGCAGCATCGAATCTGTGGATCCGTGGATGAACCAGAGTAACTCTTCAATAATTCCACGTAGAAACGTGCGCTTTGTTGTCAATAAAGGCAGGGTAGAGTCGGTAAGAGAAAAGCGCAAGGAAGGTGGCGCGAAAATGGATATTGTACCAGTTCCTGTCCGATCTATTCGCGAGTCCCCAGTGTCAAGAACGCGTCTGATCAGATTGAGATACTGATGTTCGTTGTGTTCGGGGGTATCTTTGCCGCTTATGGAGGACATAGTGGTGGTTGAGGTTCAAGCTCTTCAAGTCGCGTCCCGTCACAACTGTGACACATCTTCTCGGCATCAGTGCTCGGCATTTCCTCGGTTTTTCAACTGGCTCCGACGGCCATTACCACGGTCAAGCGCAGTGGGGAAGAAAGGACCGACACGATGCCTCAAGGGCTTTCCAATAATGATTAAGGATAGCATATAAGGTGCGAAATAAGAGTCACAACGGTATATAAGATAATAGAATGCGTAGATAACAGGGTTGCGGAGGATGAAGAAATACATGTGACAAAGATTGCTGATGGGTATGATGCTGTCCAAGTTCCATTGCATTCCATAATTGCAAGTGCGATGCGATGAAGAGAAAAAGAAAATAAACAAAACAAATAGAAAAAGAATTACTATCTCAACGTCGGATAGGGTAATAATACCCATCAGACCCCCCACTTCCAGAAAGCATCACCACAAACCAGCCAAACATCGACATTAAGAACCTCACCATCCATGCTGGGTCTGCCCCAAGGCCCAAACCGGGACGGAGTTGCATCGCCAGCGCAATATCGATGGGTGAACGGGTCACACGAGATCGGGAAGGAGCAGGCCTTACTTCTACTTCCTTGGATGTAGAAACAGCTATCATCGTCTCCTTGGACTCTGGCTCAGGGAATGCACCCGGAAGACTCGATGACAAGATCATAGAAGACGTAGAAGATGAAGGTGGAACTAGGGAAGAGTCGTTTGCCTTCTCGACTTTGCTCTTGACCTTCTCTTCCATCGCGCCAGACTTCTCGGTATGCAAGGAAAGGCCAACTGTTGATGTGTTGGCACTGAGGCCTAGTGAAGGCGCATCGAACGCGCGCAGAGACCAAGCTGGTCGAGCAGGGACTTTGCGTACTGGGGACACCGGTAGAGCCGGAGGTATGGGCGTTTGATGTACCAGGAGCGAAGGATCTTGTTCTATGGGCGAGATGGGTAGCGGAATGAGCTCCGGATCGGGGAATTCCTCTGTCGCCGTAAGGCAAGCATGCTGGTCTAAGGCCAGCTGCAAAGACGTTAGCTCCAGAATGGATACATCATTGGTGATATCTTCTAAATTCAAGAGCTCTGGGCTTCGCTCTACAACACTGGCTGAGTCGACAGGCGAGGCTGGAGAAGAATCCAGTACGGCAACAGGCGAAAGCGCAGGAGCATTCGTCACCGGCTGGGAAATAAGTGCAGCGACGATAGATCGATCCACCTCGGATGATTCAGAAGGTGGTATGCCTAGCATTAGATGCGGTCCAGGAAATGGGAATTCTGCCTCAAGAGGCAAGGAAAGAATAATCGTATCAGTCGTCAGTGGTTCTGATCGCTGGGGTTCTGCTAAAACGTCGTAAGGGTGACGGAATGGATCCTTGTTGTCGTCGGAGTTATCATAAATGTCATAATTGTCGTGTTCTTGTTCGTTGATATCAATCGTCGCCGGTAGTCCTACCAAGACCGGGGGTGTAGTCTGATTGGAATTCAGCGCATCGTCAAAATCGCTGAATGGGTCAGAGTTATCAGAAATGTCCTGCAGTTCTACAGTTTCTGATGCTTCAAAAGATTCCGCATCCAGAGCAGCGGCTGCCCATAAATTCTCAGCAGCCGAAGAGATGAGCGCATCCCCCACTGACTCCCGTAGCAATGCTGTAGCAGTCTCCGCAGCACCCCCGTCCGGTTTCGCGTCCCCATCGGTTGATATGAATTTTTCATCAACGTGAAGAGGCGAAGAAATTACTGTGATGTCCTGAACCGAATATTCAGCGTAAACATCTGTGGAATTTTGAACCGGACTAGGAAGGAGTGGTTTTTGCTCGTTATGCTCGGCAACCTCGCAAACAGTTTCCTCTTCTCGTGTTACAGCGGACGGACTCGTAACTCCCGTGAGCTCGTCATCGACAGAGGGTAAGCAAACGACCTCAAATCCCCATCCCTCCTCATCCCACTGACTAAACTCCATCAAGGGCTTCTCCTCGTGAGAAGAATGGGGAGGAGACGTGCCTTCGTCCCGCGCTTCAATCCCATGGACATCATCAACCGTCTCCGCTGCCAGAGTCAGATCCAAGGCGCTGCCACCCTTTGGCGAAAAGTCAATCAGAGGGTGATCAGAGTCGCTATGAACGAGGGTTATGTCTTGCTCAAAGGAATAGGAATCGGATAGTGACGGGGAAGTCGCTTTATTGCCAGCAGCTGGCTCTGGGACTGCTACCGAAATGGGCTGTACCGGAGCCGCTAGAACTCGTGGCTCCATGACCATAGGCTTTAACGGTACATCGGCAATGTCAACACTCCGATTCGATAATGTCTGTCGAAGACCAAAGAGGGTGTCCGACGACACGTTGACGTCTGTTGCCCAAAGGTTGGTGCTCCCGTGCAAGACGTCGTTCACGAAAGGTTTGCGAGTGTGGATGCCATCCCTAGTATTCCAATCGTGTATTGGAGACAAGTCTACTAAAAATTCATTCGGCGTATTTGGAGTGGATTTTGAGCGTGGTTCTGAGGCAAACGGGCGCAACTGTATTGGAGCATGAAGACCAATAGATCCTGCCTTCGGCAAACTAAGACTTTGACTCCGACCGGACTTTTTCAATCGCGTCCCAACAGCCTCGAGATTGTCTATTGGCTTGCGCGTTTCGATACGTCTTCCCAACCTGATAGGCGATGAAACTATGGGAGGCACATTTGGGGGCTGTACGACGTAATCCCTGAACTCTGGAAGTACTGATGCAGTGGTTGTGGGGAGCAATTCGACTCCATCCAGTCCTAATGAGCCCTGACGCCTCCGTCTTCGGGAGAACCATCGCTGTAATCGCGATGCGACAAATGCGATGAGGAGAACTATGCTGCTATAGGAGAGCAGTGGCGTGAAGGAGGCAAACATGGGAACCTGGCGCGCGGGTGATACGGGCATTGTGACATCATATGACGAGTTCGGAATAACTGCTCGTGGGAGAATAAATAACGGGATTGAGAGACGAGGCTGCTGAGGTGTATCTTCGTTTCTGATTGTCTAGTTTGAATTATCAAAATGGAATGGGAGATAACTGGACATACCCTTCGGATGCGAGAAGGCGAGTTTTGATTCTAATTATTCCGGGTGAGTCTTCGCACCTCCTAAAATGAATGAAGAACGTACGAATGTCCAGTATGAACCTGTGAAGGTTCGCCCACAGCCGAAGTAATGTCTTCGCAGCTTGCACATGAATGTCAGATAACGGGACCGCGACGACTACGACAACTGACGAACCTCGGCATTTCAGATGAACAGAAGGCTACATTCTGCATCAAACGATCAGATCTAAAACCAATTCTGAATGAAAAATATCAGGGCACAGCTCTTGAACGTACCGTTCGGATGCGATGACCGGTGGTTTTTGAGGTTTTGGTCTAATTGCCGGTAAGATCTGGAGGTTAGAAAGCATGATAGAAACGTACAGATCTCTAGAATGAAGCCACGAAGGGTCATACAAGCCCAAAGGACCCTCCACATAGCTTATGTGACGGGCATCAAACGTGATGCACAATGATCTACAGCAAATAGCACACCTTGGCGTCTCGGACGCGGGGAAGACCATGCTAGGCATCAGAGCATGTGGCCTTATTCAACAATTAAAGAAAGAAGTAATCAGGACACGTTCACAACACGTACCGTTCGGATGCGAAGACAACGAGATCCTGACTTTTTGGTCTAATTGGCGACGAGCGCTTGAGATCGAGCGCTTCGAGGACTGAATAGGCAACGTACAAATCTTCACAGCAATATCCGAGGCATTGGCTCATGCCGGGAGTACAAACCCTATTCCATACGTGACAGTTAGCGTACGAGAATGCAATGAGCATGGCAAATAAGCGGACCTGTGCGACTCGGGGGCGGCGTTGACCTTTATCGGACCTTGGAATCTAAACCCAGAGATAATTGGTAGGAATTTTTGGAAGTGCGAGCTAGCACGTACGCAGCCTGATACCGAACAGGTCTCGTGGTAGCGAATTCGACCAAAAGGGAGAGCCAAAAAACGGCGAAAAAAAGGGGCGATGCAATCATCCCACCAGCTTGTAATGGTGAGTATGAAGGCGAAAGGAAAGAAGTATATGAATGCGCACCACGCTGCACATAACTTGTCCACCTCGTTGGCGCCACGAGGAAATAATTCGTCCACGTGATGGTTTCCTTGGACGCTACTCAGGCCATCGGCTTGGAAATGAAACAAAGCCAAAGAAAGTTACATAAGCTCCACTCGATTTGCACCGATCACTGATGCCCGCTTCTCTTAGACCTGACCAGTGACCACCATGCACAGTCATCACTCCCATTCAGGCCAATTCTGTAAACACGCGTCCGGGAACCTTGAGGATGTCGTTCTTGAGGCTATCCATCAAGGCTTCGACGTGTACGGCCTTACTGAGCACGTTCCCAGATACCGAATCCAAGATCTCTATCCTGAAGAGGCAAGTACTAAGTGGCAGGTACAGGCTTCGATCAAGTATCTCACTATTCATTTTAGGAAGGAATGTCTTTGCCTGATCTCGAAATCCAATTTAATGCGTTTCTTGATGAAGCGCACAGATTGAAGTCGTTATACGCAGACAAGATCAATCTGCTAATCGGATTAGAGACGGAATGCATCACTTCACTGGATATTGACAACCTCCAGCAATGTCTTCGAACACATGGAGAGCGTATCGAGTACATTGTCGGCTCCATACACCATGTCAACGGCTCACCCATAGATTTCGATTTCGACACCTTCCAAAAGGCTTTACGCAGCTTATCATGTGAAACCGAGAAAGAAACACAAGAGAATTTCCTCTGCTGTTATTTCGAGGCCCAGTACGACGTTCTTCAGCGTGTGAAACCTGAGGTTGTGGGACATTTCGACCTATTCCGTCTATATACGCCTTCGTTGCGCCTGGACAATTATCCAGTGGCTCGGAAGCTCGCAGAAAGGAATATTGTGTATGCCGTTGGATACGGCGCCCTGTTTGAGGTCAACGCGGCCGCTTTCAGGAAAAAATGGGATACGGCTTACCCCGCGGGAGATATCGTTGAGGTGTGTACACAAGTGTCTATTTTCGCTCGTCAAGGGGTATGTTTTAATCGCTTCCATATCGGTTTTGGTCCGGTCTTCTACCCCAGATCATCCTCAAACACGGCGGTCGGTTCACATTGTCAGACGATAGTCACGGACCCCACGCTGTTGGGTTGAATTATGACAGAGTAGCCAAGTATCTTCGAAGCGTCAGCGTCGCGGAGCTGTGGTATTTACAGAGGTCAATGAATGTCAACGCCGCTGGACGCAAGATTCAGCCCGTCAGACTCGAGGGTGAATGGTGGGACCATGCATTCTGGCACGGGCGACTGCATTCAAGAGATTTTGACGAATGATGTGGCGTACTATACGCACCCGAGGTAATTTGTATCTTGTGTGCTTTCATACTTTTAATCGTATCTATCCATATTGTTATTATCATCTACTTGGCATATTCCTGACAATGATCACGAAATTAATCAAGACTTCGCCCTCCATGTTTCGCTTAAAATCGGGCATCTCGCTAGGTTACCGGTATTGGAATACACGGCGGCGGCAAACTCGCAAGAACGATCAGGACCTTCTTGGGATACGCGCGTTACGCGTAGTACAGTACAAAATGTGATAATGCATGCGATGAGGTGACTCCCGACCTCGTTCGCGGGGATTTATGCACAAGATGTAATAGATCATAATGCATACTGTTGCCGAAGATTTTTGGCAGGGATATGCATTATCACATTCAAACATGCCTGGTTTGGAGCATATGTATACTCATGCACTTGCCAAAATACCGTATACATTAGCCCAAAACTCACTGAAGCTCGTGCCGTTAGGATTAAAATACAAATCCGTAGGAAATGAAGCAGACAAGAAGATACCCGAATTAGGTACGGCAGGGTCCGGCACATCACACTATCACGGAGATGTCACGTCTTGTAACAAAATGCCCATGCATACAATGTGATCATGCATAAGCTGAAGCAGCTCCCGACCGTATGCATTATCACATTTTGTACTGTATATGGAATGCGACGTAGTGCGCCATATGTCAACACTTCCGGATCCTTAGCGACGGCTTATTAGCTTCCGACCCTTGTCCCTGGACTTGAAAGGTACCTCTCGGCCCCCTCTACAAGAAGCTTCTCGTAAGACAAGTATTTGTTTTGACGTCCGCCCTAATTCCAAAATCGCATCACGGAACCAAGCATTCTTAGTCTATTCGTGGAAGCAATTATATTCGGGCCACTTAAATCTCTATTGTCGCTGGGTTGTATGCCGCGTAAGCACTGTTTAATCTCATTCCGTCTTTCTTAATATCAATACTGCATAGGTTTTACTACCATACATCTCTGATCCAGATCTTGCTTTAATTATAATTCTTCCCGAACAGAGCAGAGTGGTTGAAGCTCTGCCTAATCCCTTGTGGCCCAAACAATGTTTGCTTCCATCCCGGCCATTACGCATTGCACCTCCTTCCTTTTTGTATTTTAATTCATTTCGACAGGACGCATGAAGCAGCGGTTATTAAAAAGAAGAGGTTCTACAGCGAGGGTAGCATCAAATCCTTCTGACCTCACGCCCAGTCCACAAAGAGTTCACCGTCTACATACAAATGTACGTGGCCCTACCGAGCTTATAAGGAGCAGTAGATCACTAAGTGAAATACTCTGCAGCCCCCCAGTTCATCATGTGCTACCGCAAAATTGATTCGACAAGATACTCTTGTGGACACGACACCCCTCATGGCGATCAACGGGTATATTGGACTCTAACCATCACCGTCATAATAACTGAGCCTAGTCTATGACGTCTGCAGATCGATTGCAACTCCACGAGATGCAGATACAGCTCGGCCCATCTGGCCAATTGTCACGACTGCAAGAGTACTTGCAAGCAATGGTTGGTCGTCCATTACTTTATCCCACCCGCAGGCTCGCTAATGATTGTCTGGACAGGCTGCGGCCCTCACAGAACGTGGTCACAAAGACGGCTCATTCACTTTGCTATCACTGCTCACTGCCCGCTGCGTAGTAATATCGAGCCGACCGATACTTTGTATTTTCAAGGACACGCTAGGCGCTTATGTTTTCGTTTTGCTTTTGGAGAGAGGTTATTAATAGATTCGTATCTAATCTACGCACGTGGCTACCTAATTATAAAGGGGGCAATAATTCGCAATTTATCCTGTCAACTCTCTTTTTAGCAGCCATGAACGTCAGTGCAGATCTATCGTTGCCTCAAAAAGCCCAATATCTGCTAACTCTCCCTGCCGTTCGTGAACGTTGCGCGCGTGTATTCGATCTCGCAAAGCAAGGGAAGCTTCAGTACTTTGATTATCATGCCGACAAGGAGGGAGTTATAACGGAGTTTTGCAGCGGGATCATTGCTGTGAGTCGAGAACAGAGACAGTATTCACATTCATTTAAACGGTCGCTTCCAGCGTGATTTCGGAACGAATTACGATAAGGTCCGCACCTTTTATCAACGATGTTAAACGACTAATACCCCGTAGGTACCCCCTCACGGACGAATTAGCCATTGCAATATCGGACGAGATCGAATCACACCTTTGGTCCAACAATGGACTGCTTCAGTCGATACTAAAGAGGCATGCAAGCGTCTCGTCGACCTCTTGGTGACATCTACTCTCCTGGATGCCGGCGCAGGCAAAGACTGGGCCTACACGGAGCATTCCTCGGGAGAACGATATTCGCGATCTGAAGGCTTGGCCATCTGCTACTTACACATGTTCACGGAGGGATATTTCTCAAGCAATCCAGAGCAACCGCACCAAGTCGATGGTACAATACTCCGTCGCATCTAGACCATCATATTACATGCTGAAACTAATTCATAGCGGAAGCTTTGTCCAAGGTCACCGTCGACTCAATGGCGAAGCATATGCAGGTCGATGCGACCAATCCCCTTGTCGGTCTCGATGGCCGTACTTCCCTGCTTATCAATTTTTCCAAGGCTCTTACCGCCAGTCCTAAATTGTTCGGGCCCGACGGACGGCCGGGAAACATGCTCGGTAAACCCTATAACCTTGAAACTATAACCTTTTCCCGAGCTTGTTTTGTTTTACAGATTTCTTGGAATCTGAGTCAATTGTCGAAGGATCCATTCGAAAAGTCCCAATTGCCGCGCTCTGGCAAGTTTTGATCGACGGTCTCAATCCCGTCTGGCCTGCGTCGCGTACAACCCTTGCCGGTGTTTCTTTAGGTGACGTCTGGCCTTGTCCCGCCCTTAAACCTACTGCGTTTGCAGAAGCAGATGATCTAGTTCCCTTCCACAAACTCACACAATGGATGACGTATTCCGTTATCGAGGCAATTGAGACGGTGATGAAATGGGACATCGTCGGCAAGGAAGACCTGACGGGGCTGCCTGAATATCGCAATGGTAGTATACACTTTGTGCCTCGTACTTTTTGGATTCTCACGAATATGCAGGTGGTCTCTTGATCGATCTGGGCGTCATTACACTTAAGCCAGGTGTCCTGTCGACAGACCCGCTCTCTCTATTGCCCAAAGCCGCAGCTTCGCATCCGGCGGTGGTGGAATGGCGCGCTCTCACTGTTATCATCCTGTAGGTAACCTGGCATTCCAACTTCTCCGTTCTCATACTCCTCGCTAGGGATAGAATTGCCGATAGCATTCGCGCCGAGTTGGGTCTCACGCCTAATGAACTTAATCTGGCCCAGATCCTGGAGGGTGCCACCTGGAAGGGTGGGCGAGAGATAGCGAAACAAAAACGTGAAAATGGAGGTCCACCACTCGACATCGAGAGTGACGGGACAATGTTTTGAGACTGCCTTGAAGACCTAAGAAGTATCAAAGATTACCATTACAGATGTGTCATTTACTTGTAGTGCCCGGAAATACAATAAGTTATACAATATCTCCGCAGATAGCTCTCTTGAAACACGGAGGAGCTCTTTTGAAAGATATCATCGGTGTCTGAGTTCCTTTGCAAGTCGCCAACTCAACACAAATGCAATCAGTGCTGCTATGCCGCCGATCCTGATAGGGAGTTCGCTTACTGATATGGTACAATGATTTCCAGGGGACACTCACCGGAACACATACACCACCGAATTCGACCCTTCAGCTGCAGTCGTGACAATGGCAGCCTCGGCTCCGTTTTCTGCGGAGCTGGCGTCACTCGCTACCCTGGTATCTTTGTCGAAGACAGCGAAAATAATGGATGAGACGCCCGTTACAAGGAACTGCGGTATCACAACAAATATGTTATGAATTCCCTGAATTTTTATATTAGGTTCACGGGTAGGAGATAAAACACAGGACCTACCAGGATGATGCCCGCTTTTGCGCTCAGGTCTTCGGTAGTTACCCCTTCTCCTGTTTCTCCAATCTCAAGATCCGGTCGTCGCCGTCCGACTAACACGGCATTCTCACCCTCTTCTCCGTCCTCTTCATCCAAGTCAGCACGATTCCCAGAGATGTCGGCCCTACTGACTCCAGCATCGGGATTACGCATCAGCCTTGCTCTTGATGATTCTCGATCTTGGAGGTCCGATTCGGCATCAGAGTCGGCATCGTGTTCTGGATCCTCAAACACTACCTCTTCCACCCCTGCATTGAAAGACCTTGTGTCCGTGAGCATTATAGCACCCGCATCACCGGCACCAGACGTTGGCTCCGTCAATATGGCTTCACCTAACTACACGATGTAAGTAGAAAAACATGACTGAGTTGCCCGACTCCACAGAACGAACCAATGCAAATGGAGCCCATTGAACGACAGCCCACGAGAACCCCGTCACAGTTATCAGAAAGGTTGCGCCCTTGACTGAGGATGTAAAGCTTAACCTTATGATTAACAAACCCGCCTGAAACATGAATGTAGAAACTCACAAAGTGCCCAGCATGCATCCAGCAAACACCGCGTGGCTTATGGCCCATAGGCTAGCTAGATGCACTTTGATCGCGTCGGGAATGCTCCATGACGCCCGAAACCTCCCTGCCGCAGTACGACTCGGCATATACCCATTCGCCTCATCCTGCGCCCGGGCGTCATCGTATCTGGCATTAAGATGACGGGCTGGTTTGCGACGCGTTTTGACGACAAAAAAAGGGAGAATAACATTCACTGAGAGTGCCAATATTGAGGAGAAGAAAAGAGCCCGAGACCCTAGACGCGTAGACTCCGCCTCCAGTGCATCTGCGTCGTCCTGTCTTAAAATGACTGTAGAATTGATTAAACCCAAAGTTGAAGGGCCGATGGACTCCGTAAGGAGTAGAGAAGTATAATATTCTCGTTTGTGAAGGTCTCCGATGTAAAGTGTGGTATAGAAGAGCAGCGGAAACCAAGAGATCCAGGTGCTAGGGACGAAAATGTCAGCGCGACGGCAATAAAAGGACCATAAACAATCACAAGAATTGTATCATGCACTATGTAATGGCGATGCTGCATTAGCGCGAATGGTAGGGGCGAAATATTTGACTGACAATTTGTTTAATTACTCTAGGCAACGTCCGAATATTGGTAAATATCGTCTTGAATTGCTGGATGAATGTTTGGATGAGCGGGCTGAAGGGCCGAACATCAGGATTATGATACAATTGCAAACGGTAAATGTAGTTACCCTTTGGGGCCCGGTGCTGTTGTGAAGAGAACTCTCTCCTTGACCAAAAGGGCCATTGAAACGTGCCCGGCAAGCAGAAGGAAGCTAACAATGATACTGAAAACCTCAAGTTCGGCATGGCCAAGATACGGCAGAAGAGAGGGAAGGTCCAGGTTACCGCTAAATATGGAGTATATGAATTGCCGGCAGGTGTAGGTAACATAGACTCACAAGAAAAAGCCGATGACACTTCCTAGACTGAACATTGCGGCCGCCCAGGCATTTGCGGCTGGTTGCTGTGAGGCTGGCAAAGTGTCAACGAGAAGGGCACGGTCCACGGCCATGACTGTATGTTACTATGATGAAATCAAGTTATGCAGGGCAAATATAATAATACCTGCATTGATACTGAAATCGATAAAGTATATCGAGAGGACGCCTAGCCAGACTACCAAAGATTGCTGTCCGCGGTAATGAGCATGGTCTTCCCCGAAGGCGCGGCGAACTCACCTTTGACGTGAACCAGGCCCCAACCTGTCTCGTCCATCCCAATAAGAGCATCGCAAAAATGCATATCAGTACACCCCCTATCATATATGGTCGTCGTCTTCCCCACCTCGATGTGCACCCGTCGGCGAGGACACCAATTAGTGGCTGCACGATCAAGCCAGACAGAGGTCCCGCTACAAAGACCATGGCCATGGTGGACTTTGAGAGACCAAGAGAGAGCAAATATGGCGACCCATAAGATTGTTCTACAGACCAGAAAAGCTGAATGCCTAGAAAGCCGATGGTGAGGATGGGTAAGTGAAGGTGTTTAGGACCGTAAATGTAGGCGTGTCCAGTGAGTCTGCCAGCATTGACTTCATTTGTGCCTAGAGAAGTAAAGCTTCCACCGGTCATAGCGGCCTGGCCAGTATTAGGACGTTTTGGGCAGCGAAAGCGCCGTTGCCGTCTTGAATGTCGTTGATGTTGTTGGTGTCGTCGACAGAAAATGTAGTGCAATTTTACATAAGTAATTATTGAATATAAAAGGAAATTAGTACTCACGAGTCTGCTTTCGAGTCGATTATATTTCTAACTTCAATTATATTTCGTGGATGGAAAACTGGAAAGCTAGCGGCATCCTATGGTGTCCTTATTTGATTTAACACGTCAAATAAGCAGGCGAATACTTCGCTCCCTATCAGCACCAGCGGCATCCGCTGAAGTCCAGAAGTACTGTCACTTCTAAGTATAGGCGACCGTTGACTGACTTCCTCTCCCAGGATCATGTTCCCTCCCCCTCAATTGCGAATATTTACAAGTTATTGGAGCACCGTCTGCGATGTTCGCCTTCGTAGCTATCATCGCTCAAGTCGTGGCCCTCTAGGCCCCACAGTTCGTTTCCAGTCACGACTCGAATCCTTTTTGATAGCCTTCCTCCGTCCATCCGTCGTCCATTACGACGCCGGACGGCTTCTCTTTGGACGCCAGAACAACATCGGCATCTCGGCCTGGTTGCCTTTCTCGAACTTGTGTACTTTTGGGGGTCCTTTCTTATCCGCTTTTCATATGAACCCGATGGCGGCCATCTAAGAATACAAGGATCCATCCTTCAGGCTCATTCTTCCCTCTGCGATCTTTGCTTTACTGCGTTGATCTCCCTTGACCGTAGCATCCTACCTTTCCTCAATTTTCACTTTCAATATGTCCCATAGTTCTTATACGACACACACGTCGATCTCGGATACAGAAAAAAATGACCACGAACACATCGCGCCGCTGGACGGAGGAATGCAGGCATGGATGACTGTTGCTGGATCGTAAGTGTGGCTCGACTTGGTCGTGGCTCATTCATTCAGTTGTAATATAGCTGGATGATTCAGTTTTGCACACTGGGGTGGGTGGAATTCAGTGTTCAATGAATGCCATAAATGCTGAGCTTTCTTTCAGATATATCAGCGCCTTTGGCGTTTATCAAGACTATTACACCCGCAACTTCCTTTCCCAAAAGTCACCATCTGAAATCAGGTTTCCAACTTTTCTCTCTTGTGTTTCTTCATGTTCATGCTACGTGTCAGTTGGATAGGTAGCTTTCAGCTCTTTATGCAATATGCTCCTGGAATACTCGTTGGCCGAGCCTTCGACTCTGGTTATTTGTATGGCCTTCTCTGCTTCTACATTCTCAGGGCTCATTCTATTCCTAGTCATTACATGATTGCTGTCGGATCCTTCATCCAGGTGGTATGCACATTCATGCTGTCCTTGACGCATCATGGCCAATACTATCAAGTAAGTTCTCTACGCATGCTGAATAGAGCATCATTAAAGCCTTCAATCAGGTATTTCTTTCCCAAGCTGTGGGCATCGGGTTTGGTCAATCTCTTCTATTTCTTCCATCTCTCAGCATCATCGGGCACCATTTTAAAAGGCGTCGAGCGTTTGCCACTGGTGTTGCCGTAACGGTTAGTAAAATACCTTCCGTGTTAGTAATTATTGTGGTTGATGATCATCTACGCAGGGTGCATCGTGTGGTGGTATAGTGTGGCCTGTTATGTTGAATCATCTGGGGCAGCATACGTCATTCGCAAATGCGATCCGTGCCACGGGTGGCGTAGTGGCGGCCTTGCTCTTCTGTGCCAATTTGATGATGCGCACGACACGGCGAGCTCCTAGTGCGCACGTAGGTGGTGACATTCGCATCGTGAAAGATATCCTTAAGGATGGTGCCTTTATGGTTTCTGTGGTTGGGTCGGTCTCGCTTCTTGTTCTACTGATGTGTCTCTGATTCTGAAAACCATACATTTAGAGCGTGCTTCGTTTGTTTGGGGTTTTTCTTTCCTTGTGCATCATGAACCTTCTAGCTGCTTATTTTTAAACTGACATGTCTCTCGTTCAGATTTCTATCTGCAGCTTTACTCCATTGACAAAGGAATCAATCCGAACTGGGCTTTCTATACTGTGCGTATGCTTTACACGCGTACAACATTCATTTCTCACCGGTCGGCAAATAGCTCGCGATATTAAATGCAGGCAGTGTCCTTGGTCGCCTCCTTCCCAACTTCTTCGCGGACCATATTGGGCCGTACAACATGATCATTCCTTGCATCGCCTTCACGTCCTTCCTGCTTTTCGCACTCCTTGGCAGTGATATCAAAGATGTAACGGGTATCGTGGTATTCGCACTGGCCTACGGATTCTTTTCCGGCTCATGTACGTGCTGCTATCAGTTATGAATCTTGCGAAATGAAATAATCTACTCCCATCTCAGACTATTCGCTTATTCCCTCTCTGATATCTTTGCTAGCCAAGAATATCAGCGAACTTGGGTCAGTGTTTCCTACTCTGACGAGAAGCCCTCCGCTTAACACTTTCTACAGTACACGGATGGGCGTGGCTTTTTCGTGTGTTGGTTTGTTCATGCTCTTCGGGTCACCTATCGATGGAGCGCTTTTGCGTACTGATAAAACCGATTCGTATGCTTGGAGTCTATGCATTGCATTTTGCGGCGTAAGCTATTGATGTCTCTTTCCATTTCACGATGTTGATGGGTTTCCTAGGCAATGGTGTTTTGCGGTGCGGCCACTATGATTCTTTCTCGTGCACTGTTCGTCCACAACGGAAGACACAAAACCTTGGGCCGTGGTCAATTGATATGATGGAAACATGAGGAGCAGAATATAGTTCATTAGCACATCGTGCGGGGAACTTTAATATCTTACGAATTTAACGACATTATCATGATAAAGTCAATGATGCACGACTTTGTACCCCTTCCTTCACGGAGCTTACTTTCGCAAGACGCTGCTAACTGTGGGGCACATCATAAATAAACACTTTGATCCACTGCAAGAATAAAAAAATACTGAGGCGTATACACGCAACAATACAGAACATTATAAACTAATGAGGTTTTATACCCATAAAGTATATGGTGTGAAGAAAGTAGGAACCAACAGTCAGTAATTTAGGATGAGAAACCGTGGCCATCGTGGAATCAGTTGACTTTGGCCTTCTTGGTAAAAACAGAAGTAGTCAGCGCCTCATTTCTTGTTGATGGTGTTCTGTAAGGGGACAGAAATCTGAGTGGTAAAGGTAGCGGAAGCAGTGGATGAAGTGGATCGGAGTTCGGGGTGTTTTTGCAAATATGCCTGTGTGCATCAGGAGTGACCATGACGGACGAAAAATGCATCAACCAATATTATCTGTTGAGCAGAAGAAAGGAGCATGGGGATTGGACAAGACATACAGAACGACGATTCTTATTAATCCGGCCCTGTTCTTCTCTGGTCAGCTTCCGATGAATAGCGCTAAAGCGAAGAACTGAGTGCATATGGTGTAGGAGCGATCCGATAACGTACACACATCCATGCTCCTTGACCATTTTATTGAACTTCTTTCGCATGTCAGGAACCGGGTGGAATTTGACGATCTCTTCCGTGACCGGCCCCTTCCTGGTGTCGACAGATGCGAGATGCTTAAGGAAAGTACTCTCTGCCTGATTAGATTGATTGGTCAATTTTACAGGTGACCAGCTTAGAAGCTGATTGCACTCTCATAGTCACGAAGGGCTTGCTGCGAGACGGACGCAAAGCTGCGACAGTCTACAGAGTCCTCTAGGCCCCTTCCGAAGTGTCCATGGCCTCTTGAAGGGCCGAAGATATCGTCATACAAGTAATCAATGCCCCCGCGAAATATTTAAGGTAGTGTAGATTGAACGATGAAGAAGGATAAGGAATCGATGAAACGTCTCGGTGGTAAATTGTCAACGTCAACAGCAACCCCTTTAAAAGACGTGACCGCGTTGTTGACGTTTGTTGTCAATACACGCCACTTCCGCGTCGACATGCAGGAGCCAATGAGTATCGAATCAAGTCCTTTGCACGATAGTCAAATAGTAAAATATACGGTGGGTCAAAGCGTTAATATTTAATCAAAGACCTTCGATATCACTCAAGTGGAGCGTCCCAGGTCCCAGTGACTCTTGAAGGACTCGGAGGCTCTCCAAGAGTATCGACGCCGGTGAAGTGAACGACGGCGTCGCGAGTGAGACGGCGTGTACACAATTGTGTCAGAGCCGTCAGCGATACCGTCTATACTGGTACAATTCATGGAGGATTCCGCCAGCTTGTAACCCTTGATTTTCGTCAAAATTACATCCGGGCTAGAGATAAAATTAGAAACAAGAAATGAAAAAGTCTCCACTCTTACTGTGTCCCAACTGTCTCTTCTTCCTGGTCTTCTTCATCGTCCTCCTCGTCATCGGCATCAGGTAGTTCCATGCCGAGATTTTCGAGGAGGTTATCCATGGCAGCAGCGTCCTGCTAACAGTCAGCGTGGGCCAGGAAACAGCACAATGTACAAACCCAGACTATGAGAATAGGTGCTGAACTAGTTTTCGCATACGCGTGCAAAAGGTTGTGTACACAGTCATCGTCTGATTCTTCTCCTGTGCCGCTAAGAACAACACTGAAAATGGCGAACAAGGGTTGAATTGTAAGTGGAGCCTACCAGGAAGTATCAATCTCGATTCCAAGACTATTTGCGAGAGGCGCTGCAGTTGCCACGGCGGGAATGCAGGTACCCGTATCACTGTTCGGCATGCATGATACAATGAAGCCTAGGCTGTGGTTACCAAAAACCTGAACTGCCTTAGTCTCTCGAAGTAACCATGTTGTGAGATGCTAACCTCTGGGATACAGTGACCAGCCCTATGATGTCCAATAGGCGTCAAACCCGGACGATGAAGAGATGGCGTTTCCGCATTGGTGATTATGTAGACCGTGTTCTCGATTGCAAATGCAGACGCAGCGAGAAGGAGGGGCACGAGTGTCTTAAAGAGAGTCGGCATTTTGGTGAATGAGTGTGAGGAGCAAAGAGTGAACGAGATTCAGCGTGACCTCAACTTAGCAATCTGCCGTGAATGGGTCTTATATGAGGCCTTGAATGTTCTGTCGGATATTATGCGGAGGAGAGCACAAGTATGACATCGTTTGGGAGACTTTTGACAGATCTGCAAGCATTTCTTCAGTGGAGAAAAGATGTCTTACCTGCTCCCTGATTGAAGCCCTGGCCGTCGGGAATAAAGCGGCGAAAATGAGTACAGTAAACTGCGTTAGGTCAAGCCCTGGATACAGAGTCGGAAATGACCTAATCATAAGATAGGCATAGGACCATATTTTAGACTTAAAAATCAACACCTTGTCTCGACACGAATACAGGAAAGAGATCCAGAAAATACGCCGGGTATACGGAAAGCAACTTCTTGCTTATGCCCAATACGTACACTGCTTTTCTCTCCAAGAAACGCTGGAGAAGACGAGGTAGGAGTATGCATGCTAGCCAGAATCTAGAGAGCTGGAAAGAAGAGGAAAGAGGGCGAACGATCAAGGTCTTCCCCACTCCAGTAACCATTCTATACGTGTCTATCCCTGTCTTTAGGTAAAGGCAACAGCGACTCCGATTACTCCGCTCCTGGATCCACGGCTATAGAGATGAAGTAGGAAATAGAAGAGGCGGAGCTCTACGACGAGACCGTAGGCATTTAAAATGCGCTTTCCAACCAGTCCGATCGCTTTCAGCGTGCGAGCCCATCAGTATGGCAACCTATGATGTCCATGAACCTTTGCCACCCCAGCGAGTTACACGAAATTGCATCAGCCTTCACAAAATATGTTCTTTCCTTTGCGTATTTCAGACCCTAGCTCCCGAGTCACTGGGATACGCAACGGGTCGCAGAGACATTTTATAGTGCCGACCATCGTATTCAGGAAGCGTCAAACCGTTCAGCAGGGGCGGAATAAGTGGTTCTCCCGTCGCAGTCGCCCGAAGGAGCACCTTGGTCGGAATGTGAGACACTGGGACGGTTTTGTTAAAATGCAAGTTCTGGGTATGGAAGAACGATAGCCGAGACGATCACGTCGATAGGCAGAATTTCCTCTTCCATCCAGTCCGTGATGTCGATTTAAGATTTTAAAGTAACAATGGAATATTCTCTCCCTTCGTAGGTCGCGGTCCATGTCGATTTTGTCCTGATGACACCTCCACGTTGCAAAGCGAACACCAACACCGGACCGATGCCAACAATGAAATATACTGGCCAGGCCGATATAGAACACAGTCCTGTCACAGCTCGGAGATTATACAGCACACATTACACCCGTGTGTCTTCGGCCCCTCTACAGGATCGTTTATACGCCAGCTGTCCCCGAAAAGAACAACTTCAAAGTTGCAATGAGGATTCCACAAAATCTTGATTAGGATTAATGCCAGCACATAGTGGAATACTGTATACACCTTTGTCCAGAGCGACCTCGACATGTTTTTTGGGTGATGGAGGCTTCCAACCCGGAAAGGCACCAGAACGATGGAGGAGCGTGTGCAATTATACCAGGTCGGCGATGTCATCGAAAGTGAGTCCACCCGCCGTGTTTGACGTTGTAAGGTAGGCGGATCCTTCAATATTCGGCTCGAAGAGCTCGATACATCCTCTTATGGTGGCGATGATCCCATTGTATGATACTTGGCCTGCAAGGTACGACCGTCGATCTCCTCTAGCTGGTCATGGATAATGACCGAATAGCCGCTAGGCCCACCGGACTGAGAAGCCTGTAAATGTGATCTTGACTTCATATAGGTATGACGAAGCGGACCTTAGTGCGAAGTAGATGGGAAGACAATGTATCGAATATGGTGCGTCTTCAATAACACCGTAATAAACTGGATTCCGTGCGGCAGCCAGACTGGGGTTGACAGTGCTCTACTCGCCCAGGAGATAGTGGTTGCTGGTAGGTGACTCGAAAGGATATTTGCCCTTCTTCTCGACTTGACAGATAGGGAAAAACGGACTATGCTTGAATGACGCGGGTGAGCGTCAGTGCCACAGGTAAACCGGGACGACATAAAGAGTGGTAGGGGAACAAGATTATCTCGGGAAAGGCTTCACTCCGTTGTTCCTAGGTACTTGTCCGTGGAGCAACAATGATCGTTCCGTATCCTACGGGAAGCAAAGTCATCAGTAGTTCGATTTCATACATGGCAGATAACGATGAATCTGCTTGCGAAGCAGTCATCTTCAGTAGAGGCGGCTTCTCGAACGTGTTCGGGATGTCAGCATACCAGAGCGATGCTGTAAAAATGTACACGGTTGAGTATGTCCCATCTGTGAGATACGATAGAATTCGATAGAACACGGCCAGGGTAAGTCCTAGTGCGCCCATGAACCTCCAGTGTATTCATTTTTTCGGGAAAAGTCGTGGGTTCCCGGACAACTCCGCGAATAGGTAGGGTCACCTCTTCAAACTCCATTTTCTTTAGCTCATGAGGCACTAGAGCTAAACATGTCGTCATGGTTGACGGTGGACCGCTCTGGTCTACGGGACCCCAGCCTCAACGCCAGTTGCTGGTGCTACCTCGACGCTAATCAACGATGCGCGTATCGCGGATGGTAAACCGTGCATTGGATTCATCAATCTTGTAGTAAGCGTCAACGTGAGCTCGCGATACTAAGAAGAGATACTGAATCACCGTTGTAACTGTATCACCCGTCATTTGCTGGTGCCGTGCATGATAAAACCGTGGGCGGCAATCAAGGGTGTTTCTAGACTTGTCACAGGATTCCAGCCTGCCACAGAATCAAATCCCGGTGTTCCACACGAAAATTCGAGGAGTCGCTGTTCCGATAGTCGGTTTTATGAGCGCGACGCATCTCAATTTCTCGTCAATTGTCTTAACTGGAGCTTTGATGTCGTGAGAAAGCAGTGCACATCGACCACGCAATAAAGAGTGGAGTACCTAGGAAACGACTGAGCATTCCGCACGACCAAAATAACCAGGGCTAAGGTAACATATTGACTCCACAGTTTCAATTGAATAAGTCTGACAACGGCGGTGTACCTTACCTAGTGTGAGCTATCGGCCAGTAATTGTGTCAAACTAAATGGGCTTGAGTGCACCGGCTAACTTGCCGACCGGTCCTTAGCAATCCTTAGCAATAATAGCATCGCTGCGGGCCAAAAACCGGGGTTATGCCAGAGGACAACATGAAAGATGTAACGGAGCTGAAAAATGTAGAAAAGCACTGCAACCCGCCTCAATACCTATCAGGGTCATAGTGGTAGGAGCATGCCTCTGTGGTGATGGTGTTTCCGACGTCGGGTGTCGCCGCATTGGTAGACATTTTTCGATCTCCGCCTGAATAATGTACCGGGCCGTAATCCCGAACGACAGGAAAAGTCTATGTGGCGTTGACATTCTGCCGCCCGAGATCTATTGAATCTTACACTAACTTCCCGCCTGTTTATAATTCCTTCTGACTGACGTTTACTGCATCGCTTTCCCTGAAAAAATGCGACCTTTTATCGATGGTATCATTCCAGTTCCCTGGGGCCTGAAGGCCATGCTGACCATGCAGTCTAATCCGAAATTAATGTTCGTCGTTGGACGAATTGATAGGCGGAATGGCAGTGGTCCTTCGCCGATCATATCATTATGGATAATTCCGACGACATGTCCTTCATGGCCGGACCATGCCCTTTTCTTTACCTAAGGCTCGACGGAGGATCTTTAATGATTCCCAATCCAAGTTTAATCAATTATTGGCCAGGCCTATATATATGTGACAAGCAGACTCCATTTTTACCCACTCCGTCTTTCCAGCTACTATGTATTGGTATCAGATCTTCCAAGACGGTCCTGAATACGAGGTGCGCAGGAAGAGGTCTACCTTCACCCCCCCGAATGTGACGCTTAAGGATGTTCGCGATGCGGTACCAAAACATCTCTTCGAACGTTCCACACTATGGGGACTGTTCTATGTCTTCAAGCATCTGGCCATAACCTACGCCTTTTATCTCTTTGCCACTAAAATCGATGGCATTTCCCAATTCCTCGTCGGGAGCTCTGACAACGATTCGATGAGGCCTCTTCGTAGTCTCATATCTGCTTTCCTCTGGCTCACGTTTTGGGCGTGGCAAGGCTTCGCTTTCGCGGGGATTTGGTGTCTCGGTGATCACATGTCGTCGGTTCAACATTGAATTGTGTGCTCATACCATTTAATATTGCAGGGCATGAAGTACGTGGCGCATCACAACCTGGCTTGCTCTATTTCTTATAGGCGTCACCATCAGGCTGGCCATGATGCCATCTCCTCATATCGCGTCGTCAATTCCGTTGTTGGTATAGTGCTCCATACGTTTGTATTGACGCCGTATTATGCATGGCGCGCAACGCACCGTTCACACCATGTAAGCATGATTCTTTCCTTATTTTCCTTCACGTACGACCTCCCATTGCTTTCAGAAAGGGACTAACCATATGGACCGGGACGAGACTTACATGCCTCCTACGCGCAAAGATTTCAAACTTCCTGATGGAAAGGTGGCCGTCCGAATGGACTACGCCGAAGTATTGGAAGAAACACCGGCCTTTACACTCTTCAAATTATTTGTGCGCCAATTTTTGTGAGCTGTCATCGTTCCTATCAAACCGACGTCGCGCTGAACCAGTCCTAGCGGCTTTCAATTATATCTTTTGTGCGGATTTTTGACATATTACATCCCTACATCAAAACTTACAACATTTTAGACATAATCGGAAAGGCAATGCGAAATATCCGGCGTGGACAAGTGCAAGTCCTGGTTGTCTTCTTTTGTGGCAAAACTAAAACACAGCCTGTAGCATTACAAGCCTTCGTCCCTGTTATTCAAACCCGAAGAACGTAAGTCGGATTGCGCCTCTGTCCCATCTCCCGCTAATGACGAGAAGGCCGATCGATCATCGTGTCAAACATCGCTATCGGTACCATGCTATCTATTTTAACAATGTTGACCTACACGTTTGGTTGGACATCTGTCGTCAAATTTTATTTCATGCCTTGGCTTGTAAGTGATCACCCGACATATTCGCATGCGCTGATTCTGATGATTGAGCAGTTCCAGCATAACTGGTATGTTATCACCGAAATTAGTCTTTTCGGTTTCCTGATTAATCGACCTACCAGGATGGTCATGTTCACGTATCTGCAGCATAGCGATCCCACGATCCCATATTATCGAGGCGTGAGTGGTCAGCCGCTTTCATTGCCCGCGCTAATTCGTCTCCTCAGGATCAGTGGACATTTGCTCGCGGAGCCTTGGCAACGGTAGATCGCCCCTTGTTCGGATGGGTCGGCAGGGTTCTCCTTCACAATGTGCGTTTTTGTATGAGCCACGGTCTTCACTCGCTCATGGCCCGATATAGATTAGCACCGACCACTTAGCCCACCACTTCTTTGTCAGTGTACCCTTCTGTAAGTTTATCTGTCCCTTCAACGTTTCCTTCTTTAACTTGGAATCCTTGATCTAGATAACCTTCCTGAAGTAACGGAAGCAATCAAGCCTGTACTCGGCGAGTATTACAACTACGACTCTACGGTCAGTGGCATAGTCGGGCATACTGAATTATCAATTTGATGATTATCAGGGTGTCCTGTTCGCTTTATGGAGATCATTCACTCAGTGCATATTTGTTGAGGATGAAGGTGAAATTTTGTTCTTCAAAAATCAATATGGAGAAGCTGTTAGCGAACCTGCAGTCGAGTTCTCGTAATGTAAAATGTAAAAATAATGCTACTTGAAAATGCTACAGCTGACTGGCTGACGTGCTATGGAAGCCTTTTTCTTATCTATAACGTTCTTTTGAAGTCCAGTCGGGCACTAGAACGCGTCACATAAAGCATCGCGGTAAATACAACTCTGTAATTAGAACCGCCACAAAATCAAGACCGAAAATCTCAATACTAGTGACTTGTAGCAGTGCATACCCAATGAAATGCTATCCAAGTCTGCGCCGCTTAAATGCCAAGGTTTTTCATGGACTCGGTACCAAGCTCTTTGAACAGAAACCCGAGAAACATGCCGAAGAATTCGGCCATTAGTCTGCGTTCGGAAATCATGCGATTTTACAAAGGAAATGCCCGTAAAAGACCAAGTTCCACGCCCGGGTGATAATGAGTTTTCTGTCGCAGCACTCATCCTCATTTTTACTCCATTCACTACTACGATAAAATTACAGCAGATCCCCGAGCGCAGCCATTTCTGGACCTCCGGATTCCTGAAAAAAATTAGTTCTCGAACAAACACAAAATAACCAGCGCCTTACCCTCATTCCTATCTCCCAGTCTGAAGAAATGTGCACAGTTAGCAGGTATATAGCTATGATTGCGAGAACAACGGCTCACAGCTATAGATAATGGTGACGGCCATCAGAATACCAGTTCCACTTCCAATCGCACCCATTAAATCGGCAGCAACGGATAGAAGACCAAGAATGGCGCCACCGAATGCAGCGGCGGTGGGGATGACACGTTTCAGTTCCTTGTACATGGAGCCCTCTCGGTGACCAGCCATGACCTAAAAAGATACAGTATGAGTTACGAGAAATAGAAATTCTCAGGAGAGCTATCTGACCATTTGTTGATCCTTGAGCTGCTTGGCGACATCTCGTGGTCCGGAGCCGGATACTTCTATCCATGTCTTAGAGAACAGGGCACAGGCAGAGAGCATGAAGGTGATGTAGACTGCGGTATGAATAGGATCGAGGATGGCCTCTTTCAAGTCATGCGGCGGGGACATGTAATACGCAATACCGGAGGTGGCTGCAAGCTGAGGTGAGTTCTCTATGGGCTATGACGCGCCAATTAGTATTAAAAATGAGATGGTATATAAAGTATGAACACGAACCTCCCAAACACCCAAAAGCTTTACGAAGAAGTTACTAGGGAACCTCGAGGCGAGCATCTGAGAGATGATGAAGACGTTTGATGTCAACGCGGACTCCAACATGATAGGCATGTTCGAGGTGTAGAATAATTTAACGGGGTAGGAGCCACGTTGGCCGCGGAACCGGTTGCTCTTGACAGGAATCTCAATCCTGAAACCTTGGAGATAGATGACAGCGGCGAAGACGACAATGGTGGCAATGAGGTTCATGACATTGGGGAGGCGATCTCTCCAAAAAGCCTCGCGCAACGCACGACCCTTGTCATTCCAGGTGAACAAAAGATGGAACAGCGCGACAATAGCACCCTCAAACTCTGGACCACGTCCGGTGTTGACAGTGGTAGGTGAGAAGGCTTTCCAGACGATGGATTCGCAAATATTGGTAGCGATGAAGAGCGAGATACCGGATCCAAGACCGTAGCCCTTTTGTAAGAGCTCATCGAGGAGAATGACGATGAGTGCAGCGACAACCAATTGGATCATGAGAAGGAGACAGACGCCTGCGCCGAGGTCCTTTGGTTGACCATATAGACCTGTAAGAACATACACGGTCGCTTGGCCGAACGAGATGATAAGGGCAAAAACTACAGAAAAATATAAGCAAGGAAATGAACGCGTTTCCAGCCAGGAAAGACAAAAGAGTATTAGATCACTCACGTTTCTGTGCTCCCGAAAACAATGCACGATCTTCCTTCAAGCTGAAGTCAACCTCAATCAAGTTTGCACCGGCAAGTAGTTGCATGATCATTCCAGACGTGACGATAGGACTGATTCCCAATTCCATTAAGGTTCCACGGTTAGAGGCGAGGATGGTTCGTAGCCAGTACAGAGGGTCCGACGAGTCCGACGACATGATCCCATAGAGGGGCACCTGGGAGCACACCAAGAAAATCAATAAACTAACCGCCGTCCATAATACTTTTTGGTTGAATGGAACCTGCAAACAGTTTGAGTTGTTTATCTCCACGACACGTCCGGCTACGTACTTTGCGATCGGGCGAGGAAACCTCTGGAAGGATAGGCAGGAAAGGACGGACGAGATTAAGAAACCGAACTGTCGAAAATATATAGTCAGAAATCGAGTGTTGAAAGTATAGTTTCTACTCACAACCGCTCATGATAGAGAAAACGAAGAGTGTGGTAGTCCTCAAACTAAATTTCCTGCCAAAGGTGGACGTGGCATACTTACATAATCAGTTATACACGTGATGAACACGTCACTCGCGCGTTACCAGCCTGAGGCGCCGCGGCTGAGGTAGGCGAGACCTCCATAAGGGGACATCCTTCCTTTGAGAAGACTTCTTATTGGTGACTAGCACCTTCGAAGCGCGTCAGAAGCGAGATAATATATATTCCACAGCTGGTACACAAAGAACTTGTCAAAAAAATAGTTAGACTCGGACTATGCAGATTGCCAGTGCATTACTGCGGCATTCACGACTTGGCCTGACCCTTTCTCGGACCACGTTGGGATCTGACCGGGATAACGTCTCTCCTAGATGGGTTGACAAAGTTCTTTACTCCACCAGTCCCCGGGTTGGGGGGATGGACGGGTCCTTATAGGAGATATCGTTGATACGCTATGTGTCTAGTGGATTCGTCTAAAATGCTGCATGGGATGAAAGACTTAGCAAATCCTCTTCGGCGTACCGCTGTAGCACCCTATTGCAATGGGCTGTTAGCGGTCCAAGAAAACCTGCGAGAATAAAATTGAAGTATTTACTGTGGTAAAGTTCAACGTGATATCGACATCCGGCTCCGCGTCAGGACCACCTGGCTGCAATGAAATTAAATTCCGTGCCTTTCATTGCTCTAAGGAACGTCGCTTACGCTTCCAGGATTGATCAGAGGCTATGAAATCAGGGCATCAGCATCGCTTGACGCAAAATGAAAGAACATGATACACACGTGGAGCTGTGTTTCCTTTAGCAAAGTGATATTTGCCTGGGACGTTGTCGGGTCTCCGATGGGAGGACCGGCATAACGAACGATAGCTCTGTGTTGGGATTTGAGAGTTGAGCCGAGATGATGGCAATCCGGCATCATGCCGAACTTGCTGATTAAGAGAGAAATATTAGGAAAGTTGTAGAACATTCTAGTACATTAGCATTTAGTATATAAGTAGGTACGGTAGTGTACATCTGCATGCGTTTGCAGAGCTCAGCCAAGCGTAATACTATTGGCCTGACACCGCGCATGTACTAACTGGGAACGAACTGATCTATTCATCCCCCGTTTTTCACAACACTCTGGAAAAGGTAGCATTCACTGTTTTCCGTCAGTCGGGGGATTTTTCATGCCACGGAACACCAACAATTGGGGTTTTTCGTTTGAGTTCCACCGCGGGGAAAAGACCTAAACCAATTGTTTCCAATGGGCTGTTGTTTTACGTTGGCATCTTGATGAAATTGAACGACCAGGCAAGAATCCGTACCTGATCGGCGGAGAACACGACCGAGTATCGCTGATCTGCAAATGGATGACAAGAATAAAATCAAAGAGCTGCACGAGGTAGGGTTGACGCACCGGCTATATACAAAAGTCAGTGACAGATGTCCCACAGGTGTGATCTAGGTCACTTACGACAGACTTCTAATCCTTCAACTTCGACGGGCTCAGTAGAGATACCATCTTCTTCAATGACCGTAAGGTTATGCTGGTCAACGAAGAATCCAAACACGGCGCGAGGAGCATTGCTGGTTAGCCTGAGGCGGTAACGAGTGCCAGAAGTAACATTAAACACCCCGAATGGGACCTCAGGTCCACCTAAATGACATTAGATAGTATCTCGCACGATGAAAACAATACGAATGTACCTTGCATTCTACCAACCCCATTGATGAGTCCAGCGTCATAGATCCTAGGAAAAGGAGGATCGACCGGAAGCTAAATCAAGCCGCAGTACACCACTCACGGAATGCTTCCTGTTTCCTGAAAAATGTTGAAATCGTCGGTGGAGAATCCGTGGTACCATTCACCGAGCTGGAAGATAGTGGAATCGTCATCGACATCATACAAATGAAAGTGAGGATCTTTGAGATCTACATTGCGAGTGTAGTGTGTTGTTGGGTTTAAAGAGGTTTATACAAGGTTAATCGTCGAGTGAGTGCCTTGCACAGAGATCTCTCACACAGCTCACCTATCCCCGTCTCACAGGCCGTAAGCGGGATACATGTCCTCTCCACCTAGCGACAGCAAGGTCGCAAGTGAGAGGACAATTTTCGCGAGTCATGCCTTCCGCGCCACGCGGCAGTGCCCCTTACCTTCCACCTACCACAGGTCGTAAGCGAAGTCGTGCCCTCTGTCGAAAGAAGATGGAGCATTAGTAGGTCGAGCTCGTACCAGTCTCCGACTGCCGTATTCACATGCCTTTCACCTCCTAGGTTGCAAGCAAAGGTGGAAGGCAACCCGATCCCGCAGATTGGTCGCTACCTGGCGGACTGTGAGCAGAAAAGGGGCTATCTTCTCTCTGCCACGTATCCTCACAGTCTTACCAGGTAAGCCCAGTATCCTCTCTTTGCCTCGTGTACTCACAGTCTCATCAGACGTAGTTGTGATCTCGCTACCCACCCTAGTTTGTACTGCCTTGGCCACTTTGTTTTCGCGCGGACATTGTATCTACCGGTAGTCACACCATTTGTATACCCTCCCTAGCGATCATACACGACACAATCGCATTCGGGCTCCCCAACGCGGGGAGACTAGTTTTGGCTAAACCATGGGTACCCTCATAACAGAACTCGGGACGATTGGTAGGATGAAAATAACATGATCATACCATATATAATTAAAGGACCCCTGAAGGAGACTCAGCAACCATATTCTCTGAGAAAAGGGATATACCTCAAACCATCAACGTATTGAACTCCAAGGCCTGAGCGATATAAAAATGTTCCCACTTGGTTCCCGGTGTCGATAGTGTACGTGAAAGATGTATTAGGTGCGATTGGGCACTGCGTCACGAAACTTGTACCATCAAATTCTGGATGGCCAAGTTGCAGAAGCCCATTCCAGTTCTGACGCGTCAAAAATACGTCAAAAATTTGTCACGGTAGAGGTCAACGGGAGGGATACACATAATACTCGTACGTGCACGCATGTTTGGGCTAGACAGTTCATTCTTGACATCGACCTGAGCGTGACACTACATGAGGACTGTGTCTAAACATGGTAAAAGTGTCAACTGACCGTGATAACATCGCCTTTTTTCGCCATGATAAAGGGTCCCGGAAATTGCAATGTTTCTGATGTAAACCCTGCTAAAACAGAGCTAACTCTGTGCGTTAGGAAACGGATGAACGTTTGTAACAATTGGACTTACTTACGCTCGAAGCCATCAGGAGATGCAACAGCGTTCCCTACGACCAGGTTATAATGAGCTTGACCCGAGCAAACCAAAGGTGCAAGACCCAGGACAATGAGGATACCAGTAGCTGGGTATTTGAGCATACTTGATTCGAATTCAAGAGTAGTTTAGGACGGTTTGCAGCTGGCTCCTTTATACCGCAGGATATCGAGTTGTGAGTTTGCGCAGCCGTACATTCTCAGGAAAAGATACTATGTATCCAGCACAAACCAATGGAACGAGCTAAGCATGATACCGACGCAGGGAAACACCAATGGGACGCGGGGACAGGGATATTGGCTTCACAAGCCAAGACTTTGAGGCAAATTTGTGATCTTCAATGCGGGAAGCGATGCAGGCACCCTAGTGGTTCTCGGCGCTAGGCAGTGAAACCCCCTAGAAAACCCACGCAAGTAAAAGCCGGATTAGATGCGGTATTAAGTCTGTAAGGAAATCCGATGTTTGTAGGAGATAACCTCGCAACCCGACTTGAAAAAATTCTTCGGTACCGAACGCCAGGAAACATAGCACATGAACGTGATCCAACCTTCCTCTCACACATCGCGGTCATGGGAGAGCATCTCAAAACCGCGAGAACGTTCAGCACTGGGGACATAGAATCTCTACCCCAGCGTCCGATGAACGCATCATGTCCCCTGTTTTCCGTCATGCATGTTCGCCTGCCAAGAAGATTGACACCTTCAAGTTGAAAATGAAGGAATGGTCGACGGAATTTGGACCTGGTGGCTGTGGATGCTTGTTTGAATCGAAAGCGTTGAGGCAAACTCGTCCCGGAAGGTGCCGTGCGCTAGCTCATTTGAATTTTTCGCACGCGAGTCGCGCTACTAGTTGATGACACATATTTTATTTGGCCTGGATACGGACCGGTGATAGATGCCTATCAGCGCCCATTGATTGTCCAGACATTGGAAGGTGTGCCACGACATCGGCCAGGTATGCGACTAGTTGTGGACGCAACGAAGTTCGAACTAGTGTTCCCGTCAATTGAAATTATAACGCAAGCCTAAAGGTGCGATATCCGCACTTGAAACGGGTGTTGCCCTGCATGAGGCAGGCTTTGAATTGCATGGATTTGCAGTGGATGGTATACTTAGTTGTTATCAGAAACGGAAGGACGGCGCCAAGAAATGTTTCAAGATGAAGGCCTTCTTGTACCCGGTCCCAATTTGCTTTTAGTACTCATAGCGTTATCCGAGCTATTATCCGGTGGGGCGATCGCAATGTACGTGATGCCGAATCTCCCCTGTCTGCCGTTATATTTGGACTCACTGAAGCGAGGCAGCGCTTAGGAGATCCATCTCTTCCTCTCCCTATCCACAATGGTGGCACCCTCTTTAACTTGTCCAGTGCCTCCTTCCCGGCGACACAGTCTGACGCCTCCTTCTCGTCGTCCTTTGCGTTCTTCTCCGTTGGCAGGGCCGTCGTTCAATCTTTCACCCGATGGTAGGCTTGAATTGTCCCCCTTGGACGCGGCAAAGGCCAAGCCAAATAGAATATCCTCTACACCAGACTTGCCTTCACTCAATGTCGCTCACCACTTGCAGTCACCCAAGCGCATATCGACACCACCTGTAATACCATTTAGATCCTCGTTACCCTCACCTCCTCCGTCACCTCACAATGCTTCACACCGTTCAAAGTCTCGCGATAGCTTTGTTTCTCTGCCAACTCATACCCAAGTCCCCCACTTTCCCAGGGTTTATACCTCCAAGTCAACTCCCTCCTTGCCGTCTTCATCATATACGTCTCTTCCTGACCAGTCGTGGCTTACTACTAATCCTTACATCACAACCCCTAAGTTTTCTAGGCTGAGTTTGGCTTCACCTAATGTCGTAATGCCAGTGTCGGCGAAAGAGAGAAGAAGAAGCATGGCTTCGGCGTCCGTAGATGGGCACTCCAAAGTTTCATCGGCGACCTTTGGTAAGATCCTATTTTCGGCAGTTTCATCCAGTTGACCAAGGTACAGACACAGACAGGAAGGCGACGGTGTCAAGACGAAAATCCATTGTTTCTATGTTTTCCAAGTCACCGAATGTCTCCGTTTCTTCAGTACCGCCGACTTCTACGCGCTCCGCGTCTAGCATTCGTTCATCCCGAAGCTTACGCTCATTGCGGAGCTTTCGCAGTAGACGCTCTACTTCCACATCTACCTCCGAGTGTGATGTTATCGCAGAGATCCAAGATGAATTTGGTGCAATCAAGGAGGCAGACGTGATTTCGGTATCTGAGTCAGATTCCGCTTCATCCGCTCCTTCACTACCAACACCAGCTTCTTCGACCAAGTCGGATGTAGATCACACTGATCCTATCATTGAGGTCGGTGTTTCTGTTTTTCTCCACCTCTGACTCATCTCTAAAACCGATTCAGGAACCGTCGACGCCTGTAGTCCCTCCAAGACGCGTATCTTCGCTCCCTCGATTGTCCATTATTCTCAAGAGAGCCAGGTCACAATCTGTGGGTTCGCCGAAGAATAAGCCTCGCACCGTTCTTCCTCAATCCCCCTCGCTCAAAGATGTTCAAAGAGCCGCCGCAGATGACGCATCAGCTCATTCACATAATACCGAGCCCCCTCTTTCTCTTTCATCTCCTCTTGAATCGATGCCTCCGGAGCTTCTTGTAGCATCGCCAGCTCAAGTGTTGGATCAGGTGGTTGTCGTCCCGGCGCCACGATCGAAACATACGAAAGGATTCTCTTTCTTGTCGTTCTCGTCATCCGAGGATCATCATGAATATCATCCTGCCCCTGAGAGTGGCAACGGCCTGACCACTGAATCAGTTTGCCAGACGCCTATGTCATCCACTCCAACAACGCCAAAGCCTATCATCAGAAGGCAGCCAGCGCCTCCCCTTGTCATTCCCATTCCTTCAACACCAACTTCGCAATCTCAATCTTCTACGTTGTCAACTGGCGCACACTTACGCGCTTTGACCCCTTCACCCACCTTCACGGAAGGCAGTTGCACGAGTACCTCCCTGGTAACACCGACTAATCTCAACCCAATGACGCGTCCTCCATCCTTTCTTGCGGTCCGTCCAGTTGTAAAGAGTAAGTCCCAGAGCTTCCTTGGCATAGCTACGGACGAGACCGCGCTAGGACAATCCCTCTCTGCCCCAAGTTCTCCGGTCAATCATCGTCCAACTTCATGGGTCGTATCTTCTGATATCGCCACACGTCCATCTTTACGTTTGTCTTCCTCCTTCACGTCGAGCTCGCCTCCTTCGCCTACTCGGCCCCCGTCCACTTTTCCGTCACAAGGTCGCAAGTCGAAGGCAAAGGCGCTCTTACTCCTTGGTATCGGAGACCTCCCACCCTCATCTACAATGCAAGGTGGACATAATGCGCTTCCTCCGATGCCGCCAACCCGATCACAATCGCAGACCAATATCTCAAGCTCAACAGGTAGTGGTGGCGTAAAGCGGTTATGGCGCGCTCTGACAATGAGAAAGGCTAACGCTGGCTCCGGCGCGTAAGCTGGGAATCTACCATCTCGTTCAGAATTTCATTATATCGAGACTAAAACTTTAATCGCTCTTTGTTACCGTCTTGAGCACGGACCACTCTCTTGATGACACCGTTTCCTCTCCTGATATACCTGTTTATCTATTTCGGGATTATTGTAAGGCCCGCCGCTTTGCATTACTTTATTTCTTATACCTATATTATCTCCCATTGGAGCTAAAGATACATACCTTGAATCGATAAATATGTAACATTCCTTCTGCGCTACATCGCAAGCAAGTTCAGCCATGTGCGGAGGCGCTCGCTTGTAGATGTACTATTTTTGTTCGTTAAGCCAGACTGGACAAAGCTTCTGTAATTGGTTGCTTTCCGTGATCGTAAGGTACGCCGTATATGTGCTTATGGGTCCCTCCAGCGTGCCGCCTCGCGATTGCGGGGTGGCACGGTTAAAACGCCTTACAATTCCTAGCGAATCCGGGAAGTTGATGTCTCCTTTCCGTTGCTCTGGCGATGATCCAACGAGGTACGCACAATATTTTTGGACCCTCAACATTTTACCTCACTCTGACATGCGTGCTGGGAACAGAAATAGATCCACAAAAAGCATCATTGCTGCATACTGTTCCATTTTTGTAATTCCTAGTGGATCCTAGTAAGTATCTCTTGCTAAGTAACACCAAAGTTAAGAGCGAACTTGCTCATGTCCTACACAGCCACATCGCAACCCCGATATGGCAACATTATCTTCATTTACATCCCAGACCAACCTACTGGCAGGATGTGATACCGATAAGTACGATACCCGTGTGCCGTGTAAACCTCGCACATTTGATTCGTCTGTGCTTAGCTCCACCATTTAGATCACATTTGTCTCTGAATACTGACGTTAAATATTCGTACATTGGCTGAAGGTTTGACAGTTGACTGATAATACCATCTATAAAGCCCACATGGAGGTTGAAGTTCTGATTTTAGTTTCCATGTTTGTCTTCTTTGGTTGTTACGTCGTTCACACCAACTTTCGTGTTCCTAGCCAAAACAGCTTTCCGTAATGGAGGATGGGGTTAATGTAGGCATCGGCATTAATTGCGGAAAAGAAAAAGGCTCCGATCAAAAATAATTTTTGATTCAGGTGGTGAGATCTGCTCAGACCCATTCGGCGCGCAGTCGGTTAAACAGAGGTCTAGAAGCGGTACGATGAGCTTTCCAGAAAAACGAGACAAGGCAAAACCGAACAAAAACCTAGGCAGTTCAATCACCGTTGGAATTAGGAATATCGTTTCAACGACGCGTACGCCTTCTGGAACATGTACGGGGAGAAAAGTAATGGAAAAAAAACTATAGCAAGGGTATGACCGTGACTAGAACAGCTAGGAATATCTTGTTGAGCCACAACCTGCAAGCGCAGCTCGTGAAAACCCCGGTATTCCATGGCATCCTTCCAAGACGCTTATTTCTGAAGCTATACTGCGGTAAGTCACGAGTGACATGTACAATGCCAACACATGACATATGGAATTCTCATCTTGATTTGATGCCGTAGCTTGTTGCTGGTACCGACAGCTGAACCAATGACTTGTTTTTCAAGCTGCGGAGCATACCCGACGCGACAACCGTCGTTTGTACGCCTCGATCGAAAACCCGTCTCCGAAATGCAACGAATGTTGGGAATATTGTCATATACATGTTCATGACAGACGGTAACCGTCAAGTTCTCTATTCCGGTTCCGCACCAAACACCCTAATTGATAAATGTGCCAAACGGACTACCGACAACAAGTGGATGGCAGCTCCACGGGGATAGCTCCTAGTAAGGGCATCTTGAAGATCAATAGAGAGAATCCGCCACAGACGACCAGACGAGCTCATACAAATGTTAGCCTTGAGACATGGTAATTCAATAACATGAATACAGCTCTTCATAAAAGCTCACATTCTTTCGGAGGATGGCAGTTAAAACGGGGAGAAGCTGCCTTAAAAGAATATTAGCAAACAAGCTCACTTTGTGTGAGACACATTACTCAGAATCGCTGGACATACTACTCCCAGTACCGAGCAATGACGGTCTTGGATTCCGATCCCTTTCCTTCGTCATGAGCGGCGGAGAACCCGACCTCTCCCGTTCTCGCTCTATCTGCCGACCATTTGGAGGCGTCCCACTCCTACTAATCCTTCCCCTTGTGCTCCCCGATCTCACATGTGTCGGTGTAGCCTCCAATACATGAGGCGAGCTGCGATCCCAAAACTTCAAAGTGTTGGTAAACTTTCCAAGCAAAGTCTTAGAACACTCCTGCCGGGCTCGCTCCGCCCTTTTGCGCTCAAAAGTTGCGCGATGGCGGCTGTACGAATCTTGGAATGACTGAGATATGCGCGAGGAAAATATGAGCTCGCCACGAGGGTTGGAGGAAGGAGGAATGGGTGCAATTGGCACGCTAGATCCACGGCTGGATGATCGTGGCGGTGGGGAATGTGCACGTGGCTTCCGCCAGAAAAATAAGTTCCATCCGGGTTTCCGTACATTGAGATACATGTTAAAGGAGCGCAATGCTCGATTGGCATGTGGGACATACTTATTGGCGTAGGCAATTTTCTCCGAATACATTCCCGAAGCAAAGAAAAGCACGAGCGTAGTCAGAGAAATAAGGAGCAGAGTGGTGGGAAGGTAAGGGTAGAATGGAACTTCTGCTGGAGGCCGGAAGTCTGGCCGTGAACTGAACAGAGACGCATGGATTGCTCTGTAGGGGTTTAACAGAAGAGAAGATTCGGGAGGAAGAGCAATCTCAATGAGCAGAAAGAGTGTAGAGAGCAGCAACTGCAGCAGGAATACTATGGACAAGGAAATCAATAGGTCAAGGTTGCGGCCAACTGTGACGTGTACGCACGCTGGTACCGCGACTTTCGAGCTTGCAGCGAGGCTGCATTCGATTTGAGACGTTCTTCAAAGAGTAGTAAGTCTCTGTAAGTTGCAGAATCGTTGGGAGGGAACGGCGACGGCGACAAGGGACGGCGTAGTGGTGGAGTGGAACGAGGCGGCATCGATTTGTGGTACTGAGGTTAGGGTTTGTATTTCGCAGGGGCGCACGTGGTTATCTGCCAGGAAGTCGGGCCGAATCGCCGTATATGCTTCGCCCACACGTGTCTCGCTACTTCCCTTGTCTCGCCAGTCATGTCGGAGAGCTGTACACCTGTGAGTACGTCGACATTTCCATGTGTATTGTTTCTTACGGGAATTTTTATTTGTTTAGACACATGATTGGTTCACAGCGACACTGACTTTTAGCCTGTGTACTGGACTGGTCATTTCGTATGTCCCCCAAGTCAGTGTCGCTTCTTTTCAATTGCTACTGGTCGGACTCACGGAAGCGAATTCAGCACTTGAGGATCATACAGAAAGGCTCTTCAGAAGGTTTCAGTCCATGGTTTCTATTCTTGGGCAGTACGTCGTCTGCCTCGGGACTGCTGAACATGTGCGTCTTCAGTCCAACAGCTTAGTTTTCCTTTCCGGTCATTGTCCATTTGCTTCACATGCTGCGTTCTGTTCTCTGTAATTGAAAGCTGACAATGACTCCTTCGATTTAGGGTGACGATGCAGTGGGGCATCGTTCGATGTTGTCAATTCTTTGTATGTCTCCATTCTCTTGCTATTTCTCGTTGCTTAACGTTGTATATAGAGCTTTGGAAGCTGCCTCGAGATGACAGCTGGTGTCATTCAAGTCGGTCTACAATGGGCCATGTTTACGTTTATGTGGGTTACACGTTCTGCGCGCATGGTGGCATTATTGACCTGGAACTCTGGCGTGTCTAGAATGGTTCTATATATAATATACTATCCTCCCCATCTCAAATATTCGGAGACAGATGTCGACGCGCACGATTCTCGTCCGATACATAGGAGAGTGAAGACGCCAACTTTCACTTCCGAGTGGAGCCAATCGATAGTTCTCAGTTGGATCACAGCAGCTCATTTGTGAGTAAACGTTCACGTAGACAGTACTTTAGATCATAAATCGTCTAGTGCAATAATAACGTTCACGACTTTCTTCCTCCTTCTCACGTCATCTATCCCGTCAGCTTCTCCTCCCATTGACCCCTACACGCCACCGGAGTACATGGACAAGAAGTTGGCCAATTGGGCTACTTTCCTTGGTACGCTGCCTTTTTTCTACGCGATGTGTCATGCTAAGTTGCTAACGTTACTTGTCTTTGTAGGTGTTTCCTCCGCACTTCTCGCGGCTATCCAATACGCTCCTCAGATAATACACACTTGGCGCGGGCGACTGGTTGGTGCACTTAGTATTCCGATGATGCTGATTCAAAGCCCTGGCGCTGTGTTGATGGTATTAAGCATCGCGCTGAGGTGAGTTCAACCTCCATCTTTCCTATATTCGTTCTTCTGTATACTCGCACTAACATGACCTCCATCAGACCCGGCACAAATTGGACCTCATGGATAACCTTTGCTGTCGCTGGAGTGATGCAAGGCACTCTTCTGGCTCTCTGCATTGCATTCAAGATCAGGCAACGCAGGCTACACATCGACGACTTTGGTGAACCGCTAACCCCGCTACAACAGTACTCTCCTCTTCCCGAGGAGATGCCTGGGCTTGTCATTGGTGAAGGCGAGGACGAAGTCGCCGTGAGGGTAGCTCTAGCAAGCGAGCTGGAGAGTGCAGTCGAAACCGACGTCAGATCGGTAGGCGTGAGACCTGTGTTAGAAATCACTGTTAGGCCCAGGTCAGGAGAAAGGGAACCGCTACTTAGAGAGCGTACCGGCAAGAGTACAGAGGATGTTAAGTCAGGTGGGTGGTTTAGCTGGAGGAGATAGGCGTGCTCGACAGGTTTGGGTACGAAATGCTTCGAGCATTTGTACATGTCCATGAATATTTTAGTAGTAATGATTTCTATTTCAATGGGACCTCAAGTTGTTGCCTCTGCATTTCGTAAAGGGTACCCAAACGATCAACGTCCATCGCTAATAATTTACGGCCATCATCAACATGTACACTCCGCACTGCGAGCAGTTCCTTGTCGATGGATGCCAACAGGAACGAAGACGTTTTCACTATCCTCGCTGGTCGTCTTTTCGACCCTAGCATTGAAGGTTTCGTTGATAGTCAACTCACCGTCGTATCGAAAAGAACTGGGTTGATTGTCGATGTGCACGACTACATGGCTGGCTCCGTCGATATCGATTTGCGCCGTCTCATTGTTTTACCTGGATTCGTCGACGCTCATGTTCGCAGTATGCGACGATTTATGTTCAGAAATTCATCCCCAAGTGACGAGCTTCGCTAGTGTTTCTTCATTCGTATTCAGAGACATCATGGACGGACCAGTTAACGAAGGAGAGTCTCACTGAACGTACTATCAGGGCTACTGTCCACGCAAAAAAACCTTGCTGGCAGGATTCACGATAGTTCGGTACGTATGCCCAGTCATCCAGTTCAATTGAGGCTCAGTCCTGGTTGTCAGCGACCTGGGAACAGAAGGAGCAGGTAATGCTGATCTCGCGCTACGCCAATGTCTTGCTGGCCCGAATCCTATCATTCCTGGTCCGAGATACTTCTGCGCCAATCGTGCTCTTGTCGCCACCGGTAGCTATGGTACGTGACGACTCGAAACGGGTAGATATCCTGGAGGGCTCAGGCGTCGCAGGTCCGAAAAGTTCGATACATCCACATAGTGAGGGAATAGAAGGCGTTACTGGAGCAGAGGTAGCTGATGGCATAGACGAATGCGTAAAAGTGGTCAGAAGACAGGTCGGCGCTGGCGTAGATTGGATTAAAGTATATCTCTCAATCATCCCGTTTCCTTACTTCTGTTCACTCGTGGTCAGATTTATGCAGGTATGCTTTACTTTCTTACACTAGCACATCCTAATGACGTACTATCAGACTATTCTGTGCGCTCTAGAGTCATGTCTGTCTCTCCTGCCATCGGAGCTCGCGCCATACTTACTTTCACATACAGAGAGATTAAAGCTATGGTCGATACCGCACATGCTCTTGGCGTCAAAGTCGCGGGACACAGCAAAACTGCAGAAGCAACATCAAATCTTCTTAATGCTGGTGCAGACTCCATCGAGCATGGCTCTCAAATATACAAGGATGCTTCTTTAATGGACGCGTTCTGTAACTCGCAGTCAACAATCTGAATTCCGACCCTTTCTATTTATCACGAAATGGGGCACTACAGTCCCCAGGGATGGACAGACGTAAAGACATCTTTCCAGCGAGCGTTGGAAATGGGTATGGACAATATCGCATGTGGAGGAGATACAGGTCCATTCCCTCACGGAGATAATGCTCTGGAGATGAAGCTGATGATCAGACTTGGTGCGCCATGGAAAACGGTACTGAGGTGGGGCACAGTAAGCAGTTGGAAGTGTATCAGACCGATACACTGGGAAGAGGTTCAGAGTGGAGCAGCAGGAGATAATGACATTTGGTTTGGCAGTGTCAAAGCTGGCTGGGAAGCTGATTTAGTCGCATTGGAAGGGAATTCGGAAGATGATTTCGAAGGAACTTTGGATAGGGTGAACTTCGTGATGGGGAGAGGGAAGATGTGCAAGCTGGGTGGAAATGCAGTAGATGGTAATTAACAGTGCGTCCGCGCTAATGAAAAAGTTGCGAGTTTTCTTATGTGTATTTTTTGGTCTAGGTGTTTGAGACCTGTGTCAAAGTACAAGATGGAATTTGTCATAAAAGTCATTACAGTCATGCAGGTTTAATGCACCGTCATATTTTCCAGCGATCCGTTATTCTCCTACACTCGCCCCATAACAGACAGCCAACTACACCCAGGCATGGTGCATTATCCGGTTCTAATCCCTTCAAAATGTTTGTTTGGGTTCAAGCCATATTCATGAAGGGACTCGCAATAGAGACATGGTAACATCACCATGTACCCTAGCCTTGATAGAGATATCCACAGCTAGGTTCAAATCTAACCTCAGCTTGAGCGTATCCTTCCCAGGTCGGCTGTCATTTTTTTTGGTTTCTTGCGACGGCACGGCTGCTTTTAGCGCCACGACGGCAGCGACGGGGTGCATCTCCTCGTTCGGGAGAGGCAGGGCGAGAAGGAGACATAGATTCAATGTCAGTGAAGGCGAAGGGCGCGAATTGATGTTCAGGCTGGGACATGGCTGGGTTGTGGGACACTGGCTAAGTGCGATAGTGCTTATGGCCTTTTATCTCCAGTTCCAACAAAGCCCAACAGGAAAGGCAGAGGCAAGAGAGTCATATTGATGTCAGATGCGACGAAATATTTGCCACAGTGATGTTCTTAGAACAAAAGTTGGAGCGTGGATCCGCTCGTAGTGCTGTGATGCCGTTCCCAGATTGAAAATCTGGTCCACCAACCCTTACGTCCCTTTCAAAATCTAGGAGCACGATGGAGCGACAAGAAAGTCATAGCGAACGGAGAATAACAGCTGTATACATTAAAGGGGGTCTAACGGCCGAAGGAGTTAACGTAAAAGTGCGTAGTTTAACCTTTGCCGTTCTAGATGCTTACTGTGCTTCACTGTACTTAGGGTTTACTGCTCGTGCACTTGTTTTCCTCAAGTGAGCTAACGTTGCCTGACATGGGTACAAGGACACCCCTGCTTGAGCCATTTGTGTGGTTGGAAATTGCTGTGCCAGCGTTCATTTTTACCACTGCCGTATGCTGGTGTGAACAAAAGGCGTTATTTTCGTCTCATTACTAACTCATGCCCCCACTCTTACCACAAGTAGGTGATAGAAATGGGCACGGTTGCTTACTCGACCTCCTGCTGCTTTCTTTGCTTCTTTGAGCCTAATCAATCGTGGCGCCAATCTAGGTTCCGTTCGAAATCATTCGAATGCACTTCTATCCATACGCATACCACATGAGCTGATGTGGTCCTCGAAAGTAGTATCATTGAATATTCTCTAGCGCTTCTCGGTGATCGATATCTGAATGACTATGTCCACGCGAATCTCTCTGATTGACGGCTAACGCGAAACGGTTTAATAATTACTGCCACAGTCGGGATCAAGGCGCAACACACGCTGTACGCCACCTATCACCCCTCCCTTGGTGATTCGGGAGGCATTAATCAAGGCCACGACTATTACGAAGAAATCTACGATATATAGAAAGCGGACAATCAGTAGGAATACAACCTCTCCCGATTCCCAGGTTATATTTGCTGTACGTACGGTATTCAGGTCGATGCTGTCAGAATATGGTCTTGGTTATCGAAGATCTAGGGTTTGCAGCTGTCAGCATCTCTTTTCAATGAATTACTTACTTTCTGATTGATGACGCTTCCATCTCTACGGACCATTTACCGCAGGTACTTGTCTTGACATGACTGCTAGTGGGTCTGTTATCCTTCTAATTTTCATACTGTATTTCAAACAAAAGTAATATTTCGAGCGTTCTCATGACTGCAGATGTCTAGATTGCACCAATCTCTCGGTATGCACATTATTTAATAATATACATATAACCTGCAGGTTCCTCTGATAAGTAATATTGTAGTATACACAAGGCATGATGAAGCACGAAAAATATGAATACCTCTCCAAAGCTAGTGGCATAATATCATAGCCGTTTCCATCCATCGTCCTCTCGCACTGGCCATTTCAAGTTGTCCCTCTCGAGTTCAACAGTCGGTGTCTCTGCCCCACTTTCGGCACTTTCAGCACTATCATCCCACCTTGCGTTCGGAAGTCTTTCCTCGTACATCAGACCCTCTCTCTCCTCCTGTACGCCACGCTTTCCCCATTCCCTCCGTTCATGGGTTTCTACAAGTCCTTTAAGCTTTCTCTGGATACCAGGACCTAAGCTAGCATGACGCGATAGGAAGGCGACTCCCTCTTCGGCCTCCTTTGCCATGAGTTGCACACTTTCCGGTCTCTTCCTCCGGCCGCTGAGACCAATGTTGGACGCACTGAGTCCCGTGGAGGAAGTTGAGGACGAATGATGATGGAGGGTCTTGCTCCGACCTAACGTCCCGATTGAGACGCTCGCGGGTCCACGCCCAATGTTTCCGTCGTCGCTGAGCGCTGGATGACGAGGCGGTGGTCTACTGCCATCTTCACTTAGCGCTGGGTGTCGTGGAGGCGGAACCGACTTGGCTGTGGCTAGTGCAACTTGCTCCAACGAGCTCACAGACATTGGTGGACTGGGAAGAGGATTTCCATTCGCACTTCCGCTCCTGCTACCGCTGTCGGAACTAGAACTACTCGCCTTTTTTATTGGGAAGGGGTTATTTGAGTTATGCAACGGCGCAGAGTTGGAAGAGCTTTTCAGCACCCCAATAATCCTTTCTCGTTCCAGCATCTCCTCGGCCTTTTTCATTGCGCTCCCTTGTTTACTCGCCTGTAGACTTTGTTTCATTAATACCGTCGTGTGAACCGGTACTTTCCCATTGCTATGTAGCAGAGGTTTCGGAGGTATAACTGGGCCATTTACGGATGGTTTGGGCGGTACGGCAGGTGATCTCTTTGGAGGGGGAAGGAGGGGTTTGCTGGGTTTGCGTGGGGGAAGATCTGGCGCTGGAGCAGACGTAGACGGTTTATGAGGTGAAGTAGATCGGGCCGTTGGCCGTGCTGGTGTAGTAGGCAGCGAAGTTGATGCCGGTTTTAGCGGCGGTGGTGGTCGCCGTGTGGGAGAGTTAGAAGGTGCTCGTGGCGGTGGCAAGGACGTCGTAGATGGTCTTCGCGACGGAGACGCTGTAAAAGGGTTGTTGGGACGATGTCCAGGCGTGAATGGATTGGTTTGCGGCGGCGAAGTTGAAGGGGGCGGCGGAGAGGCTGATAACGGTGGTGAGGGCAGTTGAGCTACAAAACGTGATTAGTTAGTGAAATAAAAAACATTACCGATATATGTACGTACGCTGGATAAATGCTAGTCCTCGATCCAGCTCTCGTCCCGGTTCCGCCTGCGCATGCGCGAGAAGGCGCATCGCGACGTAGAACTGTCCTCTCGTCAGCGTGTCCTTCAACGCCAGATTTGGGGAGAAAATATTGAGGATATTGTCCACTGGGGCATCGGGATATCGTCCCCTTAGCCATGCCCTGGTCTCTCGTACATTCAGGTCCTCGTCGTCTGCCGGCGCGATGCCATCAAGAATCGAGGTGTATGCGGCATACTCGCCGTCACTAAGCGCAGAGACGTGTAGGGAGAGCGGCCGTGTGCTCATATATTGAAGTTAATCGTGGCGGAAAGCAACGTGAAGCACGGTAGGCCAGAACGTGGTAAGTAACTTCGGATGCCTTGGTTCCGTCATAATTATGTCAGCGCCGCCACAGGTAGCCGGGATAAATCGCCGCGATCAGCAACTGCCAAATTTGTCGTAGTGCTCCTCAAGTTCTCCTTCCGTCGAAATACAAAGGGCAAGGAATTATCGAAACGAGTATCTCTAAAATTATACACAAGTCAGTACACTGCTGTAGATAAAAGTAACAACTCTATGAGGTGTCATCTATCGGATCTATCGGAGGCATTTATTAATGACTCTTTAAGCCAAATCTAAGTATCTAAGTAAAAACTTGGGCATAACGCCCTCCGACTATGGCCAACTGTGATTCTGTGATAAATAAGTATATCAGAAAGGCTAAAATAGTAATGAACATCGCGAATGTCTTACCAAATATTTTCCCTCGTTCTGCGACACTAGACATGGTAGTCATCAGCGCTTTAAGTAGCTGGACGGGCTCACTCGGTGCCCCCGACGAATTAATGATATCGTCGCGTGCATCAGATATCTCTTGGATAAGAAACTGACATACTTGAGTCCACAGAACCTACAGAAAACGTCAATAGTATCACATGTAAGAGATCCCAATGGGCTCACGGCCAGGAATGCATTCAATGATAGAACTTCTGCAACATTGATAATATCTAGAATGTGCACGACGGAACGAGCAGCAGAAATGATACGTCCCCTGGATGCTGGGTTAATCGCAATAAATGGCCGATGCAACTGAATCACGGAGGAAAATGCAAGAGTGTAGATCATGAGAGTCGTTCCATGCGAGATAACTGCCATCATTGCGGGGATTGACGGAATTTCTTGCAAAAATATCTGGACTAAAGCGTCCTGAGCAGAGAAAGAGTCAAAGAATTGTCGCGCTAATGATTGAGGCATGTCTGTTGATAGATCAATATAAATGTACCTCGAAAGAGCATATATAAGACCGACTAGGCTGGAACTGGCGACTGATTTTCGAAGACCTCTCGAATAGAATGCTGGCTTTGGCATATAAAGCGATCATGGAGGTCCCTTCGCCGCCGTCAGGAACCGTATGAGACAAGAACTTCTGGACGGTTTGACTCGCTCTGAATTCGGGAGAACGGTATATCTCCAAAAAAGTAAGAGTAAGCTGTGAATTAACTTCAATGGCTAGGGACACACCTGCGAATAGGAGTGCATATCCAACGGCCAGGGTGTATCAATCGTTTCATATACGATATTCGACTCTAAGGGAGTCCAGCAGTTATTGAGTATCAAAACAGTCCAGAATCCGTTAATTCTCTCTCCTTCCTCGACAAGATCACTCGGAGGAGGGAGACCAACGACACCGCCTCCTTCAGCGGAGCGAATTTTGTGAAATCCTGTACCGAGGAGTAGGGAAACTGCGGCACTGGTATGGTACTTCCCTTCAATCATCCTTGCGTTTCGGAAGAAATACTGTGCGAGAAGAGCTTCTGCTTGAATACGATGGATTATCTTGTGTGTATGGTTGGTCGACAGAGCTGCTGAAGTATGCTGTACTGCGGTAGACAAGAGGTAGGACTCAAAAACTGTTAATTCTGGGGAAGTGGATAGATAGACGCCCCATAGATAGACTACCTGAAGAAGTGCAAGAGATGGTGGTTCCCATCCAAAATCGTCAGCATTCAAAACCGTGTTGGTGAAGCGGCCCACGTTGAGAAAGAATCCAATTTCCGTGCAGCATCGCAGAAAAGAACCGTTTCTGTCTCTAGTGTAAAATGATTATGTATGAGGAAGGCAATAGAAACTCACGTTGCTTGATGGAGTTGAACCGGAAGCTTCTACAATTTATGGTGATATCAAGTTTCTTGAAAAAAATCCAGATACTCTTATTGTTTGACATACCTCCGATATAGACAGCAAGTGAGAAGACACAGGATTTGGAGAAATTCTCGATGCTAACGTGGTATATGAGAATGCACCTTCATAGGTGGAACACTGACGTACCAGAGCTTGAAGTTCGATGTTGGGAACCCGTTTTCAAGCTTCCAGCCACTGAATATGGCTGAGTAAGTCTGATCGCCGCATTCGAATTTGCGGGCGACGCTTCGAGCTCGCGGATTCGAGATTCAAAAATGGCAATTTGCTCTTCGAGAAGTTGCGTTCGCGTAGTTCCAGACTCGCTATACTCGCAGTCCCGTAAGGCGAGCACAGATGCGCATGTCCCACATATCGGCTTTGCACCGTCACATTTCTAAAGCATACGTAAATTTTCAGTTCCGAGGGTGTTCCGATTCGCATGCCGTCGGTTGAAGACACCCACCACTTTCCTGCGTCTAATAAATTGGTTTGTCAACATTGAAATTTGGGATTTCTCGAGATTGAAAGTCATACCGGCAATTCAAGCATGCACTACCTTTCTGCAGGGGATGCGAAGTACCAGAGGACACAGATGAGGATTTTCGATGGCCAAGTGAGGACGACATATACAAGGCTCTTAGTGATTAGTTGGAGACGGAAGGTGAGTTGAGGCTAGTCTTTGAGAATGAGGCATATATATAGCAATGCCTTGAGGAGTTTTCAGGCATAAAACAAGTCTCTTCTTAATCCGACAGCCACGGTGGCGCCAGTACTTGAATGCGACCGCGTAAGGCGGCACATGAAAGTCTCGGAAAAGGACGCAATAGCGGCAGGAATTTGACGCCGCCATGATGACTCGACCTGTCTGTAAGAACAAGAACTACCGTGCTGATGAAAAAATCCAATAAAGTTGGAGCACATCCGTCGTCAATCCGTGATGATTCTCTTCCAATATTGCCGCTAGAGTTTTCTATTGAAAAATCGAGGGCTCGGTCAGATACAGAGTTTTGTCGGCAGTTACTGACCGATTGCCTCGAAATGACGAGAAGCGTAAGATGGTCCTAAGATTACCCGCTAGGAGAGCCATTCGGATCGTGCGGATTGCATCGGATCTGGAATAATTATAGGATCTGGATCAGCTGAGTAAAAATATCTTCTCGCTTTCGAAACAGACCGGAAAACGCCACAGGCGCTTTATCGCCTAGCGGCAGCTGCGTGCATAGTTGAAAAGAGTCGGGAAATGTAGAGGAACAGGGTCTTGACTAAGTGTCGCGGAAATATGGAGGCACGGAATCCATTATCTCTATTATCTTCAACAATCAACAATCATAATGATAAGCATGTGACTCCCTCCGGGATTGGGCCCATTATCTGTGCTGAAGCCCGAATTTCTGCATTGTGGCGAAATACAGACGACGAACATCAATTAGCTGAGCTTCTACAAAGATTGGTTATAACGCAAAGTAGGTAACATGAAGTAAAACCAAACCTAAGAGAGGCCAGTGCCTAGCCCCGGTGGATATCGCAGCCATGATGAGATTCAGCAGTTGCAAAGGTTCAGTTCCAGCTACAGAAGCACCTTGACCGCTGGAAATATCTCGCATCAATAATTTGCAAGTGTTTGTCCACAGAACCTAAAAGCGATGATTTAGAGACTGTGATGAATGTCCCAGAAAAACGGACGTACTCCAATTACAGGATCCAGAAACAAGCTCCTAGATATGTCGACGTTCTGGATGATTTGAACAATGGCGCGAAATCCTGCCACGGCGCGTCCACGAGAAGAAGGATTTCTGGCGAGAAATGGAGCATGAAGCTGTATCATAGCCATCTGAGCGAGGGTATGAATGACCACTGTCGTTCCCGAACTTGACTGGGCTGCCATGGACATCGGTGATGGCAGTTCTTCCAAGAATTTCTGAATGACTCTTTCGAGGGTTGAGAAAGTAGCGAAGAAACGTGCGGCCTCTTGCTGCTGCATACCTAGCGTCGTGAACCCATGAGAAATCGAAAATATAATAGGAAATAGAACGCCTTACCAGGTCTGAATTTGACCCCCACACGGGAAGCCTGCTCATAAAGAATGGATGCCTTCGCGTGGAGAGCTATTATAGAATTGCAGTCATCAGTATCGTCAGCGAGAAACCTTTGAATAGTGTGACTAGTCCGATATTGTTGGGTACGATTGACCTGACACGAGGAAGTTCGTGAAAACAAGTGGCTATGAGTTGATAACAGACCGACTAACCCGATGATAGCTAGCCATATCTAATGGCCACGGAAGATCAACTCGTGCATCTGGAGCTGTGTATGATATATTGGAAGGGGAGCCATCAGCTGCGGACCAGCAGTTATTGAGAATGAGAACTGTCCAAAATGCGTTTATCCTCTCGCCTTCCTCGACCAGATCCTGGGGCGGAGGAAGCGTAGCTTCAACGCCTACGTCTAGACTATCAGCCGATGTTGGCTCTGTCGACCGAATTCTGTGAAGTCTGGCACTAAGAACAAGGGATACCGCTGTGGTTGTATGGTATTTTCCCTCTAGCGCTCTGCCATTGCGGAAAAAGTAGTTTGCAAGAAGGACTTCGGCTTGGATACAATGTAGGACGATTTGTGGATGGCGAGTGGAGAGGCCTTGAGCGGCGGCTTGTATCGCGCGCTGGAGAACTATAGGTTCGTACCCGGAAAGCTCGCTAACCGGAGAGAGGTGAACACCCCAGAGATACACTGCGCTGAGAAGTGCTGTAGACGGATGTGCTCTACTGAAAATGGAAAGAGACTCTACGAAACGGGAAATGTCCAGGAAGAATCCGATCTCGCAACTTTGTTGTACGAAATGTTGTAAACTAGAGTTGCATCTGAGCCAAAGGCCTGTGGAAACGCGAAATGATTGCCTCACATTGCTTCACGATACTCGATGGGGAAGTCCTGAAACAACGGAGGGCGTCAGCCAGGTAGCAGGGGAATTGTTGGAGATTGCGCACTATGTCATTCAGGAGAGGCTGTGATACCCCTGTCGCCGACGCAAACTCTGCTGGACGATGTCGATGGTAAGGGTGGCTAAGGGTGATTGAAGAGTCAGAGTGACCTGGTTGTTCTAAATCTTGAATTCGACTTTGAAGGACGGATATCTGTTCTTCAAGAGCCTGAGCTCTGGTTACTCCTCTATCTGAGTATTCACAGTCACTAAATCCTGGAGATGCAAGGCAGGGCCCACAAACGGGCCTCCGACCATCACATTTCTGAGCGACAAGAGAAATCGGTCAGCACATGTATAACGAGAGAAGAGCACAAGTATTATTTCACTATTTTGCGACGTCTTGGAAAATACAAAATCAATTACATATCTGCATGTGGCAACCATGTATCTCCTACCTGCAGTTCAAGCATGCGCAGCCTTTGTGTAAATGGACAGAGGCCCGTGACGACGACGACGACGAACTGCCACGAGAGGATGAACTTGTTTCGCGAAAAGTCATTTGAAGCTGGGGATGGGTTGGATAGCGATTGAAGGTGGTGTCTTGGTTTCTGCTTTTTATATATGCCGACGGAGATGGGGAAGTAGCTTGCGTAGTCGCTCGGTAGAATGCAGCTCCCAAGTTGTGCTTCATCGTGTATAAGTACCCTAGGAGACATAGACTCATTCGCAACGTGGATTGGTGACGTCACTTAGGTCCCATCATTGGACGGAAGCGAGGTCGAGTCATTTTAATAAGAGCTCGATGTTCTCTTGCCAGAACATACGCGTCGCAGATGCCGAGCGTTGCCCTAATTGCACAGTCAGAATGCCGGATGTGTTCCACATGAGCGAGTCATCCTTTTATCCGACAAGGCTGGACCTTGTCGATGCCTGAGCCAGAAATATATACATTTTCTGGAAATTTTCTAATCCAAGGACCGACGATTCACCCCCGAGCAGTGTTATTGCTTGTACGGAGAGAAACATGTTCGGTCACGAATATATGGCGCCCGATTCTGGGGGTGACGTTGAGGCCCGAGCGGCTGGAGAGCTTATGGTCGCCTTCATATTCGCTGTATGACCAAACTCGGCTAGTGCATCAGCGTCCGAACGATAAGCAGCTGTTGTAAAACTCAACACTGCTTTCGGTGACTTAGAATAACAGAGTTGCGAGAAATCGCTTACCTGGCTCTAGCCTTCCGTTGGCGGTGCAGGGAGCATTAGCACATCCGCCAAGGGTGAGTCACTGTGCAAAGGCAGTGATAGCCGAACCTATGCTCAGCTTCTGATTTCACAGAAGTATCAGGTATATTGACTGTCTTAGAGCAGGGAGAGCATCGAAGAAGGGTACTTTCCGAAGATGCCTTATCGAACATCTACAAGTGTCTTCGAGATGCTCTATTTGCAGTTTCAAAAATAAAGGAGCGCATCTTAAATGAAAACATCAGAGCGGATGACGTTGGAGATAATGAAGGTACGGCTCCTCCATGCTGCACCGGAAGATGGATATCTCAGTTGTACCGTCTTCTGATGCGAAGAAGAGTGTATGTATTCAATCCGAAAATACGACCGGGCTGCGCTCTCAAGTCAACGGGAAAAATCAGAGCAGGTGATTGATGAACATACCAATATACACACGGATAAGTCACTCTACCTCTTGACATGCACACACCACGATATAGAGCCCGTCGTGCCAGAAACTGAGGAAAATCTGTTAAGGCATGGAACACCCAATTGTAAAGTTCGTCGTCGTCGGAAGAGCGGAGGATCGCCACGTGGAGGCGTACTTCGGAAATTGTTGGAATTTGCAACGATCGCTGCCATCACATCATCGCAAGCGCCTCAGCAAAATCTCGGACGGTCTAGCTACTAATCGGTACTACGTAAGTTAGTCCATTACATAATATAGCCAATCACCATCAACGATGTTCGCCTAAGATGAATCGATGACCCTTCTTCATATATATGTAGCCCTGCATCTCAAAGTGTCCGTCCGTCACGTCCATCTGATAGGTTACTCTGGTATCTGTACTCTGGGGCCTAAATGTCCGCTCGTTCCTCGCTGTTAGCTGTTATTGGGGGAAAGATCAAAGTGTACCTGTTGTTCGGCTTTCTGATTCGCGGGTACCCTCTGTTATCTCTTATAGGGATCCGCAGAAAATCCATCGGCTATAACCAAGATATCCATTCCCGGGAAGTTACTTCTTTAGTCGCGCGGAGAAATCTGTCCAAGAAGTTCTGATTCCGTGGATAACCTCTGAATCTTGTGAAGACCTTCACCAAAAAGGTCCAGGCACGTGTAGCTTCCATACTTCTGTCTCTCACTCCGCGATATAAACTCGATATAAAGGCTGGTCCCACATTCCATCATAATTCTTCTCTCAAGTCGAGCAACCCCCGTGTCGAGCCTCTTACTTTTCTTTGATCTCCTTCTCCATGTCTGCTGCTAGACTGCACGCCTCCACTTCGACATCAACGGAGTCACCACTTTCCGTTCCATCTTCTCGATCATCGAGAATGACCCCAGAGTCCTCCGCTTGGGTAGATCCCGCCTCGTTGCCTGATCACGGCGACGTCTCTGCGACGACAGGAAACGTCGGTGACGATATTAAAAGGCTCAACTACAACACGTATTTTTCATATGGCGTTGGAGATGAAGACTGTTTCGGTTACCAGGCCGGCAAAGATGTCAAGTTTGTCGATATCAACGTCGATAGACGGCTGGAACACCATGGTCGGCTTGAAGCAACCACTATCGCTGAAGTCATCGTCAGTAAAAGTACGTTCGTTCCATCTTGATGTATTAAAGCTTCATCTAAATGTGTATCATCCATTGACAGATATGTTGAATGGTGCTGGCATGCTACATGGTGGCTGCATAACATATCTCATAGACAAGTAAGTTGTATGAATTCTGGGAGGAAGTTCATTAGTAGTTCTGACGCGGCCGTGCCACTTAGTTGCTGCAGCACTCCATTAGTCGTCCTCGGTTTAGTGCAAGGCGTCAACGGCGTTGGCGTGACACAAGGGATGAACGTTCTCTTCCATTCCCCCGCATCTTTGTGAGTCCGTGTTTCAAGGTTTTTCAACACGTTCTGACCGCATCGTCAGGGGCGCTCGCATTCGTATCATAAGTACATCAGTATCATTAGGCGGAAGAGTTATGACGTCCCGGTGTGAGGTACGTTGACATTTGTCTCTTATCCTCGGTTTCGTGTTAAATCATCTTCCAGATTATCAACAAGGACACCGGAAGGATTATTGCTTCGGCTTTCCTGAATAAAATGCAGCCAAATATGTCAAAGCTATGAAGACTCTTCCTTTTTGCGCATCGTATAATTGTCATGCATATTTTTGTTTATATCTTGAATATGCTCAGTTTTCAGGATCTTGTTTCATCATAGCATCGTTGTATCATTAGACACGTACAAATTTTATTTTCCGTGGTATTCGAACACCGAGGGTTTTCATTTCTCGAATCAGAGTGTATACTATTGACCCTGTAGATGCACCTATTCGTCTATCTCTTTCGCCCTGTTTTTATATGCGCGAACTTAGACCATTCGCCGGGACCATCACTGTCGATCCGACGGTCGCTCGTTCAAGCTGTGTGGTGACGCCTGTGGACAAGGCATGACTGCATTAACATTCAATGTATGACCAAGATATCCTTGGAGCAAACGGCGTCATGATGAGCATCGGTTATTTTAGAATTCTCTCAGTACAGGTCAAGGCAATAATATCCAAGATTACTCGAAAGGAATGGCAACTCGTTCGGCGCCTCGTTTCAGCCACATTCCATAATCACCGGTCAAGTGATGCGCTGATGCTCAAACCTCACTGAGGTCTAGGGTCGATTTGATCCAGGGATTCTGAGCCCCAACGTGGGACAGGCCTCGGACAGCCGTCTTTCGCAGGCTGAGGATTTTTCCATGGAGATTGCGTCGGGCACACCGACATTTTACTGAAGTGGAAGGCATGAAATTCCAAGTGATTTTCAGGGTCGCTCAGGGAGTCAAAAAGCAGTCTGTCAGAGGTTAGTTATAACTACTGACCTTCAACCATAGCTCGAGATGATACATACATCGATGTCGGGTTTCAAATTTCACCTATAAAGTTCGAACCAATCGACAAGTACGGGAATCCCTGAAGCACTTTAAAGCTCCGCTATTCTCCGATTTAATTATCGTCGGCCGCTGTCTGATTACGTACTCCACCTTATACATTGTTTTTCTTTTTGAGTCCACGATGGCGACGATACAAACGAGTCCGTTACCAAAGACTTATTCAGCTCCCGATGCTGCAGTATCACAGCTCTCATCCTTCAGAAAACGCCGGCTTTTGCCCGCAGGCCCCGCTTTCATCGAGCATCTTCGATTAACCATCCACCATCAAGGTTCCTTCTTGAAGCATGACTACCATAATGAGAAGGAACGCCAACGACGTGAGGAGCTTAAAGGCGCGTCTCCGAATGGCGAAGACGATCTGGGCGTCGGTGATGAACCAGAAACGGAAGAACTCTTGGCGTTAGATCCCAAGGAGTGGAAGGTATTATATGGTCATCCTGCAGACGTTCTTTGTCTCTAATTGCGTCGATAGAAACAAGATCATTATGCCGTACTGGGGCTTTCTCATCTTAGGTACAAAGCTACGCCCGAGCAAATCAAGATTGCTCGTACGTGTCTTTTTACTTTTTTAAAATATTGCGCATTGACAGATTTTCTTTCAAACAGACCGAAAAAAGGTCTTGAAACATCACCCTGACAAAAAAGTCACGACATCGACTCCGCCGAGTACCACCTCTCTCCTCACCGGAATCAATCTCAACACTAACGATGATGCCTTTTTCAAATGCATCCAAAAAGCCCATGAGGTACTCACTAACCCTGAGAAGCGCAGACAATTCGATTCCGCCGACCCGCAGCTGCTGGAGGAGCTGGAAGATGACCTCCCTACGGCACAATCGATGAAGGCGAAGAAGCAGGATTTCATCCAAGCTTTCACACCTATTTTCGAGCGAGAGGCTAGGTTTTCGAAGAAACAGCCCGTACCTATGCTTGGCAGCATTGACGCTAACAAGCAACATGTGGAAAACTTCTACGATTTCTGGTACAACTTTGATAGCTGGCGGAGTTTCGAATGGTATGACAAGGAGGTCAATGAAGGCAGTGACAGGTTCGCAATACCCTTCTTGTTCCGAATTTCGAATGACGACAGTCTCTCTTGACTATAGCCGTGATGATAAGCGCTATACCGAAAAGAAGAACAAGAGCGAGCGTGCTAGGCGCAAGAAAGAAGACATTGCTCGTGTAAGAAAAATAGTCGATCATACTCTGAGGTAGGTGGCTTCGGGTATAACAGTATATAAGTTTCTAAATGTCTTCGTCTCCAGTTTGGATCCTCGCATCAAGCGCATCAAACAAGAAGAGAAAGAAGCAAAGGAGTTGAAGAAGGCCGCAAAATCAGCTCCAGCATCAGGAGCGAACACACCTAAAGGGAAGAGTAAGGCCGAAGAGGAGGCGGAAAAGAAGAAGAAAGAGGAGGAGGAGAAGGTATGCCTTTACTATGTTTCGTCCTTGCTGTATTAATCTGTCCACCAGGCTGCTAGGGCTGAGGCAAAGAAGCAGAAGGCTGCTGCTGCTAATGCTGCCAAGAAAGCTCGGAGACTGCAAAGAGCAGCAGAAACCGCTTAAGCTTGTCTATGACCCTGGGAATATATGATGATGTATGTAATAATCCCCGGAAATTTTAAAAAATCTTAATATATCCTGTAGAGTTGTGCTCCACATGTACGGGCTCGGGCTTGGCTAACGTCTAATAGTTTGTGACTACGTACAATGCTGACGAGGCGGGGCCGAAGTCATGCCCAATTAAATTTTCGTTGATGGCGCAACCCGTGGAATGGTGAGGATGACTTGATGTCATGCGAGACAATCTGACCAGTTGGAATATTTTGCTACTTTTTTATCTTGATTTTTTCCACAAAAACTTCGCTTCCGAACCACCGGCCACCTCTTCACAGTCTGCCAAGGCAAGCTGCATCCCACTCTTGTTTCCCCCAATTCAATCAACCCTAGGCCCTCGCAATCCCAAGAACTCTTCCACCTGCTTGTCCTACGTAAAGGCCTCTGGATAAAGACGTCAATGAATCGCAAGGGATTCAAAAATCAATAGATGTCTTGGCTTTCATAGTGGCTACCACCGAGCTTCGCCGTTCGGAAGAGCATGCTGAAACTTTCTGATTAGCTTGAAGATGTGTTATTTTTGTTTTTCTTTCTCGAGGAACAGGCGCTGTTCAGTTTTGACGGTTCAAATGGTCAGCCCTTTCTCTCCAAGCTAGATTTCGCTGGGGGCGGAAAACCAACAACGCTGTACGTCCATCGTATAATATATTAAGAACATACTGTGTGTCCAGCCTTCTCTCCCATTGTCACAAACCCCAGAATGCTGCTCACTGCTATTCCCTAAATAGCATAACGACATTATCGCCATGGAGTTGACCGTCATATCGTCACTTGGCTGAAGATCGGGTCTCCACATGATCTCTGACAATAGCAGTGGGACATTTTGCTTCTGTTCCCGATGTGCGCTTACGCCGCTGATTCGCTTCAGTATAAGTGAGAGCTATATGGGATTCCGGTGTATGCTTCCCTTCACCGCAACAATGCTCCTCTGGATCGTTCTTCTCCTGCTTTCAGCACCTTGGACTGGAGTCTGTGCCCAAGAACTCGATCAACGACTCCAGCAGTTACTCAGTGACAGACTGTATCAAACTAATCTCAGAGGCCCACGATGGAGTATGTTGAACTCATTGTCTTGTCGCATTCTGACGTGTACCTATGATGTAGCGGGTAACGACAACCAGAATACCCTAACAGAGTCTGTCGCAACCTCCATGCGAATTGCGGGTCTGACAGTCGACACGCTGGATTATACTATCAATAGGTGAATAGAATCGGTTTTTGCACCCACGTTATACTCACTGCTTACTCGTTATGCGGATGGGATGCGCGATGGTGGTCTCTCACACTTAACCTTCGTAATGGTACCTCCATTGCACTACCGACTACAGGATACTGGCCGTACAGTGGCAATAGTGGATTGGAAGGAGTCACAGCACCTATGATCGACGGAGGAACTTTTGGTCTCTATCCAGATGAGACTGCCGATGAAAGCACGCTCAATCTGACCCAAGTTAGGTCAGAGGCTCCCGGGACTGTCCTGTTTTTCGACAACCCAAGTCCAACAAGGAACTATTCATTGCCTGGCTATAGCTTGCTTGGGTAAGGTGTCTAAAAATATCGTTCATTGCATGTGTTCTAAAGTTCTTCCGTAAACTCAGTTCTAATGTTGATGCTGACGATATTCCAGAGGTGTGTTCAAAACTTGTTACACCTTTCTAAACTAACAATCGCCCAACAGCTTGGAAATCTGACCAACCCACATTGGCAATCAGCAAAAACCTTGAACTGGACGGATATGAAAGCTCGGGGTGTATCTGCTGTTGTGGCATCTTGGGTTCATACTTCAGACGACAATGCTGCTTTGCAGTTTCTGCCTAATGACGGCTCCGAGGACCAGTACGTACCAAACGAGGTTCCTGCTCTATATGTCGGAAATTCTACGGGCGAGACGATACGTCAGCTACTCACGAATGACGAGGTGGACACGGCGACTGTGGTCTTAGACGCACCAAGTTATAACGCGTCAACCCAGACCGTTATCGGGCATTTGGCGGGCATTGCAGGTGGTAATGAAACCATCATTGTGTATACTCATAGTAAGTGCATATGATGGAGACTCAGACGATAATCTAATCTTAGAGAATAGGTGATGGGCCTTCAATCATCGAAGAAAATGGTGCGTCACGTTGATTTTCTGCGACGTATTGTTAAATAATGAATCGTCAGGCCCCATTCTACTCCTTACGATGGCGGAATACTTTGCGCATCATCGGCCGAGAATCAATATTGAGTACGCTTTCATCCGTTTATCTTATGGTCTGTTTGATTTTATTGGCGGCTTAGTTTCGTAATTACAACGGGACACATATCCGGTGGTCACCTGAGTGAAACACTGTGGATGGAAGAGCGTCCGGAGCTATTAACAAACGCTGTAGCGGCAATTGTTTGTGAACATTTTGGAGCGACTGAATGGAAAGACGATTTTAGCAACGGAGCTCCAGAATACAAAGCGACAGGGAAGATTGAGCCTATGTGGACTATGGCGTAAGTGCCGTTATCGTCGCTGTCTTCATCCACCTCACATCTCCGCCGCCCTCTCAGAAATAGCTCGTCTCGCAGCAAATTACTTCGGCATTCATACATGCACTCGTTTGAAGGGATGGATCAAGATATCCGAATGGCTCTTCTCTATCCCCGAACAGTCGACGGTGTTAGGTCCAGATGGTACGCGATTCTGTGTTTGTTCGGGACCGTCGTTAGTGATGTAACATTCCAAGGTACGGAGCAGGCGGTAGTGGTACAATGGGCCGTTCCAAACTCCCAACACTCGGGTAAGGATTACCAATAAGTTGACGTTGTTCTATCTGACCTTTATCGTGATAGAATTATACCGCAACCAGACTATTTGTGGGCAGCAATGGTGGATGGTGGGTGGAGCAAGCTATCGATACCCATTGCAGTGAAGCAGATAAACACTATCTTGAAGCTTATCACTCAGTTAGATGGTGACTTTGCCAGTTAGATAACGTTAACATCATATACCTATTACACCTATCTTTTATACCATCTTTCTATTTCAACTTGGTACCGGCTCCGACATCCGATGTTTGTCAACAGCCTGAAGAAGACCTTGACTACTGTCCATGTCGACGCCGAGGCAGTCATGCTCCTTGTCCTTCACTATTGCGCAAGCAAGCATATCAAAATCCCTGTTTTCTCCTCGTGTAGGAACTGCTTCATTGATGCGAAATGGTGTCGATAAAATCGATATTGATACTCCTGGAATCCTTGTTAACACATCGCGCGGCGTTATACCTCATCTTTCGGGGGATCAGCATAAGCAATGCTCATCTGTGCGCTGGGTGCACGTTCCATTCGAGACGTTGTGAGTCCGTCGGTTGATATCATGGTAAGCTACCGTGGTTCTCATTTAACGCTTCGCACCTTCATTGTATCATAGCCTAGAGCATAAGCCTCCCGTACCAACCCTGCAGATGAGACAGTATCCTCTTCATCGTTTTCTTGGATATCCTGTCGATAAATGTGTGGTTTCGATGTCCCTTCGAGATCCTCAAGATGGACGAGAAGTGCCTCCAAACGGAAATGCCTTCGTCTCAGCCAATAGCATCCGTGGCGTTCGTAAGGTACACGTCCTACAATACTATTTATCTATGCAAGCTTATGTTTTGGTGCTGTAGGTCTCACTGGATGAATGGCGGTCATATGTCCTGGCTTGCAAACCCGACATCGTCGTTCCGTTGTCTGATACACCCTTCACACCACCACCATATTCTCAGAAACGACTAACGAAAAGCATTGAGCGGTCTTTCACTTGGTTAACTCACTTCCTTCAGCCTATCGAGGGGTCACACCCGCTCAACGTCTTTGTCCATCTTGCAGGAGGGGCCAGCATTGCGGCGCGAACGGCTTTCTCTGAAAGTCTTCTAGAAATCCTGCACGGTAAAGATGCGGACATGGTTAAGCCACTGAAGTCACTGGATGAAGGCGTCAGAGGTTACCAATTGGACTTAGTCCCCATTCGTCTAGCCTTGTCTGGAGTCGTTTCGGAACCTATTAATATCGATGCATCTCCTGTTCCGACGAATCCTGACATCGAAACATCTGACATTGTTCCCCTACTCCGCTCATCATTGTCCCCTCTACCAGCGCACAAAATTCGTCTTGTGAGCTCTGCAGAGTCACCTCATGAGATGTTAACCCTAATTCAGCAGATTGGGGTAGACCTTTTCGATGCTCAGTGGGCTCAACGGGCTGCTGATATCGGAATCGCGCTGGATTTCACTTTCCCTGTAGGTAATTGGGGGACTCGGCGGCGGTCGAATGGCAAACGGGATCTTGGTCATAATCTATTCGATCACTCATATGCAGAAGACTTCTCCCCATTAGCAAACTGTTTCGTCGGAGAAGCAGCTCACAGTGGTGATGTGCCTATTTGTATGTGCGGAGCCTGTTCACCCGTATCCCCACATACACGGATAAGCCACTCCTGCTTAGACGAGAATGCAACAAATGGCGGTGAGATTGGGCCAGCATTCACACGAGCATATTTACATCACCTGCTGCATACACATGAGATGTCGGCGTACTCCTTATTGGTGCTTCATAATCTCACTGTTCTTGATGCCTTTTTCGCCGGCATACGAGATGCCATCCGGAGCTTCGACAGCGGGAGGTTTGATTTAGAGATCTCGAGGTTCTTCCAGGAATATGATGAAGAACTGCTAGTTTTTAGCGAGTCAAAAGCCATGTGGGTCGAAGTTGAGATGGCTCGAGGAAAGGGACGACTTGCCAGAGAGAAGGCAAAACAGACAGTTTGAATGGAAGGTGCACGACAACTGAATGGAGGTGTCTTCTCGTATACCCTTCATCTTTATAATGTCCTAGAGGTACTTATCAGTTCACCTATGCTCCTGCGACATCTAGAAGTCTAATCATTCCTGACAGTCGCATGTACCCTACACAGAAGTACATATTGTCATTTGTCTATAGTTCCACGTCAGTTCTCACAGAACGATAGGGTTCAGCATTAACTCGAACCTAGGCGGTTCGATCCGGATTCCGGTAGGCATTGCCCGCAGTGGTTCTTCACTCTTCCAAGGTCAATGGGCTTCACAGATGGCACAGTTTCTGGGTCTATCTGTTTGGCCTCAGATTACTTATGTACAGCGAATAGACGATCGGAAAACCGTTGGCTGTGCCTGCCCACTGCTTGGTTATCTTGTGATCTGGAAAATGACGCTGTGTGCTCGAACGCTGTCATCCGGCAATTCGCTGGTGGAAAAGCATTCTGCCTCCTCATTCAGCAAAGTCCTGCTGTTGTTCGTGAGTATATCAAGCCTCGTTCATCCAAATGCGACTTACCATCCTCCAAGTGGTTCTTCGCACTTATGGTCAGTAGCTTCCACGGAAATTACCGATCAGTAAAAACCCAAGATGTGAATGCATCTTCCGCCAATACTTTCTAGCCGGTGATTTCAGAAGCACCGCAGACCCGGTCGTCTATACTATGGCTCAGGGAGATGAGACACCATTGTATGATTTGCTCATTATTTATGATGTCCCTTTCCTCCGGGCGAATCTTGATGAATATGTCCGACCATTTAATTCCTTGCCAGCTTCGGATACACCCTTGTTTATTATTGGGCCTATTCTTTGGCAGCCGGTTTGCCGCAGCAACCTTCATTCCCTGGCTTTTGGCCCTCTGAATCAGCTTGACATCGCTCAGGAATTCAGTTCGATCATTTGCTACGTCTTTCGCTGCGGTTTTGCTCATGTGCGACCCCCCGTTCGAGCGAGAGACGTAGGAGCTCTGGGGAACTCTTGAAGTCCTGGATACAGACTCCTAGATGTAAGTAGAGCCAGGTCGTCGTCTGATCTTAGTTGCCTTTGCTCCTTTGCTCCAGTGCTTCCTATGATTGGGTTCTTCTGCTCTCTGGTTCTACCACGTGGGATTGTTTGGCGAGTAGGGAGTAACAACTGAGTGTCATGGCAATTGCATACTTGACTGCTGCTCCAGGTTCGAAGTGGCGGTGCAGCATCATCCTCCTCCTCGCTACATCTGCCAGTAATTTTAGGCTGTCATTTTGACCGATTTTCATCCGTGCACGCGGAACACATTTACCACTATAGGAGCCGCCTAGAGCAACCAACCGGTCATCATTAGCCGCGATGCACTGCCCTTCTCGTCTCGATATCATGGCACGATGATTAACCATCGTCGTCTTTATCTCCATAAATGCTATCCTCCTATCTGGGACGATATACTTTGTATTTCACAATTTCTTTTTGGCACTATCCCGCTCCTCAGTATCATTTGCGGCCGCTGCGAGTCGTATCCAAGTCTGGGCGACCATCTGAGTACAAGCATACACACATGCAGACTTTCTATGGCTGTCAACAAGCGAAGATTACTCTCTGGTGCGAAGCACTGCATGGGTTCCCTTGAGCTTGAGCGAGTGCACCCTCGGTATGCCAGCCTATTACGCGCCATGCGTAGCGCAAAGTTTGGAACAGAAGATGGTCTACGCAGAAGAGTTTCTCTATCTGTCTTTCGAGTCTTGGTCCATCCGTTTTTCTCGTTGAGGACGCTCGAGGCTTTTGCGATTGGCTCGATGAAGGAATCCTCGACCCGGAATAAGGTGGGTAGTTTCGTATCGGTTTCTTTCCTCTGCGTTACTTACCCTGTCGTAATGACTAGATCATGTGCATGATACGATCCAACAATCGTGCTAAGAACGGCGGACGCAGGGTGCTCAACGAATCCGCGCTTCTTGATGCTATCCGTGCGCTGCTTGAAGAACGAGGCAAGGACGAGGAACTCGTCTTCTTTGACGAGATGAAATATGGTTCTGTGTCCGAAATTTTTGATTACCTCAACAAGAATGTCATGGCAGTTGTAGGTCCTTATGGAGGAGCCATGCATCGTCACCGCTGGGTAGCTCAGGGTACGCTTGTCATCGAGATAATGCCCATGATGTTCAAGTCCGTGGCGGTATACGAAGAAGCCTCGGTGCTTTCTCAGACATATGCGGCGTTGATTGTTGAGCCTAGCTCCCCGGAAGACGGGATATGATCATCAACCCTGAGGACGTAACAAAGCTTTTGAGGGAACGTTTAAGCGTGCCGATGAGGAGTCCGCGTCATGCAAAGCATATAGGATATTTGGCGGTAGAGGAGACGAACCGACCCGATGATAATCACCTGACGGAGGACCCATTGAGGGCTAGCTATCAGTGGGGAGGAAAGGAGCTTAGATTTTGACTGTAGCGATTTGCTTGTACGTATCACAGGACAGGAATAAACTTAGAACACATCGATAACATATTTAACTGCACTATCTTCGGCACAAAAATTGTATGCTGCTTGAATTTGTGTCAGTCTGCGACCGTGCGCATCACCACGGAAAATTAACAGGAAGGGTCTCTGTTGAGGGTGATATACCCTTCATACTTGTACCTACAAGATTGAGAAGATCAGTTTTTGATGTTAAGTAGTCCATGTCCGGTAATACAACCATTATTCGGAATTTGATAATCGGGACTTGAAAGCATGAGAGGACAGCATCCAAATCGCATACGATAGAATATACAAAGTCCTATAACTTGAAGATTCCTATACTGCATATCACACTGACTACTGAGCATTCCAACAAGAAGTGTTGCAGTGACCTTTGTGATCCTTGTGATCGTCGTCATAGTCAGCCTTCTAGGTTGTAATGTCGACGGTTTCCCCATAGAGCGCACAGATGGACTGCTCCTCTTTCTCCAGTGAGAAGGCTAGCAAGGCTGTTAGAAAAAGGTCCAATGAATGTGAGATGTGGACGTACCCTGGCAAGAGTTACAGTTCTCGTGAGGCTCGCAGAGGGTCCTGCAGTCTAGATTGTAGTGGTGAGTAAGCGTAAACTAGCAGCAGAGGAAATGAGTTTACCGAGCTCAAAGGTGGCCTTGTTGTCATACCCAGTAGTAATGGGGGTGTACTTGCTCGACTTCCATTTCTTCCAGTCACTCTTATTCTCAAACACTGGCTCCTAAGTACAATCGGCAACGGACCGCTGTTGAGGGCACTTGAATCCGCACTGGGACTGTTCAAAATCAGTTAAAAATCGCCACCGAATAGAGTTGGGAGCAAGCGTACATGCTTCAGGCAAGGACTGTCTTTGTGGACGTCCGAGGGGCACTGCTTGCCGCTGCCGGGCCAAGTCCAAGTGGGCTTCCAGGCACTACCATTCCCACCGACATCCCTCTCCTTATGGTGGTGTCCCTTGACGTGCCTGAGTTCATGATCGCCCTTGCGCTCAGGCTCGCGGGCATTGATGGTACAGGAGAACACGGGGTGACGAGCACGGCGAGGGGGATTAGAGCAGCAAGTGAAAAATGCATATCGGTAGTCGTGACGGTAGGCGAGTTTATCTGGAGAATACTGTCATTTCTGGTGCACTTTTATAGTTCAACACCGTGCGGTTATGGAGGTCCGCAGCCAATTCGCTTCGAGATTGTGATGCCCATCTCAGAGGACCACGATGTAGCGGTGATGTTAAATGGAAAGACATTTCATGGCGTAGGTTGATGTGGTTGCACTTCAAAAGATTTGCGGACACGTGTCGATCTAGGCTCGAAGAACAAAATAGTTTCAAATTCAAGTTCAAATTGTCAAGATGGGGCGCGACCGTACGGTGTCAGAGATCTATTGCGCCGAATTCTTGCTGTTAAAGATAGCTGACAGAGTAGGCGCAGTTTCAGAACAGTGACATTTGAGATTAGGAGACTGGTGCACTGGGGCTACTATATGAATGGCGAATTTACCTCTTCAGTACTCCGAGCGGCTCAAATTATGGTTTGAGAAATGCGAGAGAGAGAAATTAGTGAAAGACTGCCTTGTTGAAATTCTTGATAACCGCGAAACATGGTTTAGAGAGATAGAATTCTACGTATGACTGTCAAATTTACCTCGTTCACCAGTATAAATATTCTGAGTGGCTCAAACTTCATTTGAATGGGTCCTAGTCGATCAAGAGGGAAAATAGCGCCAGACAGCCCTGTTGAAACTCCCATAAGAGAGGAGAAGTGAATTTACTAGCTTGCAAATGACATGCCCCGGACAACTCAACACCAGAAAATTTTCACAGTGAAAGTAATATATGTAAATGAATTACTATTGTAGATATAAAGTGTTACTACATTTCCTGAAATAAAGAAGCATCATCAAGCTTAGTAGTAGTAGGCATTCCAGCATGAAGTGTCATAGTACTTCTTGTTATCTTTGTTGTAGTCCTTCTTTTCACTCTTCCTACCATCCTTGTCATCATACTTGTTGTCATATTTGCTATCATAATTATCATTGAAGTACTTATCATCATTGCAATCATCCTCCCAGGTCAGGATGTCAATAATTTCTTCAAAGAGCTCACAAATAAACTGCTCCATCTCTTACTCTTCTGAGTAAACTAAAACAAGATATTAGTTCAACACAAAACCAAACTATACATCAGACATGCCCTGGCAAGAGTGGCACTTGTAGTCATTCTTGCAATGTTTCTTGCAATCTGAATAGAAGATGTAAGTTAAAATAATCATAAACAGCACAGAAGAGAGGCATGTACTGATCTCAAAGGTGTCCTTCTTAACATACCTGGTACTGTAGAGGGTGTACTTTCCCTACTTCCATCCCCTGAAGTCTTTCTTGTGCTCAAACACAGGCTCCCAGGTACACTCCTTGTTGTTGGGCTTCTTCCACTTGGACCAGTTATCCTTGTGGTTGTCATACTTGTGATCATTGATCTTGTGGTCTTTGTCCTTGTAATTGACTTCTTCATTGTAGTTGCCTCTGGCTTTAATGGTGCCAGAGAGAGCAGAGACCATAAGAGCAGTGAGAGAGATGAGAGCAGTGACTAAGAAATGCATGTTGATGAATGAGCTGCCAGTCTAGAGAATCCAGAGCTCTCTTATATCTCCTCAAATGCCAAGGGATATGAACAGCTGTCTGGGACTAACTACTCTGAACACAAAGGACATTGCATTGAGAATAAGACAGTAATGAGCATACAATTCATGCATAACTGATTTCAAGACTTGCCAAGCTTCAAAAGCTCCTGCTTTGAGTGGGTACCAGCTAGATATGGTACAGATAATGGTGTTAGTCTCAGAGAGCATGAGGAAAGACCTTAATCTTTGCAGAGCAAGCATAGATTGAGATTTGAAGAATGGGCTTAAAGGTATAAGATATCTCAGGCATTTCCAAGAAAATTAAAGCTGGTCATCAGCAGAAAAGTGACTAGGATTTGAGGTCAGAAGGCATACAAAAAGCAAGAGAAGTATTCAGAGAGGGAAGAATTGGAATGAAAACCAGAAATTGATAGAGTAGTCTAGAATGAAGATATTGGCAAAAACATAGACAGCCTTAGCAGTAATATGTGTAATGTCTTTCAGGGTTGGAAGACCCCAATTTTGAATGTTGGAGACTTTGGCTTTATCAGTTCTGAAACAGTCTCCCTGAATACTTCTCTTGCTTTTTGTATGCCTTCTGACCTCAAATCCTAGTCACTTTTCTGCTGATGACCAGCTTTAATTTTCTTGGAAATGCCTGAGATATCTTATACCTTTAAGCCCATTCTTCAAATCTCAATCTATGCTTGCTCTGCAAAGATTAAGGTCTTTCCTCATGCTCTCTGAGACTAACACCATTATCTGTACCATATCTAGCTGGTACCTGTTGTAAAAGAGTGTGTAACAGAGGTTATGAGTGCAGTGGTAAACTACAAGACTTGACTGTGTGAGAGATGTGGGTGAGAGTAAGAATATGAATCTGTTATTATTTGTGGGCTGGTCTGCCTGGTATATATACTACAAGGTGTGTACTTCTAGAATATACTATCATCTACTAGTGTCCATGTCTGACTTATTGCTGAGTGAGCAGACAGGCAATCGAGTCAAAGAGAAGGTGTGCGAAGGTTCGGGTGCTTCAATGTTGCTCCAATTGCCAGATTGCCATATGCAGCTGAGCACATCTTCAACACTCCCCCTCAAGACAGCAATAGGTCTAATTCGTGAACGAACTTCTCATGCTTGGGTCTCGGCAATGCTTTTATAAAAATGTCAGCAACCATTTTGTCGGTGGGGCAATACAATAGTTCAATAACCCTGGATTCTACTTTTTTGCAGACAAAATGATTCTGCATGTCAAAATGCTTTGACCACACGTGATATTGTGGATCTCTGGCAATAGTGATCGTGGATTGGTTGTCTTCAAATACCAGAGTAGGTTCTTCTTGAATGTAATCCAATTCAGCTAAGAAATTGCGATTCCAGATTGCTTGATGCATTGCATGTGCTAGAGCCATGTATTCTGCTTCTGTGGATGACAAGACAATGATCAACTGTTTCTTGGATGACCATGTGAATGCTCCATCTCCCAACAGGTAGGTGTAGCCTGAGACTGACTTTTGGTCATCTGGGTTGAATGCATAATCTGCATCTGTGTATCTGGCACTGAGAACCTCATGTTCTTTATTGGCTCAGAAGGTGAGCTTTAAGTCCTTAGTTCCAGATAGATACCTAAACACTCGCTTTACAGCTGACCAGTGTTCAGGACCTGGGTTATTTGAGAACTAGCTTAATAACTGTATGGCATATGCGATGTCGGACCATGTGCAAATCGTGGCGTACATCAATAAGCCAATAGCAGACTGATATCTGCCTTGGATGGTAGGCTTGACATGTTCATTGGCTGGTCGCTTTTGCAGGATGACATTAGGATCAAGTGGAGTAGTAATGGATGATGCATTGTAGAGGCCGAAACAGGTGAGTATTCCCTTGATGTATTGTTGCTGGGATAATGAGATGGTGTTGTGGTCGTGGTTCCTCTCTATTTCGATCCTGATGATTTTTTTCAGCTTTCCCATATCTTTGATGTTGAATAGTCCTGCTAACTCCTTTTTTACTCTGTCTAGATCCTCAGGTATTTCTGTGAAGATCAGCAGGTCGTCAACCTATACAGTCAGGAATACTGTCCTGCTGTTTTGGATGTGTTTATAGATGCAATGGTCAACTTCAAGCTTTGAGAATCTAATGGAGGTGAGTTTCCTATTGAATTCATGGTTCCACTCATGTCCTGACTGTTTTAACCTATAGAGGGTCTTGTATAATTTGCAGATGTGTCCTGATTCATCATCGTAGCCTGGAGGCTGGTGCATGTATATTTCTTCCTCAAGTTCTCCATTTAGATAAGCTCCTCTAATGTTCATTTGACCGATTTCGAGGTTTTTGATGGCAGCTATACCTAGTGCAGCACAAACAGATTCAAGATGGACGACTGGTGCAAATATTTCTATAAAATTGACTCCTAGAATCTGTGAGTAGCCTTGTGCTATGAGGCAGGCTTTGTAGTGTAGAACTTTTTCATGCTTATTGTATTTCTTCATGTAGATCCATCTGCAGCCTATGGTTTCACATCCCTCTGGTAGATCCTCAAGCTTGTAAGTCCCCATTTCTCTAATCATTGACATTTCCTCATCCATAGCCTTCTTCCATTCAGGCCATTCTGCTGATTCTTGTGCCTCTGCAAGGCTTCATGGAAAGTTGTCATGATTAATGTGCTCACCATTACTGGCAATATAGCTTTGATTCATTGCAACATTTGTTGATTTTGGGGGATGTTTAGATAGGGCCAATAGAGTTCATGATGGTGCTGCTTTCCATGCATTGGGGTTGTTGAGCTTGTGGTAGTCGTGATTACTAGTGATATATGAGGTGCGTCGTATTGCTTCTGGTGTTAGCTTAGAGGTTTCTTTGGTTTCAGGCTGTAGTGATGTGGTTTGCTGACTTCCTTCTTCAGCTCCCTTTAGCAATGGTGGGTTGTTCATCTCTGCTGCCTCCCTCTCAAGCCGCACATTGTCTGTGCTTTGTTCTATAGCCATGGGCTCAATAAACTTGTAGTTCTGGGATTCTCAGATTGTGCAAAGTTCTGTGTCATAGTATTTGATAACTATTGCATTCTCTGTGAATCCCATGAAGGTATGTTTCTTTGCTTTTTCTGAGTTTCTGCTCAGCTTTGAAAGACTGATTCCTTCTCATTTGATCCAGACTGCACAACCAAACTCTTGTAGGTGCAAGACATCAGGTTTAACATCTGTCCATGCTTCTTCAGGTGTTTTCCCATCAAGAGCTTGCATTGGTACACAGTTTCTGATGTATGCTGCGTATTCTATTGCTGTCTCTCACAGGAATGATGATACGTTGTTGGCTATCATCATGGCTCGTGCTAGCTCCACTAGTGTGCAATTAAAGTGTTCAGCTACACTGTTAGATGAGTGTGTGTATGGTGCTAGTGTGAGTAGTTATATCCCTTTCTTCTTCAACCATTGTTTGACCTCCCCACTAGTGAGTTCCTTTGCATTGTCGACATGTAGTGTCTTAGGTGTGAATTTATGCTGTGTTTCAATGAAGGTGACATATTCTTTAATCTTCTGGAATGTTTCTGACTTCAATTTCATGAATTCAGGTGTACATCGCTGGATTGCATCATCCGTGAGTGTAATGTTGTATTTTGACTTCTGCAGGGACTCAACTTGGGCTGGTCCCCAGATGTCATCATGCATGGTTTCCTCTGGTTTCTCACTTTGATATTTTACTTCTTGTGGGAATAGGCAAAGAGTCATCTTGGCTTAAATGCAAGCTTCGCATTGACTGAGTGGAGGTGAGTTGTCATCGACTATGAATCCTTCCACCAATCCTTCCCTCTTCAATCGCTCTAACCCTGACTTCCCTAGATGTCCCATGTGTTTGTGCCAAGCATCTCATGTGTTTGTATTTTTGGTGTTGGCAATGTTTGACTGTTCTCATATAGTGTCACATGCTCGAGCATTCATCAAATACAAATAGCATGTCTTCTTTCCTTCCACCAGGATTTTCCCATTCTTTTGGAGAAACTAAACTATGTCATTCTTGAATGAAGCTTCCATACCAGCATCATCGAGCCTGCTGATGGAGATTAGGTTGTTTACAGCATTCAGTGCATAGAGTGTATCTTTCAGTTTGTGAGTGACAGTTTTCCTATTGACTTTGCAGTCTAATAGGACTGTTTCTTGGCCTAGTGTCTGAATGGACATATTTCCGATGCCTGCGATGGTCATGGCCTCAAGCAGCTTGAAGTCTATGAAGGTTTCTTGGTGATTGGAGATATGTGAGGTTGTTCTGGAGTCAGATAGCCAGCTATAAGTGGAGAAATATGAGTCAAATTGAGGCTTAGACTCTACATTGTAAGCAGCTTCAATAACATCATCCTTCACGTTTCCTGAATCTTTTACCTGATTAGACCTTTCCTTCTTCTTTTTTCCCTGCTTTCTGCCTGGGCCTTTCCCTTTTTGGCCACCACCCTTGGACCAACACTGTGCTGATGTGTGGCCTCACTTGTGGCAGTTCCAACACTTGACATCATCAGAGACCTTCCCCGATGTGGAGTTCTCTCAGCTACTTCCACTGTCTGTCTTTCTGTTATTGCACCCATACATGATGGCTTCACTTCCACTAGATTTTTCGATCTGTTGATGGTTCTCTTCCAGAATGATGGCAATGAACTCATGCAATGTGACTGTTGGGTTATTTCCAGTGGATCCTAGGTATGCTGATGTGAACTGGTCCCAGGATTCTGGTAGTGATGATATAAGCAGCATTAGAAAGTCTTCATCAGTGACAATACTCCCCAGCATGCCAAGCTCTTTCTGGATTCGGTGCATTTCTGTGGTATGCTCAACGATGTCTGTGGACTCATCAGCCACAGTGTGGTAAAGACGGCATCGGTGTGCAAGTATTCCCAATTTTCCTCTAGCTTCTTTTACTAATTTGAGCTGCGTCCACATTTCAGCTGATGTTTTTGCCCCTGCGATGTGTATCATCTGTGAGTCACTCAATGTGAGCTTGATTTGGGTCTGCGCTCATCCATCTCCCTCTTCCCACTTTGTGATTTCATCCATTTCTTCCTTAGTTGGCGAATTTGGGTCTGTCAGAACTGGTTTATTCAGTGTTTCATTGGCATACTTCAACAGAGCTTGTTCTCACAGGATCGCAGTGACATGACGCTTCCACAGAACCCAGTTGTGCTCCTAGAGTAGCTCAATGCAGAATAATGATAAGGGTGTGGTGTCGGACATGATATATGGGGGTGGATTGTAGTTCAGTGAGGTAATTAATTACAGTGAGTCTTCTGTAGATTAGTTAGAGCTGGAGCCCATAACCTGTTGTAAAAGAGTGTGTAATGGAGGTTATGAGTGCAGTGGTAAACTATGAGACTTGACCATGTGAGAGATGTGGGTGAGAGTAAGAATATGAATCTGTTATTATTTGTGGGCTGGTCTGCCTGGTATATATACTACAAGGTGTGTACTTCTAGAATATACTATCATCTACTAGTGTCCATGTCTGACTCATTGCTGAGTGAGCAGACAGGCGATCGAGTCAAAGAGAAGATGCGTGAAGGTTCAGGCACTTCAACATTGCTCTGATTGCCAGATTGCCATATGTGGCTGAGCGCATCTTCAACAGTATCCACTCAAAGCAGGAGCTTTTGAAGCTTGGCAAGTCTTGAAATCAGTTATGCATGAATTGTATGCTCATTACTGTCTTATTCTCAATGCAATGTCCTTTGTGTTCAGAGTAGTTAGTCCCAGACAGCTGTTCATATCCCTTGGCATTTGAGGAGATATAAGAGAGCTCTGGATTCTCTAGACTGGCAGCTCATTCATCAACATGCATTTCTTAGTCACTGCTCTCATCTCTCTCACTGCTCTTATGGTCTCTGCTCTCTCTGGCACCATTAAAGCCAGAGGCAACTACAATGAAGAAGTCAATTACAAGGACAAAGACCACAAGATCAATGATCACAAGTATGACAACCACAAGGATAACTGGTCCAAGTGGAAGAAGCCCAACAACAAGGAGTGTACCTGGGAGCCTGTGTTTGAGCACAAGAAAGACTTCAGGGGATGGAAGTAGGGAAAGTACACCCTCTACAGTACCAGGTATGTTAAGAAGGACACCTTTGAGATCAGTACATGCCTCTCTTCTGTGCTGTTTATGATTATTTTAACTTACATCTTCTATTCAGATTGCAAGAAACATTGCAAGAATGACTACAAGTGCCACTCTTGCCAGGGCATGTCTGATGTATAGTTTGGTTTTGTGTTGAACTAATATCTTGTTTTAGTTTACTCAGAAGAGTAAGAGATGGAGCAGTTTATTTGTGAGCTCTTTGAAGAAATTATTGACATCCTGACCTGGGAGGATGATTGCAATGATGATAAGTACTTCAATGATAATTATGATAGCAAATATGACAACAAGTATGATGACAAGGATGGTAGGAAGAGTGAAAAGAAGGACTACAACAAAGATAACAAGAAGTACTATGACACTTCATGCTGGAATGCCTACTACTACTAAGCTTGATGATGCTTCTTTATTTCAGGAAATGTAGTAACACTTTATATCTACAATAGTAATTCATTTACATATATTACTTTCACTGTGAAAATTTTCTGGTGTTCATTCTCAGATGGCTGGCATTCATTGTAACAGTCTCTTTTTTTTGCATTTGACCAGCCTAAGTATATACAAGATACATCATACAGTGTTTTAAAGGACTATATAACCATATTTTATCTGCCTAATGAGGGAAGAATTCTCCAGAAAATGTGGAGCACAGAGATGTAGAGCAGTTTCAAGTGAATCATAGACAAAGGGAGTCTTCTTCCAGCAACTGCGCTGGCGAATCTCCGAAAATGACATCAGATATGTCAATAGAGCAGTTTCACAGCCATTAAAACAAAGCAAAGTGTGTGTCTTATGTACTGTGACATAGACTGAATGAGTGCTTTTCAGATATTTGTTAAATGTATCTCCTCAAGAACACAGCACAGAAATTTATAAGGTGAAAAAATAGATCTGAATTATGAATTATAAGCGATAAAAAGTCATGAAGCGATCATAATCATCAATGTTCAAGTCACGCCAAATACGCGAGTTCTGTCAACCTCCTACTTTCGTCATCCTCGATATGACTGGTTTCCATCATAATGGTGCCGTGGCTATGAATGGTGATATCTAGTACCGTTCTCGATATGAACGGGGACGAGTTGACGATTGGGATGTCGATTCGAAGCCCTTCTTCATATCCCTTCTTGGGAACTGAAGAGAAATCCGTGGCACAGGTCAGAGACGAGCGCTCTGAATGTGACGGAGAAGGTGTAGAAGATTCTACGTCGTTGGGCCGACGCTCGCCCGGAAGCATAGAGTGGCGACAATCATCTGGGGTCCTATCCAACAGTGGCGAGACAGTGGGTAGGTCCGAATCTTCTAAACAGCTAGAACTCGTTTCGACGAATGATATATCGCCTCCTGTGTACCCTCTGTGCACATCTACTTCGGCGAGCCATTCTAGTACATCCCGCATGACTGGACGTGCTTCATCTTCGTGCCACATCTTATCCTCCAGAACTTCATTTCCTATGCCTATCTCTTCAACAAGCGTTCGTGCATCATGTTCCGGTTCCCGACCGTGCACGCTCATCGTTGGTTGAAGCGGAGGCAGTAAACCTCTGTCCCGAAGTGCGTCTTTCCGCCGCTGAATGGCACGCTCGGATGACGACGGACTCTGCGAAGAAATAGATATTCTATAGCAGCGATAAGTGGCAAATATTTAGGGATAGCATTATAAAAAACGGACTTTTTCCAGCAAATGCTTTTGTATCGTTTTGAAGATTCGTTGGTTTTTTCTTTGGATTCGCTAACTCCTGTAGAGGCCATTAGTAAAGCCTAAGTTCGTTATATTAATTACGAACACAAACTTTGCATAATGCATCGGCACGCTTTCCTTACGCCGTTGAAGAACATCTTGTGAGAAGATTGAAAGTCGAGCCACCACTGGGGAGCACGAAGGCAATAGACGGTGGAACGGTATGTTAGAAGCCTCTGTTCAAGAAAGATGCTAGATATATAGCAGCGCCGAGTCCTGAGAAGATTGCTGAAAGGGCGTCTCCTAGCGATTTGTGATTTTGATCTGATTAAAGGGTATCTTATATTGCCAAGTGGCGTCACTGTATATTAATATGGAATAGAGGGCCCCCGAGACAGTTGCAGAAGGTTGCAGATTTGGAGCCGTGGAGGGATATGTTTAAGAACGCATTAAACTTGAAGTCCGAGCGAGTTAGAATAGGGTGTCTGCGATTCTAGTGACATCACATCACTCCAAATCAAAAACGAAGAAGGAGAACTTGGCTGATGACAACGAAGAATCAAGCAGGATTTCGGTTTCGATGGAAATCAAACGTCAAACAGTACGGCAATGAGACCAATGCATATGGACCTGACAGGATGTGGCGAAAGCGTGAGTTGGGCGTCCTCAAAGACAACAGCTACAAATCAGTGTTTATTCCCGAACTTTACCGTGGCAGCGACCAATGTCTTTGCATGGGTGCCGACGTGATGAATCGCAGAAATCCTTCAGTCTAAGACTAGCCCCTAGTTATCGAGACATCCTCAGCGCTCCCGTTTATTCCAGACCATCCATAGTCTACGATTCGGGATTCAGAGGCTTGAGTACAGACACTCAGGAGTTTCCCGTTTGAATCCAGTGGCAAGACAGCTGAGCGACGGTGGTCGTAAAAGAACCGGGAACCGGACCGAATGCACTGCCCTCGAGCTTTGTATTTAATTGCCATTCTGGTCCTGCTGCTTGCACGACATTTATATCCAAGTGAGAAAGTGATCTTGACTTTGTCATACATCAGATTTATGCGGTCTTCTATGCGAGTTTTATGACTATCTCGGTGATGTCAGAACACGACAGTGTTGAGATTCGTGTATCTCTATCATCCGGTATCGTGGTTGTCACTCCTTACCTTTTTTTCTTGTCCATCCTTTCAGAGATATCATGAAAAGTGGCGAGTGCCCATGAGGGCAGCATGATAAAGTCACAGTGACAACAACGAATACATATTTCAAGCTGGCAATCTCCTACAATATTGCCACAAGAGAAAGGAATAATGAGGGATCACTGCAGTAAGTAATTGACTCCACGTCGAGGTCTGGAGCCTAGAGTGACAGGCCGATAAAGTCTTCCGAGAATTCATCGAACTATTGCTCATTAGAGCTAACCGATGCGGAATAGGTGTAATCGTACCTGCATCATTAAAGATGTAGGCCATGGGGATACTTTCTTGTCGTTGTCCAGATAACCATACCGAAGTTGATGTCTAATATTGTCCTCAATCTTGAACCTATACGCGTTGTTCAGTGCTGTTCATGTAGTCCGAGGCTGTTTGGAAGCATCCTTACCGACGCAACACACCCGATTGACCGGGACCACGGCATATGCCAGGATAGCTACACACGGCTCGCACTGTTTCGCTTAGGATCTACAGGATAGTCTATGAACACTGTACACAAGTACGATGAAGACACACACCTTCACAGTCAGTGACTCTCCTAGACATCTTTTAGGTGAATCCATGAACGAGACGCGATGACTTGAAAAGGTGCCTACATACTGTGATAGTCCGAAGATCTCTTGCTGGATGTTTCCATCTAGAGCTGGCTCTAAGTCAACTATGCACATATGTAAGGCATCAGATCTCTTGCCGTAGCACAATACAGACACGCACTTGACGCTCCGCAGAAAGTAGGGTCTTGACCTGCGCTTTTCAGCATGTATGCAACGGGGGAGGCAATAGAGGTGGAACTTACGCATGACATTGCGAACACGGCTTTCAACATCCCCCGTTCGAGATTCAGGACTTACGCAGATATTCACAACGTTCGTCAGGGCTAAGATCGCGTGAATGTCGCGTATCAATGTATAGCAACCCACCCAAAGACAGCTCCACGGACGCACCCACCATAACCGCCAGAACTGTGTTGGTGACTTCGCCTCCAGGAATCCTGAGCTCGACGAGACGTTTAGCAAAGTTGAAGTCGATTTCTTTGTTACCGCGTCTGTATATCCAAAACGCATTCTCAACCAAATTGACGATGGAGAACTAGGATGTGCTTGGTTAGTATCGCAAAGAATCGCACATCTGTACAGATTTACCTTATCAGCGGATCTTAAATGATTGGCTAAGTGCTTGACGTCGTGACATACTTTCTACTGCAAGTTTACAAGTCTGGATCCCTCTACGTTCAAGAATATGTATCTGTCATACTGTGTATTGAACCGATGAATTGTGAAGATGACTTCACGTACTCGTAGATATTTCCCAGGATGTCATACAACTCCAATGGGGTATACGATCCACGGTGGGAACCCTTGGTCAAAGAAATACCGCACTATGAGCCCGTAGCATAAGTCCAAAGATCCACTCAAAAAGTCCTACAACACTCACCACTTCCGTTGCAACAAAACCAATCACCAGAGGTTTCAGAACATCACGGACGATATCAATCACACTTTTCACTTTCCACCTTGCAGAAAGATTGCTCTGACATGAGCGTAATGGTCTGGGTGTAGAAATATTGTCCAATCTCGTTATCTGACTCCATGGACGCAATGAGCGCGTTTAATACAGCTTGACGGCGCTGCTCGTCATTTTCGATGATGTAGAAGCTATACAATACCATCAACTATAGGATTACATGAGAATGAGAAGGGAAGACTCACCCTTTGCCTTTGGCTTCTAAAACCTTTGCTGCCTTCCGGGCCTGCTTACAGCGAACACTTACAGTCGCCTCCTTTTTCACCGGTCTCTTTAAGTCATATTGATTCTCTGATCCCATTTTTGTCAAGTGAACCTTCATTGACTCGGGGGTCATCAACGGAAAGAAAGCGTAAATATTGTTGCCATTCTCGCCAAACTCACGGGGAAGCGTTCTGAGAAATAACTTCCCGAGAGCGCTTCCAAAGCCGAAGGCATTTGGATCACGTTGACAATCGGCGAAACCCCAGACAGTAAGGTTGGCAGGAGTGAAGTCGCGAGTGAAGAATCGGTCGCCACGTGTAAGAGCAACTGCATCGCTGAGGATAGCACGGCTAATTGTGTAGCCTACGAAACTTTTGAGAAATCATATAACGGCTGTTGGGGGTACCTTACCTGGACATAACCCTGCTCCGTCGACGAGTGGTTTAGCTTCCTCGGCTTGTAGTCCAACGTACAGCTCGAGACTGTCGATGTTGCCGTATAGCTTTTCCGCAGCAAAAGCAATGTTGGGGTCAAAATTCCATTCTAGGAATGTAGAAAAGGCTGCGGTTATATCTCAGAACCTGGAGACTTGATATGACTGGTATCACCTACGCCCTAGTCCTAGAAACTGGAAAATATCAACGAGATTAGCCACGTTCCTTAAATGAATGTCGAACCTTTCGGAAATCGTTGAGAGAACATACACCCCAGCGTCTATTTTGTTCTATTCCTAATATCTCGTGGAGCTGCATAGAAGCTTACGACCAGCATCAGTATGCATGTTTCTAGGTTCATACGAAGAAAACACACGTGGTGTTCCCCTTGCTCTGAAAGCAGCCGCAGGTTCGTCAGTCCTAGAAGAAGTAGTGAGCAACAACCTGAATTTCTCGAATGCTTCACACCCTACGCATCATGCAAAATCTTGGCCAAGTCTTCGTCCTGAAAGGAGCCGTCCCCTCTTCGAAATCATACTGGAACAAATATTAAGTGACTCCTGCTCTATCAAAATACTTGACTCACTGTCCAAAAGTCCAACGGGTCACCTCCGGATCCATTTCGCTCAATTTCTTCCCAACAACCTTGAAGTCAGCTAAGGAAATTTCATCGTATGCTTTCCCATCAAACATATCGTCCATTAATCCATTCACCCAAGTTTCGTCTTTAGCACTTGTGGTAGCATGCTAGCGGTAAAGGCAGTTAAACTAAACATGAGTTAGGGATGATCGGCGTTATTCAATCCCAGAGAACGCAGCAGCCATACTTCAACGCTACAAACGTTCCCTTCTCCACGCTCGAATAAGGAATGATTATCTTTTCGGAATTCCTAGAACAAGAGTGAGCGTTGTGGTAAACAAGTCGTCACCGCATAAGTACGGACACCAAACGGGTTCAGGCTGCTACCCTCTCGTACAAGACCTAAAATGCATGAGAAGTAATCGGAAAACACAACTAGTTATATCAGCTTTCCGTTCATGTGAAATTGAGTGGGCACATACTATCTCCGAACCAGCCACAGTTGACCAGGCGAGCAGTCTGAAATAATTCTTCATCTTGTTTGAGGGCAGCTGCAGCTGACAACAGTGACGGTTCCAGATACGCGCCACTTTCGTTAACTTCGATTTTGGGCGATGTACTATACAGACAGGTTGGTCTTTCTGCCATCAGGAATGTGGTATTACACTCACATTGTGATTCCTACAGAATAGCACCAGTAGAGCACAAGCAGCGGGTGGAAGTAACATAAGCCTGTTTTCGGCAAATACGTCGTTGTGCAATTTCCCATAACCGTCATACTTTCGAACTTTGCATTGGGTTGCTTCGTTATGCCCATACAAAGGCGCCAGATCTATGTAGGAAGACGTCTCATTGATACTGATATCATGGCGAGATGTTCAGAATACGCTTTAAAGAGACTCTCAGAAGGAGTTAAGATGCACTGATATACGCGTATGTACGACAAGCGCGGCGAATGCGAACATGAGGGAAGACAATCCTCCTGGATGCTTGGCGAACTGCGTAAAGAATTAACACAGTGCTAAGAAGAAAGGAAGTGACTTACCCCGTCACGCTTCAAGAGACTGCAAACCGCGGGTGAACACCGCTGTTAATACAATCATACACATGTTTTCGTCTGACGGTCAGGGTGATGGGTTAGGGGAGACGAAATCCTGGTAGACTTAGACATCGCAGCGTAGATAGGAAGTTGTTATGGCTCCCAGCTCTCGATATGCTTATATACCAAGTCCCAGGTAACAGATCCAAGATCGTTATCCTGATCGAGGTGCATAGGTGCGTAACTCGATGTTGGGAGTAACGTGAGCTACTTCTGGCTTGCTAAAGAACGCTTTAAATGCCTGCATCTGCGTTAACGAGCTTGACGTATCGCATGCGGAAACGTTTCCAATTGGACGTTTCGAGGATAAAGTGAAGGGGCTAAAGCATCTGCTATACTTGGCTTCCAGTTGAACCATAAAAGTCGGTCGACTAACACACATCATTCCTAGAAACCCGGCCGCCACGCAAATTGAGTCCAACGATACCTCATATATGGGAAGGTGGCGAAAGACTTTACTTTCCGAGCCCTACTGCCGTGAAGCAACGTCTTTTTTTTGGAGATTCAAAAGAAGCATATGGTCGAAGTTGCAACGTTGTAGGGATGTTAATAATAGACCCGACAGCTTCGATCACTCCACAGGCACGACGCACACCGGCAACCAACACTTAGCTAAAGAGCGCTTGAACTAAATTGTTAGCGTCGCCGATAATATATACCGACGTCCAAGGTGATCCATATCTCGCCGCAAGGACTCTTCAAGTTGAACGTTGATCAATAAATAGTTCAGTCATCGCAGCTGGTTTGTTGTTGGAGTTTCGACACATTCCTACTTAAAAAATGGGCCGGTCAATTTGTCCTTTCGTTTGCCTTTCAAGTTGGTTGCATGTCCTACGGTCCCAAAGGTGGATAGCTCTGCGAAAACCCGTGCTAGAATCCAGAACCGATAGCGGCAAATCCATGGTGTGTTGTTATCTTCTGGTTCATGTCTGATTAGGTTGATATCCAGTGGCTTCATTCATCGCACTCCTTGCTCCATTAGTACCACTTATCGCTCCACCAAGGTAGTCAATTAATTATACTGGTGCACCAACAGATAACAAGAGTATGCGAACAGTATCGGATCCCACTTCACAGCAACGTTCCTGAGTGGATACACTTCGAATTTGAATGATGGCACCTGCAAGGATCGATCTTCGTTTCTCATCAATAGATCGAATCCTCCTTCTCACGACTCCCGCGGAGGTCACTATACGGCTAGTGTATTATGTATTGGCAGTGGAGCATTGCCTCAACGTTTGTTGCCCACCCATCAGATCGAGTGCCGTGAGGCAGGCCAGGAATCTATCACTACTAGGCCTTGATCTAACCTCTGACTGTATCGTCGAGTTTAATTACAGCTAGATGCATATATATATGTACGTGCTACTCTTTCACTCTCCCCTCATCCCTTGCCATGGTACTCAAACCAACCATAGATGCCGTTCAGAATATTTACACCTTTACCTGGGATGTTGGTCTCTTCGCTATGAATCTGTTAACCCCGAACCTCACACCTGGACACGTTATCTCAGAAGGATACCCCGGTGCTGGGGGGATATGGCCCGAGTATATTGCGCCCAAGGAAGGTGATAGCAAGTGCTCGCGCCCTGCTTTGAATGCCTTAGCTAACCATGGGAAGTGGTGGTAATACGAGTTCACCGAGTACTCAAGTTGCAATTCATCTGAACGACATGTGTTCTTCCTCGCGATGGGAGAAATATCCCGCTTCGGGAGCTCTCGCAGATCGTCAGGGCTGCATATTATTTCTCCCCGTCGTTCTGCTACTTTGTCCCCCTGATTTGTGCGAGGATGCTGCGAAAGGATTACAATAAAGGTTCGGATACTGCACACTATGCTCTGTCTCTGCATTTCTTATCTGAAAAGCGCCTCCCTTTAGACACCATCAGTCTGTCCGAGCTTGACTTACACAATGGTATTGAACACGACGTGTCGCTTACAAGTGAGTCTTCTCCACCTCCAGCTCCCAGCCGTCGGTCTCTAACCCCACTCAAAGGACAGGATCGGTATTATCAGCCAAACCAGGGAACTCCTTTTATTCCCTATATCGAAGAGCTTCTCGCCTCCTCTTCCGGAAAAGCGTCCGATGGTTCGGCCCTTCTCAACCCTGACGACCTCGCACGTTTCTCAGCCAAGCGCCGCATCGAAGCTGCCAACTCTAATCCCGAATTCTCATTGGATCATAAACACAAAATGTTCGGAAGCTGCAAGTACGTTACTTTTACGATCCACTCTATGACGCCATCTGACTGGAGTATAGTTCGTCGACAATGCTTACGATAATGGGTGGAAGAGTGAAAGACCTGAATCGTTTTTAATCGAGGAACGCATTCCTAATAGTTGGGAGCCTAGGGTCCTGTCGAGGAACGGACTGACAGTCCTGGAATTCAATCGAACAGTCCCGAAAGTGGAATATGAGACGAAGAAGCTGACAGACAAGAGTAAGAAGGATGAATAGACGCGTGTTTTCATGTTCGCGAAGTAGATGTCAGGCCCTCTGTGTAACATTCATGCCCGGAGCGACATCTGATAACTTTTTACGGACAATATTTCGGGTCATGGGATCACAGGAGACACTTTAAAGTACATTTTTACTCGATCTTGTCAACTTGTTGAATTTCGAATCAGCATTCATACTAGGGATACTCCGAACACAAACTAACATTTACTCCTCCTAGTCAGCCTCCAAAATATCGCGGGCATGTTCTTTGGCTTCTTTGGAGACGTTAGGATCTGCAAAAGGGGCTGCTCAAAGTGGAGTGCTGTGCGATTACAAGAGAGACTCACTCTTCAAGGTTGCCTTGTATCCACTTGGGGGAGATGTGCGTTAGACGGCAAGAGCGCGAACAAGAACCGTACGTACCCCGCTGATTACCGCTCAAGTTGACATCCTCGTCATTAACGAGTGCGCCAGGAGCGGCTCGAGCATGGGATTGAGGGTCCTTTGGCCGGAATACGTCTACTGCACTGTGGTGGCGTGTGCCTAACATTATGAAACTTAATGGCTGGCAAATGGTTTTAGGCCGTAGCTTCGAGTCAGGAGCGCTTTCCTTCTTTGGCGGGTACCTGACATTGCGAGAAAGCATTGAATCAACGGGGTCATAAAATATGTCCTGCAAAATTTTATTAACAGAAGTTAATGGTCGAAGTGCGTGGCACCGGGTTGAGCGACGGGTGTCAGCGGAGAGTCGACGGATGTCTTGTCGCATCATGGTGCCTCTTTAAGCTCTGGCACTTCTCACACATGAAGGGAGATAATGGAACGGCATGTAGACCGGGCTTGGCGAAGTACGATGTGTTTCAGGGTGAAGAGGAATATCTGGGGGAGGATATTTATTTGGTTTTCAGAAGGAAGCTAGCCTGGCAAGCCGCTTTTCAGATGCTCGCAGAAAGGAAGGTGTATGTGCTACGTAGTTCCCTGTCCACTTGATTGTTTCAATTTGGGCCCGCATGACGTTAGCAGAACTCGAGAGGTCTTCAGAAAGCAGCTGTTGTCTCCACGGGTAATGATGGCACAGGGCATCCCAAAGTCGATCTGTGCTAAGCGTAAGGGGTAGGGAATGCGAGATGTTGACATCAGTCCATAGTGTTGGATTTAATAAAAGAATCGAGCACCAGCAGCGGCATAAACGGCCCAGAGGTCAAAGGCCACGGGAGGTGTTTAGCGAATGGTCCAGACAGTGGAAAAACGCCTGAGTGTCCATTCTGGTTGCTTCGTAGCTCAACGAAGGTCGGATTGGTCTCTTGTGTTACTAGTGTCGTCCTGTGGTGCTATCGTGACGTCAAGAATATACTTAATGTCACACCCTAGGACAACAACCTTCCACTGCATACTTCCAACGAGACCGACACACTTCGCATCCTTGCAAAGACCATATTACGGTTATTCAGCTGACTTTATGCACAACAAGGCATTCCACTCTCACCGGAAAATATCGTATTTTGCTTCCGTTGATCCTTCCGCTGACGTGATCCGATAGGCCTTTGGTATGAGGTTTACTGGTTGGGATACAGAGAAATAGATGAACATCCTGCTAAAAATAAGCTCAAGGGCAAGATCTGAATGAATGGGCTGACCTCGCATTGCAGCCATGCTCACAAAGTCTGAAGAGAAGCAGGAACCTTGAGTCAAGTGCAGAGGCTAGAGAACCGAGCCCGCTATGCCACTCCCAAGTTGAAAAATACTCCCAGTAATTACCGGGAAGCAGCAGTCAACTTTGAATTGAGAATTTCGATATTGTAAACCGTCATTAAGTGCAACGGGGCAGATGCAATCAAGGAAAATCCAACCTGTCGCAAGTTAGGAGTTGACATCTTGGTGTAACACGTCGGAAAGCATTTCGAAGTCAATGTCACAGAGAACATCAATAAATCACGATAAACGGAAGCTGCAATACAATGAAGGACTAATTACGCCGCCTTCGTCGATACTCAACGTTTCTGGGAGTCTGGGGTGTAGGAATCATGGTCTGCCAAGAATAAGTATGTCGAAAGTCATGTCAGCTCTGAGAGTCAACTCACGTAATAATTGTTAGCAGGGAATGGCTTTGGCAAGCGGAACTCCAGCTCCCGCACCAGCGTGGCGAGGATCGTTCCGACCTGTAGATACGCAAACTAGGAAGAGACCCAATCAGCTAGTCCGACAACACAAAAGGACTGATCTCACCTGTTCTCCTACACATCGATGTCTTCCGGCTCCAAATGGCTGATACGGACTCTCCGTTCCTTTACTAACGGCACCAAAACCATAATCAATCTTCTCTCCATGCTCATCGACATATATTTCGAGCGCGCGCGCAGCCATGCCTTTCGGGTCAATCCATCTGTATGGATCAAATTTCACAGCATTCCGCCACACTTGCGGGTCCGTATGGCTCACTGTCGGTGATGCAAGAACATAGTCTCCCTTTGGTACGACATAGATACCATCTTTCGAGGGCGCAGCAAGAGATGGAGGGACAGGAACGTCTTCCCGGACGTGTCGCATGATAGTATGGATTGGTGGGTGCAGACGGAGCGTTTCGCGGATGAGCGCGTTCATGAGCGGAAGTTCGCGAGCTTCATCGTAGGTCATGGGACGAAGTTTTCCGTCGGGCGTACCAAAAAATTTTACTTGTTCTTGGTAGACCTTCTCGCTGCAGAAGTATCATCAGTTTATCAAAGAAATGCAGAAAGAATAGATAACTCGTACGCGAAATCAGGGTTATCTGCTAACCTAAGAACTGCCCACGCTCCGGTCGACGAGCTCGTGTGTTGACCTGCCATGAGAAGAGCAATCATGCAGTGTGCCACCTCGGAATCAGTCATTGGCTTTCCACTGCGATATACTTGTCCACTGAGTGCAGTGATCATATCCAACTCTTGCTGGAACAGCAATCAGCGATGGTAACAAGGAATACCCTGAAGCCTTACGTCGTCCCCCTTTGCTTTTCTCTGCTTGACAATATCAACGTAAAAGTCCGATATCTTTTTATGCGCCCTATCGCGTCGCCGGTAGTGCTCCAGAGGCAGATTAGGGAAGAAAAAGTTCATTGGTGTAAACCCGCCATCCAAGTCGGCTATGAGCTCCGCGAACGACTTGTCGAGGGCCGCACGGATCTGTTTTCCCTGCAGAGTCCTACTGGCGGTGAGGATGGTGATCTCTGCAATCACCTGACAAGGGTCAAATGAACCCCACCCTCCAGCGCCCTTTGGATCCTGGTATAACTTGAACACAGGCTCATTGTCCAAGTACGTCTCCACCTCGTCTTCAAACATGCCGACGTACGTGCGGAACGATTCTGTTGATAAGCCAAATTTGATGAATTTTTTCTGTTCCATGAACTGTTGATTAGGTATGGCGTAGACGACATCATCACCAAACACGGGTGAGGTCATATGCTGGAAATCAACGCTTAATCTACAAAAGACATATAAGCAGCTGGATGAAGAACGAACCTTATAGGCATCTTCCGCGTTGAACACCGTGGACTTTCCGCCCAGCACAAAGTTGTTGCCTTTGGCTCCCAACGCGACAGTGACACGACGTCCAAGCAAAATGAAGGTGAATACGTCGCCGTACTACGTGTGATGTCAGCTGCAGCATCAACCGAAGAAACTTAGAATAACAAACATTTTCTTGGCACGCGAATAGAAATGCCAATGGGTCGCTGCCGTACTGGATACTCGAGCCTATGAACGGGAACCAATGGAAGACTACTGGAGGCTTTGAGCGATCTTGAGGTAGCTGCACGTCCAGGTCAGTCGACTATTTTAGAGCAAAAGCATCAATACTCACCACCTGCCTTAGAACATTGAACACGACCGCAAGGATTGGAATGTTCACAAGAAAAAATAAGACATAGCGCGTGTTGAAGACCTGAGCTGGGTTATCGAGCAAGTGATCTACGAGCGGTACCGATGCGTTGGAAGCCATAGAGAAAATGGCCAGATTGCATATATGCCATCTTTATGTACCTATCTATTCTATCGAACCACATTTTTTTCCTTTACTATTGTGAAATCGTATCACGCCGGGTCCAGACTGGTGGGGTCAGGCCAGGCCATGGATTTCAATAGAATGCCCGGCCTGTATTTTTTGGTACTGGGTGTTAGTTCCATGTTGTGTTGGGGGGAGCTAGGGGTTGACGAAAGAGATTAGGCTGCATTTCTCGGGTGTCGTCGATGAAGGAAGAAAAGACCCACCGGGCCGTACTTCCGACTTGATAGTCAACTTTCGCACGCAGGAGTTGTTGCGTGTACGATCTCTTGATGATCTCCAAGATAAAAAGGCTATGGTCCAATGCATTTGGCCCGCCAGTACATTTTCACTTCTACTCTGATTAGGTACACAAAAGCATGCAGTGTACCTCACTATAACTATCTATGATCATCTGCGTGAGGTGACCCCCAAAGAAGGGTCCTCGTAACACCGTTTTGCCACGATTCGACGCGTCGTCGAGCCAGTATCGACATGGTAGATCTATCCGTACCAACAAATCCAACTCCTCCCGACTGTATAACTGCATCGATGAGGAGGGGGTACCTACCCAAGGATAAACACAAAGTAATCAAAACTGAGTCGAACAGCAGCTCACCAATCCCCGTAGAGTTCCTTCGTCTTGGAATGGTCGGGCGCAAACCAACCTTGCTGTGCGACCTCTTCCCACCAACTCACATTCCTTTCATCGCTTGTCATGATAACATGCTTGACATCTATACCCTTAGTTTGTAGCAATTCACCTTTAACCTCCTGCACCCGTCTAGCAATGACAGAGATAGAAGGAAAGCATTCTTCCTGTGGTGTACCCCAACAGTAGTTCTTGAAGTCAGCGTGCCGAGAATGAATACCAATGTACTGCGCCAGATTTAGTACATCAAAAAGAAGAGAAGGTAATATAATGATACCGCAGGTGTGGGACCGTTGTCGTCCAAACCCAGTGCGCGGTTGATATACTTCTTCGCCAAAGTTTCGAGGGAGGGAACCCAATGCATGTGCTGAGCAACGAAGCCCCAGGCGGGGCTATAGTCGTGATCGTATTCGAATGGCTGGGAACATTGAGTATTGTTTGATATCTATGAGAAGCAGCTATGACCCACCTGTTGTGCGCAGACATAATATAAATAGTCATAGCAAAGAAGTTGTTCGTCTGGTGGAAGTGATACATTTAAAATTGGCGAAGGAAGTGGTGTTACGAGGTTGGCGTTTCGTGTTTCTGGAAAGGCGAATTTTGCGAGCGTCCAAAATGTAGTATGTGAGTCGTATTCATAATTCTGAATGAGCTTGACCCAATCCGGTAGCTTCGTATATGAGATGTCTATGCACAAGAGGTCAGCCAGAAATTAACTTTACGAGTAACAAACGATCACCCCTACCAAGTTTCAGGTGGTCTAGGACAGTGCTCCCACGGGGACCTTTATCGTGATTTTGTGATGTCGCTTCCCAAACGTTCCAGCACCCGAGTCCATCTAGTTCTGGACTGTTCGGATCCTTCACATCTCGCCATTCGAGAATAGGTCTGTTCAATGCTTGCCGAAGGCGGGGAACATCAAAAACATCGCCAAATGCGATTGATGGTGCCGCGGGACCAATATGCGAGGGAGTAAACATGGGCAACACCGGTACACGCTCGGTTATCAGGCCCAGATATATCAGATTGATCTGTGAAACGGTCAACAGCTCAAGCGAGTGCGCCGAAAAATAATAATCGACTAACATAGGTCATCACATCATTCGCTGCGTAGGAACATGAGCGTCGATACCTACTGTTACTTGAATGAAAAGATACTCACTCCAGCCAGCAGATATCCACGAAGTGATGTATTTGATGTCAGGGATTAGATTATCTACAAAACTGAGAACAGCAAAAAACAATGAGGATTCTTATCACCCACCACCGAAGTGCTCAGTTGGCGCACCAACGAGGAAGTTCAAGGGATCGAATGGATCTACGTCGACGTTCTTGGTGAGTTCCAACAAGGGCGATGCCTCTGATGATGTCCAAAGCCAGAGTCCGACCAAAAAAATGAGCGCGACTAGAGACCCCCCAATAACGGCACTAATGAAAAAGCTTCCTCTGTCCTTGGGTTTGTTCCAGAGCGGGGTGGAAGATTCCGTTCGCGAATGGGTCAACAAGGACGCACCATCCATGATAGCTCTTGAATATCTATGAAGACACGAGCGGGATGTGGATGGTAAGCTTTATGTCAAAGAACAAGCAGGCCTTGGCATTCTCACCATACGTCGCCTTGAACCTGGCCGTGACCGTCCATCAGCAAGTTTTAATAGGAACTGATTGACAGCGCACCTTTCAATTCATTTTTACTTTGTTTCTCTCCAAATGGGTTCGCGGGTGCACATGCTTTGCTCGACGCCACCCCTCCAAATCGGAATTCGAAGATCTTCAAATGAAAATGAAAACAGTGATTCAGAGGCGGCGCCGGAGCCTAAATGCCGACTCGCACTTGCGCCGCTTCTCATCCGCTCGATAATTCAGTCATTTCAGAGAGCGTACAGAACTTTATCCTGTTTGTGCCCTAGTTCTCCGACTCGTGCAGTTCGCCGGGTATTTATCATGGCCCACTAATACACGTATGGCTCATGCATAAAGGAGGGTGAACCGATAGGAGCCGAGAGATCAATTTCTTACACGCTATAACAACAACAAACGAGAAGGAAGATATCTGGCACAACTTGTAAAAAGCCAAGATGTAAATCCTCAGAATGTAAGTGTTTGTCCCGTATTAGCCTCGACTGTAGCACAAACAGAGGCCGTAGCGATGAGACTGTAGCTGTATCCGAGTCGGGAAGCAGTGATGGTGCCCACGTCGGCAGCTACAAATTAACCTGGTTGGTACACTGATAAATCGAAGAACTGGTGACGTACTATTCTCTGCACCTCCGCAGTCTGCATAAATAGATAAGAATAGCATCGAACTTGAAAATGTCAATTATACTGACCATTGCCTATGGCAACTGCGTATCCCTCATCAGTGGAGTACAGAGGCTTTTCGGTGCCTTTCAAATAACATTCTTGATCCAAGGGCTCCAGAATATACAATGAATCTCTCACCAGTCCAAACGTTGTTCTCAACAAGTAGTTCAGCGCCGTCACGGGTATTGATTCCGTCATTGTTGTCATCGTAAACGTTGTTGAAGATGTGCCCTATGAGAATGCTGAATACATGCACAAAATGTGATGGAAGAAAGGAAGTCAGTCACCTATACCAAATCTGAAAGACGGGGTACGAGAGTTGAGGTCGTGCCATCAGTTGAGGGCAAAAGTAACTCTGATGGCTGCGTCTTCATTGCTGTTACTGTCAAAATGACCAATGAGGGAAGCCTTCCAATGAGTGTAGAGCTTGCTATTGGTGACAATGATTCCGTAACAACCATGGGTGATGTCGAGAAGACCGTCGTAGCTAAATTTAGCAGCCTCGCTAGATGTTCTGATATGCCGAAAATCACACTCACTAGTCCTAGAAGATAGTCAATGATGGCTAAGGTAAAAAGAATGTCCTGATACCTACTTTGCTGTGGTCTCTGTCACTAGAGAGATCGACATGGTCGACCCATACCTGAGATGAGGCCTGGATACCAACGGCATCTCCAACATCTGCAAGTACTTTTTGGATCTTGACATTTCGGATGATTACATTCGATTCGTCGAGCACACGAAGACCAACACCGTCGAGCACTAGACATGGTTGAATCAAGCTGGAAACTAGGAATACATTAGACTTACAAGAACCAGCCACCCCAAGCACAGATGTGTTAGAGCCAACCTTGACAACAGCGCTTCCTGTTACGGCCCGATCTAACACGTGATCTTGGGACGTATGTCACTCTTGGGCTGTCTCGCATTCAGACAATCACCCATAAATAAGAGGATGGCTAGTCTTTAGAGAAGTGTAGTAGATGGTATAAGAATGCAATTTAGTCAGAAGATAGAGACTAAGTACAAAGTCTTGCTACTTTATATATGAAAGTATGTGATCTATTAATAGATGAAACATGAGAGTTCATGTGTGAAATGTTGGGAGTCAGACAACCATGGGCCAACTGGATCGAAAGGATTTGGAATGTATCAGATGTGAGAGGCTTGGTAGGACTGAATACCAGTGTTTTGGCAGATATGATGACATTGCATAAGTACTGCAATATAAATCATGATAAGATAGTGGAAAAATCATAACACTTCCAGAGATAGTTCTTGTAGGCATGAAAATTCAGATGTATGTACCCTTTTGATACATTAAATAATGAAAACTAGCTAGAGATGGATAATGATCTTCACACTGTCACCCAAAATAGCAGAAGTGAGTACAGCCAGAGCTGTCACTGTTGTGGTGGTTCTGCCCACCCCACCAGTAGTTCTAACAGGGAGTCAATGTAACATAGGAATATAGAAGGTCAAAAAATGCAAACCCTCCATTCAAAGTTGTAGACCTGAGAGAGGCCATATCACTGACCAAAGCTCTCTTAAGCACTGCTGATGGTGTGGACTAAAAAACAAATTCAGCATGGTTCTGCCACAAAGGAAAACTGCTCACAATGACAGAAGCAAATTGAAGGGCAGTAAAGCAGCAAACCACTTCATGTCTGAGCAATATATGAGGATTTCAGTTCAACCAACAGCTAGTTGACTATCTATGGATTGTCAGAAGGTCTTTATACTGTTGAATCAGATATGTGTCGGAGAGAACCAGTAATTCCTCAGGGAGACATCAGAACTACAATGAAGATGCTATAATTCTGCAGGCCATTCTTATCATCCAGGCTTTAAGGATTTCATGAAACCTAAGGAAATTTTGGAGGTCAGTAGAAAAGCTTGCCGATAAAGCACATGATATGAGATTATTTGTTGTGCGATGGTGCCTAGCCTGCTGTGATTCAAAGATGATGGTTGCTTTATAAATAACATTATCATAACTGAGGTTATAATGTTATAATTTTTCCATTATCTTATCTTATCTGAGTCATATCCATGACTCAGCCATCTAATCTATCAATGTTTCTGACTCGTATCCAGCTATTCACCAGCTACTACCCTCATTCTCACTATCTGTCACCCCAGATGCTCTCTATTGGATCTATGATCCTTTTAGACTATCCTACTTTGACACCATTTAAGCATGGACTCTAGTGTTTCATCTAAATATATCACCATAGAAATAGTATATAAACAGAGTAAACTACACCATTGTACTCTATCTTTTGACTAAACTTTAATCATAAACCTCTTACTCTCACCTTACTAAAGACCAAGCCTAAACCTTTATCTGGGTAACTGTTCGAATGTGTAATAGCCCTTAGAGGTCAGCTGATGTCCCAAGTCTCATGACTAAGTGGGTATCTAACATTAGTCGAAAGATATATCTCCTGCTTCTTTAAATGCCAGCTGTAAAGAAGCACTTCTTCATGCCTGAAGAAGAAAATCGATAAGAATCACGCACCATTTCCCTTGGCATCACTATAGGCAGTGCCATACTTTTGACTTTTTTTATGGTTCTCACTGTATTACTCTACGAGGAAGAAATCCAAGCTTTGCTCTAGCAAAGGCGAGCTCAGCCAACCTGCACCATCACTCTGACCCCCAAGACACTCAGACCATGTTCTTCCCTGGGAGCTACCTGCCACCCAACTGGGAGAACAAGAGGCAATACCACTCATCTGCCCCCGGGCATGTTTCACAATTGCCTTCTCCTCTAAGGGGAGCACCGATGCTGAGAGGCCCTTGATTCTCAGGTCCTCCTCTGCCCACATCCATAATGTGCAGGCAGTTCTACTCTGCTACCAGATGGAACAACCCACCACTGCCCTCACAGTGGCCCAAGAATATGTGAGGGACATTCAGGTTGAGATTGATGATGCTCTGCCCCCTTACCCTGGCTCTCCCCCTTGTTCTGCAACCCCTGCCCTCCACCAGCAACACTGGTGCATATGATCTCGCTCCCCCTCCCCAGACAGTGACAATAGGTTCTACCATGGACCCCAAAACTCTGATGATCCTGCCATGGATCACAACCACCCATATGGCTCCTGGGGCCACGAAAACTGACCCTGAGGAGGCTCAATCTCCACCTCCTCACTCCCTGTCATTGAAATCTCCGATGACGAGTCCAACGCCCTGACCCTGGCCTCTCTCCATGCCTCCAATGACCCCTTCAACCCAAATGGGGGGGACTTCATCTGGCCTGATCTCTCCGAGATCAACCGAGGAATATTCGGTCCCTTCAGGACTGCTGCATGGGAAGTTCAACACCAAGACATTGAAGCCTGAGACCTCTGGGATGAGCCTAGACCAGAAATAGATGAGTGGCTGGCACTCAATTGAGGAGACCCCATTTGGGGTCCAGACTGAGCTGCCGTCGTCAATGCCTGGATATGCACAAACTGGGACTAGAGCATTTTCCATCCCTCCACAGGAGATCTATTTCCAGAGCTTTGAGCCCAAGATCAGGAGGAGCAGAGGGAGCTGGAGCAAACCCTCCAGCATCTATGGAGATTGAAGGTGGCAAGAGAAGAGTAGATGGGGGCAAAGGCCCCAATACAATACATTAACCTATGATACAGGTTATTATGGCGGGATGGAATACCACCATCCCCAATATGAAATATATCCAGATCATCCCCCAGATACTCCAGTCATAAATCCATGACCACTTCTTGACTCGCCCCCACATCACTGGGCACATCACCAAGACTACCACCCTTATCAGGGTGGCAGTCTTCTCTTTGCAGGGGCAGGAGAAGACATGGAAGCAGAAAATATCCCTGCAGAAAACACCACTGCAGGGGCATCAAGAACTCCTGCCATGGCAGAAGAAATCTGTCAGCAGACGAAAACTGTGCTGGCAGAGAAGGAGAGATGCATCGCAGAGATGCGTGAAGAACTCGATTGGGAGGAATCCACCTGCAAGATGATGATGGACTACCTCTGTGATCAAGAAAAGGGAAAGAAGCCTGAAAGGGGCAGACTGTCAAGTGAGCCACCAAGAGGCTACCTGGGTCCCAGGCCAGATCGATACTCGATCCCAAGACCACCCCCCAGCAAGGGTCTCCCCGACCCCATCCCCAATCCTGTTAGAAACACCACCGCTGATGCCCCATACTTGAGCATTAAACCAACCCTCATTAAGGTCCTCTCCCCATTCAAGAGGGATTATAATGACATTGAATGCTTCATTGGTGATTGCATCGCCTACTTTGAAGTGTTCCGACATTATTTCCAGGTGCCATCACACTTGGTACTATTTGCGACATCTCATTTTGAGAGCGCCACCAAGGACTGGTGGGTCTACAAGAGACCCGAATACTGGGTTGGTGACTTGTATGATGGGACTGCTGCCCATTTCCGATACCCTGACTGGGCTGACTTCGTCGACCTAGTTATGCAACAATTTTGGGATCCCACCATTGAGGAGATCCACAGAAAATGGATGTTCGACCTCCACATGGAAGCACAGCCCACCTCCCACTACTTCCAGAAACTGGAAGAAGAAGCCAAGTTAGTGGGCCAAAGGACCGATGAGGCAGAGCACAATGCAATGGTGAAAGCCATCCGACTAGGAGTACCATCCTCCTATATGACTTTCATCTCCAATATGGGCATCAATATCCCATGCTCATACCCTGAATGGAAGGAGTGCATTCTGCACATGTATGAAGAGAGACAGCAGAAATGAGTCTTTGACCAGACCACTAGTATGCCCCGGGATGGCCAGAAGCAAGGCCTGCATCCCCAACAACAGCAGCCCAGCAGCAAAATCACTGCTGGGGTGACAAGTTCTTCAGCTCCAAAGCTGACTGCCAGCAGTGGGACCAGTCAGTGATATGCCGTCTATGCATTCACACCTAGATTTTGCGATTTTGTAACAATACTATCACACATCTATCCTATACTAGTGATACATAGAGGACTATAGCTGAGGCTTCGAGCTGATAGTTAAAAGCAGTAAGCAACTGGTAGAGCCAGGACTTAGATGCAACACCATTAGTGGGTTAAATCTACCAGCTGGCCAGACTAGTAACTCAAATGCTAGCAGGACTAAGTGAAATACAGCCACTAGCAAATGAAGGATGCTACTAGCACACAAAAACCAGGAGCAGAGTACACAGATCTCATGAAGTTCTGTCACTAGCAGCCCAGACTAGGCATAAACACCCAAGTCAGAATAACTAGTCACATGGCAATCTTGAAACAGGACTTAGAAATAAATTAGGAATGAATTAACCTTGAGCCTAGATCTGACTATTTCGATATAGATCTCTTATGATTGATGCTAGTGGAGCCAGACTGCACCCTCGATCATGATTGGATAGCTGTTACAGGCACCAATATCCGAATATCCATATAACTGCATTACTAGGGCATGTAGTTGGGCCAAGAGTGTGGAAAGACCAACTGTGGAGTCTCTAGACCAAATATTTGAAAAGAAAACAGACTAGACCGACTATTGTGTGATTATTCACCATTATTTGTGACTAGCCAAGAAATCCTTACCAATATACCCTATACTCAGATGATATTTATAGTTCTGCCTCAGTAGTATATAAGTAGTGGGATGGGTGGTTGTGCAAAGCAGGCAAGCCATCCCTGCAGTTGAGCCCTCACTGGTAGTAACTGGTGTCTCCAATTAAAGGCTTTTGTGCTTAATCTTGATAAAGTGATTAATAGTCGCTAAGTCACCCATAGAATTGCATTGAATTGAAGTCCATTAGAGTCACTGTTGTGTCCTGCAAAGGTCCGGAGTGTTTTGAAGTTAGTTCAAGCAAAGTTCTTGGAGTTATAGTTTATTCTTAGGCCAAGAGCACCACTAGTTAGCCAAGAGTGTAGCTAGTCAAGTGTTTATCACTTGTAGGAAGCAGTGTAGGGCCAAGAGTGCCATCAGTTTATTCTTAGGCCAAGAGTGCCACTAGTCAGCCAAGAGTGCGACTGGTCAAGTGTTTATCACTTGTAGGAAGCAGTATAGAGCCAAGAGTGCCACCAGTCTAAAGCAGTTTCAGTCAGAACAAGCACAGTAGCTCAAACCAAGTCACTCTTATCCAATTGTGTCTTACCCACCCCACTAGTATGAGTAGTACTTTGTATAAACTCACTAGTAATGAATAAAATGTCTTTAAGACAATTGTACTTGATTATTGAAGTCTGCAGAGTGCTTCCATTGTACTCAAAACCACCTGAATTCAATATTGGTGATTAAGTGTAGAGTAGTAAGAGGTTTAGTGTGATTGGTGTTCATTGCCATTCCCTAATTCTTTTGTCACTTGCCATTACCAAGCACATCATCGGGATGCTGGAACTGGTTGGTGGATGACATATGGAGGGGCAGGGAAGCCTATGGACCTTGACTGGCAATGAGCTGAGGGGTGCTGTTTCAGGTGTGACAAGAAAGGTCACCTGAGCAGAGATTGCCCTAGAAGAAAAGAGAAGAAAGAGGTCAGAACCTTGGGGCCCACTAACGAAGTGGTGCCAGTTATGTCCAAGGTTGAGGAAGTAAAAGACTAGGTCAACAAGGGTTCGATTCCCCTTGCTCAACCAAGTCTGAAGATGAGTCCTCGGTTTCTGTGGGTTGGACTAATTACTATGATGACAGACAATTATGTACAAAAAACAATATACATCACATGACTTCACAGACCCCAAAGCTGAAGACAACTCAAGAATCAAATAAAAACAGGTACATCATCCTCCTTCAAGAAGCTGACACAAGTATCTGTAGTGACAAATCCCAAGCCTCCAATGAGATGTGGGACTTGCCAGGTGGTGCTGGCACCACCACAAAGTCCAATGAGCTTAGCTCACTGGATACGCTGCTGAGTGATCAGCGATGGGTAGGGACTAGTAGGCAGGACTCCCTTGGGCCTCCCAGAAGTCCGAATGTCTCAGTACTCTCCTCGAGCAGAGGGGTAAGCCCACCAGCCTTGCCAGGGTCAGTGGGGGACCAGGAGAGCACCTCTAACCAAGGCCAGGAGTGGGGCCACATGCTAGTCGGACCAGTGAGAGACCAGCCAGTAGTGTAGCCAATGGCAATGCTAATGAGATTCGCTTCAGCTGCAAAAGCTCAGTACTCTGCCGCAACGGCTAGTAGAAGTGGAACCTCAAATGCCTCAAGCCGATACCAGACTCCTTCCGAGGCCTGGGAAGTTCCCAAGCAAACTAAAGCTGAAGAACAGGGGGAAGTCACTAGCACTCAGGTGATAAAGAGGGGGCATTTCAGCAGAACCATCATCATTGAAGTACCTGATGAGAAAGATGATATGGCTTTTCAACTATGGCAAGCCAGCCAGTCCAAAGCCAGAGGACTTCCCAATGTACTGGGAAGTACTGAATCCGATGCCCTACCTAACAAGGGGGTCCCGAACCCAAAGACTTCCCAATGTACTGGGAAGCACTGAACCCAAAGCCTTCCTGATATACTGAGAAGCACCAAATCCAAAGTCCTGTCTGAAAGGAAGGCAGATGATTTCCAATAGTACAGACCATTCAGGATTGATTGGACTCTGCATACTGTATGCAGTTCCAAGAACTTGGCAGTCGCCAAAGCAGTTCTCTCTATTTAGGTACATCCCAAACGACTTGGAGAAATAGACAATGAGCTCATTCAGAGCTTGAGAACCAGAGGAAGTCTTGCTCGTGAGCAACTCTATGAACTCCACAAACTGATCTGCTATATCTGCAGTACCAAAAGCTCAGGACAAGACTTCTTGGTGGATATCCAGCTCTCCCCATGTACCAGGAAGCAGACATTGACAACCTGAGTGTTGTTGGATAGTGGCTGTACTGGCAGCTCTATCAACTAAACATATGTCCAACAACATTGATTGGACACATAAAAGACTGCTGCCCCAATTCCTGTTTACAATGCAGATGAAACCTGTTATGATTTTTCTATTTATCTTATCTTATCTGAGTCATATCCATGACTCATCCATCTAATCTAGCAATGATTCTGACTTGTATCCAGCTACTCACCGATGAACACCCTCATTCTCACCATCTGTCACCCCAGACATTCTCTATTGGTTGTATGATCCTTCCAGACCTTCATACTTCGACACTGTTTGTGCATGGACTCTAGCGTTTCATCTATATATAACACTGTAGAAATAGTATATAAACAGAGTAAACTACACAGTTGTACTCTATCTCTTGACTAAATTCAAATCATATACTCCTTACTTGCACTACACTGAAGACTACCAGCTTCTATCTCTCTATCCAGGTGATTGTTCAAATGCATAACAGCCCAGAGAGATCAGCTGACATCCCAAGTCATGTGCCCAAGGCAGTGCCTAACATTAGTCAAGAGATTCCCTTGCTTCTTCAATGCCAGCTGTAGAGAAGCACTTCTTTATGTCTGAAGAAGAAAACAACTGCCAAGAACCCTGAACAGTTTCCCTCAGCAGCACCATACTATTAACCTTTTTTACGGTCCTCGCTGTACTCCTATACAAGGAAGAAATCTGAGCCTTGCTCCAGCAAAGATGGGCTCACTGACCCCAACCACCCCCCCAACCCTCTAGGCATCTAGACCATGTTATTCCCCAGGAGCTACCCCCTGCCTGACTGGGAGAGCAAGAGGCAGTACCACTTGTCTGCCCTCATGCCTGGTTCATGATTGCCTCCTCCTCTGAGGGGAGCATCAATGCTTCAAGGCCTCCAACTCCCAGGCCCTTCTTCACCTGCGCATATAATGCATGGGCAGTTCTACTCTGGTACTGGATGGAACGACCCACCACTGCCTACACAGTGGCCCAAGAATATGCGTGGGATGTTTGGGTTGCGCTCGATGACCCCCTGCCCACTTACCCCAGCCCTCCCCCTCATCCCCCAACCTCTGCCTTCTACCAGCAACACTGGAGGGAATGATCTCGATCCCTGTTGCCTGACAGTGACAACAACAATAGGTCCTTCCATAGACCCCAAAACCCCGACGATCCTGCAATGGATCGCAACCACCCCTACGGCCCCTGAGGCCATGAAACCTGGCCCAGTGAAGGGTCAATCTCCACCTCTTCTCTTCCTATTGTCAAAATCTCTGATGATGAGTCTGACGGGGAGCATGATACCCCAACCCCAGCCCCTCCCCATGCTCCTGATGATCCCTTCAATCCAAACAGGGGGGATTTCATCTGGCCTGACCTCTCTGAGATTGACTGAAGAATATTCGGTCCCTTTCAGACCGCTGCATGGGAAGTTCGTCGAAGAGATATTGAAGCCTGAGATCTCTGGGATGAGCCCAAACCAATCATGGATGAGTGGTTGGCCCTCAACCGAGGGGAACCCATTCAAGGCCCAAATCGGGCTGCAATCATTAATGCCCAGATATGCCAAAATCGTGACCAGAGCATATTCTGCCTCTCCACTGGGGATCTATTTCCAGGGCTTCGAGCCCAGGATCCAGAGGAGCAGAGGGAGCTGGAGTGAACCCTCCGGCACCTATGGAGGCTGGAGGTGGCAAGAGAGAAGTGATTGGGGGCAAAGGCCCCAGTATGATACATTAACCTATGGTACAGATTATTATGGTGGGCTGGACTATCACCAGCCCCAATATAAAATATATCTGGATCATCCCCCAGATACTCCAGTCACAATTCCATGACCACTTCCTGACTTGCCCCTGCATCATTGGGTGCGTCACTAAGGCTACCACCCCTATCAGGGTGGTAGTCTTCTCTTCACAGGGGTGGGAGAAGACATGGAAGCAGAAGGAGCCTCTGCAGGAAATGCCACTGCAGGAGCATTAAGAACTCCTGCCATAGCAGAAGAAATCCATCAGCAGATGAAAACTGCACTGATGGAAAAGGAACGGCACATCACAGAGATGCATGAAGAGCTCAACAGGGAGGAATCTGCCCACAAGATGATGATGGACTACCTCCGGGATCAAGAAAAGGGGAAGGAGCCAGAGAGGGGAAGACTGTCAGGTGAGCCACCAAGAGGCTACCTGGGTCCAAGGCCAGATTGATATTCGATCCCAAGACTGCCTCCCAGCAAGGGTCCTCCTGACCCTATCCCCAACTCCGTCGGGAATGCTACCACTGATGCCCCATACCTAGGTATCAAGCCAACTCTTGTCAAGGTACCCTCCCCATTCAAAGGGGACCATGATGATATCAAACACTTCATAGGCAATTGCATCACCTATTTTGAAGTGTTCTGACACTACTTTCAGGTGCTGTCACACCTGGTACTATTCGCGACATCCCATTTCAAGAGCACTGCCAAGGACTGGTGGGTCTACAAGAGACCCGAATATTGGATAGGTGACTCCTACGATGGGATCACTGCTCATTTCAGATACCCTGACTGGGCCAACTTTGTTAACCTAGTCACACAACAATTCTGGGATCCCACAATCGAGAAGATCCATGAAAAGTGGATATTTGACCTCCACATGGGAGCACAGCCTGCCTCCCATTATTTCCAGAAGCTTGAGGAGGAAGCCAAGCTAGTGGGCCGAAGGACTGATGAAGCCAAGTGCAGCGCCATGGTGAAGGTGGTGAGACTGGGAGTCTCCAGCTCATACACCACCTTTATCTTGAATATGGGTGTCAATATTCCACACTTGTATCCAGAGTGGAAGGAATGCATCCTCTGGATGTATGAAGAGAGACAGCGGAAATGGGTCTTCGACCAGACCACCAGTACACCTCGGGACAGCCAGAAGCAGGGCCCATGTCCCCAACAACAGCAGCCCAGCAGCAAGAATACTACTGGGGCAACAAGTTTCTTGGCCCCAAAGCTGACTGCTGGCGGGAATACCAGTCGTGATGCTGGGACTGGTTGGTGGATGACATATGGAGGGGCAGGGAAGCCCATGGACTTAGGCCAGCAATAAGCTGAGGGGTGCTGCTTCAGGTGTAATGAGAAGGGTCATCTGAGCAGGAATTGCCCTATAAGAAAAGAGAAGAACATTGTGAGATACATGGGGCCCACTGACAAAGTGGTGCCAAGCACCTCCAAGGTTGAGGAGGTAAAAGACTAGATCAACAAGAGTTCGATTCCCCTTGCTCAACCAAGTCTGAAGGTGAGTCCTCAGTTTCTGCAGGTCAGACTAATTACTATGATCATAGACAATTATCTACAAAAAATACGAATATCTATCACATGACTTCACAGACCCTGAAGCCAAAGACCAAACAAGAATCAATAAATAAAAACAGGTATGTCATCCTTCTAGAAGATGCTGATATAAGTATCTGTAGTGACAATTCCCAATCCCCCGATAAGGTCGAGCGGCAGGACTTGCCAGGTGGTGCTAGTGTCGCCACAAAGCCCAACAAGTTTAGCTCACCAGGTACACTGCTGAGCAATCAGTGACAGGCAGAGACTAGTAGGCGGGACTCTCTCAGGCCTCCCAGAAGTCCAAACGTTCCAGTGTCCTCCTCGAGTGAAGGAACAAGTCCATCAACCTTGCCAGGGTTGGTGAGGGACCAGGATAGCATCTCTAACCAAGACCAGGATAGCATCTCTAACCAAGACCAGGACTGAAGCCCTGGACAAACCAGTCTGGGCGAAAGAAAACCTGATGAGGCTGAGTATCTCACTGGACCGGAGAGTCCCAGGATCAAAGCTGAAAGGAAGGAAGTCACTAGTGCCCAGGCAATAGAAAGGGGGCAGATGTACGCAAACAATGGGCGTGATGGTAGCACTAGCTGGGAGTCAATGACCAAGGAAATTCAAACTCTGTCTAAAGTAGTGCCAGCTGAAGAACATAGGGGTACTGACCAGGGATATGAAGGCAAGCTGGCTGACAAATTCCCATCAGTGGCTGTACCCCGCCAGAGGATATCCCATGCTTGGGAACCTGCTAGCGCCCAGGCAGTAAAAAGGGGGCAGTTCAGTAGAACCACTATCGTCGAAGTATCCGATGAAGAGGATGACACTGCCTTTAGGATCTGGCAAGCCAGCCAATCCAAAGCCAGTACTCTGATACCCAAAGACTTCCAAACGCAAGGGGAAGCAATGACTCAAGGACTTCCAAACATATGGGGAAGTACTAAACCTGACACCTATCCTAACAAGGGGGTATCAGAAACTTCCAAACATATGGGGAAGCAGGATGATCTCCAATGGTTCAGACCATTCAGGATTGATTGGACCTTGCGTGCAGTTCACAACTCCAAGGATTTGGCAGTCGCCAAAGCAGTCCTGTCCATCTGGGTACATCCCAAATGGCTTGGAGAGATCGATGATAAGCTCATTCAGAGCTTAAGAACGGGAGGGAATAAAGCCTGAGAACAGCTCTACGAATTACATGAACCAATCCACTATATTCACAGTACCAGAAGCTCTGGCCAAGACTTCTTGGTGGATATCCAGCTTTCTCCATGCACCAGGAAACAGACATTGACAACCCATGTGTTGTTGGATAGTGGTTGCACCAGCGGCTCTATCAACCGAACCTATGTCCAGCAACACCAGTTGAACACCAGGAAGGCCGCCACCTCCATACCAGTCTATAATGCTGATGGAACGTGCAACAAGGTGGGTGATGTGACAGAATTTGTGGAACTCCAAATGACCATTGGAGACCATAGCGAGCGAATTGACCTCGTGGTCACTGACTTAGGATCCAAGACCATGTACTTGGGTCATGACTGGCTTAAATACCACAACCCTTTTGTCAACTGGAAGGCAGGAACCATGACATTTGGACAATGTCATTGCGTTCAGAACCACTTCACACTGCTGGATGCAGATGAAGAAGACTGATGGGATGAGGAACTAGAAGAGGGCGAAAGTATTCTTGCCATCAACATGCAAGAAGAAATCATCCTCCATGCTGTCCATCATGCAAATGAATTGATGGCAGCCACAAATGCAGAAAAACTGAAACAAATGTTCAAGGAGCTTGTGCCTCCTCAGTATCAGAGCTTTAGAGATTTATTCTCAAAAGAAAGCTTTGATGACCTACCCGAAAGAAGACCCTGGGACCATGCAATTGAATTAGTCCCCAACATGAACTCGACTCTAGACTGTAAAGTCTACCCGCTCAACAGAAATGAGCAAGAACAACTGGACAAGTTCTTGAATGAGAACTTAGACTCAGGATGAATTCATCTCTCAAAATCTCCATTTGCATCCCCCTTCTTCTTCATCAAGAAAAAGGATGGATTGCTATGACCAGTTCAGGACTACCACAAACTGAACAAAATGATGATTAAAAATCATTATCCTCTTCCGCTCATATCTGAGCTCATCAACAAACTACATGGTGCAAAGTATTTCTCAAAGCTAGATGTTCATTGGGGATACAACAATGTCTGTATCAGAGACAGAGACAAAGAAAAGGCAGTGTTCAGAACTAACTGAGGACTCTTTGAGCCAATGGTCATGTTCTTTGGCCTTACAAACTCACCAGCCATCTTCCAGTGGATGATAAATGACATATTCAAGGATTTGATCACCAGAGGAAAAGTCATGATTTACCTTAACAACATCCTCATATTCACAAAATCCTTGACTGAACATCGAGACATAGTTCGGCAAATACTCCAGCATCTCTGAGAGAACAAGTTATTCCTCAAAGCTGAGAAATATGAGTTTGAAGTGCTCAAAACCAAGTACTTAGGAGTTATCATCAGTGAAAATGCCATTCGCATGGATCCAGTCAAGATTGCTGGGATAGCAGAATGGCCAACCCCAACAAAGAAGGAATTACAATCCTTCTTAGGATTCATGAACTTCTATTGAAAGTTCATTCGTGACTACTCCAAGATCATGCATCCCCTTACCCAGTTAACTGGAAAGGTAGACTGGACATGGGGATCAGACCAAGAACAAGCATTTAGACAACTCAAGAAGTTGATAACCATCAACGTAGTCCTAACAATTCCCTCAGACAATGGAAAGTTCCAAGTGGAAGCCAATGCTAGCGATGGAGCCATTGGTGCTGTCCTAAGTCAAGAACAGAATGGCAAATGGAGGCTGGTCACCTTCATGTCAAAAGCATTGATGGTCATGGAGCACAACTACGAGATTTATGACAAGGAGCTACTAGCAATCATGCTAGCTCTGGAGGAATGGTGACATTATCTCATGGGTGCCAAGAAAACCATTGAGATCTGGACAGATCACCAGAACCTCCAGTACTTCTGGAAACCCCAGAAGTTGAACTGTCGACAAGCTCGATGGGTCACCGAACTAGCCGAGTACCACTTTGTTCTTCAACACAAAGCTGGAACTGCAAACAAAAAGGCCAATCTTCTTAGCAGACGAGATGATCACGATCAAGAAAAGGAAGACAATCAAGATGTTGTTGTTCTTTCCCCAGAATATTTCTGGGCACTGATGCTGCCCACAGCTGAAGAACGAACCATGTGTATAAGAGATGCAACCCGACAAAAGAGCCAGTGGGATCAAGGGATTGAGAAATCCCTCAATCACAAACAAGAAATCACCCAGGAAGATGAAATCCTGTGGTATGACAGATAAATCTATATTCCCAATGACTCTATCTTACATGGTGAGATCATTTCTCAATATCATGATCACATCACCGCTGGACATCTAGGAATTGCCAAGACCAAGAAACTCATTCTTCATGAGTATTGGTGGCCAAAAATAAAAAGAGACGTTGAGTCCTACATCAAGAGATGCAAGACTTGTCAATGAACAAAAAGCAATATGCAGGCCAAGGCTGCACCTCTCCATCCCAATACAATCCCAGATTCTCCATGGATGCACATTTTCATTGACATGGTCACTGGACTCCCAGAGTCAAAAGGCTTTGATGCCCTACTCGTCATTGTGGACTGATTCTCAAAGAACATAATTCTCATTCTCTGCAATGAAGAGTTATCTGCCAAAGGATGGGCATTGATGCTTCGCAACCATGTATATGCAAAGCATGGTATGCCGCAAGTAGTCATATCAGACCGAGGACCCTAATTCATCTCAGCATTCATGAAGGAACTATACTGAATACTGAACATCACGCAGAATGCCTCAATGGCATACTATCCACAGACAGATGGACAGACAGAGAGAGTTAATCAAGAGGTTGAAAAATACCTTCATATCTTTGTCAATCACCAACAAACGGACTGGGTAGCATGGTTACCACTTGCTAAATTTACCCACAACAACTGAACTCATTTGGCCATGGGCAAGAGTCCTTTCATGGTCCTATATGGACACAACCCCCAACTTATCCCCAAGTCAATTCAGAAAACCAGCTTTGCAAATCCAGCAGCTGTCGACTTCACCAAAACTATGGCCAAAGTCCATAAAGAAGTCCATGACACCTTGGAAAAGGCAGCAGCACAAATGAAAGTGCAATACAACAAACAAAAGCAATCGCCACAGGAATACCATGTGGGTGATAAGATCTGGCTTGATACTGCCAACCTCCATCTTCCATGACCCAAGAAGAAACTCGATGATAAACAAACAGGACCATTCAAAATCATTGAGAAGTCAGGAGCAGCAGCATACAAGTTGAAACTGCTGCTGCATTGAAAAATACATCCCCGATTCAATGAGAAATTGTTGACTCCTTACATCACACCTTCATTCCTAAATCAACAGGCACCGCTGCCTCCTCCTCTGGACCTCATCGACGGTCAAGAGGAATATGAAATCAAAGAAGTATTAGACTCACACACCAGAAAGGTACAATCCAAGAGAGGACAACCACCTAGAGAAGTCACAGACTATCTAGTCAAGTGGAAAGGATGGACCCATGAACACAATTCATGGGTTTGAGAAAACGAGATGACAAATGCTTTGGAAGTGATCCAAAAGTACCAGGCCAGCATAAACTGCACTATATACACTCCAAAAATTGTAATCAATGACAAATAGTGGTCAAGATCCTAGACCACAAATACTTGGAACATGGCGATATAGCCTACCTTGCCAAATGAAAAGATGGATATACCAAGTGGATTGTCAATCCAGATGAGAACTTATGGAAAAAATTGATTGACCAGTACTCAGTCAGCCAAATCATGACACAATTCGACACCCCAGAAGAAGAACCTTAGCAGTCAGGATGACTGCTTTAACAAGGGGATAATGTTATGATTTTTCCATTATCTTATCTTATCCAAGTCATATTCATGACTCAGCCATCTAATCTATCAATGATTTCAACTCATATCCAGCTATTCGCCGGCTACTACTCTCGTTCTCACCATCTGTCACCCCAGATACTCTCTATTGGATCTATGATCCTTCCAGACCATCCTACTTTGACATCATTCAAGCATAGACTCTAGCATTTCACCTAAATATATCACCATAGAAATAGTATATAAACAGAGTAAACTACACCATTGTACTCTATCTTTTGACTAAACTTTAATCATAAACCTCTTACTCTCACCTTACTAAAGACCAAGCCTAAACCTCTATCTGGGTAACTGTTCGAATGTGTAACAGCCCTTAGAGGTCAGCTGACGTCCCAAGTCTCGTGACTAAGCGGGTACCTAACACATAACTGAGCACTCCTAGGCAAAAACGGGTGGATAACATACGAAATTCTGACAAAGTCACTTGACCGCAGCAGGATAAGTCGGGATTCCCATTAATGGTAAAGCCGACGAATTTTGCTGTGATTAAAAGACTTCGTTAATGACGACCTCTCGGTCCCGTCACCACACATGAGATCAGTTCGCGTATCTTGGGCTAACGACGCTGAAGGTTATGTTCGATCGAAAAGCCCAGAACGAATGAGTGAAAAGGAAGTATCGAAAGAAAATAACAGTCCACGATGGTTCGAGCTGGCATGCACGTGAAGAAAATTCACATTCATTCACTTCCGGTGCGCAGCGTACGAGAAGTCTGAACCTCGGAGACATTGGCTATCTCGTGGACACTGATGTTCACGCGCTTGAACGGCGTATCAGTCAATGGAAGGAATCCAACGGCCTTTCATTACTGTCCACCTGGTCAGCCACAGCGGTAAACATCAAACCTTCGCACTCACTTGAGTTCAGCTGACTCACTAAGGGAAACTGTTAGATATAGCTGCTCTCACCAACACTTCTTTAATGTTTACGCCACAGGTTTCTTCGGATGAGTCACGGTATTTCATATCAAGAACGCTAGCTTTACGGCATGGCTACAAGGGAGAGGGCATCAGGAAAAGATTGCTGGCTATTGCCAGTTGTCGCATCTTGCAATGCGACACGCATGCACACAGGCAGAGTGACAATAGGCACTGAGAACTGAGAACTGTTACTTGGTGAACTGATGATGAAGTCAACCAGGGTGGGCATCACAGTATGGGTGTACGAACCTATTGCTCCTTCTTCGCCTTGTCCGTGAGTTTCTTCGTCTTCCATTCCACCTTAATAACAGTTTTATTGAAAGCCTGGAAAGTCAGACCCTTCCTTGAAAGAATCCTAGACTCCCAACCATCCGGGATGCGTTCCTCAACCAAAAACGACTCTAGGTCTTTCACTCTTCCACCCATTATCGTAAGCATTGTCGACGAGCTTTACTCCAGTCAGATGGTGTTGTAGAGAGGATCGTAAAAACAAAGTACTTGGAGCTCCCAAAAATTTTGTGCGCTAAATCTAGCGAGAATTCGGGATTAGAGCTGGCTGCTTCGGTGCGGCGCTTGGCTGAGAAACGTGCGAGGTCGTCAGGGGTGAGAAGGGCCGAACCATCGGACGCTTTTCCGGAAGAAGAGGCGAGAAGCTCTTCGATATAGGGAATATATGGCGTTCCCTGGTTTGACTCATGATACCGATCCTGTCCTTTGAGAGAGGTTAGAGACAGATGGGTGGAGACTGAGGGTGGAGAATACTCACTTGTGAGTGACGCGTCATGTTCAATGCCGTTGTGTAAATCAAGCTCGGATAGATCTACGACGTCTAAAATTGGCGCCTTAGCAAAAAAAGAAGTGCAAAATTTAAGCGGAGTCGGTCTTCAAACCTTGATTATAGTCCTTCCCTAGCATTCTTGCACAGTACAATGGCACGAAGTAACAAAACGAAGGGGAGAAATTGTATGCAGCCCGAACGATTCGGGTTAACTCCCGGAGCGGAATGCCCTTCCCATCGTGGGGTAGTATGCCTATCAGTTTGATAGATACGACTCCATTAGCCATGTATTACTACCGCTCACCATGGTTAGCCAAGGCATTCAGAGCTGGACATGAACACCTGCTATCACCTTCCCTGGGCGCCATATACTCGGGCCATGACCCACCCGCGCCAGGGTGCCCTTCTGGTACGACATGTCCAGGCTTGAGATTTGGTGTTAACAGATTGAAAAGGGAGAGTCCGACATCCCAGGTGACAATATAAAGATTCTGGGCAGTAGCTACGATGCCTTTGAGTACCATGACAAGAGATGAAGTGAGGGTGAAAGAAGGGCGACGTGATTTCTGTACGTATTTAGCTGCACATCCTCTCGATAGCTGGAATGGTTGCACGTGAGCCGCACAGGATCTTTGACAGTCCCATTAGTCTTAGTCAATGACAGCTGTAATGTTAGAATGGTGACGTGAATGGACCTCAGGGAGGAAGCTCCCGTGAGACTCACTTAGTAACTTGAGGTAAACTAAAGCAGATGTTCTCATTCCGCATCAAAGTACAATACACTTCCTTTAAGTTCTGTGGAACTTCAGCGGTGCCGGAATAGAAAACCGAAACAAAACATTTACCTAATTTTCTACCATCTTTCATAGTCAAATTGACCGTGCAAGCGCGTCAAAATCTTCATGTACTCGGGTTCGTTCTCGGGTGTTATACAGCCCAAACGCATAAGCAGGTCAATAATCACTATTCTCGAAAATCAGACGATGATGCAAGCACTTAGTGCACGACTTGCCCAATGCGCAATTAGGTTTAAACAACCCCGCACGTAACTTTGCCATAAGATCGTCGAGATGAAGAAACTCAAATGACTCGACTTCACCATCCAAAGGCTTAGGCTCAAAAACGGAGAGATCTGGGTGATTTGCGGGGATAGCGAGATCGTAAACGTATCTTGTAGGAGATTACGGGTAGATCACAGCGAAAAAAAGAGCACTCACTCCACTTCTGGTTGCAACCAGCCAGCGGACGTCCTGAAGAAGTAGCTGACAGCACCAGCTCCTTGCACGTACTTCCGAACGATGTCTTCTTTAATGCTGGCCTCTTCCATGCATTCCTTGACCAAAGAATCGAATATACCCATTCCACTGGGGATTCCTCCAGCAACAGTGTTATCAAGGTAACCCGGCCATCTACATATAAGCGTGATGAGGCAAGACACTATCAGAATGGAATAACCCACGTCGGCTTCGTTCGTGCACGGATCGGTATCCACATACGAAGACCTGTGGTATCCTGTTGGTAGATGGACATATGTACGCCATATGTTACGACGCCGAAAAGGGCACAGGCCGAGCGCTCCATCTCGAATGCGTAGTTCAGTCCTTCGTCAGAGTTTCCATCCTTCGGGTAGTCATGAGGGCCAAAAGGGTCACGATAGATGGGATACATCTCTGCTCTCCATTTCTTAGGTCCGCAAACATCAGGGAAGAGCTCTGTATCCCTCCATCGCTCACATAGTTCCTTCATTGCCGCTGTACGCTTAGATGGTGTATCGAGCCACAACCGAAAAGAGACCCGTGTGTATTGAATATCCCAGAGCTCCGGGAGACCCTTGTTGTGACTGTTCGCATTTTCCGCTTTGAGTTTCTCGATAATGATGGGTCGTAGCAGACCAATAATAGGAGCCTGTGATGATGGAGAGAGATGGAACGGTACTAGTCGCTCACTTTCAAACAGCGATGGACAAGGAGAAGAGACATGTGGCCGGACATTGTCGCAGATGTTGACGAGATCCAGAAAAGATAGACTTTTGGACGTCATCGTCTGGAAGAAGTAGCCTAACCCTAACCTGAGACCGTGTTCTGAGCACTTTGAAATTTGAACCTTCAAGCTTCAAAATTGAAGTTGGTTGGAAATTTAAAGCAAAGCAGTGCATAGGCTCTCGATACTCGTTGGTGAATGAAACTAATGCCTTGCGGTGATAGTGGGTTCCAGAGAGACCTAGATGACGGCGTGCTTCGTCAGGTGGACTTTGTTTCTGGTTATCCCGGGCCACGATGATATTGATACTCCCACCATCATGAAGTATCCACTCGCAGTCTACCTAAGTAGAGAAGTATATAAAGAAGGTAGTTTTCGTTTTGCTGTCCATAAGATGGTCATTGGTAACAGACTAGAAACAGAAAGCGTCAAACCCGTCCGACATCAATCCCTTCGACTGAAGTTGCCAAGACGCTCAGCATAAAGCATGGAAGCATAAATTCGGATCTATTCTAGTCTTTGCGTGAGCATGATACGGATGAGATCCGTGTCGGCCGCGACCGCCCGTTCCATTCGTTGTTCTTTGAGACCTCTGAAACCACTCAAAAAACTTCTTGAAAACAGTTCTTCACGTCGACTTATATCCTCTGTTCCCACTCAACACCAAACTATGACCTACAGTTTCAACGGCCCTTCGTCAAGCCACACACTTATCAAGAAAGTCGAATCCCCTTACACTCCACAGGAAGTCATTCAATGGCTAGAATCCATAGGGTACAGACATGAACTCACAGAACCCGAAATAGCTTCTGGATCATTCAAGACAACCCTTGAGAATCTTCATGTGCTCATTCGTATGCACCTCATCGCATTTCCCTTCGAAAACTGTGATATGCATTAGTGAGTTTCAAACTCTAGTCAACGTCCAGCTAGTTCATCAAACATGGGCCTACACCAGTACATCAGACCATTCTATGGATGTGACACCCCAGGGCATGTTTCGACGCACCATTCTTGGTCAAGGGGGTCGTACTGCTTCGGACTCAACACGCTATTTCACGGAATGTTGAGAGGGTTGGGATATCGGTAAGCCCCCGCCATCTGTAAAGGAGTGACCTAGAAACACCTTTACGTAGCGCGTACGCAGGGTCCGCCCGAGTTAACGACGCGTCAAGTCCGCCGAAGTTAGGTCCCTTGTCACACATGATCCTTCTGGTCCAACCAGACTCCGAGACCCATTTTCAACCAGTCTGCCTAGTTGATGTAGGCTTCGGTGGAGCATGCCTTACAAGACCAATCTATCTTCGTGACGGCGCTGTTGTGATGGGGGCGACACCCTCAGAAAAACATCGTTTAATTCGGGCGCCGCATCCTTCCTCGAGCTTGAACAGTGTAGGTGAGTGTATTGTTCGACAGCGTTCCAATTACGATAGCGTACCAATGCCCAGATGCAGATTCCGCTTTACTATGGTATCTTCAAATATCTCGATCAGGCAAGACCGAGTCAGCATGGAAGACTTTATATGCGTTCTCGGAAAGCGAGTCCTTTCCAGAGGACTTCATGAGGGCGTCAGTCTATATTTCACAGATGCCGAGCGAAAGCATCTTCTGGAAGAACCTCATGTGCGTCAAGTATTTTGTCGTTGATGAAGAAGAGCAGAGGCGGTTAGGACTTGAATCAAGCGCAAAGGATGTACATCTCGGAAAGTATATCCTCTTTGGCAGCGAGATTAGAAGATCCGTGGGCGGCCGTCAGCAAGTGCTTCAAATATTCAGAAGCGAAGGGGATCGAATACAGGCGCTGAGAGACTATTTTGGATTTGACATTGATGTCAAAGATGCGCATAACATTAATGGACGCGCTGCTGCTGTTATAACATGCACAGCAAAAGCCATACACAGTGTACAATAAAATCAGCCTGAAATTGGAAATCAGTGGTAAAACTCAGGAAAGCAGCGGTGTACATACATACTTATCTGATCCACTAGTTCAAGTCGCTTTCCATAATAGACGGGGACGTTTTCCCAACCAATGACTGAATGTTACCCCAGTCCAGCAAATCATCCAGCTGGATAGTTGGGGCAGGAGCATCGATGGAAGTCTATGATACCTCCATCGGGTGAAGGGGTGCAACATTTACCGGGTTATTGAGCTCGAAGGCCGCCAAGTCGAGATACGACTGAAGGTATAACAATCATAGAGGTCCACTAACACGCTGTAGAGTCGAGCACAGACAACACCAAGCACTAGGAAGCGCAATAGGGAGCAGCCAGGTAGATATCGACCCTAAGTGAAGATCGGCGCGTATTTGGTTACATTATACTGACGCCACCAATCAACTAGTATTCAAGGATACCACGATGGCGAGAATATCCTAAAAGCAGCCCTCATAGGCGTGGCGACACACCAGTCGTAGTAAGTAGGTCGTGGGAGAAAGAGAAAAATAGTTTGCAAAGGCAAGGCGGCTTCGTAAGAGCAATGACGTCGGTTAATAATAGCGGCAATATGAGAGGTGCCCTCTTGAACTTGTACCATCATCACACTCTTCCAATATGCCTGCACCACCAGAATTCATAAAGTTCATCGACGACAATGCTGAAAGCTTTATCAAGCGTCTGGCTGAGGCAGTTGCCATCCCAAGGTCAGGTCTGCCATGACTCCGTTGTGTAGTACTGCCCAACTGATCTATCGGTACATAACAGTGTGAGCGGCGATGCCAAGCATAGGCAGGACGTCTTCAAGATGGCCCACTGGCTCAACGCTCAGCTCAACTCATACGGCATCGAGACTCAGCTTACTGATCTCGGAAAGCACGTTATGGACGGCCAGGAGCTCCAACTGCCTCCCGCAATTCTGGGAAAGATTGGAAACGATTTGAATAAGAAGACTGTGCTTATCTACGGTCATTTTGATGTTCAACCCGTACGTTCTGGGTCGACCCTCATGTACCTTCCAACTTATGATTTTATAGGCTAATCTTTCTGATGGATGGTCCTCTGAACCGTTCACTTTGACCATTAACCGCGAGAATGGTCAGCTAGTGGGACGTGGATCCACAGATGACAAAGGTCCCATTCTTGGTTGGCTCAATGTTCTCCAGTACCACGCCGAGAACCAGAAGGAACTGCCAGTCAACATCAAGTTCTGCTTCGAAGGGATGGAAGAGAGCGGAAGTGAGGGTCTGGATGAACTTGTCCAGAAGGAGGCACAACCTGGTGGCTGGTTCGATGGCGTAGACTGTGTTTGCATCGTATGTCTTCATTCGTGAAAGGTTTATCGCGGTGCTAATCTTCCGAATTCATCAGTCCGATAACTATTGGCTCAACACCCGAACGCCCGTCTTAACTTATGGATTGCGTGGAATTTCTTGCTACAAGATTAACATCACCGGTCCTAGTCGGGATCTACACTCTGGTGTCTTCGGACGCACGATATATGAACCTATGACCGATCTCGTTATGCTTATGTCCAAGCTTGTGGATACACAAGGCCATATCCTTATTCCTGGCGTTGATGAAATGGTTCCACAAGCATTTGCGGATGAGCGTTCTCTGTACGAGAAACTCGATTATGCCATCGAGGACATTGAAGCAGCCGCCGGTGCTAGCATCGCGTTGTCCTCCGACAAGGTTGAAGTTCTGATGGGGCGGATGAGATCGCCCAGTCTGTCACTTCACGGAATTGAAGGAGCATTTTATGGTGCCGGCGCTAAAACTGTCATTCCCGCCAAGGTCGCTGGGAAGTTCAGTATCAGGTAATTGTGCATAGCCCTCAAATTCGGTTTACTAATCACGCCTCTACAGACTAGTGCCCCCTCAAACTCCGGAGAACATTGCACCCCTCGTAAATGCGTATCTGGAAGCAGAGTTTGCGAAACTGGGAAGCAAGAACAAGATGGTGGTGGAAGAGCTTCATGGGGGTAGGCCGTGGCTGGCTGACCTGAATCATTGGAACTTTGAGGCTGCTAAGGCAGCTACCAGGGTATGAGTTCCTTCTGTTCACTATAGGTGTAGTAAGCTATATATTTTGGCAGGCGGTGTACAAGCAGGAGCCCGACATGACGAGGGAGGGTGGATCCATACCCGTCACGTTAACATTTGCGGAAGCCCTTGGCGCAAATGTTGTCCTTCTGCCCATGGGGAGAGGGGATGATGGTGCACAGTGAGCTCATTGATTTTTTTCTTGTTGTTTCTGGCTTTCATCTTTGTGATAGTTCCACGAACGAGAAGTTGGATCGCTCCAATTTCATCGAAGGAGTAAGTTTTTCTAGTTTAATTTCAATGGCTAGATAACTAATATAACGATATCAGTCTAAGCTTCTAGGCACTTATCTCTACGAACTTGCGGCCGTCCAGGGGAAGAAGTAAACTGATCGTTGTACCAGTAAGCGATGGAAGAATTGGAAGATTGTATAATTATACTGATAGTGCGGCATGTCAATTGCTGGGTTGGCTTTTTCGATTCTAAGTGGCTGCGAAAGGCCTTTACTGCTTTTGTGGTGCTTCCGCCTTTATATTGCCAAGATTGTAACCCGTTCTTTTACCAGCGAAGGGACTGTTTTAGGGAATTTTGACCGCAGTCAACATATTTGATTGACCCTCAGTCTTGAAGCCACAACAGTATTTTCGACAGCACGCCTCTTCACAGGACCGGGTGCTCTGGTCGTAGATCGGGGCTGAAGACTACATACAAACTGAGGTCATGAACCCCTGCCATCGATCGGCCACCTGCCTATCAAAAAGTTCAAGGTGCTTGTCTAGACTAACAATCCATAACCGGGCGCATAGAACAGGATCTTGTCCTTTGCCACTATCCTCGTCTTCTGCAGCACCGGTCACGAAACGCGAAATGAACATCTGATGCCATAGTACTTTGTTGACAAAGAAAGGTGGACTTTCGAAGATCGATAGCCCTCAAACAAGAGAGTATAACCTCTCCATTCTCGTGGATGACAAGGGTTGACATGAAGTCTTCCGTCAGACCTTGGGCCTGCAGCGTGGGTGCCGTAAGGCGAGATGTCAGACGCAGGAAATCCAAAAGACGCCATGTGTTGCCTGAACCTCCCATGGCGCACCCTAAGCACAGTTCTGTAGAGTTTGTCGAGGAGAGGGAGGACGGGAGCCGTAGGTCATCCTTGTCGATGTGATATACAGATGAATGAGGGAAGGAAAAGCGAGGCAGAATATAACATGGGCCAGATTTCCATCTTCAGCCTCTTGACTTTCCCAGAGCATCAGGAAAGTTAATCGAGGACACTTGATCGTGTGTGGTGTATTGAGAAGAGAAGAGGTAGAACAATGGAGAGAGAGCAATGTCAACGGCGACGTACTCCTCAAAAATTTCAGGTTGGTCGGGCGTGAGAATACGAAGTGTAGGTAGTCATTTGTGACCAAGGGGCGTGAAACTTGGAAGAGGCCCGGCATGATTTCGCCGTTCCCAACAACGTGCAGCGTCTGCAAGAGAGGCGCTAGTTGGAAGGCATCAGCTGCCTTCATGTCCATCGGCGTCTCTTCAGGGAACAGAACACATAGGCTGCCCAATCTATTGAGGAATCCTCTGCAAACTGACAACAAAGAGAGTCTGGGATGACACGAACAGCACAACATCTGTCCACTGAGAGGTACTCGCCATGAGCTCCGGGAAAATAGGGTGCATGGTGATATCGCGAGAGCCCGAAATCCTCAAACTTAAATCACCCGTCCGTACACGCTGCAACCGAACCCAAATTTGAACGAATAAACAAAATCAGGGTCATTTTTGTTCTCGAAATTGAGTGTAATCCGGGACCAGAGCGCCAGGGTATTCAGCGCCACGGTCCTCCAACGCCAGCAGACTGCAGTGAGTGACCACGGAGGATATCCCGGATCTAAGGAATCCTGGTCCCTGGTGCCCGCGCATGACGAAAGTATCTCGCGCAGAACAGAATCAGAGAGGGCCCGAATGGGATGTAAGATGATTTTGGCTTCCTTGATACAGGTCTCGGTCTCTTGGCGACGAGAAGTCAGCAAGTCAAGTGTATTGCGCGCCAGAGCAATCTGGCGATGCAGATCTGCGATAGACACGACGGATTCGCCACCATTGTGATTAGCCTAGATTTTTCGGGGTCGACTGAGGCCTCATTGCTTTGTATCAGCTCTTCGACGCGTGGATGCTGAGAGCTGCATGTCATTAGCGGGTTGAGGTACGACACCGTACTGCGGGCAAGCGAAGGTCGAAGACATAGAAAGAGACGGAGAAAGGGTATTTTTCTATATAAACACAATATATTGGATGTCCTGTCTCGGGAACAATAGAAATACAAACAGACGTAGCGTTCACCAAGGCTGACACAGTCGGAATCTCAGGTTGATGTTCTTGGCTCCTCAATAATTTCTGATCCCCACCACTAGACTCATCAGCACTGGAAACAAATACTCCGTAACCGTACATAATTACCCCTTTAATGTCAGCGCCAGGCAAAAAAAGAAATTGAGCACACGACCGACAACGCGACTACAAGCAGATCGTCGTCAAAATGCGACCCCGCATTGACAGCTGTCGACTATCACGAGACCTACGTTCGCGTAATAATGTTAGTTACCGCGCTGTGTAAATAATAAGATGTTCTGTCCTATTGTTAGGATGTGGCTATAGAGGCCATTAGTATGTACAAGATCAGCTGTGGTAACTTTACGAAGGTATAGTCTGATATCTGATCCGGAAACTAGATGTGTTTTACAATGCAGCCCGCTTCGCTATCTTCTGATTGAGCTTAGCCTATCGAAATCGATGTTAGCACGAATATGCTGCAATCAAGGACAACGTACGATGACAGCGTCCATGTAGACGGTAGTGATGACCCAGTGTTCTCGTTTCATGTTAGAACCATAGAGGGACAACGCAAGATCCTTGGTCATGATACCATCCTTGTCAATGACCTCGATACAAGCACTCTCAACGTCGAGACAGAAATCACGAAGAGCGGGGTTGTTGTCGAGCTTGGCACGGTGGATCAAACCTCGGGTCCAAGCAAATATGGACGCGACAGGGTTTGTTGATGTTTCATTGCCCTTTTGGTGTTCCCGGTAGTGTCGTGTAACCGTTCCTGTTCGACGCGTCAGCAGAGCAAGACGGATATGAGAGAAGCTGAAACGTGCCATGTGCAGCTTCGCTCTCGATGATCTGGCCATCGGGCGTGATAAGTTCACTGGTCATCATACCAAGACTGCCGAAGCCTTGTGCGAGAATGTCACTCTGGACATCACCGTCGTAGTTTTTGGTGGCCCAGACGAATCCGCCGGAGGACTTGATTGCTTGTGCAACCATGTCGTCAATGAGCCTGTGTTCATAGTAAATTCCGGCCTCCTTGTAGAGCGCTTTATATTGACTACGCGAAATTTAGATTTTTGCGTAATGGCAGAAGTATGGCGGACGCACGTATCGTAAATTTCCTGGAAGATATCCTTGAACCGTCCATCGTACTTCTTGAGGATAGTGTTCTTTGTCGACATAAACAGAGGCATTTTTTTGGCCAGAGCCATCTTGAGGGAGGAGTGAGCGAATCCGGTGATAGATTCATCCGTGTTGTACATGCTCATGGCCACACCTGGGCCCTTGAAGTCGTAGACATTCAGCGTCGTTGGTTGGGAGCCATCAGTTGGAGTATACACCATCTGCAGCTTTCCGGGACCGGGCGCGACAAAGTCTGTTGCTCGGTACTGGTCACCGAAAGCGTGTCGACCAATTATAATTGGCTTGACCCAGCCAGGGATTGGCTTGGGAATTTTCTCGAGAATGATTGGTTCACGGAACACCGTGCCCCCCAAGATATTCCGGATCTGTCGCCGTACAGGGGTGAGCTGGAGCGCCGAAGAGTGCAGGTGATGAGGCTTACCGTTCCGTTTGGACTCTTCCACATCTCCTTCAACTTGAACTCTTCGACACGGGCCTCGTCCGGTGTAATTGTAGCGCACTTGATGCCGACCTTGTACTCCAGGATGGCGTTGGCAGAGTCGATGGTCACCTGGTCGTTGGTCTGGCGACAAGCTCAGTAAGAGAGCATCAGAAGAGAATACCGACGCACTGCATCGCGGTTCTCGAGGCCAAGGTCGAAGTACTTGATGTCGAGTTCAAGGTAGGGCAATATGAGCTGGCGAGTGCAGGTAAGGATCTGCTGTAGCATGCAACGTGAAGACGAGACGAACCTCCTCCTTTATTTTTTTCCAGATGATCCTGGTCATCTCGTCGCCATCAAGTTCGACGACAGGGCCTTTGACGACAATCTTGGTGTTCATGCTGCTGGCTAATGGGATGGTATCAGTTGGAAACACGGAAGAGATAGGGGGCGTATTATAGCTCTGGGGCCGTCCTATCTCAAGCCGGATCGCCACAGAGTAAACCGGCACTCACGCGTCGTCGAAAAATATCGCCCAATACCCTGCGCTGTCTGTCGGTGCGCTTGCCCTAGGTAGCTGCATGCCAGCAGTCGAATATTTCGGGTCGAGTACCTTCCCAACATGGTGATAGCGGTCGTAGAAGACGATGAACAAGCTGGAGAACTGAACGCGCCGCTTCAACGTTGGCACGAAATTTCAATTCCTCCCACAGCCGAAAGGAACAAGGATAATCAAAGTCAAGGTTGTTGGTAAGGTCCAACAAGATATATAATCCGGATTCGTGATCACAAGTTCAAACTTGCATGCTGGCATTGATCACGATGAAAAGTCTAGGCATCTTCCTCGGCCGCAATAACGGAGACATACCACTTTTTATTTTTCTAGGAAAAACAGCGGAAAAAAACATGAGCTATATAAGAATGAAATGCTGCTCTACGTCGCTATAGTCTACTTCGTGGTCGCTCTACGTCGACCAATTTTACAGGCGCCCCGGCCGATGAACATTAACACCCGACGGAACACCGTAAAAGTCCAGAAAACGGCTTATCCATGGTACGGGCTCGTAAGACTAGTCCGACGCCAGTGGCACCTCCAATAGTATTGAGCACTATAGCCCAGATAACGACAGCAAACGGCTCATCATCACCTAGTATCGGTCGAGCAATCTCGGCCACGATGAGCGCAATCTCGCCTCGAGCCATCATTGCTGTACCTAACAGGGTAGCTGACTGGATGATTGTCAATACATGGGGACCATCATCTCGGTCAGGCCAGATGAGCATCCAGATGCCTACAGTGGCTTTTGCGATGCCCATGAGGAGGGAATATATTATGCCTCGCCATACAACCCGATGAGAACCATGAACTGACGCTAGTAACCTGATGGGGAGAGCTGCCCCAATGGACGCAAAGAACAATGGCGATAGCAACACTTGCAGAATGGGCATGATGCAGTTCGTGAACGCATGGATAGGTGTGATAATCTGATGGTCTTCTATCTTATCCTCGCTTTCCTCGCGCGATGATAGCGCGACAACATGGGTGAGTAGCGTGCCAGCAAGATATGCTCCGAACAGCTCACTTGTCCCCGAGTAATTTGCACCTGCCACGTAACCTGCCAGAACGAAAACCAACATGGACAGCTGTACACGCTGGGTGCGTGGTCTGTCTTTCCATGCAGCTGGGATACGGAACACTAAGAAGCGTAGGAGCCGTGATATGATAAAAGTAAACAGTCCAACCGCCACCGAGACCATGATTGGCCGCACGATAGTCTGCCACTTGATGGACACGGATGCCTCGTCAACCGAAGAGATTTCGGAGATAATGCCGGCGATGACTAGGCCCACAATGTCATCGATGAGAGGCACTCAACAGTACTACACCTGAACCGGGAGTAAGCAATCTGTAAAGGTGGCCAACAATGGCACTGACCTGTCCTCGTTTTCTTTATCTCCAGACTCAGTAAAGCCAACGTTGTACTAAGAGACGTGGAACATAATGCTGCGCCTGCGGCAAAACCATGGAGAACCGTATACTTGTATCCAACAGTGAGCAGGAGGATTGAGAGTCCAATGGGGAGGCCCACGCCTGTTAGTGCCACCAAGAGGGATAGCCAGATATTCTTGTACAGCAGGGACATGTCGGTAGTCAGTCCTGCCTCGAAGACTATGAGCAAGAGCCCAATGTATCCAATGATCTGGAAGGTTGTTTGAGCGTCTGTCGGCAGGATGTTGGCGGCCTCTTGTCCATAAATTATCCCTACGAGGAGGGAGCCCAGCAATCCAGCCTCGATAAGATAGCTGGCGAGCCCCTCTGCGAGGTTGATGAAGAAAAGAAAGGAGGCGAAAGTGAAAAGGATAGGAATTTCAGGTATTGTGTATTCCAGCATTTTCGGAGTAGCTTCATCGGACTTCCATGCAGGAGACGTTTACTTTCGCCTTACGCCAAGTCGAACAGGCTCTCCACTTCAATATTCCCACGGATTTGATGTGATCGGCAATTTCAGCTTTATTTGCAAGTGCTCTATAGAAAGTTCATCATCGTCCATCAGAGTATGGACGATTCTTAAGGTTTCCTCGCTTAGAAGATCTTTATCTCTGGCTCTTACCTTGGGATTGCGGAGATACTGTTTGTACAATCATTAGGATGCAGCCCTGCATTATAGAATATCTCGAGGCTGACAATGTGTGGGTGCTTGAATTTTGGACTGGGGGAACGACTCGGACCGACCGCAAAAAAAATTGGGAGCGTAAGCGAACAGCACCAAGCCCAAATAGCCAAGAAATGATGCGGTCTCCTGACTATCGACTCTTTGCAGACGCCATCATGCAGATTTGAGTATTAAGCGCATCCTAATTCATACCCATGCGGCTCGAGGAGTCGTGTAGAAGGCGTACGCGTTTAGTTCGCCTCAATCATGATGTTGACAGCCTGTAAGGGTTTCGCGCGAGTTGGTCGCCGAGTGGTCGATAGCCGATAGACCCTAGTACTCTACAGGCTGTTCGATCTGCAGATCACGCTGAAGATCGTATAACTTGGAATGCTTCCGACTAGTGGGAGATAGATACAACGTTGACTAGTCTGTTCCTTTCACTTTGTGCTGTACGCGTCGACTTTGTCAATGTCAAAATTGGTAGTGGTGAGGTGTGAGATACAGACCGTGATAGATTCTAAGGTATCAAAGGTCAGAGAGACTGACATGAGGCGGTCTTGGAACGGGCTTGCAATCTAGACAAAAATTCGAAAGTCCGTATCCAAACCAGATAAGAATATACACCAGCACCAACGTCAGGTTGCAAGCCCTTCAATTCGCTACCAAGCATCGATGTATTGTCGCTCATCAGGAAGTTTTGCGGTCTGTGGCGATTCCTCATGAGGTTGAATGTCATCACCAAATTCGCATAGATAGTTTTTTTTTGCATGCCAAAGTAAGTTAGCGGGATTGAGTAAAGCGATTGCAGTATTGGAGATGTAAAAGCCCAGAAATAACTTTAAAAATGCCGGTACTCACAATTGATCCTTCCCTCGTGCCGCTCCATGCTTCCCACCGATATACACAGAAATGACGGCTCGAACGACCCAAGGATTCGGAGGCATCATTTCACTGGCATAAGTGCCGGTATATTCTAGGAGACGACAACTAGAACTTGAAGCCTGAGTACTTGGGTACCATGTTACCTTGTAACAGTGACCACAGAACTTGACTTTTCCGCTGCTACGGTATGCCAATCGTTTTTACATAACGGAAACACAGAGAGCGACTTGGATATTATCAAATAAACAGGGGTGGTCAATCAATAGCGTGGCGCAGTTCAGGAACATACCCTAGCCTGAGAATTCGATGAGTCCCGGGTTGGTTCGTTAAACGGATTCAGAGGCTAAAGAAAACTTCGTTGGCCGAGTATCGCGCCAGCATTAAGTACTTCAAACATAAGCCTTCGAAAGCACCAAAACCTGGCATGGATTTGTACGCAAAGCTGTCTAGAACCGGATAGGTGTTCTAGAAGAGCGTCGTAGTGACAGGGAAGCAAAAGAGCGGTGACATAGGGTATTGAATAGCATGCCGTCACCTTGGGAGGACGATGGGCGAAGAGAAAACCGGCAAGCTTCAACATGTATCAAGGGAGATCAATGATAAGAAAGCCCTGACATATCCTGCTAATAACGAGAGAAAGGAAACGGAGACAAAAGACAGCGGAAGAATAAAGGGACGGGTCAGAAAAATTTCCGAAACCGATAAGATAAGATAACACCAAACCTAATCTTGTTTCTCGCGCACGAGCCTTCCACTGTCTTCCGCATTTGTTCCTCATCGACCTTTGTTCAGTCCGCGATGCCGGGAACATCAACTTCGCTCGATTCCCTCAGCTCACCTTCGCCGTCGCCGTCGCCTCCACCAGATAACTTGTCTAAAGCAGAGCCCAGCAGCGCGGGTCTAGACGGTGATTCAGAGCTTTCAGAGTTGACGGAGGATGAGCAGGACGACCAGACGAATGGACATGGCCCTAATGGCAGTAGCAGGCGTGGAAGAAACCATTCCGGTAGCCGTGGCATGCGTCCTTCGCGTCGAGGTGGCCGACGAAAACGCAACAGTATCGTACCAGCACCCATGTGGGGATGGGCTGCAACAAAGTCCTCGAGTGCCGTCGAAGAAGAAGAGGAGGAAGAGCGTAGTAAGCCTCATAATGTTATGGAGGAGGAAGAAGAGGGTGAGGAGGAAGTTGCAGACGATGGCCAGCCTAAGCAACCGGGCTTGTCCATCGTGGCTGACGATGAGCTCGATCATCCTGTTCCTGCACCACCACCACCACCCATCGACCAGTCCCTTGGTTCCGTTGCTCCCACTCCATCAATCACCTCTAGTCACGAAATGGCAGCATTGGACCTCGTGGGGCTGGCCTTGGCGGTGGCCGAAAAGGAAAAGAACGCCGACAAGTCACGCAAGGAATCCATCGACAACGACGATGACGGAAAGGATGAACTCGCCGACGATACTGACGGCGAGGTCTCCGATGATGACCCTGCGCAGCCCAACGTCGATCGCGACAACGACAATGATACCGATTCCGAGGAGGAGCAACTCAAAGAGGAGGAAGAGGAGGAGGAAGAAGAAGAAGATCCCAAGGCCGCTCTTGAAGACGAGCTTGAGGAGGATGTCGATATGACTGCTCCTCCTGTTGAATCTATCGCTCCCGTCGTTGCAGCCGCTTCTGCATCGTCCATAATGGCGGGCTCAGGTGTCGTCGACCCCGGTTCACCATCTCCTTCGGCGTCCGAAGGTTCTCCATCTCCTGCCTCCTCACGTTCCCCATCCCCAGCTCCACCTCTTAAGTCTCCTGTCAATACATCGCTCCTGGCCCAGCCCGCTAGTGCAGCGCCACCAGATAACGCGGATGAAGAGGAAGAAGAGGAGGAAGAGGAGGAGGAAGAAGCGGAGGAGCCACCCCCCAAGCCTGACATTCCACCGACTACGAAAGGGAAGGGAAAAGGCAAGCAGAAACCCGAACTTAACGTCGGCGCTGAGGACCAAGATCAGGACGCTGACATTGACGCTGATGTATCTCTTGATGATGATATGGAGGTTGAGATGGAGTCAGATTTGCAACCTGCTCATCGTGCAGAAGCTCTAGAAGTGCTCGCCGGGATTGAATTCAAATTTGGGCGGTTGAGGGAAATTCTTTATGTTGAAAGAATGCAACAATTGGCATGGGAAGAAGCTCTTATCCTTGAGGGTGCGCTATATTCTGCTCAAAATTTGAAGTTTTCACTTCACGCCTTGTTTCCCTATTCAGGTACACATCCCGAGCTCATTCATTACCAGAAGGAGTTGTCTAACCGACGAGATAAACGCATCGAACTCGCGTCGCGTAAGCGTGAACTTGAAATAACCACTATCATGAAGAGGAGACGCGTACATGAAGATGGAACCTGGAGTTGGTGGAAGGTATGCTACCATTGACGCGCTGTTTTACCGGTTCTGATGGTACGCATAGCATGAGAGAGACCAGCTTCAAACTGTTATGATCGCGGATAATAATCGCAAAAAGAGAAAGTTGGAAAGAGAGCGAAGGGCTGTCGAGCGGCCCCAGTCTGGTGCGTTCCAGCTTGTTTCTGTCAATGTGTTGTTAATATTTGGCACTTTAGCTCGACGGATTCCTAGCATACCGCAGGATGCCCCTCCACCACCGACATTACGCCAGATCGTTGATTCGTTTCCCTTTGGCTCCAAGAAGCAAAAGAGCACTCCTTCCATCTCGCACACGGTTTATCCGGAATTGTCTACGTTAACCCCTGCAGAAGTAGCCAGAGATCTGGATTTCATATATTCACTTCGACGCCAGTTCGAACAACCACGAATACCACCTTCTGGCATGGGCTCTCACATCAACGGACCAACAGGACCTCCCATGGTCTATGACCCTTATCCCGACCCGTTCTCATCTGGCTTCTCTGGCAGAGATGGAAGGATGCCTCCGCCGACCCAACCATCGTATCATCATCCTCCTCTTCCCCCACCAATGATGGCACAAGCTGGTCCACCTTCAATACCGGCATTCCCCGGGTTCAACGGTAATTCTAGTGGCACAAACTCAAATCGCGGCCACCACCAACATATATCTTCTAGACCTGGAAGTCGCGGTGCTTCCATACATAATACTTCTGGGAGTAACATTCATGGACCATCACCATTTGCACCCATGGATCAGGATTTACCTGGTCCTGGGGGGGGTGGTTCCCATCATCCGCCACACCCATTTTCACAGCCACCTTCCGGATACCATGCACCGTCGCGGAGATCGTCAATGTCTCCGGCCCAAAATGGCGCGCCTAATAAGGGTCCCGGACAATGGATGGGTCCCGGAATGGGAATGGGTGCGTTTGGCCTAGGTGGACCATCAAAAGCGCCTGATTGGATGGATCGTCGGGCCGATTTGGAGGAGGAGGACCGGAGAGAACGAGAGCACCGAGAACGGGAAAGGGAACACAAGGAGGCCGCTGACCGCCGAGAACGGGAACGTGAGCGGGACAAGGAGATGGAGCGACGAGAAAGGGAGAGGGAAGGATACCACATGCAACCGCAGCACGTAATGCATCGACACTCTTCGCATCCCCACGTTAATCCTGTACCTCACTCCCACCATCACCATCGGACCCACCACCACCATGTTCTCCACCACCACCATGGCGCGGCCCCTCCGGGCCCTTCGTTGAGTCCGCGCTCGTCTCGTGATTTTGAACGACCACATAGTCATCCAGGTGCTGAAATGATGGGTTTTTCTGCGGCAAAACCACCACAACCGCTTGCACCTCCACATCATTGGAAAGGGGAGGAACCTCCAGACTTCAGGAGTAAACATAATGGTCGACCACCAATACCTGATGAACGTGAGCGATCAGTCGCGGTACCGTTCGTAATGGGCTCGTCAACACCGAATCGGTCACCGCGGAATTCATGGAATGCACAAGATGACTATCGTGCAGCGCCAAACTATGTGAGTTCACCAGGACATAGATACTCTTCGGCCTCCTCTACCTCTTCAAGAGCCGGTCTACCAAATCCCATAACGGTGTCTCCGCAGACACGGACACTACCTCCCCCTACCTCACCAAATCGGTACCGGGATCGAGACGATCCGTTAAAACACCGCGCGCTGTCGCCGGTATCGAAGATGGGCGTTCCTATCCTACCTCCACTCGAAGGTAGAAATTCCGCCTTGGTACCTGGAGAGGGGAAGAATGGCACGTTGCGGATGGTCAACGGGGAAGGACCTGGCCTGAAGGATGGAGCTGTTGGCATTGGTCTACACGTAGGGGTGAGAGAAATGGACAGGAGAAGTTCGCCGCCACCGCGGTTAGCACCACCAACTAAGTTGATGGTCGATGGACTATAGCGTTGTATATGTTGTTTACTCTTTTCTGTCGCCTCTGTGTCACCTGTCTTGGTCCGCCTTATTATCTGAGTTATGGTTTTCCTCTATCGCTCTGTTTTTTTTAGTATATATTTGGTTCCCTATGGTATTTGTTACCTGTCTACATACATAACGTCCTTGCCTGTCGCAATATAGTGAAGCTATTCTTGTCTTGTAATAACATCAGAAAGTTAAAGGTGCCTCATTTTTTAACTACAGGCTTTATGATCGCGTAGGCATATGGCCAAGAAATTTTATTTGCCTATTTGACTACGTGGAAAGCAAGCCTCGTGGAATTGACGGGTATCGATGATCGGAACGTGCTGTTGCTTCCGACCATTAGCGATTACCACAATGAAAATATAGAAAACCTATTTAGGGGTACGAACTCGTGCTGATGAGTATAGTCAGCGCCTGGAAAAACGCCGGGAACAACCACCTGTGATCTTCTGAAAAAAAGCCGCGCTGATTTCATGAACAAAAACAAAAGTTCCGTAGTTATTGGAGGAAGCATGATACTTCGTTTCTGTCAATACGGCACCGACTGGTTCGATCAGATATCCCGAAGCGATCCACGGAGAGATTCTGTAGTGACGCAATATCTGAACCAAACAAACGAAATTTCATACGCGGTAGATGCGGACCAGCACGGACCGGTCCGAATGTCTTTCGTTGCGGTTATGTTCAACGCCTGTATACTGCCCAGCGAACACGCGGACCGTCGGGCTTAAGTTTACAAAGGAGAAAGGGGTGTTGCGATCAGTACGAGATGTCGGAGTCACTCATGCAGTTTTAGTCAGTGGTCTTTTCGACATCAACTCTGGACAAAAACACAAAACACAAGTCTTCGCAGAAGGAAAAAAAAAAAAGAACCTAGGCACAGAGCAAAAGTTTGAAATGGTTTCCGACGGTTCGAAACATGCACCTTGTGGATCAATACTGACAAAGACTGCGGTGGTGTTGCGCTACCGTCAGTTCTGGAAGCTAGCTAGGAGCGCCACGACAAATGCAAGCATAGTCAGGCCGAAACGTAGGCAATTGTTCACGATCGCGGAAGAAGGGGGGGCAGGGCAGGCCGAGAATTAGGGACTAGCACGGATACGGACCCGTGAACGCGCCACTTCCTTTCCAAGTTCTAAGGCTCTCACACTGGAGTGGCCGCGATGGTGGTTATTAAGCGCAATTCGAAAATTTTATGAGTTGAACCGCATCCGAGCTCCGAATGAGGAAAGCAAATCGCGTACTGAAAGCGTGTGACTGCGGATCTGAGCCTCAGGGCTAACCAGAATCATGTCTATAAACGGAAATGGCGCATTATCTCGATTCGCAGAAAAGAGTAATTTTGTATGTTTTTATCAGATTGTGTGGATATTTCGTACCGCGTTCTATCCTCGGCCGAATCGTGATTTCAATCGGTCTAAGAACTCTGCTTTTCACCTTATGGATGCATCCGACGCTTTGTGAGTTTCTCTACTTTCGTCGTTAACGCCCATTTGGCCGCTCTCCCTTCCTCATTCCCCTTCAGGTCACCCAGTGCAGCCTTCTCAGTCCAGGTTCCTGAGAATGAGCATCTTCTCAGTCCAGGACTCGTCTTATTTTATTAATGACAATCCTGAACATCCTGATTCTACGGTTCATTCTCAGGTCCCTGTGAAGACTGAGTCTTCGCCGTCTCCGGATTTGTTACCGGCTTCTGCTTCTCTCCAAAATATTCGCTTCTCGTTTCGCTCACAACCCTCTTCATCCCACGGTTCTTCTCATTCATCTTCCCGTCAACCTTCCGAAGCGCCTCCACTTGTTCCCCAGTTCGTCTACCGTTTTAGTCAGGATACTTCTTCAGACTACGGACTCATGTCCTCCGTCAACTCTTGGTCTCCTCAGCACGAAGATTCCCAAATGGACGGACACATTGGTCTCCAGAACGCAATGTCGTTCAGCGACGAGTACGAAGAAGTGGGCGACCTCATAGAGTTGCCTTCCATGGCTGGGAGCAGTGGTGGTTTGGCGCATCTCTCAGGCATCGCAGGAGAGAAGCCAATCCGTCGCAGAAGTAGCAAAGGTGCGCCCCCAATAATTTACTCGTCGAGCTCAATGTTTGACCTTACCCTCTCGTACATGCCCAGCATGCGACCAATGTCGTAAATCTAAATGTAAATGCGAGCGCACATCTCCCGAAGAGCCTTGTCGCAGCTGTGTGATGCTCGGTACTCGTGAGTGTCGAGTCTTTTACTATTGTCTTTTCATTGCTGTCTGTCTTGCTCCGCCACTTTGATCAGATTCTATAACTGATGTAGCGGCACCGTCATTTCCTTTCCGGGCTTGGCGTGATTTCCCTGCATGCCATGCACATCGTGCTTTTCTCGCTCTTCTAGCCCTTCTTGTTTTCCGCGCGATTTCCGTGGCGCTGCCCTGTCTTTCTTTTGCTGACCATTTCGGTTATTTCTGTAGCATGCACTTTCCTCGGGCCCTCGCGGAAACGAGGACCACCGAAGGGATACATTGATGCCATTGAGGCTCGCCTTCATCAAACCGAGGCCCTTTTGGGGATCATGATCTCATCAGCGGACCCCAGAGCGCAGACGCTTCTCCAAGACATTGCGCAGGTTCGTGTCTTTATTTGTCTGTCTTCCGTGTTCTTCTCGGACTCGGTACTAAACATCTATCAACTTTCCTTTTTTCCCATGGAAGAATGAACGCTTCCATCCTTGATTTCATCATGAGCGACATCAATATGTCCACGGGTGTCATACTCGTACTTCTTAGAATTCCAGCCCACGAGATCCGTTCATTCTGTTCCGTTCCGACTTTGCTTTAGCTCCCTGCAGGGAAGTTGAACTTTCTGACTCTATTATTTACTCAGGATTCCCTTGCAAGAGAGATAATTAACCGCGTCGACAACTCCCCTTACGGCGTGAAGGGTCGGAAAGGCGGAGATGGCGAGAAAACAGCGGGTCCTTCCAAGTCGCGGCACTTGACGGCCGAAGTAGCTTCTCAGAAAGCTGAAGACAGCAAACCTGAACTTACATCAACACAGTATGTCCTTTCCTGTCGGACGGTCATTTTTTTAACTCATGATCTGTTTCAAAGTCCATCCAATGAATGGCAGGATCGAGTCACGCATATGCTCGACCTCCTTCGCCGGGATGCAGCCGCCCGGTCTACTGTCTCCGGGCCTTCAGACCTACCTTTACCAAGTTTGAACCATCAACAAACGTCCCAATCTCGTTCGGCACGCGATTTGCCTTCTCTGATAACTTCAATTCCATTGAGCCGGTCAACTTCGTATCAGCACCCTGAGCACGAATCTGCATCTGCAAGCGATGGTAGCCACTCACCTGGTAGGAGATTACGACGAAAAGTCGACAGCGGCGATGTACCTTATCCCTCATCTGCTCCGCCTTCCGCGTTGTCTCCAATCCGTTCTAACAGTGCATTTGATTTCCGCTCGTCGGTATCACCGGTGCGTGCAGGGAAGAGCGCTGGTGTCATTCGGAGGTCTGTAAGTGATATTGTAAACAGAACGGTACCGACACGGAGTGCCAGTCCCGCCGGAAGCTTCAGTTCGGAGAGCGATGAGGACGATTTCCTTGGCGCCGTTGGTCAATTAAGCTTGAATGAGGATGAGGAGGTGCGCTATCATGGTAAAGCCAGTGGCCTCTACCTCCTCGGGGGAACAGAACGACATGACAATAGAAACCAAGGCGGTATCTGGTCAGTCGCCTTTATTTGTTCCCGCTTGAATCATTGAGCCTGAATGTTTGTGAACTCCTAACAGGCGCTTTCCCAAGGCTAGGGTATGGCCCGCCCTACCCACTAGTATTCCCGTTCAGGAAAAATTATCTACCCACCTTCCTTCACCTGCGTTGCAAGACCATCTACTTAATCTTTATTTCACCTATGTGCATCCGTTTCTTCCAGTTATCCACAAGCGCGCTTTCCAAGAAGCGTACAAGGCGGGGTCAGTACTTTTATTTTTCGCCCTTGCGCTCATGTCTGATTATCCGCGATAGCCCTGACACGCCACCGTCGGAGTCGGGTGCTCGTTCTCCTTCAGGATCTCCCTTCAACCGCCGTTCTCGACATGTACCGAACCTTCTCCTCCTCGCCATGTTCTCCTTGGCTACCCGATACGCTGATGACCCTTCAAATCCAATGCCATCGCCTGATAGTGGTGTGATGTGGGCGGCCGGTGATGAATATCTCGACCGCGCTAAGGTATTGCTTGACGGGTCTTACTCGAGCTCAAGACCGATGACTTGTCAGGCCCTGCTCCTTATGGGGTACCGAGAAATTGGTATAGGGGCTATGGCTCAGGCATGGACCTACATTGGTATGGCCATACGCATGGCACAGGATTTAGGTATGCACCGGAGCGCAGATGGCTGGGCGCGGCGAGAGTTAGGCGGGAACCTCTTTTCGGATGCGGAGCTACAGACACGACGAAGGATTTGGTATTCATGTGTTGTCATGGACAAGTACGTCTCGTCCTATATTGGTTGGTCGTTTTTCATCATTCTGGGTCCTTGCGTCTGAATTTCGCGTCCGTGCGTTAGGTCGGCCGCTGGCTATATTTGAGCGGGATTTCGACACTCAATTACCGAGTGAGTTGGATGTACGTATTCCCGGCCCTCAGATCCCGGTGTCAATTTGTTGACGAATTGTAGGCAGAGGAGCTGGAAGATTGGAAACCGCATACCCATCTAATGCACGATACCCGAGAAAAATCTGGAAGACCTAGTTATATTATATCTTGCTTTAATGCATCAGCCACTCTATGTATGTCCGTATTCTCTGAGATGATGATGATATTCACTTTTTTTGTAGCCGGCATAATCAGTTTGATTGTCCAAGCCATCTATGCCGTTCGTCCAGTGTCTAGCCGTCATGCAGAATCGGTGTACCTGGAGAGTATGCTCGATAAATGGTACCTGGATTTGCCCGCTCATCTCCAACACGATCCTGGATCTCTAAAACACCCGGTCCCGCTGCCACATGTCTTGACACTTCATATGCAATACTGGTGCGCAGTCCTCCTTCTACATAGGCCATTGTGAGTCCACGAATGCTTTCCTATTACTATTACTAAGGCGCGTCACAATGACAGCATCAGGCATGTCATCCGAAGGTTAGTTTGAGTTCGTCCTTGGAAAAATTCCGGGTGCTATCTAATTTCTTTCCCTGTGGTAGTCCAAATCCTAACGAAGAGGACGGCCGTACGGCGTCGCAAAAGAGCTATGAGCTTTGCGTGGGCGCGGCAAATCGTATCACTGCTATCGGTAAAGCTTTCCTTATCTTGTGTGCGGAACCATCATTAAAATTTTCTCATTCGAAGCTACCTTATACAAGGAGACATACTCTTTGAGGGGATGTCCCGTCTTCCTTTGTTATTATGTTTTTACAGCTAGCATTATGCATGTTACGAGCAGTGAGTGATGTTTCGAAGCCTGATCTTTGCTATGTTCATCAGCTTCTAGCCTCTGTCTACCCTGGGGACCCCCAAGCACGGCTACGACTCTCCAAATGTATGGAAGTTCTCAAGGCTATGGCCGTTCTCTGGCCAAGCGCTGGTCGAGCTCATGAGCTTCTTCGCGGTGCCGGAGTGAACTTTGGGCGTCAGATTCGCCCTGCTGAGCCGCCCAAATCAGCCGATCGGTACAAGCGTCCAGCCGAAGGGTCTCTCGACGACTCCTCTAATCGCAGCGTCGGAATGCAGACTTATGGCAACATGCGACCGTCCAATAACTACGGCGCCTCTAATCTTCACCCCCCTCAGGCATTTCCTGCAAACGGCACCGCGGACGTCCAGTATACCCAACCCTCGTCATACTACTCATCCTATGATCGTCCATGGGTGTCGGAACACTCAAGCCATAACGTCCCATATCCTGGACCGTTGTCTACCTCTGCCCTTCCGCAGGTGTACAGTACTGGTCTGGCTGACGGGCGTCCTTCTTTAAGCCGAACTGTTGGCCACGGAGTGGAGCATCATCCCCGGTATTCTCAATACTGGAATGATTATTCCACTTATTCGCCTTTGGACCACGGGGTTGAATACCCTCAGACAGGGGCGGTTCACGAGCCTCAAAATCCTCTCACCCATTTGTTCATGCCGGAACAATATAACGTTTATAGTGAGTCCCAACCGCACCTTGTCGTTGACGGCATTCGAACTTCTCTTCGCAGATAATACCACTTCCTCTAACCCACAATAATCCATGTCTTTGTCCTTGTTTGTATTGTAGCATTTCCTTGTCCCTTCGCTCGGCTAGTTTATGATATTCCTATTAGAAGACCCAAAAGTTTAAATCTATTGCTGTATCCTGTAGCCTTTCTCGTACTCTCCACGCCACTGCTAATGCAAAAGTAATTGGATAATTAATGACTTACACTGATCAGTAGTGATATACGATATACATGGTCAAAATGAATTTCATGTTGATCATTGAGAAGCCAAGAATGAGCGAAGATTTCTGAAGCCTCGGTACAAGGGCACTGGTGACAGCATAATCAACCGTTTCAAACTCCTAGCCGTTTAAGCACCTCACCAATGCCAAGAGGATGATCAATCAGTTCGGTTGCATGGCTCGACTTCCAAAGGGAGACGTTTCCGCTTCACACGGCTTAGTGTGGCGTTCCTGGCGGACCCATATAAATCCATCCAATGGCGTCCAAACCTCACTAGTACTGACTTGAACACCTCGCGTAGACAATTTGGACCTTCTGAGATCAGGGGGATACACCCAATTCCATTGAGCCTTAGCTATTCAGAGGGAGGTATCAAAATCCCGGTTCGTTGGTACAGGTACCCTATTATCAGACTCAGGGAGTGTTCAAAAATAAGCGCAATAGAGGACAATTGGGGACAATGAAATGTCACCCAATCAGAACAAACATTCATTGCAATTCCAGGTTATTATTAAAACTAAGTCCCCGCAACTAACTGTCATTTGCCTTCTCGGCGCACTCCTTCACATGGCCCAGGCCTGAGCTAGCCAAAAACGAGGTGTTCGCGCCGTCAGAAATGACGTTGTCTCGGTGTCGTCTTAAATGAATGACGACCATCTATAGTTTTTCTACGCCAGTGTCAAAAACGCGGGTGCGATTTTGGGAGGTCCGAGCATGCGCCTGGGTCCGGACGACGCTCGTCCCTGGCCACTGGTCACCAAAATTAATTAAGTCTGTGGTCCCAAAAAATCATTGTACATAGCGCCGACCATATTGACTTCTACGTGGATCCATCTTTCCTTCATCGGACATACAAGCTCCACCTTTCGATGGTGTCACGGACGTTTTAAAAATTCCGAAGAAACTGACCCAGTCGTATATCAACAGATGCGTACACAAAATGATGATTAGGTGATTAAATGGAAGCTTGGGTTCAAAGATTCGCTCCGCTCTCCCCTGGACCTTCTTCAAGCTGTGGGTCACATCACTGGTCGCCGATGTACTGATGAGCTGAACCACCGCAACTCGACCTGCTCAGCTGCGCATACTACTGTAATCGCAATGCTTAAGCAAATGGCGGCCAAGCCCGGTATCACAGAGCGAAGCGAAGCGGCTGATAGCAGGTATTCTCGTCCGTTTAGAAGAGGAAGTCTCTTCATTTCTTCTAATGTTGAATTCGCATTCATATTCTCTTGGTCTGTTTTCGGTAGAGAGAAGAGTATGGGCGCGATTCACGTCAAATTCGCGTGGCGTGGCGTGGCAGGGTAAGAATTCTTAATGAAAAGTACAGATAGAATACAATTCGATAATGGTACATCTAGCCGCAATCGCCGTAAGAACGTCCGAAATGATAACGGTCCTGGCAGTATCCAAAATATCGCACCCAGAGGTCAGTGACAAAATGCCCGGGAGCCTACGCTTAGTACAAATAATACTCAGAGTAAGACACAGCGCCCATTTCCAAGCTTGGGCAAGGGCGGACCTGAGGTAGGTTAAACCACGTGGTAGTAAATGATCGATATTTGCCATCAAAAACCCTTTCCCCGCGCAATGATAGCTGATCCATCAGCTACGAGTCCCTTCCTAGCTACATTAGATGCTATTACCCTCAAACTACCAGAAAAGCTTCGCAAGCCAAGGGTTGGTATCATTTGTGGGTCTGGATTGGGTGGCCTTGTGGATGCTCTTCGAGAGATCGTCCTGATACCTTATGCTACCATTCCTGGGTTCGCACAAAGCAGCGGTATGTAGGTGCTTTAGTTTGGACTACTTCAGAACTGAACAGTATTCTAGTACCTGGGCATAAAAGCTCTCTAGCTTTTGGGATAATTGGCAGCGGGGAAGGTGTGCCAGTTGTTGCCATGCTTGGCAGAGTCTGTCCCTTCATATTTGGTTGAAACCGGATTTGACATTGAGCCCGATAGTATCATTCCTATGAGGGCCATAAGTTGTCAACTGTCATTTATCCTGTCCGAGTCATGGCGAAACTTGGGGTCACTGATCTTATTGGTGAGGGCCAGTTACGCCTTGGCTGTTTAGAATACTTATGGAGCTCAGTGACTAATGCATCTGGTGCCCTCAACCCCGATCTTGCTGTCGGAACAAGTACGTTTTCGCTCATTTATATCTGATCTCATATGACATGCGTAAGTACTTAGTCGTCGTTATCCATGACCATCTGGCGCTGCCAAACCTCACAGGGATGAACCCTCTGCTCGGCCCCTTGATCTCTCCAGAACATCCCCACTTCTTGGCGGTATCTGATGCGTACTCAACATCTCTCCGACGCCTCGTCTTCCTCGCTTCACATCAACTTTCTCTCGGAACAGACGCACTTGCAGAAGGTGTCTACGCGTGGGTCAGTGGGCCTACTTACGAGAGTCCCGCTGAAGGAAGATTCCTTCGGAACGCTGGCGCTGACGTAGTTGGAATGAGTACCGTTCCAGAAGTTGTAGCTGCCAGACAGGAAGGCTTAAATGTCCTAGCATTAAGTCTGGTCACCAACGCCGTCGTCATTCCGGACAAATACAGAAGTGTCAAGGAGGAAGTAAGGGCTGAGGTGAGCCACGTCTGAGATGGATGCCTAGAATTTACGCTGATCGGCCGTAGCTCATGGGGAAGTCGATTGAACTTCCTGTACCTGAAGTTGTGTCACATGCAGAGGTGTTGACAATTGGTCAAGAGAAGGGCAACGTAATGCGCCAGCTAGTAGAACGAGTCATCGAAATGCTTTCGCACGGCTAGATATGACGCAGGGAGACATACAATTAGGCGATACTCCAGCTAACATAGATGTTTTGTAGACAGATTTTCTCCTTTGTTACGGTCTGGTCTGTTTATGTTTAGAAATTCTAATATTGCTGCTTATAGAATTGAATCGACCACTCAAAAAAAGAACAAGATCGATGTTTTCAATACCTCAGAATCATTCTTGTTTCTCGCTGTAGTTTGTGTCCCTTGGAAGTGTCATGCAACGATCAAATAGAATAATTTGCACAGAAGTCCTCTTCGGGCCCTTCGGAAATACGATATGTGTATTTGAGCCTGATATTCTGCTTTTAATCAAGCCATAACCTCTGCGTACGTCCTTCGTTCCCTCGGACGGGCTAGACGACTTAGTGAGTCCCCCGAACTGAATCGGCCCAAGCCCAGGGCAAGCCGCCGAGTGTGTGAACTACAAGCTCCAGAGGCACAGCCTGTCATGTTTCATAGAATCATTAGGTTAATTCGCCGACATTAGGGATGACTAAAGAGCGTTCAGGACCTTCGCCGCCAGCTTGGAAATACGTGACAGTGAACGGGAATTTTCTGATTGCGTCGATGTTCGAAAAATATATAGAGCCCGAGACATTCAAGAAAGTCGCTTGACTTGTGCCCCTTGTTCACGAGGCGACAATCGATAGCCCCGCTGAGCAGCCAGACCATCAGACAGACGAGTGGCAACAAAGACAGTGACGTGGACGGAGCAGAGCCACGCTAGAGGGTGCGTGGTTAATGAACCTGGCGGATCTGTAAATTTCAGATTCTTTTTTTGCAATAAATATTTGTCTTACCCCGTAAAGGCAAAATGTTGGATGTTGATAGACAGCTCGTAACAACGTCGGCAACAGAGAGTGCAGGCCTGGCTGCAATTCCTGCCATATATTCTCCGCCGTTTATTGGTCTATACTGACCCACAGGAATGTAAGTCCAAACATTTTTACATTCACAAAGGACCCGTATTCTCAAATATGAGGCAGCTATGAGATATAATTTACGGTTCACATGTAATGGTCATAGGTCCCTTCGGGTTGAACGCCTCTCAGGGTATATGACATAGCTGCTTCCCTGTTGCCATAGAACCTCTACATAACGAAGAGATGACGCCGTCTGAATCATGAGAAGCATAATTCGATGGAGAACTGGACCTGCGGCGACCGAATCAAGCTAGACCAATAGGGATTTCTTCGATGTAGGGACGTCCTGAGAAATACTTAATTTACTGTCAGTCACTTCTACAGAAGATAAGGGTCTGTGAGATAGGCAAGGTGAGAGCGAGTATCTCGAGAATCGGTCTTTTTGAAGAAATGTCCCAGCAGAATGTCTATCAAATGAATATAATGGCACGGCGTGCGCAAAAATAAAATTTAGCGTATCCCGGCTGTTATGTTAACTATTACCCTTTAAGATGTTGTACTAGTAGTATGGGTGCTGCTCAGACAGCCAGAGGTCTTGGACTAATCGTTTCAGCTATATATAATGGATAGGAAATATCAGTGATGCTGACCACATAGAGAATTTTGTCGACTTTTTTATTCCCCTTCTTGTAATTCAGTTGCCGAATCAGATGTAAGGCCGTTATCTTTCACTGCGGCGAATAGGCGAGTAGTTCAAGACCCTAAAGAACTATGGAGGAAGCGTCTTTCTCGAGCGTTCGAGCATGTGGGGACCTGTTGTCATCCTAGGAGACGTGAGGAACGGAAATTAAACCAGTACATCTCTAGCGCGCCGCTTCCTAGATGGCGCTCTCTCTTTATTCCGCGTTCGAAAAGAAGACAAATTTTACCTAACCGCCGGGACGTTCATCAACGCAAAACGCAAAAAGACGAGTTTAAACTTGAACTTCTTAATGTCACGTGATCGTCGGATCAACGCGACGCCGATTGACAGGGAGTACTCAAATGAAATGTAAGAACTTGAGATGGAAAAGAATGTCAGTGTAGCGGACGCCTAGCTTAAAAATTATGTTCGTTTCCAGATATTATGCTGACTCTAGTCCTATGAGTCTGCAGGACGGTAAACATCCCTGTAGATTGTAATTGAATTCAGTCACCCTGGCAGTCACAGTATGAACTACAAGGGGCCAGTTCATTGTCCGTGACGTAGATAAGCTAGATTTTCTGGAACTGCATCTTCCCTGACTATTACGCATTATTCTTCTACACCAACAGAAGCCATGCTTTTGCAACCGATGCTGTTAAGAAGCACGGTTTAATTAGTAGCTGCCAGGACGTGATACATGATGGTGCATGCACACGCACACGCCTTTTGAATGGCACAAGTCCACCAGATAGATTCGCAAAGAATCAGATAACGGGAGTCCGAAGGCTTCTTAGTTCCGCCACCGATCTACTCTGGCGTGTTCCCAAGGGTCACCCATTTTTACGAACTCTTTTAAAGTTTGTAGTCATAATGCTGCAAGAATCCTTCTCGAGGCGGTAAGATGAATGCATACCTAGTACCCCAGATACTGTAGGTATCCCGGATGAAAAGGCTAAGATCCGCCGAAGACGACCACCAAAGACAGACAACAGAAGCACTACGTACACGCACACGTACGAAAATGGTTTAGTTGCGTCAGCATGAATGCAGAATAGGCATGTGATGTAAACCGTAATGGCTAGTGTAGATAATACATAGTGTTGAGTTCAAAGGCCAACAAGAAAGCAGCATCAGGACGAGGTGACCGATAAAAAGAACTCAAAGCGTTATGATACGTGTACCGAAATCTGCTGCGGAATAAGAAAATGCAGGCCCAGGACAAGTCATGAACATTAGGGACGGGGGTATCTGTAGCTTATGTGCCAGAGCAGCGACATTGGGTGGATCGAAGGAGTTGCGAACGATTAGCTGGAGAAGGATAAGTGCATCAGCCTTGAAATTTACCATCAAGGTTAAGCTACTCACTAGATCTATGGTGATATCTGGAAAGGCTTCATCCAATACTGGTAAAACAAGTGTTGAGCAAGGCCAGATACACACGCAACTAATGTGTTACTCACTTCTGGCATTTGCCTCCAACTCCGAAGGGATACCCTCCTCCTCTTCGGCAAAGTGGATGATACTCAGGGATGAGGTTTCCTCGTTCTTTTGCACATAGAGAATCATACGCATCAAGTAGCCGATCTTGTGGACCATTAGCAAATGTCAAAGAGGAGAGCGAGAGGGGTACTTCGTCACTTTTAGCCAGTATGCAAACGGGCTTACGCCTTAATTTAGCCATCGCCTTTGTCAACCTACTGGCCCATAATTTTTTCGCATTCCACCGTTGCAGCATCGGGTATTGATCATATATCCAGTAGATCCACCGCAAGAGACAAGTCATTTTTTGAGTGATTGAAAACAACATGATCATAGTAACAAAGTAGGCAGAAAAATATCTGTTCAAGGCTGAGAAAGAGTCGCAGAAGCAAATACTAGTCCCATACCCAAACGTGATCGGATCGATGGCAATGTTACCTGCAAACACAGTCGGGACAACAGCTAGCGTCAAGAAAACTATTGATACAGGTGTTTTAGGAGTCCTTGGAAGACGTCCACGATTGAATTTCAGAAGCAGAAGGCATATTGGGAATAACGCCATAACTGATAGCCACACTAATGAGAACCTGACTGTGGCATCAGCAAATGAATCGGTGTGGAGTAGGTCAAATACATACAATTTTGACATAATAACAAGGCTAGCGCCTGTAGTAGCATAGATGACCCCACTGAATGCCGCGAACGAGAGCACCGACACATAAGGTGATTGAAACAACGGAAGCGGCTGAACGAATAGCTGAGGAAGGACGCGATCATTAGTCAACTTCTCAAATAATTCGCATGCGCTCAATATACCTATAGAGTTGAGTAAGTAATGATGCAATAGTGAGTAGCTGGCATACCGGTTAGAACGCCTCCGCATAGCACAATGATAGCGTCGACAACTATCCATATTCTCAGCCACCTGCCCGCAGACTGGGATGAACTTAGTGAGATAAGGATATGACAAAGGCTGTGCCTACCATCTGGGCGAGGACACTGAGAACATTATCGGCTTGCAGAATAGCCTCCAAGGGAACTACTGCCATCACCAGAACCATAATGAGGGTATTCAGGACTATGGCGGGATAATGCAGATTCCGGAATACAAGAGGCAGTGCACCGGGCATAATTCGAGCGATGTAGGCAGGTATACCTGAAATGGACGTCACAAAGAAATAGGCCTCAAAAGAAATGTAAAAGCAAACATTCAAATCCAGTCAAGCCGAGCATTCCAAGGCACCAGCCATCAAATACATGCCTTGCAACTTCACTTGTCGAGGAAGCTTGGTTGGAAACCCAATTTTCGCGCAGTTGGTCATTGCCGATATTCCCCCAATGAATGGCCGATGCGACCATAAGAACAATCATGGTTCCGACCTGCGGCAGGAGCGTCAGACTGCTTACATCGATACACCAGCAGACATACGTGGAAAGAGAGAGACACTAAGGCAAGCCGGGCACTTTCTTTGATACCGCTGAGACTGATGAGAGTGAATAATGCCAGAACGATGATAACTCCGACAAAGGAAGGAAAGGGGAGATCAACCTCCTTCGATAGATACGTCGCCGCCGTTGCCGCAGAGACAATGGACGTAGAGACGTAGTCTAACAATAAGAGTGTTGCACCGACCAAAGCGAAAGATTTGGTAGAAATGTTAAGTCTAAGTCAGTATGAGTGAGAGAAAGAACGAAGAGAAGAGCATTATGCGTACATGTAAGAGTAGGGCGCTCCGGTAATGGGCAGAGCAGAACCAAGTTCCGCCATAATTGGGCGCCATAAGAATAGCGTCATGGTCGCGATAAAAAGAGATATCGGAGAACTGAAAGAGATCTATGAGACGTCAAAGATGTGTCCATGATAAGTGGCTCACTATACGCTAGCCACTGCAACAACGGCAGGTAGGGCATAGAACACGCTCCCGAGTACAGCGTTACCAGCCAGCGCACTGGCGGTGAATTGACCGAGCACTTTGGCGTCCCTAGCGTTTCTTACACGCGATTCCCCAGCATCACGCTCTGTCGCGTCAAGCTTGAACTGGAAAAAGGAGCCCCATCCAGCAAATTCAAACTCGCCACAGAGGTTCAAGAACCGCGAGGGTACCGTCGTATACTTGAGACCTCCACCATCCTTGGGTCTATTTCGCTGGCGACGAAGAATGACGTCATAATGGGAGTCGTGAAAGCTGGGTGGCTCCATGTTGTCGAGGACACGACAGTGAGGATTGGCTGGAGAGAGATACCACTATGAGGACTACAGCTAGGAAAAAAGGGTTATCTGTTTGCTGACCGGAACCTCGTTGCAGAGGATCGATGGCAATCCAAGACGCGTCTTGTTCTACGTTTTCGTGCTCGAGCGAGCGGTCCTCACGGTCCTGGTGGACTGAGGAGCAACTTTCTTGCCATTTTGTGTTGCCAGACATCAAACCCTTTGATTTTCCCGGTCCTTCTCAACGACAAATTTGTGTAAAGATAGCAGGGTAAGTGGCGGCACGGAAAGAAAGACAAAAGGTGGCGGCACTGAAACCCGATTGGGCATACCTGACCTGTCGCCATTTTGGTGAACAAGGTCGTATTGTTGCACGTCTGTTGTCGACTCTGAAGCTCACTGTAGACAGAGACCAAGCAAGAACAACGAGAAAACGAAGAAAGGGCGCCTTCTTACCGGCAGTTTACTAGATAAGATTCCAATCCGCCGAGGTGGCGGGGGTCCTCATTACACCCACCTTCCACGACATCTACCATGGCGTACGTTGCAGTCGAAGCCGACGAGGTGTGTTTGTTGCTCATATCCCTACAAAAAGCATGCTAAAGACTTGTAGCATCTAGAAGAGGGCCCAGAGGGTCTCCAGTTCAAATGTACTGTGCAAAGGCAGCTGAAATGCCCATCCATTTCTTGACATCTTCGAAGCATTTTTAGGGTCGAATGCCAACGACGGCTCGGATAATGGGGGGACTGGTCGAGGCTTGGGGAATGCAGACAGAGGTGCACCATCCCCGTTGTCGTTGATGTTGGTATTGACGCGACTGCAGGCTACCTTCAGGACCGACCTCACCAAACTAAAGGCGGCGGCGGCGGCTTCTGGACAATAGAATACTACCAGCCGTATTTCGACATTGATACCAAAACAGTGCGTGGGTCGTAAACGTCGGCTGCCTGCTGCTGAACGTCATCACAGGTTCTGACGCGGTGTTATTCGACCCTTCTACCAACGTCAACTGACTACCTGTCTACCCATCTCAACCCTGCGGACCTGTATGGTCCCTTTTGGACATTGACAACCTTGATATTTACTCTGTTCCTGTCCTCAAGTCTCGGTGCCTCCATTGCAGCGTACCTGTCGGCCCCGGGAACAGAATACGACTACGACTTTCAACTTCTTTCCATCGCCGTCTCTCTTGTGTATGCATATGGACTAGGGTTACCTGTCCTGCTTTGGATAGCTCTTCGCTACCTTGGTGTCGGTGAATGGAGTGTCGTGGAAGCTGTGGCAATATGGGGTTATGCCATGTTCGTCTGGATACCTGTCTCCGTGCGCTTCCATTCCATCTTTCCATCTGTTCCAGCACCTGACTTATGCAGGTTCTCTGTGTGATCCCCGTGCCAATTCTGCGCTGGGCCCTCGTGGCCGTTGCATTTGTTCAGTCTGGCTATTTCTTAGTCAGAAACGTGTACCCCATTTTGGCTTCCGTGCGACCTATCTTTCGCCTCTATTTTATCTTTACTGATCATATTCTAGGCTGAGGCTAAAGCGACCCGACTTGTGATCATTGCCATCGCTGTACTACATGCTGGACTGGCGTTGTCCTTCAAAGTGCTGTTTTTCAGCTATTATGTGATTGACAAGATCGGGTTGGATATCCCTCTTCCCGGCGGTGACGAACCGTCGCGCTAAGTAGCGTCGTAGCGTAGTCTCGGTAGAGCTAGCGTTAATTTTGTAATTTATGAGGAAACCCTAACCCTACCTTGTCAAATCTGCCATGAACTTTTTCGACCTCCACTCTCACAGGGCACAGCTTGTCGCAACTGCTGTCGTGGTCGCCGTTGCCACTGGTAGTCTTTTCTCGGCGTTTAGTGCATATTCTCGGCGTTCCAAACGACGTGCTCTCAATGACGATGTTCTACGTTCTATCTCAACCAATGGCTCCAATGGCTCCAATTACAATATTCAAAAGGTCCTGGACAAGCCTACAGAGGAGATAATGCTCAAGCCTCGCGACACTCCTTTCGATGAGGGACTCATCAGGGAGCAGCTCGCTCGAAACTACGCGTTTTTCGGCGACGAAGGCATGGCCAAAGTTCGTTCTGGCAGCGTAGCCGTCATTGGCTGTGGGGGTGTGGGAAGCTGGGCGGCCGTCATGCTGGTTAGATCGTACGTCCAACACTGAATTTGACACGTCTATGTTGACCTCCTCTAGTGGAGTGTCCAAAATACGTTTGGTGGACTTCGACTATGTCACGCTGTCTTCGCTCAATCGTCATGCCACGGCGACAGTGTCAGATGTGGGAATGCCGAAAGTCAAGTGTATTGAGAAGGTTTTGAAGCAGATTTCTCGATGGGTGGAGGTCGATTCGCGAATAGAAATCTGGCGAAAGGAAGAGGGTAGCATGCTACTTGAGGGCGTCGACTGGGTCATCGGTTCGTGCTTTGTTGCCAGGCAAGCGGCTTCACTGATCCCTCCTCCCTAGATGCCATTGATAACATCACAACAAAGGTTGACTTACTCAAGTACTGCTACGATAATAACATCAAGGTACTTGGGCCCTTTTCTCCATCAAACGTGGGCCAATCAGATAACGCTACCCTCCAGGTCTTCTCTTCCATGGGTGCTGGCGCTAAATGTGATCCCACAAGGGTACAAATTAGCGACATTTCGTACACCATTTATGATCCACTTGCCCGTTCTGTTCGAAGGAGACTGCGTTTGATCGGTGTCTCCTCAGGAATACCGGTGGTATACTCCACAGAAGTACCGAGCGATGTCAAACTCCTCCCTCTCCCCGAGGAAGAATTCCAAAAAGGGGCCGTCAAAGAGCTTGGCGTGTTCGATGATTTTAGGGTTCGCATCCTACCCGTCCTCGGTATGTTTTACAATGTCTGCTATCTTCTTACTGAGCATCATTTTACAGGACCCCTCCCTTCAATCTTTGGATTGCACATTGCCACCTATATACTTTGTGATTTGGCCGATAAACCCATTTTAAACCCCCTACCGATTAAAAACCGAAGAAAACTATACGAAAGAATACTTCGAGACCTTCTCAAGCGGGAGTCACAATTTGTTGGGGAGACGATCAAGTAGGCCTATTTTCATCGTTTTATCGAAACGCCAACTAAACCTTGGTGGGTCACGCGTAGTAAGCTTCCTATTGACGAGGACGACGTTTCTTTAGTTTTGGAAGATTTCTATCGTGGTAGATCGGTTATTCCGCCCCATGAAGTTCCTGCACGGCCAGTGCTGGTACGGTGGGATTTTAGGCGTCCTCTTAGTCTAGATAACTGCGTTGTGATGGACCAAGCCGATGGCGAAAAGCATATGAAGGCTTGTCGGACAGAAGCTGGCGAGATCCAAGATCCGAAAAACGTATGGAACGATAAGGTTCAAGATGTGGTGGATAGGCGCGTCCGGGAAATCGAGCAGTACCTGCAGTGGCAGGCCTGAGACGCTTGGGAAGATGAGAAAATTTCGTCATCGATCCCTTGTTGTAGGATAATTCTCGATTTGATGCATGTTTTTCTCACTTCGTAAGCGCCGCGCCGAGATCTATTTGAACGACAAGAGCACACCAATCTCTGTATTACAACAATACCGCCTTTCTAAGGTTGCAAGTGGCGAATTCGTCTATTAGACGTGACTTTATTATGCACTCACCGCCCGTGCCATGATAAAAATTTGGAGAAGTTATGTTAAAACTCCCGAAGCGCCGACTGTACCTTTGCCACCCTCCAGGCATGCGCTTTAGGTTCTCAAGATAAGTCATTCCAATTCAGTATATTGTGACTTTCTGTTTTAAGAAGCCAGCTTTTCTACCCTGAATCAAGGGATAATGATATTGTTTCGTTCGCCGGCGATGAATGGGTATAGTTCTGGAGACTGACTCATGCTCAACAGTCTCTGGCTCGCTCCCGAAGCGACGAGTATGATAGTTCTTCGAAGCTACAGATCCACAGTGTGGGGTATGAGGTTATATTGGTTCAATGGACCCACAGAAGTAACCATATTCTCGATCGCCGTCAATACACTCGTGCCGGTTGGCTTGGTTCTGCGGCCGTTCAGCCACTCCGTAATTGATGCACCTCTCACCTGGCACAGTCCCGCTAAAACGACCCCTTCACATTGAAGTCTTTGATTCTGCATAGAACGAGTTTTTTTTTTTTTTTCAATTCCCTCCTCTCGAGGCATAGCTAATCATCAATTTCAGTGCGGTCAAGGAATGTCATGATCATCATGCTGGGACTTCAGGCAACCGCACGGAACGCCCAACGAAGATAAAATGTTGGTCGGATCTATTCTGGAATCTAGTACAGATTCCGGTGTGGTTAGATTGTATGTGTACCTTTTTACTGAAGATCTCATGGGTGATTGGTATTAGAAGAATACTGCGACCGATCATCCCTCCGACTTGGGGCAGCCCAGATCGTTTTCTTGGAGAGCGTGAGGATCTAGAAGTCAGACCTGGCAATAATTCGTACCAAAATTCACCAGGTATAGTACTCGCGCTCTAGAGAGAAGAATAAGGGGTCCGGAACGTTTTACTTTGAAATCGAAGAGACATAGCTCCGGGGTCTACCGTGAATACAACCCTCTTCATACGGTAGTATTGACCATACTTTTGGCATAGAACGGGATGGGAAAGACGCGCTCCAGAATATTGCAGTGTGGGGGGGATGGTCTATCCAGTCGGACATTTCTTGGTGAGTATGTTAATCGTTTTCGGAAGTCCATTTGTCTTTCTACACGGCTCCGGTTCCGGATAACTGACATTCATTATGATCGTAGGTACGTGTGAATTGAACTTCGAACGCGTATATAATCTGTCTCTTTTGGCTTATCCGCCATCTTACTATTTCGCTCTCTCGCACTGCCTGCTACTACTCCGATCATGGCTATCATTGTTCCTAATGTCAATCCCACGACCATTGAGGACTGGGCATGCTCTGCAGAACTCACAAACTCGTTCTTACTCGACGAGGATCATGCACTGCGAGCCGTCCTCAAGAACGCAGAAGATAAGGGATTGCCACATGAGATAGCGGTACCCGCAGAGCAAGGAAAGCTCCTGCAGCTCCTTGCCACGTCAATACGAGCGAAGAGAATACTGGAAATTGGTACTCTCGGCGGGTACGTCCAGCACGATAGTCGCCATATTTTGGCGGTTAATTGTGATCCTGCATAGTTATTCAGCTATATGGCTAGCTCGTGCTTTACCTGAGGATGGTGAACTCGTTACTCTTGAGCTAAACGAGAGATATGCGCAGGTCGGTGAACTCTTTCGTTTTAAACGTAATCATTAGGGTTTCATCGTCATTGATGATCTAACTGCCGATCTTTTCGCTTACTCAGGTGGCTCGTGAGAACATAGCAATTGCCGGGCTAGCATCTAAAGTCAAAGTCGTTATCGGTCCTGCCAGAGCAACGCTTGCCAAGATGAAGTCCGAGCATCCATTTGATTTCATTTTTATCGATGCCGACAAGGCTTCGAACACTGATTACTTCAAGCATGCAAAGCGACTGGTGCGGAGAGGTGGTACTATCGTAGGTCTCTGCCATTTACTGACCTCGTTCTCATCCGTGAAAACTTTGCATCCTAGATTGTTGACAACATGATGCTAGTTGGTCTCGTGGCAGATCCGACGTATACAGACGACAACGTCGAGGGTGTGAGGGCACTTCTGAAGGAGCTCAAAAACGATCCCGATGTAGACTGCACTGCCGTCGGGACTGCATGCTATAAGGGATTCGATGGATTCCTCTATGCCGTCAGAAAGTAGACTCTGCATTTATCGGGCATGGACATGGGACTCGAAGGACAGCGTCGTTTTGCGAATAATCTTACCTATCACTTGTACAAACTTTTTCAAGGGTTTACAGAGATAGTGTCGTGTCTTGTGCGTATATACAGTTGATTACTCACGAATATCAGCTATTGTCGTTAGCTATATATGCACAATAATATCTCTCCAGCAAAAAAAAAAAAAAAAAAAGTCCCTCCGAAAGAGTTAATAGATACACATGCAAAGCAATAAAGACAAGTCTAGGTAAGATGCGTCAATAGTGTTCGTCGCTGAGATGACACGACACATAGAGTGAGGAAAGTGCCAAACAGGAACCCAGTTATTGCAACGGAGATGGTCTCTGCGATCATTCCCCGGGGTGTAGATGGTGAAGACGCAGAAATGGACGACTCGATCTCCTGGCATGATTGCTCCGGAGACGGAGGTACGAGTGCAGAAAATGGTGTGGACGGTGCTGTAACGAAACGCACTCTTGGTGTAGTTGCAGGTGATGAAAATCGACGTCGCAGAATATGAGGGGAAGATTCGGAGGTCAGAAATTGCGATAATGACATGGTACTTGCGGAGTGGACCCTAGGTAGAGATATTTCGTCACATTTGGGTGGAGTCTCTGCTGAATCATCTGATGAAATAGGAGTAAGAGGCAAAAGGGGAGAAGAGTTGCTCGATGAAGAAGAAGGAGGGGTCGAGGGAATAGTAATCCGCAAGGATGGTGCAGCGCCTGGTTGAAGCTGCGATGAGGACCCTTCTGTGAACTCGTTCCTCAACCTTGTCTGGTCCACCGGATTCCCTACCGCCGCTTCATGCTGTTCAAACCTATCTTCCAATGAATAAACAACATCTTCAATGTCGTCAATAACGCCTGCCAACTCTAGGACTTCTCCAAGGAGTGAAACATGGTATTTTCCCCGCACTTCCTCTGCCAGCAACGATACCATTCCATTCAAGAGATCCTGCATCTCTGCAGGATCTTGGGGATCAGGCCATGCAGCTATTAGAGATGCTAACTCTGCAGCCTTGCGGACGGCCCAGTCAATGTCATCTGCAGCAGTCTTATGGAACCATGGGTTAAGCAGTGCAACTGAGAGACGTATAGAGCCTACTATGGACTCTCTTAGCCGCATTTCTGTCGATTGTTCGAAATATCGGTCTGTCATAGCTTCACAAAATTGCTTATATGTGGATTTTTTGTTCGTAAAGTCCCACGCAAGGCGATTGATTAGAGACGTTTCCGTCATGGAAGGGTTGGCGGGGATTCCCGACCGGAGGAAGTATGAAGGCATCTTTTCGAGGATAGAAAGGAGGGGAACAGAAGCCATAACAGACGTTAACGGGATATACCCGTACACAACGACAGATTGCGACTCTTGGGAGAAATGGTACCAGCGCCAATAATGATGAGGCCGTCTGTCAAAACAAAGCATGCGTCAGGACCAAGAATACTCAACAAACAGAATCAGCAACGCGTACTCATCAAATGTAGCCTTTCTCAAGATCTGAACAGCTGTCGCTGCCCTTCCTTTCAGGGAAGCCGCATCGATAATGGCGATTTCAACATCATGTTTGACGCCTGATTTATACCGTCGAAGTGCTTCCCATATCGCCCAAGCGAAGCTAAAAGATGTAGAAATGAATGGAGAGGATGAACGGGTTGTCCAATCCAAATGCCGTGCGACCTCCTCGCATGTAGCGATTTCAGTCAATGGTCCAACCGGACTCAGCGACTCGATGGCAGAAGGAGGCGAAGTATATTTGGCGTCAAATTTGGGTGCTATGCAAAATATCTTGGGATCGTAAGAGATCGATGGAGAGGCGACTTTGGGCGTATAAACCCGGAAAAGGAATGGATTTTTGTCGACAAGAGAATCGAAGTCATAGTCTCCTTCGAAGCCATGTCGGGGTAGACATCGGGGGTCATCGTCCGGCATGTCGATACTATCCAATACAGCAGAGAGGTGACGGCGAAAGTTAAGCAAGCTTCCAGTCAAGGATCGATGTAAATGACCCCAAAGTATCTGGCCGTATTCTGGATGGTGAAACGGAATAAGCCTCCCGGTTCACACGTGCATTAATACATGTAACATCATACATCATGGCTCACTTGCCATTAGCCTGCCGGTCTAGGTGCGAATAACGCAGGGCTACAAGAAAATGTGAAGGAATAGCCAGTCAGGTTAGAAATTTTTGCAGCATCTTTTATGGATGCGGCCCGAGATATGTAATATAATCTTAAGAAGCCCTCGGACGAAGCACAGCCGAGTCCGACACGGAAATAATTAATACATGCGCCGGTTGGAAAACAAGAATTATGTAACATACACTGTCCTTTAGCTTCATTTTCTACTTCATACTCTCTGAGACTAAGTAACAACTCATTGTAACAACAAGTCTCAAGGCCTCATTGATCCGTCGAGGGTAATTCTATGGACCAGTGACTTCAAGTCATGTGGTTGTCCATCCCCAACGTTACAACTGCTGGAATTAAATTTCTCTTCGGATACGCGGGGTTATCCAACAAGATGGTGCGCTATGCTATTTGGTGTCAGTGAAACGTAAAATAATATTTACCTCACATGTAGCAACATCTCCCCATCCTCCTTGACCACGAGTCGCAGTACCCATGACTTTCACTTCGCGAGAAATCAGCGTGGCCTGGTTTTATATTGCGTCGAAGCTGCCGACAATTCCGTCATCCGCGTAAAACGTCGGATGACTGATGGCCTTTGCGTTGGAGTCGGACTTCGTTCTCCAGAGCATTGCACACCCAGCTAAATCCGCACTTTTCCCGCACATCCTTGGCTGTTCGACGTCCAGCGTTCAGTATTTAGGTCCTCACCCCACACCAGTAGCAATGAACTTTAAAGCCACCTGAGCGGTGGTAGAATTGAATGTTGATTATTAGCGCTGAGCTATGATCACACCTCTCCTCAGCGGGGAAAGAAGCGTCACAAGTTTGGTTACCCTGAAGACGGAGCCAATTTGAAGGTTCAACCTGCCGCTGCCCGAAAGGTATTTAAGAAAAGAGTGGGTCAGAAAGGCTCGTTCACTGTTTCCCATGGCTGCCAGGCGACCAGTAACTACTACACTGAACGCTTTGTCCTCGCCTCGATGTTTCTCCAACAGCTCGTCGAAGAAATCAGTCGTGACACTCTGCGAAGATGAGGTGTCCTTCAGCAGGTCCCGAATCCTAGACGTCTTCGACGCGCCGACGAAGGTTACACGGCGGGCGGCGACGCCTCCCTTAAAACAGCAAAGTACATACATCTCGTCGCTTCCCCCTCCCATCACATTCGACGGGCCGTCGAGATCTCGGCCAAGAACTTATTCACAGCACGCCGTGAACGCCGCATCAGTAGCTGGTTCCATTGTGGAAACGTTTGATGGGCCCTCAAGGCCCCACGCTGCTAGAAAGACACCTTCGGGCAAGGTTTGTTCGTAACTCCTTCTGTGCTTGCAATGAATTCACCCAAATGGCTAGGGTATGGCGAATAAAATCGCCATCGCGGCGGGTCTTACCGTCCTAGGTACATCAGTAGTGGTGGCAAATGCGAGTGAAAAATCTTAGAGTACAAAGTACGTCAGACCACCTATTTCGAAGATAGCATAGAGCTCACTGACTGTTACAAAGGACTTGGAGACAACAGTTCGATTATATTTAAAGATTTTTGACGTAGTTGAATTGAGATATACCCACGAAAGATGAAATGGATGCCTTGTTTATTCGAGATCCGTAGACATAAACCAGTGAGGCTTTGGCCTGGTATGTGTAATGATACGATCTATCGATATGTGCAGTTTTCCAGAAGAATCTCTGCGTCCCTGTTAAAGTATACTCAGCGATAGTCAAGGATCCTATATACAACATAGCCCACCGTCCATCGCTTCTTATCGCAAACGACTTTATTTAAATTGCGCACGGTCAGCATCATCTTTTTAACATCGGCAGGTCGTAGAACGAAATGAGCGCCGTGGGCGGTGTGGTCGTCCGCATCAACTAGAGTACGGAGCGTAGACGAGCGTCCGATGGCATCCATAAACCTCGCGTGAGTCTGACAGAAGAGAATACATATCAGGAGCTGTTGCGCAGAATGACGAAATACGTACAAGCGGATCTTTGAAATTGGGGATGCAGATGTGCAATATCTCTAGGTTTATACAGGACTTGCAAACAGCTGTGAGGGATTCAAGCTTTATCCCACAGCCAAGGAAAGCTAGCCTCCGAAGGGTAAGAGCGTGTGTGGTTAGAAGTTGGTCGATAAAACTGCTTCCTACGACAACTTGAGGTTCGGGAATCCGAATCTGGAAAGAGGTCAAAGGTGGAGCAGAGTGCTTCAGGTGCGCAAGAATGTCTGCTAGTATGCTAGGTACTGGAGATGAAACCATTGAATAACGAGTATCAATTGAAAGGTGACGGAGATGATGCAAAGAGGGTGGATTTTTTTCCAGCTGACGAGAGCTTTCGAAAGTGGTAAGAGAGAGACTTTCGAGCAAAGGCGTATGGACTACAAGCCGGAACAGAACCGCATGATCAATTCGCTGACAACCTATTACGTGTAGGTGTAGAAGATGGGGTAGATTTCTCAGCGCAGGTTCAAGGACGGTTTCGTTGAGCTCGGGAGAATTCTGAACAGGGTCTTAAAGGAGGAGTGTAGAAACGAAATGGATATACGTACGGATAATGTAAGAGTAGTTAGCGTCTTCCCTAGCAATGCTGACCATTTTGGAAGGAGGTCCATGGCAGCCCATGATCCGTTATCGAGACAAAGCGTCTCCAGATGCTGCATCCGTATTAGACGTTGCGCAGGTTCCGGTGTGATTTCAGCTGCAAAGATATGGATGTCGCGGAGTGATGGTTTTACTTCTTCGCCTAACAAAAGAGATGGGAGGATGTGCTCCGTGCATCGAAATGAAAGTAGATTATGGCACAAATCCAAGGCCATCTTGCAGTAGTGGAGAAATCGAGGGTCAAATTGAGATTTGTGGCCAGTAGACTTGATAGTTGGCACATAAGATATCTCTGGAGCTAATTAATAACGCGAACCTACGGACGCCACTATGGTCGACGTACCGACGTGCTGTACATACTTGGCCAGATGCTTAGCTCTCAGGATAGAAGCAAATGGGGACATCGTCTACCTTCCTGTGAGCACAACGGTTGTCTAGAGTTTAACAAAAAGACTAACTTTGGGATATTTTTTTCCGTGTCGAATTGAATACCACAACGTCTTGTACAGTCTAGGCAAAACCCCATCGTAAAAAGAATTGCTGACCAAGGCCACCGAGGGCAAATCGTTGCCAGAGAGGTGCGAAAAGATGAGTTCAAGGACGTCGAGATTAAGATTGTCGGCTGTCACCATTCTTGAGCAATTAATGATCTTTAGTAGTGACTCGGAAACAGAGGGTTGTTTGCGTCTGCTTGACGGCACATCGGGCCGCAGGACACAGCTTACGTCACAAAAAGGGTTCCGATCAAACTTTTTTCAGCCATCAACCAGTGCAACACTCTCGGAAAATGCTGCAAATAGAATGTCCTTCGACGCTGTAAAAATCCAGATGTTTGGTTCCAATACTTCTGCATATAGGCTCTCTAATACAGACAAGATGTACAAGCTGTTCGGTGTGTCACTAGCCCGAGCTCCGATTTGGTTAGTTGCGAGTCTTCTTTTGAATACTGATATGCGTAGGGTAATTTGCGACTGCTTCCTCTCAATCGTCATGCTGGGTTCTCTTTCCGAATATCCAGTTGCTCTTGTGAATGAAGACCTGGATTCTGAATTGGAAGTTCCAGCGGGCTCTCTAGTTAGTATGCCGTGGACACACTGCTAAGCTTCTGTTCCAACCTGGAAATATGGTTCATCGTCAGTCTTGTGTATCTTGCTGGTCTTACAAGGTATATGTCACATTTTTCAACTCTATTTCTTGACCGTAATCTGTGCTTACTAGCCCGCTCCTGACTATGATATACTTTCCTGCTATCCCTACGTTGACGTAGGTTTTTCATGAAACAACTGAACGGAATCATCTCACTCTCACCGTCTTTTTAGTAACTATGGCACTGTGTGAGCTGCTTCAATAACACCTGTCTACTGCCAGTGCTTACTCTTATCGGGTTGGTAAAGCCCCCCTTCTGTGTGGCCCGCTGTCAGACAAGTGGGGTCAGAGATCGCAAGTTTCATCATTTTGACTGCTACTTCTGTGGGCCTTTGCTCTCGTAACAACAAATGCGTTCTGGCTATAACAATTCGTCCAATCTGCCGGGTGCTCCCGCATTTTCCCTCTAGGTTCGAATAGTTCTTCTATCTTCGTAGTTTCTTTACCTCTTATGCAACGTCATGGTCCCCGTAGTTGCTGGCACTATAGCAGACATCACTGTCTGCGCAAATCGCGGCGGCTTCTTTGGGATATTTATTATGAGTTGTATGGCCGGTCCTTGTGTCGGTCCTGTAATCGGTGGCTTCTATGCGCAATATCTGGGCTGGAGGTACGTATATCTTTCCCTTGTCAGTCTTTTGTTCAAATTAGAGTACATAGCTCCATATTCTGGTTTCTGGTAATCTTTTCGACCGTATCTTTCGTCTTGATACTCGTATATGTACTCAATTGTCTTTTTTTAATCTGGTTATCCTACTGATGCACATATGCATATTAATAGCTTTCTCCCAGAAACTCTGTCTTGCATAGTTGGGGATGGGAGCCTTTCGCAGCCATTCATTTATAGGTCTTGGATTAACATATTCAAAGGCAAGACACAAGAGCTTTCATCAATCGTTGATACACCGCCTCCAAAACCCCTCGGCACCCCATTTCGGCTGCTTATATACCCCGATGTACTCGTCGGCCTTTTCTTCGGAGGTTTACCATTCGCCATACAATATAGCATTTCAGGAACGTTGGCGAGTGCATCCCAATCTCGCTACCCGTTTCTCAACAGTGGTAACGTTGGACTCTGCTATCTGGCGAGCGGAACAGGCTTGCTCATCACCGCATTTTCAAACGGGAAATTACACGATTTTGACTATCGTCAAGCTCGTGAGAAACTTACGCGCGAAGCCGAAAATAACGGCATGCCAGAGCAATATACCTGCAATAACGAGAAATTTCCACTAGAATACGTGCGACTTCAAAGGACTCCCTATCTCATTGTCATGTATTTGGCGCGATTGATAAGTTGGGGATGGTGCGTCGAAAAGTCTGTTTTTCGCAGGTCCTTCGGCGCTCCAAGTTGATCGTACGTCTCTTCGTCATCTTGTATTCTCGACTGTGCTGACTACGACCTGCTGACAGTTGGTTTTGCCTCTACGTCTATCATGAATACGACAATGACGCTCATGATAGATGTTTTACCTAGTCAGAGTTCATCCATAACCACTTGTGTACGTTTTTCACCCGGGGAAGTCACTTTTTATTCGCAGCTAATGTTTGGCACGCCAATTAGATGAGGGCTTCGCTTGCTGCTATTTTGGTCTCAGAACAGATCTATATCGACGATCGGTTATGGATGGACCTACACAATTTTGGGCGGCATACATACTCTCTTGCTTCCTTCAGTGTTCCTATAGACGAAAATTGGGCCCAAATATCGGAACACGGATGAGAGTGTGTCACTGTTGCGGCGTTGGCATCGATCTAATGTTTTTATAAGCTCCGTGCTCCAATTATTGTCTTGTAGAAATAATTCTGAGCTCGCCACCCTTGTTCAAATGTGTCTCTCTGAATTCAAGTATGCCGGAGCTGGTTAGACGACAGGAAAGTGCCGATATCACAAAGATCGGCAGCACTTCTCGGTCACACGTGATCGCGCATGATTGTAATGCAGTTATTCAACTATGATCCTAGAAACCACTGGGTACGACAATGATAATATTTTGGCCATTGTTGAAGCCACCCTTTCCTGGAAGAAATTTTGAAGAACTCTGGTCCTGGGAAATATTGTCTCTGTGAGTAAGTGTGCTATCTATAGCATTACTTTGATGTCGCCGGCACTGCGGCTCTGAACAAGGCTCGAGTCGCACGGAATGTACCACACGTTTTCTTTATTATGATGAAAAGTCATGAGACTACTACTTAACAACGTGCATTTGTAAGTCTCGCCTTATCGCTCTTTGTCCTTTACCCTCATGTCTAAATCTTTGCCAAACTGTCCAGCGAAAAGTATCAGAGAACCCACAGTCTGCGAAGATCCAAGCTTTGGAGTTTCCGAAAGTACTCGGGCTATCGGTACGGCTACTGTGTCAGATGCAGGTCCAAATCCGTATACGCCTGGAAACATCTGGTTTGTTGTCGGCCTCGTGTCTCTTGCTGCTCTTGCAAGGTTAGTTACTCATTGTGTCGCGGTCTCTCGAAATGCACTCAAGGGTAGGTCATATCTACAAGTCCGTTCCCAGCAACCATATATTTTCCCTCTCTTCCCATTTTGACACAGGTCTTTCATGAAACAACCGAACGGTTGAACCTGACTCTTACCATCTTTCTGGTACCCATGGCTGTCTGTGAGATATTTTTAAATCTGTATACGGCTCCCGATCTCATGTTGGGTACGTAGTCCCTATGATATGGGGGCCGCTATCAGACAGATGGGGCCGGCGACCCTGTATCATCGCAAGCTTAGTCATCTTGACCCTTACCTGTGTCGGTCTTGCCCTCGTACCAACGAATGCATTCTGGTTATTAATGCTTCTTCGATTCCTTCAATCTGCTGGATGTACCGGCACTGTTGCTCTAGGTTTGAATTATTCTTTCCATGTTCGTGATATCTTTGATGTCTCATCCGGTTGTGGATGCATAGGTGCCGGTGCTATTGCAGACATCACGACGCGGGCCAATCGTGGCGGTTATTTCGGAGCTTTTAACGTTGGCCCTATGATTGGTCCCTGCGTTGGTCCTGTAATCGGCGGTTTACTTGCTCAATATCTCGGTTGGCGGTGAGTGAATATTTTCAGAAAGCATACTTTCGCTGAAGTAGACAGTTCCATCTTTTGGTTTCTGACAATATTTTCAGCAGTATTACTCGCATTATTGCTCCTGTCTGTGTTTTTTTTTCAGCGTCACTTTGATGTCTCTCACTCGTTGCTATGTTTTTTATTTTTATTTTCCTGTCAGATTACTCCCAGAAACTCTGCCTTATATCGTTGGAGACGGCAGCATACGACCGTCATTCATTTACCGACCTTGGATCAAAATTCGCCGAGATGGAGATCGTCAGAGCTCAGTTATCGCTCATAGACCGTCCCCGAAGCCCCTTTGCAATCCATTCTCACTGATCGTACATCTCGACATTCTCGTCGGGCTTTTTTATGCGAGTGTTTCATTCGCCATACAATATAGTATTTCTGGAACGCTAGCGAATGCATACAAAGTACACTACCCATTTCTCAACAGTGCCAATCTCGGTCTCTGTTATTTAGCTAATGGAGGAGGCTTGATTCTCGGCGCGATTATTAATGGCAGGCTTCTTGACTTCGATTATCGTCGAGCGCGTGATAAATTCCTGCGTACTGCTCAAGACAAGACGATAAATGAACATGTTCTACGAAACTTTGACACCTTTCCGCTGGAATCTGTACGGCTTCAATGGAGTCTCCATTTCGTTATCATGTATGCGACGTGCGTGATAGGCTGGGTCTGGTGTGTAGAAAAGTCGGTGTTTCTCGCAGGTCCCCTGATTTTACAAGTTGTTCGTAAGTTTGCTTCAATCATTTTATTATAGCTGTGCTTACGGACATTTTAGTCGGTTTCGCGAGCATATCCATCATCAATACTATCATGACGCTTATGGTGGATCTCATACCCGATCAAAGTTCGTCAATAACTGCTTGTGTATGTCTTTTATGCAGCGAGGTCATTGTTTCAGATCTGAATTTTTGACAGGTCAATTTCATGAGAGCCTCGCTTGCCGCGATTCTAATTTCGGTGCAGGACAAGGCCATTTCGGGTGTCGGTTATGGATGGACCTACACAATATTGGGAGTGATTTGTGCTCTTATGCTTCCTATGGTGTTTTTAGAGATCAAGATCGGTCCCATTTGCCGAATGCGTCGGAGACAGAGCAATGCCTCGTCTGCTTCTGTCTAATTACTTTTGTGTAGGAGGCATGATAAAGAATTTAGGTTACGCACCCCGTTTCCAGTAAACACACTAGCCAATGGTGCAATTTCCATATATACTGCTACGTTCACGTATTTATTCACCGGCGAGTCCCGGGTCAGTCCCTGCTCGTCCAAACAGTGTGCCAACTATCGTTGTGTAGTGCAGTCTTGAGATAGTCAAGCCACTTCCCCTTCTCGTTAGTTAGCAAGGTTGTCCTTCAAGTACTCCGCATGCAAGTGGCGGACTTCGAGGACATCTTTACATGAGGGCAAGCAACGATTCATGTAAACTTCCTTCCGTATGGTAGGATTGAAGAGCTGATAGCTGAGATTGAAGGAAACTGAAGGCAATCATGAAACTAGATGAAGTTGTCACCTCTTCAAGTTCTGTGATACACTGAACAAACGTCTGTGTGAATTCCTCTGAGGACAAGTACCTGATGCTTTTTATTATTAGGACAAACAGCTTTTCGACCACATAACTCTTGCGAAATCTTTTCCATTTCTAATTAACAAGAAGACCAAAGGTAGCGTTGGTAAGTTGAGAAATTTGCAATCACTAATCGCCCATGCACTCTTGTTCAGTCTTAAGTATTGTCGATTTAGATTTAATAATCACGTGATCGTATTCTTACCATATATGAACGTGCCAATGACAGTCGCAACAAAGGATGAGTTAAGAGTTATCAAATTACCATAAAATAAGAAAGAACTTCATAGGTATGTACGTGACTCAAGTCAGCTGAAAGGACGGGTCCTGGCTATGGCTTGGTCGTCAGCCTCCACAATCCTTCCCGCACATCCACCAACTTCTCTCGTCGGGCAGCATCCATGAATGCAGACAGTTGCTCGATGGTCTGATCGTACCCAGGTGCAAAGTGAAGCATCGCTTGTATACGCTCGAGAGGAAGAGCGGTGAGATTTGTGAGCATACCTTCAATGAACTGTACAAAAAACCAGAGAATGAATTACAAAATAAAAATGACGGCGCCACGCTCACCTTCCAGTAAACCCTCATCTGTTCGGCCTGATGTTGCTGCGCGGGCGATGCAATAAGGGTCTGCTCCTCTACAACTGCTGCAAAGAATGTGAGGACTCCAGTGATAACCTCACGAGATGTAGGAATACCTAAACGAGAGGGATCTACAGGCCGGACTGTCTCGGCTACTTCAAGTAACTTGAATGAGCCGTCTCCTTCCTCCTTCAGGACACCTTTATCGACCCATGTGAGGAGCGCCTTCAGGGCCGCACCTTTGCTGATAGGTCCGACGCGAGTCACCAATTCATCTATAGACCATACATCTACGAATGAAACAGATCAGTGAACAGCTTTGGAAATGCAAGATCAAGTACTCTTTTCTGAGAAAAGTTCAATAAAGGCAGCTTCGAGCGGAGGAACGTCAACTTCCAAAGTCCGATCCTCCAAAAGAAGCTCAAGGTGTACGGCGCCGAGATGAGGTAGCCAACGGAGTCTTTTGTCTGGTTTGAAGGTAGAAAACTCTTTTGCATACTGCTCTTGAAAGCTACAGATATCCAAGCAATTGAGTATCAGGAAAGATCGGTCAAGTCGAGGCATACTTTTGGAACTGTCCGGGCATGATAATCTCGTCGGAGCCCAACATGGGCCAGAAATGCTTTGAAATGATTGTCGGATGTACAATAGACTTGCACAGCCATAATCAGAAACCCATGAAAATCAGTTTAGTACAATCACCTACTGCCATCTGTGATTGCACATGCCCATCTATTCGTTTTGAATCCGTCATGTCTTTCAGCATCACTTCACAGACTTGCAGCGCGGCTTCGCCAAAGCGAATCTTGAGGATTTCGATATTCCGTCGCTGCAAAACTCCTTGGTTAGCGAGTGACCTCGGCAGAAGGATCAGATTTGACAGACCTCTCTTTCAACCTTTTCAGTATTTCCATCTGTGATCGCAAGGAGACGTTGAGCAAGTAAAATCTGGAGCTCCTTGATAAAAAGATCGTTCGAATCATAGATGCTGACCAAGGTGCCAAGAACGTCAGTATGCTTGTTTGCTCGGAAATCTGCAAAAACAAAATGAATGGTGATTGTCACTAAGAGGAATACGACGAACTTGGTCCTGCATCAATAGGTTCTGGTTCCCAGTTTGGATCGCTGTAGTCTTCAATTTCGATTTGTTGCAGTGGCTGGGGAGGTTCGTTGTCGTCGACAAGTGAGTCGCCAGTATCTTCGTCTCCCACGAGATTCGCAACGATACTTCGAATTGTGTCCTGCCGTTCCCTTGCAAGATACTTCAGCGGGAGCCGCGTCAGAGCAGCGTGTGTAGCCTACCTGAGGTACCGTCGTATTGGATCCGCGACTTTAAACAAGAGAACACCGGGAGGGTCAATGATCCGCATGCACTTGATTGTGGCTACGTATTGTGAAAGGATAAGTTTTGTGTCTGCACCCGGATGAAGCAATCTCTTATGATTCCTGTAAAATCATGAGATATAAATCCCACTAGAAGAGCCACCAAATCATACGCTTTCCGCAAGGATTTCACTAGTGCTGCTCGCTGATCCACTCGTTGCAAACATTCCTGCAGTCCGTTTTCAGTCAATTGTGGGGACGGCCTCTACTTAGCCGAAAGCTCACTTTGAGATCCTCCAGAGCAGGTGATGATTCAGGGAAATCTATGATGATATCAAAAATTTCTCGTGTTCTACACGAGGCTTTATATCAGTGCATCATCTATACACACCACATCAATATCACCTCAAATCACAAAGCGTTTTCGTCATATGGAAGTCAAACCTCGATCCAACACTGGCCAGCATTGCCACTGCGTCATCATCTAAGCAGAACTTTGTCACGCACTTGAAAGGAAGAGGACCGAAATGCGTACTTGTAGCTGCCCCTCTAGCGTACATCATCAACATCCAAGGCACGATTTTTTGAGACATCCAGTTTCGAAGTTCTGGCAGCATTGCTATCTCCCACTTACTGGTGCAGGTAGAGAGCACATATGTTTCTATATGTTCGTACCCCACACTAGCAATAACACTCTCATATCGATCAAGGAGACCAAGTATTTCGAATATGTCCCATATTTCGCCACTGAGCGTCTTTTGGGGGACCTCTGGATCAAAGGGCGGTAGAGTGGAGGCGCAATATGCTTTGAAGCCGGAAACGAAGATAGGCGGGAGTATAGCAAACAGCTGAGTTTGAAAGTTAAGCGTGTATGCCGCGCGAATGGTTTGACCCAGGCTGGAAATTCCTTGTGAAGGCTGTGTAAGGAAAAAGCCTGACAGGCTTACTCTGCAATTGGTAGCCAGGCATTGAACCATTTGAACAGACGATAGACGAGGCTGGAGATGATTTCAGGATCAAAAGAAGCCTTTGTCGAGAATGAAAAGCTGCTATAGAGAATGTAACGCCATGACGCACTTCATACTGCTCCATATACTGGTCAACGTCCCGCTTTATCAGGTAGAAGTATTGCCGCACATCGTCTATATTCCCATGCTCAGTATTGTCGAAAGAGCCGCTGAAGATGAAAGTGTACCCAAAAAGGCCTCCAACATCACAGGCAGCCTACGGCATTGGCTGACAAGGTCAAACGCATGCTTGACGAGCTCCATGTCTACCTGGACATACTTAAACGTGAATGCTGCAAGACCGAGTCAGACGCACTGTATTCCTTGGGAGGAGCTGGATCATTGAGGTCCTTTGGACGCACAAAGTCTGTCAAAAGAGCCCATGCCTGAACCAATGCAAGTCAAGAAAATCCTTGGACAAGTACGCGTCGACACTCACCTGACTGAAGGTCATAAGGCCCGATATTCCAGGCTCTCCGTGGTTGAGACGAGTAAATGCATCCTGCCATTTCTTGCCAACTTGCGAGCGCAGCGCCTCTGTCGTCATTGACAGAGGTAAAGGGCAGATATGACACTGAGAGTCGTCGTAGCCGTGGCGGTTGTAGGTTATGTACTGTTTTGGTCCATTTCGCACGTCGGCCCGATCCCGGATGCGGCCGTGATGAAGTTTCGCGCAGAGAATTAGTCAGATGATTCTCACGATGGTCAAATTTTCTGTCATGACATCCCGTCGGACATCACAGACTCCTCCTTTGGATCATGATTGTTCAATGCAAGCATTTACCCATGCCTACAACAGAATGCGAATGAATATGAGATGTCTACGCTCTATCGACAAGAGATATTCTATAAGATGTTACAATGCTCTATAAATATTCCGCTATGCACAATCTATGTATGAATCTATCGAAGAAATGAGGGTCTAAGTATATATCTGTTATCAAAGCGTGATATATGCATCCGTTCCTAAAAGAGCACTAGAATGTGCGGTCCGGAAATAATACGGTTCAAACCAAAGTGCCAGCATCTGAGCGGTTGTCAGCAGTAACCTTCTCGTTCACAGTAAAAACGGAATCCTTGAGAACGTCTTCATCTTTTGCGTTGAAGATGAGACCCTTCCAAATTGCTTTGACGGTCAGGACGATCAAGACCAACCAAGTGAGAAAAAGAAGGGCGTCCATAATGATGTGGACAATGAATAGACCTTGAATATTCAGGATCTTCCCAAGTACACCTGTGGTGGATATCCACCCCACTAGAAGACATCGTGAGAAGGCAGCACGACAGAAATGAAAACCGCTTACCATTTGGAAATGTCAGGGCCCAACCTTTTCCAGGACCATTGCATTAGCATACTCTCGAGTGACAGGTATGAGTACTCACACCCTAAGATCTCATCCAGTCTTTTGTGGAGCTTAAACCAGTATGGTAGAATCCCAAGGAAAAAGAAGAAGACGGCCAAGCCATAGAGTAAAAGGGCTGCCATCACACTTGCAGCATACCAAATCTCCCCGGCAGCGTTGGATATGATGCCATGCGCCGGTAGACTTCAAGCAATCATATCATGAGACGGAAGAAGGGGAAGACATCGAGTCGACTTACATAGCACTAGCATGGTCGGCTAAGTTGATTAAAGAAAGGGCAGTGAAACCTGGAGGGCCGCAAGCAACAAAGGCACTATTGGCCTGGTGTCCCTCCAGGAAGCCTGTCTAAACAGTCGTTGAGACAAAGCGATAACGCTATAGTTCTGATGCATACCATGACAAGTCTAGAATACTCAAATCAGTTGTGATGGTTTTGCGTGTTTTCCAACTTACCGCAACAGATAAATGCCAAGATAGAAGAAGGTCATGAAGAACCCGAGACCTGGCGCAATGGTTAGACAAAAAAGCAGGAAGCGTGCAAAGCCTACCTTGGAAGAAGTACCCGATAAACAATATTCCCAATGCTCTGGGGTCCGAAGGCTCCATAACCCTCAGAACATTGAATGCTACAACCCCTGTAAGCATCTGAATAGATGATAACTGGTCACCAGCATATCTCGGCAACAGAAAAAGCGTGATACCAGAGGAAACACCTATGGTTCACATGTCAGAGGGTCAAGATATTTTGAAGGAAATCTTACCAAAAAAGCGTAACCCGGTGTGAAGCGCAATATGTCGTGAGGTTGATTGAACCAGATCAGGAGCATTGGGAAACAAGTCGTCAGAGACAAGCCCACGTAAATCCTGGAAGGTGTCAAACTCCAGCTTGGGTCTTCTAGAGATTTGCTCACCAAAATAAGACATACACGACGTTGGCACTGGCGGGTCCATTGATTACTGCGTAGTTGACCGTACCGATGATGATCGTAGCAAATGATAGTACCTAAGCAACGTTTATTGGTTGTGAACAGTCCATACTATACGACGCACCATCATTGGAGGGAAAAGCCCTTCTACCGGATCCTGTAATAGGCGCCAAGCTCGGTGAGGGAACTCTGACATTACCGTCAGTATTCGCTATATGGTCACCCACAATTCATAACGCACCGAGTGCTTGGACCGACATTGTAATGACGTTCAGTAGGAAAATGGCCATGTTCAAAGACCAGAACCCGGTTTCTACCGACGTCAACCAATTAGGATGCTCTTTCAATCCAGAGAGCGTCACGAAGACAGCGCCCGTCCCCATTCCAATCGGAAACTAAAGGCCATTCATTGGCTAGGCGCGCGCAGAGAATAGAGAATGCGCACCGACTGCCAGGACCAGCCATGTATGTGACGAGCAAGTGAACTTACTCCGTTCCGTCTTTTTGTGATGACAGCTTCAGCGATTTGATCGAGAGACATTGAGGAGAGGAATTCGTACAACGAGAGAAAGCAGTGGGGGAAAATCTGCGCTACGACCCCAGCCCTTTTTACTCATTCTCGTCATGAACATTGCACGGCAAACACGCTGGCCGAGCGTCCGCGGCCGTTGCAATAGGCCCCATCGGAAGATATCGGAAGGACCTAGGAAGAACCCCAGCACAGCCGAGAGAAAGTCTGGGCAAGGGCGGTTGACATGTAAGGACTGCATGGTGTCGGCTTGCCGCCGCCTGAGAGCTTTTTGCCACTTTTGCACTGCGCCCTGCAGATAAGGCGCCCTTTCTTTCGGGGAACAATGAAAACACATCCACGACAGGCCCAAAACTCCCAGTCCTGACCATGGGACGAAATAAAACGTCTCACAAAGTTTTATAACTCCAGGCTCATTGGCTCTGCTCCGAGCGTAGATTGGTTACCGCATAGCTTCAGAAGCAAGATGTCCGCTCGGAGGATGAGCCAGTTAACGTTCCACAGTCATTACGAGCACGCTGCACCCCCGGTTCTGTCACTAGCAATAGAATCTTGGTTACGATCATGTCTTTCAAAAAATCCACGCTTTCCGCCGCTAAAGGTCGACGTTTCAAAGAGCGCTTTTGGGAAGCAACATGCTGGACAAGGGAACTAATGGGATGAGAGCTGGAACAAGATTGAAGAGCCAGCGTTAAACCCGCATTACTCCGGATTCCCGAAGAGGGAATGGAAGAGCACCGCCACCACGTGAGAAACTACGACTGTCGATCGCGTTTCTTTTCCTTTTCACCTCACCATAAGTATGGCTGAGTACCGTTGAACGTTCCTCAACTCATCGCTAGGCCAGTTATTCCGTGAAGACGGAAAAAATGTAATTGTCTGATCCCTGGTTTCACCTGTTCTGATCAGTGTTCTATTATATGAGTGGGGGGCTTCATCAGAATCAAATAGTCAAGTGACATTCAAACGGTAACAAGCCCTCCTACCACTTTTGTGTCTGTGGGTCGTCGGAACCGTCAAGGTGTTGAAGGATGATTATCTTGCCGTAATCAATTTGACCCTGTCAGCCTATTAACGTGCCCTTGTTGCCGGAGAATCGGAAAAACGTAGACACTCAGCGTCGAACCATCATCTGCCCTTCTCCCTCGCGTTTGACAGTATGGCAGTAATACCGACACCGATTACGGAGCTCTTTGGCATTAAGCACCCGGTATTACTAGCTGGAATGAACGTAGCGGCTGGGCCAGAGTTAGCTGCTGCTGTCTCCAATGCAGGGGGCTTAGGAGTGATTGGGGGACATGGATACACATCCTCTATGTTGCGGAAACAGGTGGGTCCTGTATTCTTCCGCGATTGTTCATGATTCCGGATATCATTCTTGGTAGATCAAGGCCATCAAGAAAGACCTGAACGACCCCAGCTTTCCCTTCGGTGTTGACCTTCTACTCCCCAAAGTCGGAGGTAGCGCGCGAAAAACCAATGTATAGCTTCGAAACGTTCATTTCTCCGTATTTTGATAATGGCTTCAGTACGACTATACCAAAGGTCAACTCGACAAACTTATCGACGTAATAATTGACGAGAAAACATCACTCTTCGTATGCGCTGTCGGAGTCCCACCACGATCTGCGGTCGACCGTCTCCATCAAGCAGGAATACCAGTGATGAATATGGTTGGACATCCGAAGCATGTTCCCAAAGCATTGAGTGTAGGTGTCGACATTATATGCGCTCAAGCCGGCGAGGGCGGAGGTCACACTGGTGATGTACCTGCTACTATTCTCATTCCGGCATGTGTGGACGCAGTCAAAGGCCATAAGTCTCCGCTCAATGGGAAGCCTGTATACGTTATCGGAGCTGGTGCGGTTCACGACGGAAAAAGTCTCGCCGCTAATTTGGCCTGGGGAGCCCAGGCCGTTTGTACGTTCTTCTGCTACTTCGTTCTGGGACGACACTAACAAAAGGTAGGGGTTGGGACCCGTTTTGTTGCATCAGTAGAGGCCGGCGCCCCAAAAATCCACAAAGAACTCATTACGATGGCTGGTTTTGACGATGCTGTCACTACCTTGATCTATACCGGGCGACCGCTTCGATGTTTGAGGACACCTTATGTACAGGACTGGGAAACAAATCGCCAAGACGAAATCAAAGAGTTGACATCGAAGGGGATCATTCCCGCAGATAAGGACCTTGAAGAACATCCGGAGAAATCCATCTCAGCCCGCCCGTGGTTGATGGGGAAGGTTTCTGCTGTACGTTCCTTAGTTCTTCGAGTAATCTTTTAACTCAGGCTTTGCGCCACTCAGCTCATTCACGACATTCTTCCGGCCAAGGACATCATTGAAAACATGGTCAACGAAGCTGTCGAGATAATCGAGCGTGATGCATCCCGCGTGGTGAAAGCTAAGTTGTAGACAGCCGGTCGTAGCGAGTCGTATTCACTTTTAAGCAGTAAATATTGACTTGATTATTTAGCCCCTTACGCTTTGTCAACAGCACCGAAACCCTCGATGTTTTAGTAAGTCGCAAGAATACACGATGCATCATGAGCTCGCCGATCATGGATAAACAGGCACGAACTTTTCTGCGGTCATCTGTCAAGCGGTCTTCGAGGCATGTCCGATTGGGGATTAGACATGCAAGCCCGGATGCTTCGAGACCCGTCAAGTACTACTTTGTCGCTGGATGAATGGAACACCAAGTAGTCAAATGCGGGTTCTTTTCTTTGGGATTTATCCTCGTGTTGACATTGCCGCACGACAAGTCTGTCAGGTTCAACATGCAAAAATCTTGTGGAGAGATTCCAGCGAGAGGTGCCGGGAAGTAAGAGCACCGACGCGAACACGTGGGACCTGATGGCGGTGCGTGAACTTCGTCTTCGACCACCATGGTCCATCACCTTCTCTCTAGTTCTGGTCACCTCTAACCCCAGTTACATTCGGTTTCATTAGGCGAAAATTTCAAATTATCTCAGAGACAGTGCAAAGCACCTTATTTATTTTCTTCGGAATCGACCCACGGATCAATTAAACTACGTCAATGCTCACGATTTTTTTTTAGGAAAGTCATATCACGCCAGTTTGGGAGGATAAAAATGTGTCTATCTAGGTAGGAAATCTCGAAGGTTCGAGGATCGCACTATGTCGACCACTTCAGCTTAGTTCCCATGGTGGCAAGACAACTGTGAAGACATGATCATCGCCGTTAAATGGTATCATTCCTTCAGAAATAGACTCGTTGCGTCACCGCAAGCCTAGACTGGCAGACATAGCAGCTTAGAATTCTCTACAGTGCAGGATTCTATCGAGCACCCAACAAGGACGGCGGAAGTTGGAACGAGCCTGTCTTACTACCTTCCGACAGAAGAATCAATGTGAGCAGAAGTCGACGTTTTTGAGGGTAGTTCAAAGACACTCAAATTTGACCAGGAAAAAGATGATATCATTTTGAAATAAACACGCAAATCAACCAAAATGAAAACAAATAGTAGGTATGTAAGACGAGTGAAAGCTATCGGTATGTGATTTGTCCATGTCAATGGTATGACGAGAAGACCCCCCAACTCTTTAGAGTCCAATGTTGATGGGGGTGCAACCAATGGCAATGAGACCATTCTGAAAAATGCAAGTTTAGACCTCAACAATTAAACGTTGAGGCTTAAATGATACTTACGAAGCTGTTGTCCTCGCAGCAGACAGTCTGAGCAGAGCAGCTGTTGCCTCCGACGCCAATGACGCTGATGGGGGAGCAAGTGATACCGCTGCGAAGATTGCTTAGCGGTTAACACTAGGTCCTGCGCGCACAGAAACTCACACATCGACACCGAGGTTGCCCAAAACGACACCAAGGAGTCCCAAAAGGGTGGAAACTGGAGTGGAGGTTGCCTGCATAGTGATAAGTATTCTTATCATCGAAGAATGACGGATGGCGCGTACACTCTGAACGGACTGGCAACATTGGACTGCTCCAGTGGTGCAGCCGTTTCCGCCACGAGGGACAGCGCTACCAGCCACGAACAAGGGCATGGCGAAGAAGAGGGTGAAAGCAAGAGCGTATATACGAGCGAACATGGTGTGTTTCGGTGTAGGCAGGCGAGTGGTAAAACTGCGAAGGCTGTTTGAGCTGATAGGTCTTAGCCTTCCTGCATGGCTTTTATACCTTTCAGAACCATCGGAACCTCTCAAAACAGATATATTCTTGTGATTCCTCAAAAAAAAAAAATTGCGCAAAAATTTAAAACAGACATGTAAGAGTCCTATCCTCCGATCTGATGTTTACGTTCCCCGACATACCCTTCCATTGCTTTCATTTGTCCCATCATAACCCATACGCCCGCCGAACCGGCACCTTTCTAATCCCTCATAGATGTACTCGTCACCTGCATGCAATGATTCCCGCACCTTACCCTCCTGCCAACTTTGACGGGCACAGACACATGGTTGTTCCTCTTCAGAAGGTTGTTCCAGGCTATTCTTAATTTAATCAGTGTTCGCCCGAATAATCATTCTGATGGCTCTCCAGATCAGTTTCTTGGCCAAAAATTTCATGAGACGGTAGGAACTCAAACTATATCAATAGGCATTCATCCGAAGTATCGTGTGCACATTCTTTGGGCGGGTACCCTTCCGTTAGGCTCACGAACTCAGAAAGCTAGTCTATCCGCGTCTTTGACATCTGTGGGTTTGCGCTTTCAGTTGTCAACAAACCGCTTCATTATGTATAGTAATATGGCTGAAGAACTCGTGCTTTCGAGGTTTTTAACAATCCCTTGGCGTCTGTATTTCGCTTGAGCATCGACGCTTCAAATAGGATGACATTTTCCTATATTTCCTTTGTCGAATCAACGACTAACACCTTCCGGACTGTCTCGCGGTCCTCAAATAGTAATTTCGGGATGCACCGTCTTCGAGATGTACCGATATTGGATAGAGGTGAGCTGGTAATGACTCTCAGGTAAGACCCAGCAAGGCGAAGAAGAGGATGTACATATAATCGAATGACTAGGCTGTGCAGGGCAGTCGGCGCAACATTATTGTCAACTTGAATGACCCGGACGCCGCCTAATTATTAGTGCTGCAGTCGGCCCATTTTCCTGTCGATCAAGTCTAAGTACGTTGGCTGTTTCTGGGAAATGCCTAGCTAAAGAGTGCCGCGACGACTCGAACGCTTAAAGTGGTATAGCAAATATGACTGGCACGCAAGACAAAGTCTCCCCGTCATAGTCCCCAATATCTTGTCGTCGTAGAGTTAAACCTGAGGGGCGCAAAATCATCGGTGTTATCATTCTCAAGATGCGTACTCCTTACTCTAGACAGGATAGTTTGCGAGCGCATTACTTCAGACTAGCACCACCCTAGTTTTTATTGTCTGTCGCTTTGTACTTGAAGGCTTGCGGAAGTGCCAGGCAATATTTATATTTCTTTGGGAAGGACAATGAGGTTTGCGAAGTGTCTACTTTCCCTAAAATTATCCTCGCTGAAAATAAATGAATAGTCAAACAACCTTAGCCCTCATTTCTCATTAGACTCCTAAAGCAACGTATCTATATCGTAGATCTGCTATTTTAGCTGATGTCTCTTCCAAAATACTTGGATCTGATGCTCCATAATTAACAATGTCTTCCCACTCCCTCAGGGGCATCGTCAGGAAGGCAGATCATCAAACGAATTAGAATATACTGCAAAAGCCTGTAGATAACTGGCAGTAATACGTTCTAGTCACTCTGTTAGCTACCTGGAATGGAAACACACGCATTTCTTCCTCGGACTCAGTGATCCAATCCCTACATATACAGGTTTGCGAAGTTAGAACACAATTACTAATGAGACCTATGCATTCCAGTTCCACCTGCTGATCTTGTTGGCATCTTCATGTTCATCGGTCACAACTGAAAAAGAACAAAACCTCTCAGATTCTGTGATGGAAGCCAGCACCTATGTAACAACACGCCTTGTCGTTGACCCGTATGTACAAACGAAGAACAGTAGAATGCCTGCAGAAAAATCAGGCGGCACGATGGGGCGCGAGGTATTCCTTCTACTAGTTACAGGGCAAGACCGAACAAGCCGAAAGAATAACTTTGGAAAGTAGAACCATCGCAACGAGTCCGAGGGATTAAACCAAGCTACGATCAGTCTCTTGAACTTCACCTGAAGGTGATTCAAAACTTGGCGGGTGTTCCGTGAGCTTTCGACCTTGCGGCTCACAAATTAAACCCTGTCAGACTACATACAGTGACAGTATTCCCACGGCAAAAATGAGTCAGAGAGATCACAAGGTCGAGGGTAGCCTTCAAAACGCGGGCAGAACAGCCGTTGAAAATCATGTACTAGTCCAGAAAAGGATGGCAAGTCCCATTACCTCATGGCACAGTACTTGTGCCCATCGAAGCCGTGAAAAGTTGAGTATTGACGGAACATTAACGCGCCAAGAACGACACACTGCATTCCAAGGACTCAATATTTGTAGGGAGGGGACATACACGAATTCGTGGCGCACCTAAAACAGCAGCCAGGCTCACGTTGCGTCCGGAACGGATATACGAGACTTTCATCCCGACGTCCTCGACCTCTCTAACAAGACTGGCTGGATTGGATTAAGTATATAACCGATGCGCTGGTACGAAGGTTCTTTTCTTGGCCTGTAGAAACGATGTTACAAACAGGTGAGTGCAAGAAGGTGCCCTGGGTACTCGAGGGATAAAAACTGAATGAACCCGTACCACTACAGAGTCCGATCGTATTTCTCCGATACGTTGATCGTTGAAATGAAGTACACTTGCCCAAACAGATCATCCGCAGGCGAGGTGACAGCTCGATAGCGGCAACTTCGTTGAGGGACTTAAGCCTGTACTCACGTCTATGCTCACCTTGACAAGGACTCATGCCAAAAATGATCCTTTACTCTGTCGGATCCTGCATCGCCTCATGTATAAACCAGCATGACGGTAAAAATGCGAGGCTCAGGCAGTGAGGTCCAGGGTTGGCGCGATCTCGGTAGAGCCGTGGGAATGAGCGGTAAACATCACCGGCATCGAGAGCTATTAAGCTCTACCGCGAAGGGCCTACGGCTGTCCATATTCTAGGACTTTGTCGCAAAGAGGTGTCAAGGACTCCGAGGACGACGCGACGGACAAAATTTATCACAAGGCACATTCACGTTCACATAAACTTCCCTGGAACTTCCTATTGTCAGTGTTCTTCAAACGAAAAGATGCATTGTTCACTGAACGAATTCTATGAGAAACCTGAGGGTAAGAATGCTCTGCTTATACAGACTTACATCTGTAGAAAGAAAGGATGAACACCTTTCATGGTGCCTTTCATATGGAGATGGATAAGGGCATATTGAGTGCATTAAAAAAATCATGAAGTGCCAACGGCCCGGCAGGCCCTGTCTAGACAGGGGCTTTACTCGGGTTGGTCTGACCAATCATCAGTCCAGCGCGCAGTGCCGCTGGACTTACTTCAATCCCGGTATCTCCCTATTGGTCGGAGCACGCTGTACGGTACGAGGTACGAGGTATATGATTTTCTTGCTCGAGACCTAATACATATGCAGTAATTGACAGAAGTCAGAATGGCAAGAGCGCACGTCACTCCAAGATTTAGATTTACTTTGTTTTCGGCTCCCATGCTACCCGAGTCTACATAGCAATTAGCCACATAGCACCGTGGAAAGAATCGGAATCCCGGCAATTGCCGCTACTGGATGAGAAGAGTCCGGTGGCCAGCCACAAGCCAGCCAAGATCCTCGCTTTCTACCAGAATCATCATCGAGTCCAGTTTCCTCTGACTCACGGTTATCGGTTATCCGTGGTCAGAGTATAATGAAAGCATGCTAGCCAGGAGAACGACTACTTACCTTGACCTCGCCGACCTTTCGAGTCCCATACAGAACATGCTACGAAGTCGAAGACAGACCTTGGAACCCCAATTCTCTAAGGAAACCATCTTCTACCTGCGGACTCGGAGCTAGAAATATCATCCACAGTCCCATAGCGAGTCGTTATTAAACTGCGGTCGAAATCATATAGCAGGATCGACAATATCCAATATACTCGAGCAACCATTTTCATAGAGCGTTGCGGCAAAAGTGAGTTTCACTCGGAGGGTGTATATGTACGTCCAGCTCCACTGCTACTGCGAGTACGGCCAACGAGCTATCTAATGCAGGTTACAGTTAACAACGTGCTTACGTGCCACTTGGAGACCTTCATTTTTCCCAACTCAGCTTTGCATCGATTTCGAAGAATTCATGTATAACGCTTGTATGGCTTTAGAACTCACTTACATCCTGGACAGCCTTGGTCATCCGGTCATCTCACGACTTCAATAATGGCTAAGAATATCTAATTCTGGATGCTGGTTCTTGTAACAGGTCGACCATTCTACCTATTTCTCCTTCCTGGTGCTTACAAGTCTATGGGACAAGAGTTGGCGACCTTGGAGTATCTCACAGATGACGACGGATTTGGCCACCTCTTCAACAGCCTATGAAGGGTTCTTCCTATTTTCTGCCATTGACCAACACCCCGAAACGTGCTGTAGGACTCTTTCCAGCACACGAGGAAAAGCGTGGCGCTGACAACTACTTCTCAGCGTGAGTTCTCGATTAATTTGTTGATCAACACACCACCCCACGTTTTCTACACGCGCTGAATAACCTTATATGCAGACTAGACATCTCGGTAATTACAAATGCACGGCGTTCGTGAACAGTCTGTCAGATCCCTGCACATCAGACTTTCGTGTGTATACACGAACACTGAACATTTCGGTCTCGGATCTTCCTGCCTTGTATACCCGCCTACCAGCCCTTTACCCGGAAAAGCTCAACAGAAACACCATGGCGGCATGCTCTCCCCAGATTTGCCTCGACACGCATTTTTGCATTTGCGGTTGCAAACAGTGTTGCACGGGGCGAAACTCGAGGCTAAATTATCCCTGCTACTCCGTTGCCCGAAAAATGCGCTAGAACCGGAGCCCAAGTGTTGCTCAGTATCATAGCGGTTCGCAGGATCAATGCATACAGAAGCCTCCTGCTCACTAGTTCGAGCACGAAACTGGAATACAACTTCAAGCGCAAGAACGGGGAAGCACTTGGCGTGTGCATGGAGCGTCATTGATCACCCGAAAAGAACAACTTCATCTGCGGAACTCAAAAGCCGCGCGTTCGTTTGTCATGACGATTCCAGACGTTCTCAACATGCACGATTAATGGGTGCAGGGTGGAAAGAGACGCTGATACCCCACGGCTCCTGATCAAAAATCCGCTCTCCCGCCGCTTTCGCATGGGCCCCTTAGATGGGTTGTCCTTTGTATCACGGATAGAGAAAGCATATACATGGGAGACCCTTTGTGGACTTGGTTCTTCGTGACGAGATTTCGGGTACTGGCGTCTTGTAAACGCCGCTCTCCCAAACACGGAACATCGTTTGTCAAAGAACCGTACGCTTGCAAAAGTCACCGATAACCGGAAACGTAAGGGGCAGAGATAAATGGTTGTGCGATATATATGTTTAACGGAACCGAAGATTTAAATGGTTTCGTATGTGTTCTTCAATTGATTTAATGGTGGTATCAAACGTCGATCACTGTCATTCTCGCAAGCGATACAGGATAAAAACGCAAGTGCAACGACGGGAGGGCCATTATTCTTGCTGAGACCTAGAGGAGCGTGTGTCGGAGGACGATCCTCGAAAGAGCCAGTCCCACGGAACCGAGGAAGCATGTATGTGGCCAGGTCTGGAAGGTGATCGATGAGATGTCGTTGGGGAATTTCCAAGGATTCAGCAGGCTCAGTTTAATCAAACATAACCGCTTTGCGAGTATTTGGAAATCACGCGTCGCGCATATCGGAATTCCAGGCTAAAGTTGATCAAAGCGTCCGGGAAAAATCAGGCATTGTCTTATTGTCTTTTGGGTGGCGGTAGTCAGGGCCGGGACGGCATCACGCCAAGGATTACCCGGGTGAGATTAGCAGAGGGCAAAGGCGCCTATGTGAGTGCTGTATAGCAGCATTTTGGGTCCGTACATTGAGTGAAATTATCTTTTGTACAAGCAAGAGTCACGGCTCGACGCGATCGTGGCAGAGGGAGGAAAAGATGCGCGATCGAAAAAATGACCACGTGTTCGCCCGAAGGGAACCTCCGAAGGGATTCCCTTTGTTCCCCTTGTTTACCTCATCCAAGGTGTGCTTCTGAGCCAGGATGCATCATGGCCAACAACAACACTTCGTCTGCCTACTACTATGGACAACTACGACTACGAGCACGACGACGATTTTATCGATGATGACCTACCTCCGCTAGTCGAGTCTACGTCGTCGTCTTACATTCCCCGGCCTCCGAATGCATTCATTCTCTTCCGATCGGCATTCATCCGGTCTCAGCGCATCTCGGGGCGCGTCGAGGGCAACCACTCGACTCTGAGCAAGATCATCGGTATGTACTGGCGCGCTCTGACGAATGAGGAGAAGCAAGAGTGGGAGGCCAAGGCCAAGGTCGCGTTAGAGGAGCACCGGAAGCGATACCCGGACTGGAGGTTCCGGCCGGGAGTGAATGGTGGGCGGGGTCGTGGCCGTGGCGGGAGGGGGAGACGAGGGCGAGGTCGTGGCGGCGAGGGCGACGGGCGGGGTCGGGAGAAGAGAGCGAGGGAGGACGGGCGGCTCGGGAAAATTCGGGATTTGCTCATCGAGGGGCGGGAGGGCGAGGATCTAGAGAGGGCGGTGAACGAGTGGGAGAGAGAGCGGGACAGGGCGGGTAAGCGCAGCCGGTCGGTACCTTCCGAGACACGATCAGCCAAGGCGGCTCATCATGCGCGTACCCAGTCGTCGACGACAGGATACCAGGCTCTTGTCCGTCCAACCTTTTTATCTCCGTTTTTTTTTTACTGACATTAGTCCTAGGATTTTGCAGTGCCAGCTCCCATCACACCTCCCCAAGGCGACGTGATTCAGACCAGGCAGGGTGTGTACTCATTCATACCTGATCCATCACTGTATAGTCCTACCGAAGACGCCCAGTCGCCATGGCACACGAATCCGTATCAGTCTTCTCACATGAACCCCGGATCCACGCATATATCCAGTTTTAGCACGCTCAGCGGGTGGGCGGGCGACTCTGAGATACAGAGTCCAACGATGAGCACGTTCGGAGCCGGCAATGTAGAGCCGCCTCGTGAATACAGCGAGATGCGGACGTACGACAACTTTGCCGACGCGTCATACAATTCATGGCACGAGGAGCGTCACTATTCCTTTGACAGCAGCGAGATGCACAATCCCTTTTCTTACACATCTGAATTTAATCAGTATCAGATTCCTGGACCAAGCTCTCCTGGACCGCCTTCGTCTGTCCCTTCCCCAACCTCGCCCTTTCATGTCGGCGCGAGCACTTTTAGCGACCTGCGCTTCATCGACGAAGGATCCCGCTTTCCTTCTTCCCCCCCTCAGGAAATGGAGGGAGAACCGCTGCAGGTCGTGCCATTCCAGCCTGTGCAGGTCATCAATCGGAAGGGAAAGGGAAAGGCGTACGAAGAGGAGGATGAAGGCGTCGCGGAGGGATACGTGAATTGGAATTGAGAAAAAGTGAATCCATCTCTCGTGGATTGCGTAATCTCTTGCATGCAAGAGGAATATTCTGGTGCTATGAGCATTATTCGTTCTTGGTTCCCCTTTGCAATTGGGGTTGTATTATCTATCACTTCCTTGTTGTCGTTTTTCGTCATTTCGATTTTCTCACTTTGCTGTTTTCGCATTTTGTTTTGGCAGTCTTCTCTCTGTCCTTGTGCTTTGTTCACTTTTGTAGAGTTGAATTGAATGTGGCCCGCCGTCGGCCACAAAACTTGGTGCAATGATACGTGGGCAGTTTGTTCGATCACGAATAGCGTGTCGAGCCCTCTCTTTCATCGCATCGAACTACCGGTCTTGGCTGCTTAGTGCTGTTAAAAGTTCTGGTCTTGAAATCCAGCTTTTCTCAGATCCCACCTGCGATACGAAATGACTGGTCGGCGTCTTGGCGGTCACTGGGGGATTCGAGAGGTGCGTATGGAGGATCTAGGTGTTGTGGCACACATGCGTGCCTTGGTGATTCCGTTGGATTTCATGTACTAAAAAATAGGATAAAAGAATGGCCAAAAGCACACTGAGAGCTGGCCATACACGTCCAGTCCTTGCCTCTGCTAAACCGGTCTTGAGAAACATCTGTATGCTTTCTTCTAATCTCACCGTCAATGCAGAAGAGTCTCGGCTTCCAGTTTGGCTTTTCGTTTGGTTTTCCTTGACTGTCTTTTTTGGCAAAGATTTATGTTTCCTCTCGACGCTTGACTATCCGAGCTCTTGACTGTATCCCTTGCAGCATTGCCCTTCGGAATAGCAAACCCACTGCTGGATGATGGGTGAAAACTATCTTTGTCGAAACCTTTTCATACGCTTCACAAGTTCATCGAATATAACCCGCATTACTTCCTTCGCGAAGCGCTGAGAGGCCTCATACTTGATCTACACCTCCGTCATCCCCCCAACCTTCTCCTGAAACTGTGCGATCTGCGCCTTCAACTCAGCAATTTCCTCCTCCACATTCGAATCATACCGAGCTCTCTTTCGAGCCTGTTCGTCGTGGTCCAGCGTGGTCCTTGGGGCACGCAATTCCAAACAACGAGCATTTGCGGCATTTTGACATGGGTGGCCTTTCTTTATGCAATTGAGGCACTAAGAAAAGTTCTAGGGGAGAGTAGGGGGAGAAAGACACCCACCGCTGGCTCCATGGCGACAGGAAAGAGGTCCTAATCCTCGATCTTGACCTGACAGACGTACCCTCCCATCAATGTACGTGCTGCTGTGGGGCGCATGCGTGTAAATACTAGCATTTTCCAGACAGCAGACGGACATCTCTTTTTCGGTGAGTGGAGCTCCTCTTGCGTAAGGTTCTACACGAGTTCGAGGATCATGGTGCACCATTCGTTGCGCTCGCTGACTAGTTCAAGAGGTGCGCAGCCGGAGGAGGCAATGATTTGGAGGATCTGAATCATGGCCAGAGTTGACTGTTCCTAGTTTAGATGCACGTGTACCTTCTTGAGACCATCGGATTCGGGAGGAGGAGGCCGGGTAGTCTTTAGTCAACCTTCAAAGTTGGGATAAAGACACGCAACGGCATGTTGTTGCAGCATTTCAGCACCAACTATACATTCCCAGTGTCTGATTACGTCTTTCTCTGCTAGAATAGCCAGTAGTTGTATCTAGAGAGAGGTATCAATGAACATAGTCATATGATGTTGCTATACGAGCACCTGTAACTAGTTAATCTCATCGTCGCGTCGCGACTTCAGAGCCTCAATAAGACCTTTCAAGTAAGCCTTCTAGGACACCAATGTGATCCTGGGCAAGTCTCGGTGCAACCGTGATGTAGACCTGAAATTCTGCGGGCCCGACGGCAATGACAGTGGGAGGGTTGGAAGGGTCATAACCCTAATGAGATTAGGTATAAAATCATCCTGATTACGATGGTCGATCCGACAATCATTGCATCATCGAAAAACTTGACTTGAAACTACTCATCGTCATCGTTCGAAGGCCACCCCCTCGTTGCGTCACGGTCTGCCAGTCTGTCCGACCGGCTAACCATAAACCTGTACATGATCTCACCATTATCGGTCGTCGGCTCATTACAGCACCTTCAGTAGACAGTTCCTATTGCCGCTCGGATGGTCAACATCTCTCTGCGATTCAGTACCAGACATCAAACGACCTACCATTATTAGCTCCTCCGCTTCCTCTCAAAGCACTTTCTCATGTGAATTAGCTACAAATAAAATTTCTGGAAAACAGAAACTCACGATAGTGCTGCTTTCCTGCCGCAGAAAGTTCTGTGTCCGCACATGCTTCATTCGGATGGAGCTGTCCGATACTTAGCTCTGGTATATTCGTATGATGATATATCCAATAGAGAGGCAGAGTCTGATGGTGTACACGGCAACGAATGCGAATACAAGCTCACCGAAAGTCTATGTTCAACGAATAGACCATAGCCTTCCGAGCCACCATCTCCCTCCAACCACCCACTTTGACTCGGAGTGCAGGCTAGGAATAGAAGTGCGTCGGCAAGAGCGCCAAGAGAGAGAACCAGATCGTTAGTGGGGTCACGAGCTGACCCGACAAAGGGGAAATCTGTGGGCGAGCTTGCGCTTGACTCTGAAGGTGCAGTAAGCGCCGTGTCAGGGTTGTAAGGGTCTTGTTCATGGCAATTCTTTTTACTGCCGTGATACCGCGGGATTGTTGACGCACACATAGTCCTTGCCGTGGGAGGTGCATTTCGAGCAAGGTTCCTCCAAATCGCATTTGACTTTCGCCTGGGCGCAGGCCTTCGGGAATATATCAGCACTGTATAAGGGGCTTAAAAAGAGAATGTTTCTGCCCGACAAGACATCTGGCGGGAACGACGAACGGTCCTGGCGATCCTAGAGTGCAGATCTTAGCACCACCGCCAGCTGAAGGGAACCGATAGGAACCTGCTGACTATTAATGGCTTTACATGTCTTTATATGTCTGTTCAGAACGTCGCTTCTGCTGAACTCAGCGAAACATGAGTAGAATGTTCCATGAGATAGATGCAAAGTTTATGAATCATATGACTCGCAGTACATCTGTTAGCACGCTCGCCGATGTCTGTCAATGAAATCAGAGTAAGCGTAACTGCCTGAAGAACGGTGGATACACGTACGTGTACGGAAATATCTTGAAAGGTGTGCAGACTGAGTGAATCTGGCTGGGCAGAAGTGAGCAATGGAAGGTTTTCGGTTGTAGAATAGAAGAAGCATTTCCGTCTTGACGTCTGGTGGAGCACAGATTCATGGGATGGGCAAGATGGCATTGTCAAGGAGTATATGTACGAACCTGGAAAAGCAGGCGTAATGTCAGGTTCGCAGTGTTGTGATGGGTGATAAGAAACAGAAGCACCGCTGGAACTTTGGGTGCCTCGTCCGCAGCATTGAAAAAGAAAAAGATATGACGTCAGGATTATTGTAGAGGAATGTTGTCGTGGGCTGAACTGGAGGTAATACCGACGTGTTTTATCTCATGATACCATTCGCGAGACCGTGTCCTGCTGACAACCGAATGTGTAAATGACTGTAAGCACATAGTTATCGAACCATGAGTACTCACGCATTCAGTGCCGAGTTTGTTCTTCGTGTCCTCCTACTACATTCTGATAAGCATATCGAGGTAGGTATAACTCATGAGAATAGCGCTTGCAGGATGTAATCATGAGGGGATAACCCGTGACGCATGTTTTTAATTCTCGATTCAATAGCTGAGCCCACAGCGTCGGAAAGACAGCATCAATCTAGAACTACTGCCAAGCACTACAGCCTACATGATTCTAAACCGCGAAGTGGTTTGAAGTCTGTAAATGTGTAAAATTTGAAGTCAACCAATAGAGTGATTTGTATGACGAGTAAGCCACGTTTGATCATTTGGGATGCCGAAGAATTTCAGTTATAGGGAAGGGTACTTCTGGATGTGTGCAATGGGTTTATGTGCTTTCTGTCAACCCTAGAAGACACGTACTCAAATGCGCTACAGACCCCGACGGTGAAGGCTCGGACTATGCTTGACAAAGAAATCAGAGAAAAAGCAGCGAAAGACAGTACCACAGTTACCAGCGAATTTTATTCGGTTACCTCAAAGTCAAAGTCAAAGTGATTTGAGATGTCGTTGGCAGTCGAATGGTTGTGCTGTGACTGGTGGGCAGTGAAAAGCACGTGTAAGTTAGCCATCAGGACCAGCGCTGTTCAGTCGCAGTTAGGGAGGATAACGAGCTACAGTACACGCTGGTTCTTACTTGCGCGCCGCAGATCAACGTTCTACTATTATGTCGGGGGCTTCAACTCGCAGCAGCTGATCCACAAGCGATGGTTTGGGTCACGACGAAAAATGATTGGGGCAAGGTGGAGGTATGGAAAACAGGCCTGAGGTCAAGAAAGAGCTTCCAAAGGATGTGATTTGGTGGTGCTGGACGTTATTGGTGTAATCAAGATGTATATACCTCATTCGACTTCTACATCAAGGCCTCGAGACGCATTTTCGACTCGATCTTGGCAATTAATGGGAAGAAACAGGTTATCTCATCCAGGTTTGATTCTGGATGTCAGTAGTCGCGTGGTGGTTCTGGTAGTCGCGTAAAATGTCGTTCCGAGGGACCAGGACTGAAAGTTATCATCAATAAGAAGCATGTCAAACGTTTCACTGCGGTAATATTCGGGAAATAATCATCATAATATAACAATAGAAGTACAATCATTTGGAAGGTCGATTTTGATGCTGCGGTCCTTGGGGAAATTTCAACGCGGCCACCTTTCACTGAGGTGAGGTTAATGTACAAGATGCCTCCGCAAGCATGGGGATGGTTAGATCTGTCTGTTGTAAAATGCATAGAATGCTGCCACTGATAAGACCTTTTCTTCTTCTAATTTTTTTTTTTCTGTTTAAAATTATATAAGTCATCAAATGGAAAACTTCTTATGTCTTTGAGGGCATTTTTGACAATCCAGGATGCCTGGGCCGACAACTTGGATGCGAACTCTTGGCCGCCGACATGTTGTATGCACTGTGTGCTGAAAAGCATGAAGATTCTAATAAAGACAACTTCACCCCTTTATAGGATGAAGTACTTTGTGGAAATCCAACCAGGGCAATTGCTGGAAGGATGAAGATGAAGAAAAACGACAGGGTTGGCTCCTACGCCACTGACACTGCCGGTCTCTTCACGCAAGCTGGTGACTACATACCTTCAGTATAGTCAATATTCCGGAGACGGCAGAAGTACGCTTACCATGGTAAATAGACTTACGAACGTTCGAAGAAGGTTAGTAATAAGTTATATATTTTCTATTTTTAAATTTTTCGTTTTCCTCAATGTCACATGATCCGATTTTGTAACCGAATCGGAATGTCTTAGGTTGCAACGCCCATTGCCCTACTACGCCTGGCCCTCCAGCACCGTTTTACTACACCAAATCTTTATTATGGACGTGCAAGTATCGGATACGGTGCTCCCAGAACGCTCTTCGGAAGTCTGGTTCGCTGATGGCAACATCATCATCCAAACGGAATCAACTCAGTTTCGTGTCTACCGCGGAATCCTCGCTGCAAACTCTCCAGTGCTAAGCGACATGCTCTCTTTATCCCAACCAGATGAAAACGACATGGTCGGTGACTGCCCCGTTGTCCATTTTCACGATTTTCCGAAGGATATGGTTCATTTTTTGAAAGCCTTGCATTTTCCTCGGTGCGGCTGCTGTCTGTTATATTTCAGTCGCCGGCTAATATTTTTTGTTGGGTAGCTACTTTCAGCCTTTAGAAACCACTACTTCGTATTTCTTGCCAAGGCGCAAATACGAAGTCGAGCACCTCTTCGAGCCTGCTTTCAAACACTTGTCAACTCTTTTCCCTTCGACACTCTCTGGCTGGATTTCTAGAACGTATGAAGGCATAGAAAACTTCAATGGACTTCCTCTGGCTGTGTACCAGCTAGCCAAAGAGACTCAGTGCCTCACTCTTCTTCCTGCATCCATGTATACTATGATCATCACCATGAAGGTCGGGCGGGTTCTCAATGGCGTCACACTCCCCGACGGATCCCGCGTTGAAATTTCTCAAACTGACAAAATCCTGTGGTGTCAAATGCGTAGCCATTTTCTCACTCTCCAACGCACGAAGATTCTCCGTTTCCTGTTTGAAGATATCCCAGGGTGCCAGTCTCAGTGTTTGTGCAATAACCACAAGTACGGCATTATACGCGATCTTTCGAAGGTGACACGCGCCTTCGATTTTCCCGGTTCCGGATTGTTCGATCTACCTCTCGTCTGGGAAAGAGTCAAGGCTGGGCTCTGCATGTCTTGTGGTGATGCGGCTTTTAAACAGTGGACCACGGCGCGAGAGAAAATGTGGGAGAACTTGCCGGTGATGCTCAAGCTATCCAGTTGGCAGGACCTTCATAAGTCTAGTGCATAGGTACCGTATTCTCTACCGCTCGCACTTTGAATACTGATTTTTTTCTAGTGAATAATCGCGGACTATGTAATAATGTACCATCATAATCAAGTCTTGTCTCTGTGCATTTGACGTATCTGCCATATCATGGCATAGACTGAGGTCGACTGCTGAAAGGACAGGCTTTACAGAACTTCGGATCAGTGGAAGTCAGCGTTTCCTGGGGTAATCCTTACCATTTCGCGAGGCCTTCGGCAAAATTATCGAAGCTTTGGCAAATCCGGGTCAGTGATCTGAGCAGGTAAGAACTGCCTACCTGGAAAACCCTCACAAGGATTTCATGTCTCCGAATCAGCGTTCATCACGCCACCCATACGTCTCGGAAGACCTCCGTTCCGAGATGGAGCAAAAGAATGATATTCCATTCCTAAAAGAGCACCTACGTCTCTGTCGGAAACTATCCCAAGTAATTGCAGACCGACTAACTGATCACAAATGGATAGGTTCACCCAGTTGTTCGGTTCGAAATGTGCGCGTATGCTTGGGCAATTCCCGCTTCATCGCCGGTGAGTCAAGAACTCGCTTACATACATGTGCTCGAAAGTCCATAGCGGCACATTTTCTGCATGTATCTAGCGGTGCGCTGTTAAATCGGAACTAGGAATCGACTGGAGTATGGACGCTTATCCCGTTCAGCTGGTACTGGTCCAAGTGTATTTGGGCCTAAGCTCAGTTTTGGGGAAGGCATTGCCCTTTCGCAATACAAGACCGCGGTACAGAAGCAGAGCAGAATGGGAGAAAAGTATATCTGGCGAAGGGTCACCACTAGGTCCGTCACGTCTAATCAATGCAAGTGAACCTCAGTTACGTCACATGGCTTCGGGATTTCTGTAAGTTTTCCTTCGTCTTTGGTTCATTGAAAATTCTTTGCTGATACTACTACTTATAGTCCACTCAGCATATTGAAAGATTTGTAATTGCCAGCGATGTGATGTTCTGTAACGGCATTTTACAGCATGTGCGCACCTTCAAACTGGCGATGATACAAAATCTACGGATAACATGAAATCTAGGCTTGAGCACAATTCCATCAGTTTTTCTTCAATTGGTCCCGTGTAGGCCTTTCATAGCTACATATGCCTAGGCCGTTGTGTACATGCTGCCGGGCATACTTTTACGAAACCAAGACAGTGGTCAACCTCGTGAACTTTCGCGTAGGTGGCGCTATTGCGCGCTACGGTCCCAGTACAGGTGTATGTTTTTCCTTATTGCTTGTTTTCTGTCTCTGTTTATTGGTCTATTTTTTATAGAGTGGCATCTTGCATTTACACCGGCAGAGGGTGCCTAGTCTCGTCATTTCTTGCTCCCGCCCCTCGACACGTGTATGTTCAAGAGCTTTCTCTCCTACAGACGTGGGTATGGCCGTTTGCGCTTTCTGTTTTTAGATGCATTGAAACAATCGTTCCCGTCCTGAAGGTATCGGAGAGATACTCTTCTGCGTATGATTGATCATCTCTCAGGATCGAACGACGTCGCGGGATTCAAGCCCCAACAATAAATCCGGCGGCGTATCAGTTTTCCCGTTTCATGTTAGACCACTTATATCAGGCCCGGGTGGCGGAGGATTTTGTGCCTCCCAGGTGCCTCGCCGTCAAGCTGGAGATCTTGATGCGTCCTGCTTGTTCTAGGACGTGACGGCCGCGTCCTCAAGCCATCCCCCGAAAGCCATCCAGGTGGTAACAACAGTTGTATCTTGGGCAGTTACAAATGGTTACTGAAATTTCATTGACGACGTCGATCACATTGATATCAATATAGCGGTAACGTTCCTTCGGGTTTGCCTCGGTGACCGTTTTCTTCAACTGAACTCGAGTTTTCTTGGGTGGTTGCGTTATAGGAAGTCGAAAGGATCTTTCCACGCTCCAATCTTGCTCCAACGCGCTCCAAAACGACGTGGAATTGTTATCTATATAAGGGGTACGGAACAAGGGGCAACAGGGAACGGTGACTGTCATGCCCCTCTTCTGCTGTCTATGGCAGAAGGATTGTCGCTGATACCGGTCCGTAGAGTCCCCATTTGTGTATTGCTAGGCTCGGGTCTGCAAAGCAATAGTATTCATATAGCCTGTCTAATTATCATTATTGTTGCACCGCTATGTAGCCGCCAGTCTTCTCGTTATCTGCATCGTATTCGAAACAGAAAATGTGAAGCGAGGAACATTACGGAACCGGAAATAAGAAGCGAGCATTGAATATTTCACCACCACCCCTGAGGCCTGAGCACCCACTTTTCTCCTCTCCTTCCACCTTCACTGTCTCCAAATAGCTGGGACGCCTTCTATCCATCTTTCCTGTCCTTTGGTCGCTGCAGGGCTAACCAGAAACTCATTATCTTTACGGTCATTGTCATTAAAGCCTTTGGCAGCTGTTAGAAGCACTTCTTGGATCCTCGTTCGCTATTTTTTCATTAGGTGAGTTTTACATCCTGCAGTCCTTAAACAAGGAACTGATATTACCGGTAGCTTCTTTTAATTTTAAGAACCGACTTTTTCTTCCACTGCATGCACCTCGAGGCTTTCAAAGAACTCCAATACCCATCCTCGTTTCGATTCTGCAATGCTCATTAGGCTCCTACCAGCAGCTTCGCATCCTACCGTGCTCTTTGCTATCACATTTCAGAATCTTCCTGATGATTTATTCAATCCCCACGCTTGGACGACGCATCTCAGTAATTTGAGCATCGATGGCCTTGATGCTCCTGAACTTGTTCATTGTCTTGACAAAGCGGCATTCATTCCGAGTATCCTTAAAGAAGTTACTTTTGATGTACCCATGCTAACGATTTCGTGTCGTTTTGTGGACGGGTCGACCGAGGAATGGCCTCTTAGGCCTGCTGGGTGTCTACAAGCTCTCGACAGCGTCTTGGACGATGTAAATCAGTCGGCAGCTATGACTGAAAGGGAGAAGGAGCGAGAGAAGGTCAAGGGGAAGGAGCGCAAGGATGGACAGCAGTCGCTAAATTCCCCACCGACAACTGTTAAAGCCACACGACATAAGAAACAGCGTTCCCTGCTTATGTCTTTAGTTGCGTAAGTCAACCTTTTTTTAAATCTATTACATTTTTGTAACAAGTATCATGTCTAGGACTATCGTGCAGCTACCTTCACCGTTGGCTTCCCACACTCATTCTACGTCTGCACCCATCACCCGAGTATCATCTCCGGTCCCATCCAAGCCTTCACCAGAGCAAGGAATCGAATCGTCAGCCTTTACGCTCACTCCAAAAGCTCTGCGTCGCCGCGCTCGCTCTACCCTGGTTGACACTTTTCGCATGTACGTCGTGGGCGAGCTCAACCGGCATCTTCCTTCGGGCGGATATTATCCATGGATCGTAAGAAGCATGCTTCGTAGAGCTTCTGACACTATGGCAGATCTTCTCCAGCAAGCTGTAGAGATCAACAATGCATTCGTGATTAGCCCCTTCGAGGACAAGGGATATTTCCCTCCACCGTCTTTGGTTCCTTCCTCGTTTTCTTCTATTGAGGACGACGAGGGCGACACTGATACGGACGGGAGTTCTGTTCATACCCCTTCCACTGCTTATTTTAGTCTCCGAAGCATGCATCCTCGCCGTTCGCATGCACCGGAAACTCCGACCGACTATACGACTGTGCCTCGCCATCTGCAAGGACTCTCATCTGACGAATTGTTGGAGTATCAGAGCCTATCGTCGCATTGCGTCCGACTAAGACAGCTTCTCATCTTACAAGAAGCAAAGGAGGAACATCACGCAAATGAGGTTCGACAGCGCGACACTATTTTGGAAATTCGGAGCCGGAGGCGAGCATGGCAGAACAAAGCCTTGGTAGCTCGTGTTGGAGATATGAACGTCGGCTTGGCGACTCCCTACACAAGCTCACGATTGGCTCAGGTGTCTTGGTCCGGCGAGGATTATGAATATATGTCACCGTCTTATAACAGTACTGCGGAAGAAGAATATATGGAGGAGTATGACGAGTACGACGAGAAGCTGGGGTTGGGATTGAAGAGGACGAAGGGAAGAAGTGACGCCAAACTTTTCCCTGTCAGCGAGGAAGACGAAGAAGGGCAATTTGATGCGCAGGAATACGAGCTCGAACTTGGTCTAGACGGTCTGGACGACGTCGACGCAGCGTTGAGGGCCTGGAAGATCGAGGATGAAGACGATTATGAGGAGGGCACCGTGAATTATGCTGGAATCGGCAAGCCGTCCATTCACCCCAAAATACGGACCAACAGCATGCATGTGAATCGACTAGGGGCAAGGCCGAATGTCAACGTCGAATCTCTTCCTCGTCATTCTTCGACGCTTAGTGCGACTTCCCTACTTTGCCAGCCATTAAGGGTAGAGCGTCTACCCAGCTACTCCAAGGTGGATGTCGCCGATCTGGAGTTTGGAGGATACAAGCGGTTTCTGGGAGACGAGTTTATATTATCTACTACGGATGTCCCTCTTAGGGTGCGGGTCCAGGAGCAGGATATTTTGTCAAAGCGGCGAAACCCATCTGTTTTTAAGATGGATGCAAATCTGGGGAGGGAATGGCTCTCTCCTCAGTTCGCAGACGAAGGAATTGTATCTTAAGATACGCGCGCCTCTTAATCGGACCCCGGCGGTCCTTCGCCATCACCGGCCCTGGCATTCTTGTTTTTATTTTGCTTTCGTCTCTGGCATTCCTGGGCAAAACCATCACCCGTTGTACTTTTACGATGCGCATTCACCAAGGGCTTCAAGCATCAAGCATCGATCTCAATCACGTATTAACTTCAGTATACATATTATTCTAATTTTCTTTCGCATACATATCACAAATTTTCTTCTTTTATCCACTACTCATAATACCCCCGCAATCACCACAGACTTCCAGTTCTTCATGTAACATCTATTAGCATACCATTTCTCCTTGCATTGCTGTGTTTCTTCTGCTGCTCTTGAGCTTTGCTTTCCATGCATCAAGCTTATAATGTTCTGCGATCTCCATGATTCGCCTTACGACCTCTTTAGTATTTACCGGTAATTAACGTTCATTCCGTTCCCGTAGTTCCCAATCAATCAAGATCTTTGGCATTTTTAGGTTGTGGCGTTGTGCGACGCGTCTGACTTTCAAGTTGGAACGCGTTAATGGACATGTGATCTCTGTCGCAATCGGATAAGACGGAGAAGACGGATAATCATTCAATTTTCATTCTCCTTCCATCACCACCAAGCGCCACTGGTGAAATTTTCATTCTGGCTTGAGAAAAGCAAGCAGGAGCATGGAAGTCGGCCTGGGAGCGTGCATCCCCCCAGAGCTGTTTCCAGAAATTATCCGACATGTTGAGGAAAGGGAGGATTTGGAGGCATGTTGCCTCGTCTGCCGCGCCTGGTGTCGATTCGCACAGCGATACATTTTCCGTACCCTCGACCTTTCCTACGAAGTCGAGTGCGCGATATGGAACGCGCAATTTGACGCGTTCCCTAGACTCGTGCCAATGGTGGAGGAACTCGTCCTGAATGGCAGCCAGGAGTATTTCTCCAGCAACGATAACGACGAGGATGCTTCAGACCCTTGGTTCATGGAGGGCCCAGAAGCGACCCACCTCGTCTCTCGTTTGACAAACGTCCGGTACCTATCACTTTCTGATTTCCAGGACTTTAGCTCCGACCTTTGTTGGCACCTCACCAGCTTCGCGTCGCGCGTCGAGGCCCTCAACCTCTCAGACGTGTATTTCTCGGAACCTGCGGACCTCTGTGTGCTCCTCGCTCTCATGCCGAACCTTCATTGGTTTGCCCTCCATTGTGTGGGCGATTGGACGGATTATTATGAATCCGGAAAGTTTCTGCTCATGCAGGTCTGCGTGCCCAGAGCGGTTGAGTTGAGGACGCTCATGCTCTTTGATGCGTATGAACGCGTTGACCTCATCGTATGGCTTCTGGGCCGCTTTTTCGATTTGAGGGGATTGGAAACCCTGCGGATCTCTTGGGACGTACCGACAAACACTAATATTAAGGCGCATCCGACGAGGTATAGCCTGGTGGAGAAGCTCTTTATTGCATGTTTCATGGTCAGGCATATGTCGTTTTCGGTTTGCAGGACTAACCACGTTGATCGGTGTCTTGGTATGTCCATTGCGCCGTTCGATTTCTTGTGACCGTCTTATCCTGCTACTTAGATCATTTCATTAAGGCGAAGAGCTTTCGTTATTTCCAGTCGCTGGAGACGATTTCATTCTCGAGTGGGACATCCACGGATGTTGACAGCTACCACTGTATTGATTTGAAGAATCTCGGTGTACCTGTGAAGATCCTGGAATGTCTTCCAGGGATTTCGGTCTATCAAATCACATTTCACTTGATGGTTGGCCCAAAAACGTCTGGAGATCTCGAACGCTCCACTCATCCCTTGCCGTGGGAGGAGCTGGACAACCTGTTATCTTCGCTCCGCTTTCCTGCTCTCCGACGGGTGATATTTTGCTTTTGCATTGATGATCTGAATTGGGAGGGTGATGAGCGGGAGGTATTCCCTACTAGGGATCATTTTGTGAACATGGTTACGTGTTATCTTCCTCGATTGGCGGCGAGAGACTGTCTACGGTTCGATTATGCTAATGTGTGGGATAGGGACGGTCAGTTTGCTGTTGTCTTCTTCTGATACAGCATCTCAGATGATTCCGATTGTAGCATTGAAGGAGCAGTCGACATAATAACACCTGATTGTTCAGGTGACTCCATATAATACTGTATATATTATAATCGGTCATACACGGGGTGGAAGGCAGGATGAATCTGAAGTACAAATTTCTTACTACAGCCGAGTTTATATAATTGAGATCATAATCCGAGTTTCATACTTCTTGAGAATAGTACGTATCAGGGCTATATGCCGGCGTCACGACAGCACGTGAGGATCAGTTAATTATGCAACTATTTGCAAATTTGTCGCCTTTCCGCCTTCACATCCACGAAAGTCTACTCTCAACTTTGATCGTGGGCGACAGTATCATGGAAAAACGGTTCAAGGAAACACATGAAAACACGGCCAATAAGGTGGGGCCTGGCGCGTGTATTCCTCCGGAATTATTTTTACAGATAATACGAAACGTCGCAAAGAAAGATCTCTACGCATGTTTTCGCGTATGTCGCGCCTGGCTTGGCTTCGCACAGCCATTTATTTTCCATACCCTCTCCATGTGGCTCACGTCGCAGTGTGTGAGGTGGAACAGGAAGTTTGACGCCCTCATCTGCTATCCATGGTCAAGGAAGTACGCCTCTGGCGGTAAGGAGCATCTCTCGGCTGACCTGGAGGACTCGGACTTGGAGGTATATGTGGTCTCTCTCATGACAGAACCTCAAATCATTCGTCTCCTATCCCGTCTTACGCACATCAGATTCCTCTCCCTGGACAACTTTCATTTAGAGTCTAATCAGCTCCTAGCGTTTCAGAACATGATGCATGTTGAGGTGTTGGACCTCTCTTGCGTATATTTTTTCAGCCATCACAATACTTGCCGCTTTCTAGAGAAAATGTCAAATATCTCCGTCCTCTCACTTGATTTTTTTGTGAACCGGATAAAGGGCATGGCGACAGACGGTTTGCGGAAGGCAGTCGGTACTTCAGGCCTTCAGGTCCCATCTGACACCGTGTAACGTGAATGTCGAGGTCGGTCGTCTCTCTCGGCTTCTTCGGTCATTTTTTGATCTGTCGAGCCTCGATACGCTGAAGATTATGTGGAAAATGCATTGGGGTGACGATAATCCGCCAGAACCAGGGACATACGCACTGTACGAAGAGCTGACACTGGCATGTTCTCATGTTGAGCATCTCACCCTATCGACATCCCATTTTGTGACGCCAGAACATCTTGATTTTTGTCTTGGTGAGTCCTGTCGAACCGTCAGTTTCAATCAGAGATTCATGCCTTGTGGAGGCGAAAGTCTTCGCATCATTCCGCTCCATTGAGACAATTACGTTCTCCTACTACCCGATTGTTGAGGATTGTATTGCGTTGGAGTATATCAATGCCGTTGTAAGGATCTCAGCTACATTGGTTACAGTTCTACATCAAGGTTTCTTCTGAAGTCGCGGAAGACGAACCGAGTATCAGGATGTGCCCTGGGACTTGTTCAATTCCATCCTTGCGTTCGAAAGCTTCCCAACTCTTCGGTGTGTTGTTTTTTTCACTCAAGTGGATTCTGAGTCTGTTAGAGAGAAAGTGGTCAGAATAATCATGGATAAACTTCCAAAGCTAGTTTCTAGAGACTGTCTTCGCGTTGACCGCGCTAGGACACGGGGCTAATATTAACGGCGAGTCATTTTACTTGTACTGCGACGATGAAAACCGAACTGACTTGTAGCAGTGTTCTATTTTGTGTACACCATTGAAAATTTCCGTCTTCTGATTTGTTTTTCTCCGCGTTTCTATGTCGTATTAAGAACTAGATTACGTTCTCTTTTGATTTTGATTCAATCTTGGGCGTTTTAAACGGTCGAGACGTGTCGGATCGCGTCGCGTAGTGCTGCACGTGAACTATCTGTCAAAATCTGTCAACGACGGCTAGAGTGTGGACTTGTGCTTATCTCCAACTTCCAATGACACCTTCAGGATAACTATATGCTTCCCTGTATACGCCAATACACACCTGCATATCGTGCTTAAGCGACAGCCCTATGCGCACCTGCGAATAGCCTCGGAAGGTTCGACTGCCCATTATTGATATAGACGCAGGCTTTCTAGGACCCTAAATTCACACGAAACAAATATCTCATTTCAACGTTCAGCCAATTTTTTCAGATTCGCGTCCTCGTGATTACGACTGATACGATTAATAAATACCTTGCTGGTCAGTGAGTCAGCTGTTCCAGTATCAGATAATTTTTTCAGATTCGCGGCACGATAATGGATGATAACTTGAAAGTGTTAGAAACCGTTAGAGTATTAACGGTCAGTAGTGGTATCAATCGGTAAACTCTTACAGCCGATCTGCCGCAGACCAATAATGCATGACAAAGCGACTGCCGAGGCCCGATCTCTGCCTTTGACCCTTGGCAACTAACGATAACTACAGCCTCGATGTCGTCTCCGTATACTGGCCCGTCGTCTTCCACACCGATTCTCTCTCTGCCTGCAGAGCTCTTGGAGAGCATCATTATCTCCAGCAGCCACCTCGATGGGTCCAGCGCTATTGCTTCGCTTTCCAAAGCAAAGAGCACTTTCTACGAGCTGATATACAAGAGTCCCGACTCTCATCTGTGGAGAGAGATCTTCTTGGCACAGTTCGATGACCCCAGAAAGCTGGGCTCGCTGGTCGGTGTAGATGTTTCCGTAGATTGGGAAAGAGGATATAAACAAAGAATTAGAGCCAAGAATTATATTGTAAGTCAACGGTCACTGGCTCCTGAATGCGTGTTAACTGCTACCAGAAAGCACACCTAGACGACCCGCTATCTGTACCCAACGATTTCGATCTAGAGGCTAGTGTTTCTACACTTGATATATGACTATCATTGACCCTAACTCGGTTCTAGATCTTCTCTGCGCTCGTTCCCATGGTACTTGCGGCGCCAAGCATACCTAGCTCGTCCATTGATACCTTTTCAACCATTAGCGAGCCAATATGTCCATGGCCCCCACTTTCACGTGAAGCAGTGACATCAAGTTCGCTCAATTCGAGCTGGCTAGACAATGTCCTGTCTCACGGCTACCCTGCCAACGCAGTCTCTAGGTTTCTCTTATTCCAGCCGAAATTGGACGAGGAAGCTAATTCCCGATACGAGGAAACCTGGGACCAGAGCTCGATAGGCCAAGCATTCCATCACATCTTCTTACTCTTTGGATTCAAATGCGCACCCAATTTTAAGTTCTGGAGGACGAAAGGGCTGACAAAGGATGATTTAATGGAGAAGATCACCAGGAGGAGGACAAGAGCTGCAACTGCGGAGGAGGAGGAGACTCAGGTCAAAGACAAAGGGAAGGGAAAGGCGAAGGCACGAGACATTGAAGAGATTGCTCTCAACGATGTCACCCAGATGAAGATGGCTCGAAATGCCGCCAAATTACGCGTCTATAATATGAAATTTCCTGATCCACAGCGGTGTTGGGGACCGTTTATGCCCATGCCGTCGATCGAACCTCGGAAACTAGCTAATGGCCCTGCACTTTTACCGATATTCAGGAATGCGAGTCTTCAGATCTTGGCATTTGGCTCTCTGATTGGTTACGGAGAGGATGGTACATTGGAGTTTAACGCCCGGCTTGAAGAAGACGACGAGGATGATCCAGATGACGCGGACTATGAGGAACATGGAGACAATGCTAATGAAGACGAAAATGACGACCCTAATAGACCTCCGCCGCACCTTCCTCTGTTCCTTCTCGACCAAGCATTGGCTGGAGGAGATCCTGATGAAGAGCGGCACCCGACATTCATCTTTCCTCCATTCCCGCACGAGCTTAAGCCCGACTGGAGTTTCTTGGCGAGCGCCCGGGTGCTTATCGAAACGAATGTTCGAGATCGTGCCCATGTCGTGCATTCTGATCCAGAGGATAAAGAACAATTCTTAGAGGCCATGGAGGCGCTGAAGAATCTGGATCACTTGAGGATGGGTGGCGCACCAGGGTTTGAGTGGGATAAGTGGAGACAGTTGAATGGAGAAGCGGAGGAAACTGAGGAAATGGATTTAACTGTGGATGAGAAGGGTAAGGGTAAGGAGGCCGGCGACGACGAGGTAGATGGTTGGGACTGGGCTGGCGTAACGGGAGAATGGAGGTTTGCGTCGCTTCTTGAATTCATACGCCCCTTTTTTGATCCCTTTAAGCAGACGAATTGTATGCTGGATGGACTACCATGGACTAATATGTGCGTTCTGTCTCCACTATTCTTCTTCAGCTGATATCTTTGCATTCTAGACCACAATGTGAGCACGGAGTTTTGCACCGAGTAAGCATCCTTGCTGACCTGGGTCATAGCGTCGCAGAGAGACTACCATTTCGCATCTTTCGGAGAGCACAACTATGGTGGCTGAGACTATCCGTGTCATGCCCCTGAGTCTCCGGGTTTCTGGGTACTCCAAACCACCCGCGCCTCCACCAGACTATCAAGGCTCCAGCGACAACCCTCTATCCTCATTGGTCTATACGCTTCCCATCATCCACGTCGAGGGAGAGTCTCGAGGATCAGACTTGGATGACGCCGCACATCGACAGATTAGAGGGACGGTCAGAATGATCGGCGATGGTGCTGTAAGATGGAGCTTGGTTGGTCCTTTACTTTTGTAGAGATTATCAGATGTTAATGTGATACTAGACTTCGAGCGAAGCTGGAGTTCAGGATCCGGAGTGGGTTACTGAGAGCGTACAGGTGGGACAGGTGGGTAGTGCGATGGGAATGATTGGGATGTGGACAGGAGTGGACCATGCTAGATCAGATCCAATAGGCAAGTTCACGTTCGCTTTAAGATTCTATAGGTTACTGATGGGTGACCATAGGACCTTGTTGGGCGTGGAAAATATCGAGCCCGTAATATGTGTATACGCATGTAGTGTATATCTCATGTTGTAACACCAATCTACTCATCTTCTGTTTTCAGCTTCGAGGACACCCCTGTACGGCGCAGCAGCCTACTAGTAGGGACGTTGAAGAGGGGAAACTATAGCAAAGGCAAGGAAAATGACTTGGATTTGGTAAGTGCCTGACCGCTACTGGATACCTGCCCAGCCGGAAGGCGAGTGAGAAAGAAGTATATTATGAAGCACATGGGTGGAGCCACTCGACCAATGTTGTAAATCGTAAAACCGCTTATGTCCGTGTCCTCACCGCGCCTCGAGTCATAAATTGAGGCAGGGATATATAAGTCCAATCTTTCACGACATCCCTTAACTACATTCCACCATGCAAAGCCCTACTCTAACCGATTGCCTTCAAGGTCAACATGGCCCAGTACGCCAATGACATGACTGGATTCCCCGTCAATGAAATCAAGAGTTTCTTGGCCAATGTCCAAGCCGCCAAAGATGTAGCCGCGTCGATTCCATTATGAAGTTTCTCTGGTAAAGGGTCATGCGCACTTGTTGAAGCTTCAATTCCGGTTCTGGCAGATAGACTGTGCAGATGATCATTCGGGCGCTGCTTCCGTTCAGTTGGATATAGAGTATGGGGACGCGAAGAAACAGGCATTTAGTGGCTGCTGGTGTGATGCCGGAGACGAAGGATTGGAGATGACGAATGGTAGGGTGCACGATTTGCTCAAGAACATACTCCAAGACATCGGTATCGATGGGCACTTGGAGACGCTCACCCTAATCACTTTTCTGAAACTTTTGCTTGTTGCTTGGCGAAGAGGTTTGGAAGGTGATTAAAGAGTTTGAAATAGAGTTGCAGGAAGTGGAGAAAACTCTCAAGGACCATAGCGGAGAAATTTAAAATCTGAGGCTCTTATGGGCGATCGTAAATCGCACTTGGGGGAGGGATAGTACATCGTATTCATACAACCCGGTCCAGTAAACTTCAGAGATAGTGGACCTACGATCAATAATTAATCTCTCGACGTTGCCTTATGTCACCGGACCAGGCCCAAATCCGAGTTGGCGAGCTCGCTTCACTGCGCGTCCATCGTAGTTTGTTTGCGTACGATGGGAAGGAAGGACTGCTAGAAAAGGGATGAGAAAAATGACACATATTAGTTTAGACACTGACCGTCCAACAATTTTTCGATCTCTTTCCAGCTTGGCAGATCGAACATCTGCGGTAAATTGTACCAAAAGTCTTCCTGTGCATTCTTCCATTGAACAAAAGCGGCAGCGCAGCATGGAGCGCAGAGGCCGATGGACTCCCATGAGATCTCGACGCCGAACAAGCCCGTTCCCCTACCTGGAAGATCCAAACTGTTGTCGGCATGAAGCTTTTGCAAGGTAGCGTACTTGACCAAGTTACACATTTTCGACGACTGGCAGCTCGAAGGCGACTTGAAAAGAAATCCCAATATGTTCTCCCTTAGATAGGCTGTAAACTTTTCCCGGTTCTGTAGTATCAGAAGTTTCTCGTGGGGCTCAAGTTCGGCATGCGTCCCATCAGGTAGGGTGAAACCGTGAATGATGTCTTCTCCCCTATGGACTGTGGTCATGCTATACAAGCACCCGGGCAGTAAACTGAGATGACCGGTTTCTTTTGCGAGTTGATATACAGCCAAGGGGCGAGCTATAAACCGCTGTATAGAGTGCATAGGTCTGGAGCACCAATCGGCGAATTTAATGGGATACAAAGCAGAAATCTGTTTGAAAGCCGACTGGTGAAGGTGATGTACTGCGTATTTCTTTCCCAGACGGAGCATGGCGGAAACTATGTCCCAGGACGTGGTTTCCGATGGGTGGTAGTACCTAAGTGCAGAGAAATCCGTGAGAAACGTTATACCTATAAGCCATAGTCGCCTAGGTAACATACTGGGGAAAATGGAGAGCGCCCAAAAAATGTCGAACATCCTGTGCCGAATCATAAAATTGGACAACCGGACAACCATCCTGCATGTCTCTTTCATCTGGTTGTGCTAGTTCGAACATTCCTCGGAGTACAGAGGAGTTCATGGCTAATATACCGCGATAGACGCGGAATTGAGTAGATTCCGCCTGAACGATGGTATTCCCGTCTTCGAACCAAACGGAAGAGTAATTGGATTTCTCATCAGGAGAGTTATGAACGTCCATGTCTATCCCAATGATAACAAAGAGACTTCGGTGGAGGAGCGGGTGGCTTCTCGGCGGTGGCGGTAGAGGTAGAGGTGTTACCGGTGTATGGTCCACATGAGGGAACATGCCTGCAGAGCAGACGCGGCGCAGCATTCGGCTGGGATGACAGATATAAAGGGCTGGCTTATCGAATGCAGCTCCTGGGGGATACAGTTCAGGCCATCATTGGAGAGCTTAGAATCAAAGTACAAAAATGCACCATATTAGTATCCTACAGTTGTTCGTTCTGCTGATTGCGAATCCAGAAGTCTAAGGCAAACGTAGATTTTCCCGAAGTTCTTCGTCTTCAAGAAGACTAAAGTTTACGAGGATCAGATGTAGTGTGCAGTCCGGAAAACTGACCGATTGACGTTATATTCACAAGGCTCGAAATATAAAATCTGTTTCCTGATGCTCTCGAGAGTGGCGTGGGTGAGGTTCAAGTTTGTAGCTTCCGCAATATACACGCCGTAGTCTCCTATCTCTTATTCGGACGTCAAGAAAAAGCAACCAATCAGTGTACGATGGAGAGGCACGTCGGAGCGAAAAAAAAAGATACTTAAACTGCCGTGCCCATCTGGGAGGCGACAGCGGCAGCGGAGCTCGAAAAGGAGGAAGGAGTAAAAGCTTCCAAAAGAAATCTCGCCACGTGTACTGCTCCACTACTTAGATGTCGATTCCTCTTGTTGCCGGCAACTTTAACTTAATTCAAAGAAGTTCAAGCTTGGTTTCATGAGGCTCGGACATCAACATACTACCTGCTTCGAGTTGGGCGTGTTTTTCTATATCACAACTATAGATAACAAATTGCCCAGTATCTCTATGTGCTGATGCTATGTAGACGGTACTAGTTCCCGTACAAAGTTGCTACAAAGTTGATGTTCTCAGGGAGAGCATCCCTCATAGCCTTCCGTTGTCGTGATTATATTCAGGGATGCGACTAAGTTGAAATGAGGAATGTAAAATGTGAGTTTCCTTCGTTGTTGTCATCGATGTTACATCAACAACCCGAGGATCCTTAGGGCTGTCAACGTTATCAATAACATGATTGAAAGCGTAGAGGCGCTGTTTCCTTTATGGAAACTCCTCCGCCAGGTGTTGCTGGTGTACAATGTCGAAGCCAACCTCTACTTTTATCTATGGTTTCGTTCTAGCGTGTTCAATACGTGTACGCGAGTCTCATCAGAGTAACACGCTGCTCTCGTATCCAACGAATGACTACCCAGATCAAAAATCCAGTTCGGGACGAGCATCAAGCTATGCATGACAACCTCGTTCTGGTACTTAAAGTATGATGCCGCGTCACAGCCCGTAGAGCTGGCTCTCCCACAAACTTCTAATGCGTCTGAATTACAGTTTCTTATTCGTAGTTTTTACTGTCTTCTGTCTCCATGCTACGTGAGTCATGATTTGAGCATCTGCATTTCTTTTGTTCCACTAACCCTAAAATCTAGATCCACTCACGCTAATGATAAGGGAATTACATTCGACCGTCTCCTCAGTCAACGTCAACTAACTCCCGGGAGCGATGGATATGAGGAGCTACTCAATCTAGCTACTCAGAAAGTAATGGCGGGAGTTCGAATCCACTTACAAGTAAAAAAGAAGCTGTACGAGCTTTTCTAACTCGTTCGCTGTGTCCAATGACAATTCGGCCGCATAGGTACCATGGATTTACCTGTCAGCAATTTCGGTTTCTCGTTAGCGAATCCACATCGGATATTGTAGGTGTGACCATCCTAGCTCCAAGCGAGGATATCGGAGATTTAGATAAACGAACTCTTAAGGTAGGTTTTCGATAATAGATTCGACTACCATTTGGTATTGACCCACTAACACGCAGAAAAGAGTGACAAGTACAGAGACTCTAGTGAAGATCATCCTCCGTCAATGCAAACCGAGGGGATAGAGAATACTAAACTATACTTACCTAGAAAATCCGTAGTTTCTATATAGCCAAATATTCAGGGGGTTCAGCTGCGTCAGTTCTAGCCTGCGAACATATCACCTTAGTTTAGTTTGCCCATTGAACGTGAGCTTCAAAAAGAACAATCAAAGTCGACATGACTGGGAAGACATTGAAGAGTTGTTCTGCTATCACAATATTATCTGCTATGGAAGACACCTTCACACTGGATGAAAGACAATGTATTTTTGCCTATGAATACATAGAAAATATGCAATGTTTTTTCATCGTTTTTTTTACTGAAAAAAGTACTAGAAATATTTCTCGTTGTTTTCTAAAAATAAAAATAAAAATGCCAAATACAGTGAGAGGTTCTCAATATTTATACAGTTTTTTCTACAAAAATACCGAAAAGAAACTTTGAATATTTTCTGCGTATTTAAGGGTCAAAATACTGAAATTTTAGTGCAGTGTCAAAGCAGTGTGAATAAGTAGAAGGTAGTGAGGTTTGGGTTTCGTAGTGCTGTTACCTGTATCCTTGCGTACGGCGTGCCTGAAGGTACCGTGCCGTGTAATGATGATGAGATTAGTTACGCTTTCACCCTGAGTCTCCGCCTTGGTTATTCGATTTATTGGTTCCGAATCGCCCCGTGGTTTGCATTCTTCATCGACGGTAACCACGTCTCTGGAATCCCACGTCGCAGGTATCAGGTGGCCAATCACTTCATCTTTTTATCTCTTGCATATTACTGATAAGTCATGACGAAGGTGTATATTATGTATTCGTAAAGCTATCATTCGTAAGCTGGAGGATATTGGGCTAAGTTTTCGTCAGTATACGCTATATAGCTGCCAACGTCGTTGTAGTAATACACATAATGCCAGGCATTGTGAACCCAATACAAAGTCAGAGATCGGTTGTTGTACGTGACCTCCGTAGTCTGGACGTCGCTCAGGTCCGAGTTTCCAGTACTGGAATCACTGTGGTGCGGTGAGTTCCCGCCCTGGCTTCCTTGTTGGCTTCCACTTTGGCTTCCCTGTTGACTCGACTGCTGGCTGGAAACAAACGAGTCGCGCATTGCTCGTGCGACCGCAAGAGTATCTCGGTATATGTCATGTATTGTCGTGTCGACATTCTGACTCAGGCCCGAAGCGGTTTTAATCGAAACTGCGTTAGTTCTTGCGACGGACTCCTTGGCTTCGAGATATTGAACGACACCAATCCAAGTGGATTGCTCAAATCTACTGGCATAAGCCAGAGGGCGTCCGTCTCGCGTTCTCAGAAGGGCACGCTTGGTCGCGGCACCTTTCTGCAAGTGAATAATGAACAAATAGGAAGGAGAAATGGAGGTGACGATCAACATACGGCCAAGTTGACATCTCCCCTAATGAGGTACAAATTTTTGTTTCGATCATTTAGAAGTCGAACGATATCTGTCGCTCTGTTCTGAGAGATGCCTGGGTTGGTACAATACGAATGCAAAACCGCTGATGCCGTCTGCAACTCGACAAGATGATCTAAGAACAAGATACTCAATTACAAGAAAATTTGAGGTACTGCGGGTCGGACATACCACAGTGATTGCCCGACGCATGCTGATTCTCATACTCTTCCATATCCTCGTCGTCCTGCAGGTCTTGTCTCTGCTGAGTAGAACTCGTTTGCTGAGTATATCCGGATGGGCTGCTGCTGCCCTGGCCGGAACTCGATCCGCTGTTTTCCGTGTAGTATCCTGGTTTCTTTTTGGAACTTCGTCCTCGTTTCTGGGCAAAAGGTCAGGAATGTGAACGAAGAGATAAACATGTTCTTACACTGAGGTTAGATGGATATCTCTTTGTACAATCGCTATTAGAAGCGTCTCGTGCGGAAACACCGCAGATTGAGACGGCACGTTTTTGGAGTTGATGATACTCTTCGCGGCGGAGTGTAAGGCCGTGTATCTGTGTACTGGGGCTTAGACTAAATTTAAAATGAAACAAGCAGGCTGACCGTTCCTCCTCGCCGTAGGACCTAAGTACAATAAATGAGTTTGATCTGCAATCAAACCAGGCAACCCAGAACAACTTACTGCGACATCATCGCTATTAAATGGAGGAGCACTGTACACGGCCAGCGTGTGAAGGGAGAGAAGCACAAGAGGGAGAGATAGCATATCTTTTACCGGCCAGCGGCGAAGGAACGATGTAGTCAGCTTCGGAAATGAATATAATTTATACCCATTACACGAATAGCACGGTCTGTTGGCGTCTGTGAGTGAGTCAACTTGTTCACTAGACGACTCGCAGGAAAGACTCGCGCACACAGGAAGGATGCGCTGTTTCATTGCTGACATAATTCTTGGGGGCCAGCATGGAGGTTTGATCTCATGTCAACGCAAAAGGAAGTGCACTGGTGACAACCATGGCAACTTGACATGCGCCATATGCATCATAAGCTCTTCAACAAGCATTCCAACAGTGAAATGTCACAATTTGTGGGGGAAATATGGTCTGCAAACATTTCCATGTTACCAACACATAAGCCTGAACGATAGCGTACATTTGAGTAAAGACAGTTTCGAATCTATCTAACCAAGCGACATTCATTCATCCCAGGCAAAAGCAGGAATATAGTGCTTACCTACTGACCTGACAGCACTGGTTGTGTGTATGGGACGATGCTTCGTGCAGGGTGGCCAAAACGGTAACTAAGCGCGCGCGCAGCATCACCTCATTTGCAGGCAGGTTTCCCTCCCGTGTGATTCAAATCTGCTAAGTACGTTACGCCTAGGCTGTGAAGGGGGGAGATGACGGATGCGCTGCACTATCAAGATCAAACTGGAGAGGTAGACTGTCTTCTGCATCCTTTTTGGTAATGGGCGGAGGGAAATTCGGATGCCGTGTTCTCTTCGAGGTACGCTCTATGCAGCGATGAACATCACGATAACACGCCTGCTGTGTCGGTTATGAGAGGCGTGAAGCGAAAAGGGAATTTCAGCAAGCACGTACCAATAGAGATAGGCGGGTGTAGATCATTGGTGGCGTTGCGTCGATCATAGATATTAGTTTGGCTTCACCAACAAAAGTCACTGCCGCCTGATGATGCGTTGCTAGACAACCTACAAATTTCAGAGGCTGAGGCTTGAACTACAAGCAGAGATGTATGGTACGTTGAAGAATTGGTGAGGAGTCAAGTCTTGATGCTGATGGAAATTGATCGGGTGTAGCACCCATTCGAGTTTCCCTGCAAGTACGTATCATGACTAGAATCGTACATGGTTACATCCGATACCTGAGAGCCAGCATTCCCCCTTGTTGACGTCTTGATGCCTTCAGAGATATCTGTCGTCCTGTGTGAACGGCACTGCCGACGTGAGTACTGATTGCTAGGACTTCTGATAAAATGGTCTTAACTTGTGGGAGTGCGTCTTCAGAAGGCACGAACCGTAGGGCAGAGCTGGGCAAGAAGTTCTCAAAAATTCTTCAGCGATTCTAGCGCAACCTTTGCAAACGAGTCATGGCAGACATATCCCTGGCTACGTCCCGATTCTGAAAGAGGAGTGTTGCAGGTTGATTCGTCGTTTGAACATTTGATACACAACGACGTCGATGAAAGAGTTGATAGAGCGTTCGCCTGGTCATTAGAACGAATAACAGAGTCCGTTTTACGACAGTGCGCAATCTTGGTGGTATATGCTTAACTCGGTCCAGTGGACGATACTCCGACTTCAAAACATATTATTGAAGTATGCCGCTGCGCTTTAGGTAGATAAGGCGCCTGTTCTCTAGGAAGACTGAGTAGCCCAAATACTGACCGACAACAGTCAAAGCTGTACTTCTTGATGAGTTCATCACACTAGAAGACCCCCATCATATCAAGAACTTGTTGATTCTTGACTCAGCTCCCAGGAGCATGGGAAAGGCTAAAGTGATGGTGATACTCCTTGATGGAAAAAGTTGGTAATCAGTTTCATAAGAGGCGCCGCTGGGGGTCGAAGAACCATATTAAAATTTCGACTCTTGACGATGCAGTGAACGCTTTTCCTAAGAGAAGGACAGGTCGACAAAGACAGCCGATACAGCCGACGGAGATTTACTGTAACCGATGTATAGACGTGAGTCCATCTTCTTTTACGAGATCTATCGTAGGCACTGCAGTTTGCATAAAAAATGGAACAATCCATCTGGACGTCACTTGGTCTCGAGGTACCGAAAAGGATATACGAACATATCCAGGTACCAAGTTGAATAATTCGTAAGTCCAGCAAGGACTTGGTTAGCACATAAAAGTAGAAGATTGTAAGATAGCCGATGTTCAGGTCACCCTCCGTTGGAATTGAAGTTCCCAGAGTATGTATGACCCGGGCAGGTCGGAACGATGGCCTGAGAGTCTGATTAGAGTTTGTCCCTATCTCACCCTCGACTTCGAAAGTTCGAATTCCATCATGATATTAAGCGATTTGTACCGTGTCCAACGGATTGCCGGTATTTTACAAGAACAATGTAAGTTCGACTTGGGAGTATACGAGAGTGGGTCAGTTCTGGACTGTACAGCTGCCGTAGGCCAGAGTCTATGCGAACGTCGCTGCGCAATCACTAGTGAATGCGCAGGACCTCTAACTCCATTTGGATGACGCTGTAACGATCATGAGGCTGTGCATCATCGACCCTGCCGCCGCGAGGCATCCCCAGAAAAGCTTATAAAGCTATCAGCATGCAGCCCAGGAGCACCAGTCTCTGTTACTACACGTTTTCTACATATTTCACTGAAAAATGACTCATTGGTCGCAGTATAATGAGGTGCGTACTGTTCACTTGCAGCCGTAGGCTGTAGCGGAGGAAGCATTGCTGAAGCATTTCGCCTAGGATTCTTATCGCCTTCCCGAAGGCTTTCGGAGAATAGGATATGATGCAGATACCATGCGTTATACATTCTCTGATAAAAGGGGGAAGCTGTATCAAAGTGCACCTGGCGAGGATTACGGTACTCTAACACCAGTCATCTCTGCGTCAACTAGCAGACCAGAAGCCTTTTATTCAGGTTTGCCAACTTTACTTCCAACCTACAACTTAATTATTTATGTACGTCCCCTCAGACAGAAAAAAAACCAAAGTTTCTGTCTCGACTAATCCCGCTGTCAAGACGTTCCATGACTTTCTACCTTCCTCCGCTATAACATCTCCCTCATCGTCCTCGGGCCGGAATTCTTTATCACCGCTGTCGCCTAGTGTGCAGTTCGTTAATGCCGCGAGGCGAACTGCGCTTCCTAAAATGCAGGGCGTCGTCCAGAGCCTGCGTCGATCTACAACGTCTGCGCATAAATCTGGCCACTCTTACGACGAAGAGAAGCGTGGTCTGCTGCGAATCCCTTCAGCCTCGACTACTGCTAGCTCAGTTTCCGCCACCACTGTCGGCCGATCGAAGAGTTCTACCACACAGCGTTCACAGTACCAACATACCAAGACACATTCAAGACAGTCCAGCGTCTGAATCCGGTGGCGTCTCAGAGATGAACTCGGTAGTCGTCATGACGATGGATTATTCCCTACCTTTTTGTAGAACTTTCTTTTTGCCAACGCTTTGCTCGAACTGTATCTACTATGGATCTTGTACGTGTATGTAAATTTCATCATTCCTCCTCCTCACAAATGTTCTGGCCTCAGTACATGATAATTTTGTACTACCTTATACCCGACATCAAAGCTGAATCCTCGTGGTTGGTTGTCATGCAACCTTTATGATCCATCTATCGTGCAAGAACTTTTGGGATGGTGCTTCGACGCTTTGTAACTTTGACCTCTAATTTTATCAATGTGCACAGGATTCCGAGCTTATGCTCCGGGATCGATGCAGCATAAGTGCTGTAATTAGCTGGCGCTGAATCCAGAAAACTTGACGTGTAAATGTTCTCGGTATGTACTTGTGGAAACTTTCCTTACGGCCGCTTCCGTCAAACAGCACCTTATCTGTGCCTTTACGCTTGGTAAAGAGCCCGGAGGCGTCATCGATGGCGTCAGATGCATGCGTCGGACGTCTTGCGGTCTGGCTGAAATGTATATGCTAAAGAAACCGATACTCAAGACCTCACCGCCAGATTAAAAGTCCTTTATCTCACCTGGGCCGTTTGAATACGAGAATTGAGGATTTATGATTATTCACCACGAGCTCCCGAAGTTCTGGCTAATCAACAATATCGAAGGTGTCTTTAAGATTTAAAGTCTATAATTGGGATCTATCATATCTTCCTGATTACAACCTCTTACAGGCGAACTTTGTGAGGTGCGGATGATTCCCCTTGAGAAGAGCTTGGTATCCAGGGCATCTGCATCTGGCTTCCTCCCATCTGCTTCGCCAATTATTAAGTTATTCTATGTAGGAGACTCGGCAGATCTGGACCACTTGGTAAAATCTGAAGGTTCCGAACGCCGCAAAGGGCACAAGGAACGCGACGTCGGAATTCATAGAAGTTTATGTGGATATGAAAAAATTGAGGCATCGAGTCGGAGTCAAGATTCAAACATGCACTGACCGGTGTACCTTCTCTTCCTCGCTACCCTGCGAGCTGAGTGCGCCAAATTACTGGATATAAAGATCCGAAAGCATCCGTTCCCCAAGAACGTGGTGGACGTGGCATCCAATCATCCATATCGGGAAAGAATCTACATCCATAAAACCCGGCGCCCTTTCCCTGGAACTCAGCTCTTCCTTACCCCCACATTGCGTACCAGGAAATCCGATCGCCATTCGCGACCTTTAAATTGGGAGGGCGGGGGGTTATAAACGTGCTCTACGTGTTGCACCTGTCTCAAGGCCCCAAGCTTAGTCGTTCATTATGAGCAGTCTTCCACGCGGTACCGGTCTTCTAGACCGGCCAATACCCTATTCTTCAGGACAGTATCGTGGATTCACGATGCGAACTCGCGTTAGGGAACTACAAAAAGCAGTTCTCGGCCGCAAGTAAGTCTTTTTGTAACATGTGTAATTTTTTAAAGGGAAATAACAAAAAAAAATTAGATATGCTAATGTCGACCGTCGTCCTCTCGACCCTCCACCAGTCATCTCAATGTCCATCAGCGCCGTACGTGACGCGGGAATGAGTCGACAACGCGAGGAAGAGATTGAGGACTACGGGTCAGCATTTTTGTTCTTGAATCGTATGCGTACCCTTGTCTGATGTATTTTTATTTATTAGCGAAGTGCAGACTGCCGGCTTAATGTGCACAGTTGATCTGTTTCCAGTCATTCCTCCACCGCCAGAGCATCCGCTGACAGGTAAGGCCTTCCGTTTGCCAATTTTGATATCGTCGGTCTTTCAAGCTTAACTTTCTTCTCAGACATCGTGTATCGGGAGCGACACACGGGGATACCAATTCTCGAAAGCTCCAAGATGACAACGTCACTTGTCGGAGCTACGTTTGTCCAACCCAACCTCATAGACTGGGAAGGAAAGCGCCAGCTCATGTTCGTGTTTTCCGTGAGTACCGTGCTTCCTTATAGATATATCTGACACACTGACGCACCACGGTGTGATTATTACAGGATTTGGCCGTGCGACAAGAAGGGCAATTCTTACTCCGCTACCGGGTTTTCGATCTCTTCGCCCGCGCGCATGGCCAATCCGATTTGACTATACAGGCGGAATGTTTTGGTGGCGTATTTCGCGTCTATTCTACCAAGGAGTTCCCTGGCTTACCGCCTTCTACCGAGTTGACAAAGGTAAAAGAAATATTGCGCTTCTCCAGAGATCTATCTGATATGATTTTGGATCTTTTGTAGCATATTCAGCGTTACGGGGTACGTCTGAATGCTAGGGAGACGGAGCGAAAGCGCCGGAAACCCAGCGAGAGACCCCCGGAAGAGGCTGGCCAGTCGAAGAAACGAAAGCATGAAGACGGAAGTGATCCTGAGGCGTATGAAAATGATAGTGGGGGTTAGTGATTCTTAGAGTCTTGGACGCTTCCTAATTTCGTTTGTTGTTGCTATGCACCATGTATTCGTATCCCTTCTTTGTAATACCCATTATGCGTGTAATTCTGTACTATTTACTTCGATACCTGATGTTCGGCACTTGACTGGGAAATAATTACGACCTTGATGGGCAGTCTTAATTTTGTATTGACGCGTTTTCAGATCTAGTAGCCGGTGGCATCTATCAATCTTGTACCTCTTGGAACCTGGACGTAAACCGGATTCATTCGCAACCCCGGAATGTGGCTCAACTTCAAGCGTTTTGACAAGATTTGTCCCGGCGAATGTCGCATTTCTCTGCCGTATAAAATTATCGACTGGTTGTGTCATCCTAGCGCATCAGGAGTGGCTCTACGCCATCGATGCAGAACTCAATAGATCAACGGTGGATCATGACGGCGGATTCGCCACGGATTCATGTATGAGAACAAATTACTTCGCGTAAGTCACAATTCATTATCTGGAAGTTAGTACATATACAGATAATCTATTTAGTCGCTTCAGCAAGTCGCTGTTCGGCCTCTTTGAAGTTGATGACATTCCAAATGGCATTGAGATACTGAACGAAAATAAGTGAGCGATACCACTGGGTGGTCGAAATGTATACGTACATCAGGCTTTACATTCTTGTATTGGAGATAAAAGGCCTAGAGTATAAGCATGAGTAAGTGCACACGAGAGAAATAACTCAAAGCAAACATGTTCCCAGATATCAACGCCAATGAGGGGAGTGTGAGCTAGATATAATCGGTAAGCTGCGGTAATTGCCCAAAAGAAAGGAGGCTCACTGATAAGAGGGTCTTGATTGGCAGTGGTAACAATATCCAACTTGCCGGACTTTGAGTCGTACCCCTTCAAATGCCGTTTACGTGAGACATGATTGTGTGAAGAAAGGACATGCACACACCAGCCAGCCCCATCCGCTGCCTTGGATAGCGGCTGTTTTGGCATTGAAATCCTTCTTAAAGGCCTCGACGGAGCCAAAATCACGCTCAATGAGAGCCTTGAGTGGTCCACTCTCGAGTTTTCCACCCTCTTCGCCGGCGGGAGCCAGGTTCTTCCAGAACAAAGAGTGGTTGATGTGTCCTGTGGTGAAAGGGTTATTGATAGTGTAAAACATGTGTAACTTTGTTCTCACCACCGCCATTAAACTTTAACGCACTTTGCAAGGCGATATGGTCTTTGGTCGAAGTCGATTTGGCATACGCTTCCTCAGCAGCATTAAGGCCATTTACATACGCCAGGTGGTGCTTTTGGTGATGAAGCTTCATGATTTCCTCCGAAATGAAAGGCTCAAGAGCCTAAAATCCTGGTCAGTGCCTATCTAGGGAGTAAACCAGTGAACTACTTACATTGTATGCATAGGGCAGGTCAGGAACGGTATGGAGAGATGCCAGACGCGTTGCTCCAGTAAGAGAGCGACGAGAGAATGCAGGGCGTAAGGCAGTTCGAGCAATGGAGAGCATGATGAGAGTCGGAACGCAAGAGGCAAACAGGATGCGAAGTCGGGATGTCAACCTCATCGATGACATCATTGCTTACTGATATTTGGCAAAAGTGTTTCCCTGCTTCATTTTGCTTCCGCCATTCCCTGTGCAGACGAACTCTTCAGCGAATGCCCTTCAGAATCACCCAAAAAATGAATGTATTGCAGCTATACGACATACATTCAGGAACTACACACTACATAACACGCGTCGTCTAAATAATATAAATTCATAAATTGATGCAATGATGTCGACAAGTTGTACGATGCATGGCAATTAAGTAGGCTGATAGGACTGTCCTACTACGCAAAACAACGAAAGCAATTCTACGGATCTAAAAATCTCCAAGGTCCACTTCCATCGTTTCAATAACAGAGGCTTCGAACGTCTTGGCTTTGCCGTTTGTCGAAGGAACAAGCGGCGAAGTCTTTCTCTCCGGAGTCACCGGCATGGGTTGAAGCCCGCTGGGAGTCCCCGGTCTGAAGCAAAGGAGGTTCACAAACATAAGGCAAGAGCAAAAAAAAACGAACCTAGACACCGGTGTGGCAGAGTTGAACGTCCGTGGAACAGTTTTTAACCTAGCACTCGGATCAGTCGGGGTAGCAGTCCCACTCTTCCCAGCAAGGGCACGCTTTCTCTCCCTTCTTCTTTGCTCGGCCGCTGCGATTTCAGCCCTGCGAACGGCCTCAGCGTTAGCCTTACGGTTCTTCTCGCTGAGTTTGGCCAATGTGTCGTTCTCCTCACGTCTGCTGTTTTTCTGAGGGCTGCTGAGATCTTCGCCGTATTGAGCGACGAATTCAGCCAATTTCGCATCCAGTTCTGCAACTTCATGATGATCTAGACGACGTTGAGCCAGCGTACGTTGCTGTACCAAGCGTGCTCGTTCCAAGGTAACCCAATTTTGTGATTTGGCCGCTGATATTTGGTTCTTGCGAGCCAAGATAGCACTAACGTCCGCCTGGATTATGTCAGTCACCCATCGCATGTCAGTGTGAAAACTTCACCTCGGTCTTTGGTTGCGTAACCAGCTGTACCATGCGGGCTTCTTTGTTCTCCAGCTCTCCCTTCGAGGGCAATTTGATGTGTTCAGTTTCGCAAGTATTTTTAAGACGAAGAAATTCTTTCTGTTCCCTCTGGATGAGAGGCTGTTATGACCACAGACTTCCACTGACCGGTTCGAACGGAGAATTAGATACTTTGTCCATTTGCCACAGTTTCTTTGATGCACCGTGTTGAAGTTCGATAGTCTGGTTGACCAATGTGTTCTCAACTATATACGGTTTGACTGTATCAGCTCCGAGGTCTGTGAGGTAAGATGAATGGGCAAAATGGGGAACACGGGTATGTAGCGTACTGATAACTTGACATATGCGGTAGATGTTCTTGCCATCCTCGCTGCCAATGAGATAGCGAACCCAAGTATCTGCAGGAAATAAGCAGAGAAAAAGTCGAGGCTCAATTTGAACACCCACTCTTAATGTACTCTTCAAACCACGGCGACAGATAGTACTTTGCTATCATAGCCCGGGTAAGATGGCACTTTTCCAGATCATCCATAGTGATGGGTTGTTCGTCTTTGATGGCTTTACGCTCTCTTTCACCTTCTTGCTCCGACTTGCTGATCTGACCGTCCTCGTCGTCCTCATCCGAGGTGCCCATATCCATGGCAGACGAAGATCCATCGTGAAAAGGAGAGCCTTCGTTCTAGGCAAGATAAGCACATGATACGAGTCAGACAAAGGAGGGGCACACGTGTTGCTTGTCGCTCTTAGCTCTGCGCTTGGCCTTGAGCTCATCCAGCTTGCGCGACTTTTCCTTCGTGAAACCCCGTGATGGGCGTGGTCCTAGGGCATTGTAAGATGCCAAAACAACACGCCAAAGGGACGGACAAACTTTTCGACGCTCTTGCGACGCCGTCCATGTCACCAGAACGCTGGTCTTTCACCATGCGTGAAATCGCTCGCTTGTCCAGCATGCGCTGCTTATCTTCTAATCGTCCGGTGATGATCTCTTCACGTTCAATCTCGGACATCTGCATAAGCCTGTTACAGAAAATATCGACCCTATGCTGTCGTGTCGCCACTGGAAGACGTACCTGTGTTTGTCAGCTGCATCCACGTACTTCCCCTCCAAAGGATAGGGATCCTCCTCATCTTCTTCACTTTCAGGTTCATTTTCGTAGTCAGAAAGGCTATGAAGGATAGAGAAAAACCGGTTCTGAAATGGGGATGCTGCGAGATCAGATTCCTAGGCTCACTCGGCTTTTCGTTTCTTTGATGACTTTGTCTTCGTCTTTCGCTTTTGTTTCTTGTCGGAGCCAGCCTCGACGAGCTCGAGCAATTCATCGTCAAAGTCGGACATGGTGACGGTGAGGGATGAGAAAGGAAACAGCTATTTTCGCACGCCACGGTTCCGTCGGGTCGGACGAGTTGCTATTTTTGGTCATCAACACCGAGACATCTTCTACAAACTTCGGGAGAATTCTTGGCTTGTCCTTATAGACGCCATCGTCACTCTTCCTTTCGCAATCACGACTATCGATCTCGCTCTATCCAGCAGAAATGTTTGGCTGCTGTGTCGCTGGCCGTCTGCTACAGACAAATCTCCAGCAGATTGATGAGACGCACGCGTTATTTGAGCTACCCAACGCCAGTACCATTAACCACGTTTGTGTCTTCGTCTTGGGCAATGTGCCATTCCCAGAAGGGTATGGTGCTGCCGTCCACTTCCATTGGCCTGGAAAAGGATTCCAGCTTCTTGGAATGTGAGTTCACTCGATCATTCATATCGAATAGCTCGCTGATTATCCGCCTAGGATATCTAACGACAAGCCATCAGCAATATTCCGTTTACGGGGTTCCTTCTCCTCGACATCAACATATCGCGCCTTCGACCAAAACTTGCCGATGGAAGACAGCGGAGACGTTACCGCCATTCTCGGATTGTCCATTGAGCCCGTTCATGCGATAGAATCGCAACTGGCCGCCTTACCTGCTCCTCTTATGAAGTCTGGAAATGACTTGAGCGCTAACCCTACACTTCTCGCAGAGAAGATTGTGAAGAATCTGTTCAACTATGTCTCTGGTTTTACGGGCGGAGGGCCCATGACGCCTGAGCTCGCAGTCCCGTTGGGATTGATTGCCAGGTGGTATGAGAATTTTACTGGAAAAGTTAGAAACAGTGGACTGGCATTTTTGGAGAGAGAGGAATAGATGATTTGGTCAATGGTAGGTCTCAACTCAGGTATCGGTGAAGGATATTTCTGTTTGCATTACACTTATCGCAATCATAGTCTATGCCACATATACACCTACGCTGCGCGCCTGCAACAACAAACCCAATATACATGATTATCCGTAAAGAAGCGTTTGCGTTGAATACTGGACGGTGTTCATGGTGTTGGAGGATGTCGGAGTCTATATCATTGGGATTGAACGACATTGAAATAAGATCCTATTGCTGCGCGTCAGGATGATTTACAGCCAAGCGTTTCTATCTCCGCACTCGACATTTTTAGCATGTACTCGGCTCTACGTATGTACCTAATCATCGAAGTCTGAAGGAGGCTCGAATTGAAGCGGGATCCGAGACCGCCCTGCCCGTTATAGACAATGTAGTGCATTCCAGTCTGGCTGGCATAATACGCCAGTTACAAAGTCGGGAGTCGTATAGATTGCTGAAAATTAGTCTCACTAGATGAAAAACAATGTATTTTTACCTATGAATACATAGAAAATATGCAAAGTTTTTTCATCTTTTTTTTTTACTAAAAAAAGTACTAAAAGTATTCTGAATTTTTCACTGTTTTCTGCGAAATTTGCCAAACACAGTCAAAAGTTATAAATATTTATACTATTTTTTTCTACAAAATACCGAGAAAAAAACTTTGAATATTTTCTGCGTATTTAAGGGTAAAAATGCTTAAAATTTAGTGCAGTATCTACTTTTGGTCGAAATTCGAAAGAGGTCAAATCAGGAGAACGTGCTTCTTTTGATAGCTGAGGGGACCTGGGCAGCGGTGCCATTGTTTCTAGGATCCGAGATTTGTTGTATTTTCCTTGTTCGCGATCACGTGACTGAACTCCTACTAAGAAGCAAGGGGAGCCATTGCGATATGGGCCATGGATCGATGAACGCCCATTGACATCTGAGTAACCGACCGCTCCTAGTCATTGAAATGGAGTTAACACATACGCAGGCAACGTGCAGCTCACTTTGTAGTCTAGATTCGATTAGTGCGGTCATGCTGATAGCCGGACGAACACACGTTGCACTTTTGGTTTCAGTCCTGGACAGTCTGAACGCAGCGCACAGGGATGGTACACAGGGATGGTACGAAATACCAAGTCCTCGAGAAATAAATTTAGTCGCTTTGTCGGAGGTTTATCCACGGCCAACTGATAACGCTCACAATCGGAACGAATTGAAAATTCTCGAAAGTCAAACGGACAGAACTAGCGGTTCCTATTATGACAAAAAAGCTGTCATGAGAAAAGGGTATGCGGATAAGCCGATAATTTATTATTACGTGTAAGGTTCCCTGATGCCTGACAGACATTGGTGAATGGTCTCGGGAACAGCCATCAGGAGGGGGGTAAGGGGTGCTAAGTGTTCCATGCGGTAACCAGTTCGTAAACAAATGTGTAGTACAACCTTGCGAAGTCTTGTACACAGCAGTTTTTCGCTGCATAAGCAAATTACTCAACGGACTCTGCTCGCCCAAAGATACTTTGAGACGCAAATGATGGCGACACTGATTGTATGGATATGCGTATATCGAATGATAGGCCGTAACGCGTAATGCTGTTCCGAGACAGAACAAACACCAGCCAATAGCACAAGACTGTACCTCTGCAAATGCTCTGCGCTGTCACTCGAATCTGACGCTCCTATAGCTGAGAAGGTCAGAGAAGACCGCCAGCGACGCGTCCCAGAATAAATTTGGAAACTGGCGGATACCCCAGAAAATGAAGGTTTTACTATTTAGTAGGATTCAGAGCTGATGCCGCGCCAAAGTTTCACACGGCCACTCTGGCCGAGACATGGATAGTGGACGTTCCTCGGTAAAATTTCTTGGAAAGAAAGATAAGAAAATCGTACTGGTTCCAAAGGCAAGACAGTGACAAGACTTGCATTAGTATACCGGAGCTAGCAATTGTCAGCCAAGTGAAACGGTGGGAGCAAAATTGAGAGTCCGCAGTGTGGCTGTGATTGGTTGCCACGCTTTCTGTTTCGTCATTTTCTGCCTGCCATCGTCCTCAAACCATCTCTCTTCCTGACCACCACTCATGTCTGGTCGTCCAGGGCACAACAGCCAGGAGGGGTACCCTTCGTCATCGCCCTCCTCCCTCGACGCACACCAGAACGACCCCTTCAGCCCACCACAACGCCGGTATTATGATAACGACTCGGAGGATTATGGTCGCAGAGATACATATGCTTCGGACAACAGCAATACTGGTTTCTATGATCAGAATGGAGCTTACGACCCGTATCGTGCGTTTACTACGTTCTATCTTTTCCAGCATAGCTGACCTGTTCTTCGCAAAAGCTCCACAAGACACCGACTCCGATGGCGATGCTTACGGTCCGCGCTATGCCCCTTCTGCAGAGTCCTTGGGCGTTCCCCGGATGGGAAATTCGGAGTCATCAACGCCAACATTCGTTGATTACGGCCAAGGCGGTCGAGATGCTTACCCTGCTTGGAGTTCAGAGCGCCAAATTCCTCTATCCAAGGAAGAGATCGAAGACATCTTCCTCGACCTTACCCAGAAATTTGGATTTCAGAGGGATTCTATGAGAAACATGGTTTGTGACCCTCCGTGTACTGTCTAGCATCTCCTCTGACACTGTTGATCTAGTTCGATTTCCTCATGCAGCTCCTTGACAGCCGAGCGTCTCGCATGTCCCCAAATCAAGCACTGCTTACCCTCCATGCCGATTACATAGGTGGACACCACGCCAACTACCGTAAATGGTACTTTGCTGCCCAACTCGACCTCGACGATGCTGTCGGTCAAACCCAGAACCCCGGCCTAACCCGCTTGAAGTCCAAGCGAGGTTCTGGAAAACGGCCCCCGCATGAAAAGTCCCTCAACACCGCTATTGAGCGCTGGCGTCAAGCTATGAACAACATGAGCCAGTATGATCGACTCCGACAGATCGCCCTGTATCTGCTGCTGTGGGGAGAGGCGGCTCAAGTCCGTTTTGTCCCCGAATGCCTATGCTTCATCTTCAAGTGCGCAGATGACTATTACCGCTCACCGGAATGCCAGAATCGGATGGAACCTGTTCCAGAGGGTCTGTATTTGAGGGCAGTCATCAAGCCGCTCTATAGATTCATTCGGGACCAAGGATATGAGGTTGTGGATGGAAAGTTTGTGAGAAGGGAGCGGGATCACGAGGATATTATTGGTTATGATGATGTGAACCAGTTGTTCTGGTACCCTGAAGGAATCGCCCGGATCGTGTTGACCGACAAGACTCGCCTTGTGGATCTCGCGCCTGCACAGCGGTTCATGAAGTTTGATCGCATCGATTGGAATCGGGCCTTTTTCAAAACATATTACGAACGACGCTCCTTTGGTCATCTTCTTGTCAACTTCAATCGAATTTGGGTCATCCACATATCCCTTTACTACTTCTATACCGCCTATAATTCCCCTACCATCTACCAGGTCAACGGAAATAACGTTCCTGCTCTACAATGGAGTGCCACCGCCCTTGGGGGTGCAGTCGCTACTGTCATCATGATCCTCGCCACCCTCACGGAATTCTCCTACATCCCAACCACCTGGAATAATACATCCCATCTCACCCGCCGCCTTCTTTTCCTCTTCGTCACCCTCGGCCTTACTTGTGGGCCAACCTTTTATGTTGCCATTGCTGAAAACAATGGCTCTGGCGGCCAGCTCTCCCTCATTCTCGGTATCGTCCAGTTCTTCATTTCCGTTGTCGCCACCCTCCTCTTTGCCATCATGCCGTCAGGTAGGATGTTCGGAGACAGGGTGGCTGGGAAATCGAGGAAGTATCTAGCTAGCCAAACCTTTACTGCTAGCTATCCTACTCTGGATACTGCTCCCCGCATTGCCTCCCTCCTCCTTTGGCTCCTCATTTTTTCCTGCAAATTCGTCGAATCCTATTTTTTCCTTACTCTTTCTTTCCGAGACCCTATCCGAGTCATGGTGGGAATGAAAATTCAAGGCTGCAATGATCGACTGTGGGGCAACGCTCTCTGTACAAATCAAGCGGCGTTTACACTCACGATCATGTATGTCATGGATTTGGCCCTGTTCTTTTTGGACACTTTCCTGTGGTACATTATCTGGAATACTGTGTTCAGCATCGGACGGTCGTTCTCGCTTGGTCTTTCTATCTGGACACCTTGGAAGGACATTTACACTCGGCTGCCAAAGCGTATCTACGCCAAGCTTTTGGCGACCGGCGACATGGAAGTCAAATATAAACCCAAGGTAAGTTTACATGTTTTCTAATGCGGGCGGTGAATTGAATTCTTGTAGGTGTTGGTCTCCCAAATTTGGAATGCCATCATCATCTCCATGTATCGAGAGCATCTTCTGTCTATTGATCACGTACAGAAACTGCTCTACCACCAAGTCGATGGTGGTCCGGGCGCAAACGGTCGACGCAGTTTACGGGCACCTCCCTTCTTCATCTCGCAGAACGACAAAGGTTTCAAGGGTGAATTCTTCCCGAAGGGCAGCGAGGCAGAACGACGTATTTCGTTCTTTGCGCAGTCGCTGACGACAGCCATGCCGGAGCCTCTGCCTGTGGATGCTATGCCTACGTTCACGGTTCTCACGCCACATTATAGCGAAAAGGTGGGTTTTGAATTGAATGTTGAATACTCCGAAATGACGTTATTCCTCTGCGCAGATTCTGCTTTCGCTTCGAGAGATCATTCGTGAGGAGGACAAGAATACCCGCGTCACACTTTTGGAGTATTTGAAGCAGCTCCACCCAATAGAATGGGAGAACTTCGTCAAGGATACAAAGATCCTGGCTGAAGAATCGGCTACGTTTAACGGCACGAATCCATTCGGAGATAACGAGAAGGCGCAGTCGAAGACGGATGATCTTCCATTCTATTTCATCGGTTTCAAGAGCGCCGCGCCGGAGTTTACTCTTCGAACACGTATTTGGGCATCCCTTCGTGCTCAGACCTTGTACCGCACAGTCTCCGGTATGATGAACTACTCGAAAGCCATCAAACTTCTGTACCGTGTTGAGAACCCTGAAGTCGTTCAAATGTTCGGCGGAAATACAGACAAACTTGAACGCGAGCTCGAGCGCATGGCTCGCCGCAAGTTCAAGTTCGTAGTATCAATGCAGAGGTACTCGAAGTTCAACAAGGAGGAGCAGGAGAACGCGGAGTTCTTGTTGCGCGCATATCCAGACCTGCAGATCGCATACCTCGAGGAAGAGCCGCCTAGGAAAGAGAGTAGCGATCCTAGGATTTTCTCGGCGCTCATCGACGGACATAGCGAGTTCATCCCTGAGACTGGCCGACGCAAACCGAAGTTCCGTATTGAGCTCCCTGGGAACCCCATCTTGGGTGATGGCAAGTCCGACAACCAGAATCATGCTATCATCTTCTACCGTGGAGAGTACCTACAGCTGATCGATGCCAACCAGGACAATTATCTTGAGGAGTGCTTGAAGATTCGGAACGTCTTGTCTGAGTTCGAAGAGTACAATATTTCGACTCAGAGCCCTTATGCTCATTGGGGTCACAAGGAGTTCAAGCGTTCTCCCGTAGCTATTGTTGGTGCCCGCGAGTATATCTTCTCGGAGAATATTGGTATCCTCGGTGATCTTGCAGCCGGAAAGGAGCAGACGTTCGGTACACTTTCGGCACGGTCCATGGCCTGGATTGGTGGCAAGCTGCACTACGGCCATCCTGACTTTCTGAACGCGTTGTTCATGAACACTCGTGGGGGTGTCTCAAAGGCACAGAAAGGCCTACACCTGAACGAGGACATTTATGCTGGTATGAACGCTTTCGGTCGTGGCGCCAGGATCAAGCACACGGAGTACTTCCAGTGCGGCAAGGGTAGAGATCTTGGGTTCGGCACGATTCTGAACTTCCAGACTAAGATTGGAACGGGTATGGGTGAACAGATGTTGAGTCGGGAGTATTATTATCTGGGCACTCAGCTTCCCATCGATCGGTTCCTCACATTCTACTACGGTCATCCTGGGTTCCACATCAACAACATGCTGGTCATCTTGTCGGTGCAGTTGTTCATCGTAACCAGTAAGTTCAATTTGTCTGCCTCTCTAGATTCAGAACTCAGCGAGATTCTCCAGTGGTGTTTTTGGGTACATTGAACTCCAGTGTTACTATCTGTCGGTACACGGAAGATGGGCAATTCATCGGCGGACAGGCTGGATGCTACAATTTGGATCCAGTTTTCGACTGGATCAAGCGTTGCATCCTCAGCATCTTCCTAGTGTTCATGATCGCGTTCTTACCCCTCTTCTTACAAGGTATGCTTATTTCCGTCCATTGAACGACATAATATAACGCTCATTTTTGCAGAACTGGTTGAACGTGGAACATGGAAAGCCATCTTCCGTTTGGCAAAGCAATTCGGTTCATTGTCGCCCGTGTTCGAGATCTTCTCCACCCAGATCTATACTCATTCCATCTTGAGTAACTTGACTTTCGGTGGGGCGCGTTACATTGCTACTGGACGTGGCTTTGCCACTAGCAGGATATATTTCAACATCCTGTTTTCTCGATTCGCCGGTCCTAGCATCTACCTTGGCATGCGAACGTTGGTCATGTTGCTTTATGTCACTCTGTCACTCTGGACACCATACCTGATCTACTTCTGGATTTCCATTGTCGCTCTTTGTGTTGCTCCATTCTTGTTCAACCCCCATCAGTTTGTCTTTTCCGATTTCATAATAGATTACAGGTAACCTGACAGTTATTCCCATCCTCGAAGTTTTCTGACCATGTATCACAGGGAATTCTTGCGATGGATGTCAAGGGGTAACTCTCGATCTCACAACAACTCGTGGATTGGATATTGCAGACTTTCGCGAACGATGATCACTGGCTACAAGAAGAAGAAACTTGGGCACCCGTCTGAGAAGCTTTCCGGTGACGTACCGCGTGCAAGCTGGCACGCTGTCATATTCTCAGAGGTTATCTTCCCTGTGGTGATGGCTATTCTCTTCACCATCGCGTACACATTCGTGAAGTCGTTCCCTGTGAACGGCGACACGCCACCCAGCCCCCTCGTACGGATTGCAGTCATTTCTTTGGGGCCCATTGTATGGAACGCAGCAATTTTGTTGACGCTATTCCTTATCAGTCTTTTCCTCGGACCTATGCTGGATCCGCTTTTCCCACTCTTCGGTTCCGTCATGGCGTTTACAGCACATCTACTTGGCGCCGTTGGAATGGTTGGATTCTTCGAATTCTTGGTCAGTATCGCCTCATCCACGAATCATTTAGATACTGATGCTTCAATTACAGTGGTTCCTCGAACTATGGAATGTTTCACATGCAGTATTGGGTCTGATCACTGTCATATCGATCCAGCGCGCGGTTCACAAGATTCTCATCTCTGTCTTCCTATCTCGAGAGTTCAAGCACGATGAGACCAACCGCGCGTGGTGGACTGGTCGGTGGTACGGTCGTGGCCTCGGTGCTCATGTCATGTCTCAACCGGCACGAGAGTATATCGTGAAAATCATCGAACTATCTCTTTGGAGTTCTGATTTGATCATCGGACATATTCTGCTGTTCATGTTGACCCCGCCTATACTGGTTCCTTACTTCGATCGATTCCATGCAACAATACTATGTATGCTTTTCTTTCTTCTTCCAGCTCTTGATGTTCTGACAGGTTTTTCAGTCTGGCTACGTCCCTCAAAACAAATCCGCGCGCCCTTGTATTCTATAAAACAGAAAAGACAGCGTCGCTGGATCGTGCGTGCTACTAGTTTTTTTACTTTATAGATCTGACTAACTTGTTCTCAGATAATAAAATACGGGACAATATACGTCGCTGTTATCGCTCTATTCGTGTTACTAATTGCTCTTCGTAAGTTCCTTTTGGTTTCATGGTGAACATTCTCTGAAATATTTTCAGCCGCTGTTTTCCGCACGACCCTCAAATTCGATTGTTCCGTATGCAACAGCCTATAACAGGACTACGATTTCTTCACGATTCTTAGACTCTCTGCACTGTATTGTGTTATTTTGATTTCTCTGTCACGATTTCATTAGTGCTGGGGTACTCTCATGGACTACTTCCAAGGCTGTCTCGCACAGCACGCCGTGGATAATTTTATCACAAGGACATTTAGTGTAAGACTACCAATACCAATTCTATCATATTGTTGTCTACGGTTTCGTCATGTTCCGAGCAAGTTCCCAGAGTAATGAATATTCATTTAAGCTTCATACACGAACACAGTCGAGATTAAGGCTTATATTGTGAGGATAATATTTGCGCTTCTGGTCATCGATAAGCTATTGACAGAACTTCCCTAGATGCCAATCATCTTGGCACCGACGAGACTCAGACCCTGCAGTTACTGACGAGTGTCCGCCACTTTTGACATCGCTCTGGCTGGCCCGCTTTATAGGAAACATCTTTTCTACGACAGGTTGATAATTCGCGGTTCTGGTATACTTGAAGATATTTTAAGACTTGAGAATCTATTTTGACAACTGTTGTGTATTATATGAGTGTAAAAAAAGGCGTTTCCGGCCGCAACGGTACGTGGTGCAACCAAGGTACGAACAAGAGTCCAACAGTGTCTTCTAGGTTTGCGCCAAAAGCGACGCACCATGGGCTTTTTTACTGAATATCTAAATAGGAAAGCATCAATAATCATTGGAACTCAGAATATCTAGCTTCTGACATTCTATTTAAGACTGCATACCTATAATATGCTCTACATTATTAGAGCATCGACGTTTCGATTAGGTCTCTAGGCGGATAGCAGTGTCGAGACGAGTCTGGGTGCGTTTCAACCTCTAATGACTCCCATCATTTCTCTTCTTCTAACGGAGGAACAAGGCCATTGCGAACAAGGTTTCAGTGACCCTCGCATATGAGGGGCTGTGAAAGCGGGCCGTTCTGTGGTTGCTACATGGCGGCCGTGGGTTGGTAACTTTCCAATATCCAAGTGTGTGCCTGCTACCAAATCGACGTTACAAGGAACAGCATAGCGGGACGACAAACTGCATGAGTCATGTCGAATTGAGTCGCACATTGACATCTTTCCCTGATGAATATCGTCATTCATGTTGGGGGATAGTACTGCATCTTTCGAATACGACTTACAAGCCTATGGTTGTAGCATACGAATCAGAGTACAATCTGAACGGTCTTTCCTTCTTCCCCGTCGGACTCGGAAGCGGCTGTTTGTATACGCATTTGTTGCAGCTGCTTCAAGGGGTCTTGCGCCGCTCGGAAAAAAGCAGGGCCAAGACGGATATCAATCCGTCGGATTTCCAATCTGCATCAGGGACTGTAGTGTGTCGGCAACTCCTCCAGCTAGTAGTGCGTTTCCTTCAAGTCGTGTTTTTTTATCCCTACTCGTTCATACTCACAGCCGCCCATCGATGGCAGGCTTTGAGTAAATCTTGATGTACACTAAAACGATCACGCGAGTGTTTATTTTCTCATCATCAGGATTTTGTTGAGGGAGCAGCACCGCCTTCAAAATGTGCCCTCAGGGCCCCAGAAACAACCAACTGAAACGGTAGCTGTGTTTATTATAGTCGTTCAGCAAAATACCGTGAGTTCGTCATTATGTGCTAGTATTTCTCTCTTAAACTGAATGACTATCCGTTTCAATGCTGTCCTATTGTCTGCAACGAACTCGTGGTGTTCTCCAAATGTGGATCTCCCCGGTGATGAAGTTAAGGGTTCGGCTAAATTCAAACCACATTGAATTTCTGACAGGCTACAGGGGACGCATGATCCTTAGTATCCGTGATGCGCGTCGCCTCATTCAATCAGTTTCATCCCTTGGTGGTGAACTAGAAATCTGGTGCGAGAAAGCTCAGCGCATGGTCATAAAGTCAGTTGCCGTGTTCTAGTCGACATCCAAACATCAATATTCACGCCGAGTGGAGGCAAGTACAATCCTATGATCCATTTTTCTGATACGTTCATGCGGTGTATACCAAAATGGTGCTCTAAAAGCACAAGGGGATTCGTTTCTACCTACAACGAGCTTTCTAGTGCACCAGAGCGTGATATCCCATCACCATAGTTTCGTGAATAAATAAGATCATTTCCTTTGCAGGAAGCGGACCGGGATCATTGAGTGCTTGGACCTCATGGTTATTTGGAGCGTGTCTATAGAGCTTTTGGGGCCTGGCTTGGATTCGTTTGGAATATGGCTTCCAAAGCGGTATAAATAGTAAGATAACCAGCTGGACCTCCTTTCAGTGCATCTTGCGGTCGCCTCGACTCTCATTGCATAGATGAAGCTCTTTATTGCAACTGCTCTTGTCTTTGCCTCTAGCGCTTTGTCGCGTACATTTACTGTGTGTACCACGGCACCGTCATGCTTCGCATCTGCATAACTGACGTACGAACAGGTGTACAATGGCTGTCCTTTCACTATCTGGTAAAATTCAAAGAATGATGCTCTATTGAATCCCTCGATTGTAATAAACACTCATTTCTAGGCCTGCTGTGAGTTCCGTCAATATCGCTATGATTCCGAGGCGAGACTGAATGTTCGTTGCAGATTTATACTGACTTAAACGTCGCTTCGAACGTACCCAGCTACCCGACCGGGTTTGTTGTATATACCGGTGTCAATACTACATCTTGATTATATTTTTAGATGGGAAGCGGCTGCTTATACCGCAGTCTCCTTCTATGTCCCGGACAACTGGAAGGCAGGCAGAATTTGGGTGATAATTACTGCTTTTCTCCAACAAGCCTGCGTTCTGAGACCGATGACTTTTTATCATAGGCGCGCAGGGATTGTGATTTCTCGACCAACCCGGGACCAAACTCATGTCTCAACGGAGGATGCAATGGCGGTCTCCAATGTGATCCGCATACCGGAACCGTAAGTCATAGACGTGTAATTTAAGCGACAGGATAAGCTTACACCTACGAAAGGGAGTACCACCCGCGACTGTCGCGGAATGGACCCTTCAAGGAGATGGCTGGCTTGATTATTATGATAGTATGCATACTATGCTCTGACTTCTTAATGCAGCTTGGTTGCTCATCATAACGGTATTCAGTATCCTTGGTTGACGGCTACAACCTTCCTGCCAGAATTGACAACAACGTCGGCTGCGGTGTCGCATCCTGTTCCGTGGATCTGGGTCCCAACTGTTTGATTTCTTCCTTTACTTGTTGAGCACCAATTGAATAAAGGTATAGGTCCTGCTGCATTGAAGGGACCCTTTGATTCTTCCGGATTTCCAGTCGGATGTAAATCAGCTTGTGTATGTCCATGCCATTAAATGTTCTAGCCGTGTATGTTATGGCTCATAATTATTGTTTCTTTTCAGGTAGCCAACTTGGATGGCAACCCAGGTCTGCTCAGCTATCAATCTATTAAATGCTTCCTGATTTCTTTTTTTTTTTTTGCGAACAACAGCCAACTCGGCAAACTGCTGTTCTGGAAGCCACAACACCGCTGCTACTTGTCCTTCATCTGGTTCGTCCATTTTCAGTCCCCACCTTTCATGATAAACTGACAATGCTGCAGGTGTCGCATACTATAGCTACTTTAGTACGCAAGCCTTAGTACTAACCATCCCTCTTCTCACAACGTGTCGACAGAGAGCAACTGTCCTAACTCTTATGCTTATGCATTCGATGAGTCTAGCGGCACGGCCCTGTGGACTTGCAATTCTAACTTGGCGGCGGACTACACGTATGTTACATTGGTCCATCCACTTTCATTTCCACTAACATAATGGTGTCTTAGATTGACCTTCTGCCCGCCTTGATTAATTGAAAAATCATTAGTGTCGGAATTTTCAAATTTATGCGTTTGACCTCTTTCATACCTCATACCTCTTCTTAGTGTCTCACAATTTGAGTCACCTTCAAGTTGTGGTGCAATACAGTGGTTTTCGACAAAATCTTGTCTTGGAGTCTACCTCATCTTCTCAAGGGACATATAGTGGAAATTCTTCTGCTTTATAAGAGATCATGATACGCAGTAGCCCTACTTTTGCAGTAGGAGGCTTCTGAGTGGAGAATACTGGATTTTTGACTACTGAGCTCCATAAATACTAGAGTATTCTACCAAAGCACCCAAAATTATCCTAGTATTATGCCAAAAATGATTACCAAAGGTTTGGGAATCCTCCGGCACAAGCTTGAAGTTGCAAATCCCAAGACATTCAACTAGAAAATCGATTCGCAACCTAGGCAAAACCAATGGTGCGATATTTCCGACGATTTCCCGATGGAGATCTTAGAGATCTTAGTCAAGATATATGCGGTTCCAATGTAGATGGCAGATGCATGCTCTCGAAGGACATTACGGAAATCGCACGAATATCGTCCAAGTTCTCTTCGATTTCTAGAAGCAGTGCTAAATGTTGGCTGTGTGTGGCAAAGCCTTTGGCACAACTATTGTGCCACATGACGTGGTTTCCCTTACTTCTTGTGTGGCGTCGTTGATGTTCGGTCAAATCGGCTTCAGTTCAAAGCTTTTCAACCACAGCCTGGACTCTTATTTTCCTTATTTTCCTCCCCCCTTCTCCCAGGTGGCGTGTTCACTTTATAACTCTCCTAATTATCGATTGTCCCGGATTAGGCGTATAACATAACCGTCAAGACACGAAGGGATATCAATAAATCGCTACATAACACGAGGCCTTCTTATCGTGTCTCTGATTTATCTAGGGTTTCAAAAAATTTAACGGCAGGTTTCCGTGAATGGGATATTGAAGGTACAAGCGCTAATAGGCAAGTCATTTACAATCGGGAGAAGCTCCGGTTCCTTCCTCATGTTGTCGAAAAGAACCCTCCTCCGGAGCTATGTGGGGTTACCAAGCATGTGAACGAGCTTCGTCTCAACAATTCAATGCCTCGGTTGCCTTGCGGCTCGATAGCATTTCTCACCCTGTGTTTCAAAGCGTCCAAGTGTTTGTTCTCTTTTCAGGCAGGACTTCCTGCATTTCTTCTAACACCACCGATTAGGTTTCTTCGTCTTGAAAATTTAACCATAATCTCCCGGACATCCGAAGACAGCGGTGGGCGGCTCAATGGGCCCTCGAAGGATGATGGTATAAGACGTGATAATTGTTGACTGTCTACTTTAGCTACTCCATAGCCTTACGTTGATGCACACTGTCCTTGGTAGGTGTCGCATCATGCATCAACGTCCAAGTGAAGACTAACCAATTTTGAACTCAGTGACTACTTTCAAGAATGCTGGTGAAAGAGCTCTTTACCCTCTCCATTGACTCTTCGCCTAGCCTGCCCATCGACAAGCTTCCCAACGAACTGTTGACGAAAATTTTCTTCCTGGCAGCAATGGAGACCAGGCACGACACTATACCAGCTCCTTTTATCGTCTCACAGATATGCCGCCGCTGGCGGAATGTCGCGTTGTCGACCGGTGACCTATGGAAATTCATCAGCTTCAACTTCCCATTATCATCTATTCAGTACCTTCGGGCAAACAGCATGCTGTCGAGGTCTTCTACATTCCCGCTCGATCTTTTAATGGATTTCCGTGATCCGTCTTGGGACTGGGAAGAAGAACCTCACGGTTTCACCTCCAGTGGCATGCGATCCGTCATCCGACTCCTTGAGCCGCATATTAACCGCCTACAAGACGTAGATATCCTTCTTGATACCTGGGCGCCAATGCACACCTTTTTATTGGAGACTCAAAGACTCGACATAGCGTCATTACCAGCGCTAAAGCGACTGTCCCTTTCTCGTTGTAACGCCTATTTTTCTCTGAAAGGTCAGATATTCCAGCCCCAGCACTTACGAGACCCTCTACCGTTATTCGGTGGGATCCCTCTACCGAGACTCAATCGCCTCTCCCTCGTCGGTGTTCACGTTGATTGGAGTGCCGCAGCGTCGTCCCTTGGTAATCTTACCAGCCTAGAGCTGAAATATCACGCCCCCGACGTCCTTCCTACATGGAGGGAATTTGTGGACCTTATAGCGGGGTCCCCTGATTTGCGCCACCTCTCGGTGATCGGGTCGTGTCCCTGTGGCGCAGCAGGATCGACCTTAATTTCAGCCCTGACGTTGTCTCATTTTGCTTTGGGATTCGTGGACGTGGATGATGCCGTTCAGTTCGTCTCTAGTATGCATTTTCCGGCTTTGGAGAGCCTCTCGTTGGAGGATGTCAGCAACGCCTTGGATCCCATCCAGTTGATACAAGACGCGTCTGCCCTTCTGGAATGCTTCATCCGAATGACGAGTTCAACAATCCCACTGCATGGGCTTCGATCTCTGAAGCTTAACGAGATTAATGCTACCCAGGAGGCGCTGGATAGTTTCTTCTCAATCCTTTCTTCGGTGACGGAGATGGATTTGTCTGAGAGTATCCCTTTGGATGCTCTTGAGCCCAGTGTCGGTGTCGTTCCTTGCTCGTCACTTCGCACTCTACAATACCATTTTTATAATGATTCGGATTGGTCTGCAGTATGTTCTCTGGTCTATTCCAGACGTGAACTAGGCATTCCTTTGCACAATGTTCATGTTATCCTTCAACAAGAGCCCCGTAATATACAGCCTCTTTTACAGGCTGGTGTTCTCGTAACAATAGATACCAGTTCCGACTCAGAGGAAGACGAGAGTTCATGTTCGTTTGGGTCTCGTAGTCCTTAACTGCAGACTAAATGTATGAAATGCCATATCTATACAGGAATGCGTGATTACAATATGTTACAAAGTCAGTCCGAATCATAACAAAAGCCATTCAGTAAACGAAAACATGCTTTTCTTCCCAACACGAACACTCCCCTGAAACGGTAACCCATCTAGTTGTAGGTTATCATCTTCTGAAGGTAATCCCGGGACATCCACGCAGACAGCAACGGTTCCTACAAGACCAGCCAGCGCGCCGTCGGCGCCAAATATAACCTGTGAAAGCGAATTAATAGTGCCTGTCTCACCCAAAAAAAGAGGACGTAGATACCTTGCTGACGAAATTGCTAAACTCCTTCTGTCGTCCAGGAAGTACCTCTAATGGCACTTCTTCTATCTTTGCGCTCACGGCAAAAGCACTACCTCCATCTTCGTCGCTTTCTGCTGGGACACACTTCGAATCCAGCCATTCGTCGGGCTGTATGTGCGCAAACGCGTGGTCAGGTAGTGGGTCGGGGAGGACGGTGTTGCTCTGTAGCGGTTCTCCATCGAACACCAGCACATCAGGTAGAACGTGGCTTACGTCCAAGTTAATGTTCATACCCTTCGGCAGGACAACACGCGCAAAGACGGTGCCACTCGCGAGGAAAATACTCCCCCGAGGCTTGATCTTCATGTCATGAATAGTGACATTGCGCAAAACCTTAGGTCGAGGTCGAGGTCCCGGAAATACGGCGTCCACCGATAGATTCGAAACCAAAGGTGTTGAGATAGTTATTGGATTAGGTAGTGCAGAGAGGTACCGTGATAGAAAGGTGGAGAGAACGGAGGAAGAACCGGATGGTAGGGGAAGTACTGATCCTATCATGTGCAGAGTAATATTTGGGTGAGTCGTCGTAAATGATTCTGTTGTCACATTAGCAATTGAAACATCTGGGGGGAGGGATACGACAAATGGGAGGGGTGGCAAAGTGAAATTGAACGATGAAGGCGCCGGATTGATAATGGTTGCATAAGCTGCCAGAGTCAACTCGTCATTGACAGCCGTCACTGAAAAAGATTCAAGGGTTATAAGATCTGCCAGGGGAGGAAATGGAACATTTCGACCAGGCTGGGGTAGCCCAGGTAGTCGAGGAACTAGCAGACATCAGAACAGGGCGAAGAACAGCGACATATACGAACTCACTTATCAACCGTATGACGGCGCTGACATCTGTAAATTTACTGCGAAGATTATGCCTCCAACCGGTACCATTTAAGTCTCCCCCTTCAACGGCGACCTCTTTGATATCCATCTTCAGAACGAACGAGCCTTCTCTCCACGCCTCTTGTACGAAGGATTTTAGGACAGAGCCGTTAGTTGTTGGCTGAATGAATACAGTAGTGGAGATATGCTGAAGCCACGATAAGTCGTCAGGAGGATCAGTCGTTATGGCTATCTCCTGGGAAGGAATGGTGAGGGTTGCTAGTCGTTCATCCTGCTCGGAAATAACGTGTACAATGGACATACGGACCGAGATACGGTCCAACTTCCGGATCCCCCATCTACCTAGTGACTTCCAAAGGTCCTGCACTAGGTTATCCTGGTCGTCGCTGTTCACGCCAGCGATACCGCCCACATCCAGGCCTATTCTTCCCTCTATTTGAGCCCATATTCCACCGGTATCTGTCATATTGAGTACATCCACGCGACTTGGGCCCTCGAAAACCAGTCCATCGTTGATGATGGCATCGGGAGACAGGTCTGAGGCTCGCGGAGCGTAAGACCATGCGAGCAATGCGAGGGCGACAACAGCGACAACACAAAGCAGAAAGGAGATAAAGAAAACATAAAGCAACTTATACAAGAGCGGTCGTCGAGACTGAGCATGCGATAGCTCGATATTGGTCACGGATGAGGACAGGGAGCTCGAGGCAGGTGGAATTAAAGGCGTGCGTTCGGTGGGAGGCTCCACGGCTCTTCCTTTGCCCTTGTCAACAGGACGTCCATTGATGGAGGTATCGAGGCTCATGCCTTAGTCCTTGGTGGTCACACAATGAGCACAATAGAGAGTCGAGCTTGCTCGTCGTGGAGGGCGGCTTCAAGACAGTGGGCACGTGTGGCCGTGTTAGTGGCCCACGTGAAAAGTAATCTCCGAGAACAAGATAAATTCGGCATCTCCACACAGCGAAGTATTCACCCTTTCAGCCAAGGCAACAAATATTAACGTCGCCTGAACAGTTAAGCTGCTCTACATGAGGAATAAATCAAGTAATGACTGTCTGTAGTGCGTACGTGTAGGCAGTAATGAGACAGAATATCCTGGCCGCCGATAGTACACTGATGAGTATTATTTATAAAGTTCTGACAGGAAACCAAAATGTCCTATCTAGCAGCCATCCACCAGGGAATTCTTAGGGAATGTCTGGCCGTAGTCGTTGACCCATGTTGTATAATTAGGATTAGAATATGCACCCGAATAGCTTCAAATAGCTTCAGTATGCATCTCATAGAAGCAGAAAAGCGGACGCACGTCGCGATATATTCAGCCGTCGGAAAATCCTCCGGATCGCAGCCGATGTTAATATTATCCGGATCCTGAACAAGTGTAAGAAAACAGCAGAACACGTCTGGAAAACGTTTCAACCAACCTGGTAGACACGGATCCAATCTATGAGCATGATCGCCGGAAAGGTGAGATGCTCCAAGTCTACATCTCCGAAGTTCGTTGACATTCCGAGATTCGCCAAGATATACTGCACGTCAGAAACACCTAAGGAAGCGTACAGCAAACGCATGAAAGAAGCGCCTACGAACCATGGGTTCTCTTGGAACGGGTCGGGCAGAAATTTCGGTATCCGTGTCAGCTCCTACGCCTGCGGCGTTTATGGTCCAAGCCACCTTTCCGTTGCTTACCCATGTGATATACTGCGGAAATGATATCATTAGCATAAGGACATACTAGTGAAAATCAAACCCTCTCACAGCGCCGTCAGAATCGTACCCTGAAGAACATTGCGTCAGTTCATCATGCGGCTTCAGAACCCCGACAGCAACTTACCAGGTTTGTACTGAAAGAATGTCCCCAAATCAGTAAGATCTCATCTCAAAACGTCGACCGAGGTCACCTCAAAAGCGTAAGTAGCATAGCATCCGGTCGATAACTGATAGCATTCCGAGTTTGTCGTTGAAACCACTGAAGTTGCTTGCTGTGTCGATCCACCAATGTATGAGTTCAGTTCAGATATACTGCTGTCTGCAATGATCAGGTTGTCCGAACTGTTATCCCAAACGTATCCCTTGTTGAATGGCTGCCGCAAAGAATGGTCAAATGCGACCAACGAAGCGCAAGAAGAAGTCAACGCACTGCCCACTGTCCAGATAGCGATACTTGGCCAATGTCATCGCTAACCTGCGCTTCGAAGACATCGATTTCGGGGGCAGAACGCCCGACATATGTGCCATCAGAATGTTTAGGTCCTGGATGGCTCTCGCCATCACAGGTGCACCGTGAGAGACGTTGTCCAGGCAGATATGAGAGCTCGTAATTCGAACTTGAGTAACCGCTAGTTAGCGCAGCCGTGGGCTCATCATTAATAGTTTGGTTAGGCGCCGTCCCGACGTCACAAGTGTCGTACGTGTAAGGCCACTAAAAGCGAGATTAATACACGCGCAATGAGGATGGTAGTTGACATACCATCCCTTCCAGTGTCGCACCGTACCCTGCACGTCCTAGATTTCCCATGGCCCATACGGCGGGCCACAAACCGACAACATTGCTGATCCCGGGAAGCTGAACAGAGGCAGCTAAATAACCACCGGTGAAACAGAATTTGTTCCTGCAAGGAATCTATCAGACGGTGGCACAGATAATACAATCTGCCAGAAGGTTACCATGTCGACACCATACCTACGTCGCGTGAATCAGTGACATTACGTGTACGGAAGGTCGTGTTTACCTCCTTGGTAATCCAAGTCGTGTGTTTCTTTCTTGGACAAAGTGATTTGCAGAGAGCCATTCACAGTCGTTATTGCTGCAGGATCATACCACTCCATATTGTTCGTTGCCTGGGAGAAGCCATGAATAAATCATCAGGTACTATCCGGATGAACCGTACCCAGTAATGCAGATCGACTGCTTCCCAGTAAGGGTCATCGCCAGAATAGAACGTACGCCCCTCTGTTTCGAACTCATCCGAGAAGACAAGTTGCCACTCCGATCCATCTCGCCACGAAGTGAAAGTATAAGCATCTTCTGGGGTATCCGCGTCAATGAGGCCGAATTTACCAATATCGGGAACCTGAATAAGAACATCAAAACGCCGCCAACATAAACCGTCTTCTGCTGACCTGGCCTGAAGAGTTGATCCCAAGATTCGGACTCGTTGTCGTGTTTAGGTCTTGCACGTATGTCATGATAGGGTACCCGATACTGCGAAGTGTAAGGGATTGATAGCGTCGACAGCAATACAGGTACTCACAATAGCATGAGGATTCCTGTACAAAGAATCGTCAAGCAGCCTACGTTGGCAATTCCTCGTCTTGAGAAAGAAAGATCGGCATCTTCCACAATCTTTCCACCGCGCACCATGGCCAAGTGGAGGGCATCATCAGGCTCTTCGACGTTAGGCGACAGATTGGAGCCCCACGTCGAAGGGTCAGCACCGAGCGAAAACTATCGAACATTAATGGATGATCATGGTCTATAAATTGGCACGTACTCTGCCAGATAATGACGGCGTTCTAGAGCTTGTTGACCCCACAGGATATGGGTTATCTCCCTGCAAGGCTGGTGAGAAACCTGCAAGCGGAACAGAGAAGTGCATACCCATTCTGAATCCCGATTGCGCAACCTCTGTGATGGACTACCGGTCAAAAGACTTATAGTGGACGAATCGAAATGGCCACTCCGTGCCATGATCCAGGCAGAAAATGTGCGGACGAAAAGGTGGTGGAGAAGAGATGGGGGGGAAAATTAAAAGTCATCACCCTCGCCGCGTAGTTATCCTAAAAAAAGCCATTGTGATGCCTGAACATCACCAGCGGATTCTATAAATATGACTGCGCAGTTATGGTCAAGGAAGATACATCGATGGACTTCCAGTCATTCAATGACTAAATGTCATACAGCACCTCAGCACCACCCGAGAAAATCTCGAAGAATGGATGTTGCCCGTCGATCGAATGAGAAAAGGCAAGTCGACCTCCGTCCCACCGGTGTTCTACTACCACCTTGGACGGTCGGCCTCGAACCCGGAGTCGTTTCGTCATCAGATGAAATTGAACGTTGTAGGCACCGCGAGGCACATCAGGACGCTACGCAGTAGCTGCGATGCGGCCAGGCGCGACACTGGAACAATGATTATAGTCAAGCAACTATCACTGGTAGTCTATGACGGTGCTGTCATTGCAATGGGACAGGCCATCCATCGAAGGCTAGATGAGTGTAAGAGTTCCTTGTGAGATGGTGTCTGACAAGTTGTGGGAGACAACCTGACGCCACAGAAGTCGGCACCGCCTCCGACGTTACTGTGATTGGCGATATGACGGCTGGAAGGACGACTACCTGAAAAAAAAGTGAAATAGGGTTGTGATTTGACAATACAGAGGATTTGTTTCCTAGACTGGTGAATGAATACATTAAAATTATACCTTGACTCAAACGTCACAGCAATCGCAGAGTTGGAGAATCGCAGATACTTGAGGGCAACGGCTGTAGCATCTATTGGCTACTATCAACAATGTGATGTTTTACGACAGACTGAAAAAGGATCAACTAACAACGCAGCAGAAATACACCTTGATTTATTCCTTGCGAAGACGCAATACAAGCCAATGTCGATATACGAAATATGCAAGGCAGGCGATGATGGCGATAGCAAAGACAATGGTCTTCGAACCAATGACAGACACCTCTTTCTCAACCTGATGAAGAGTTCAACGGGGGTGACTCAATCGAAAGACATCACCTACCACAGACGTGAAGGGCGAAAGTATAGGTATCGTGAAATGGGAGGGTAGGAGCCAACGTTGCGGACGTTGTGTACGACGCTGGTTCACATGCGATATGCAGACAATTAATATTGCGAGGAATACTATGACGCCGAGTAGGGCCCACTAGTATATACGATCAGGAATGGACCGAATACCAGCGAGGCAAGGACACACCGTCAGTTTCTCCGTTCTCGCGATTTTATCCTCATTTGCCTTCATAAGAGCATTCCGTTCCCGCTACCAAGGTCATTGCGGTCAGGAGACACCGAAACGAACAACGAATGCTCACTGAACGCTTCAGTTCTTCACCGAACGAAAGTGAACGAAGTTCCCGATGATGCTCTGTTCGTGCTGACAGTAAGGCCTCCGCAGTCAATGCTCGAGCAGCCCAGTACTGCTCAACGCGATTTCGAGGCGTTACATCGTCTTGAGGTGCTGGTACTGTCCCGCTAGGGTCAAGTGAATATTTGGTCGAAACACTGGTACCAACGACCTGTACAGCACTAGAAAACGGTACTTTAGTGGGTGAATTCGGTAAAGGTCGTTTCAATTTGTTCATATCTTAGAAACGTAGAGCACCTTGAAGGTGGTTGGTGAGAAAAGTACCAACATTACGTCATCTCACAGCCACAAGAGTAGCGGCATCCATAGTATCTTGCTCTAGGATAAATACAGTTTATACTAGCTACAACATGGAAATATACGGTTTAAACGGAGGGAGCATGGCCGGTGCGTCCTGCCGCTCGAAATGTGACGTTGTACATGCGAATTGGTGACTTTAAGCCGATCTAGTCAGCGTTGACAGACAACTGCAATCTACGGGCGCTGTTGCTTCTCATTATTGCCCTGATCCTCCCACACGGAGGGTGCTACCGATCCAATATGGCGCTCCTCATCGCCTGCAAGACCCCATCTAACCGCCTCTCTCTCGATCTCGGCGGTAGTGAGCCGAGGTAGCTCGTTGCCAACCTTGACATACCACTCGCCTTTTGTGTAGGCCTTGGCAAAGACAATGTCGATCTCTTCCAGTGTGCGACCCTTGGTCTCAACATAGAAGAGCCAAATGAAAGGGAAGAAGCACAAGTTAACGATGCCGAAGAAGAGGAAGGTGCCGAAACCACCTAGACTATCGAGCATGGGAGGGGTCCACATAACAACAGCAAAGTTCCATAGCCAGTTTGTCATGGTAGAGATGGCATTAGCGTTCGTACGGATAGCGTTGGGATTAATTTCAGCCGGTAGAAGCCAAGGCAATTCAAGCCATGTGCTAAAGTAGATATTAAAAGATCGTAGCAGTCTAAATATTGCGGAACACCGTACCATCCGAAAGACATAAGGAAGAGGAAGAGGGCTACAACAGCACCGTACGTCGCAGTGTTTTCTGTATCACCCTTCACATTGTAAGGGATGAGACAAAAGCATGCAAGGAACTAAACGAAGCATTGAGAATCTCGCCATAACGCCGCAAGTTGTCACTGACCATAGACAGTGCTTGACCAGCAGTACCCCACAAAAACATCTTGCGCCGACCAAGGCGTTCAATCATAGGGTATGAACCAAAAGCAGAAAGAGCATAAACTGTAGAGTTGACCCCTCCTAGTATGAGTGCAAGCTGACGATCGAGACCAATATACGTCTGGAAAATGACAGGGCTAATGGCACGAGCGTGAATTTCATCGGTAAATATCAGATTATTCATAAGACGCACGCAAAGTAAATGATTGCATTGCATCCACCAATCTGCTGGAAAAGCTGACTGGAAGCACCGATGAGCGTGCGCCTGAAGTGCTGTGAAGGACCGCTGGTGAAGACGTGCTTAATTTGAAGTTCACCGACAGACTCAAGGGCTTCGACAATGACGCGCTTCTGCTGCTGAGTAGCCTCTGAGTCGACGCGTTCAGCACTCAATGCTGCAACGACGTGTTCTCCCTCCACGGTCTGTCCAGTAGACAACAAGTAACGCGGAGACTCGGGTAGTTGGGAGATACCTAGGACAAGTAGCACCGCAAATATGATCTGAAGGCCGATGGGAAGACGCCATGAGAGAGACGTATCGATGTAGGACAGTCCAAAATCGATCCAGTATGCAATGACTATATTTGCAATCAGTTTCTAATCGCATAACTAGAATGAAGATTCAGCATACCAGTGCCCATAGCGATCATACTTGCTTCAATGCAAATATGGAGACCTCGGTTGTGAGCCTTTGAGCACTCTGCTTGCCAACTGGGGATCGTTGCGGTATTAAGACCATTTCCGAAACCCGTGACGATACGTCCAATCACGAATTGATGTCCGGCTTTATGACTGCACATGAGATATGATATGAAGAAACGTAAGTCCTAATTCATCGGAAACGAGCGAAGTCATTCAACGTACCCAGGCATAGAAGTGATCTGGATAAGAGCTCCGATGGAGACCCAGGAAGCGCCTGCCGGAACCCCGTCAATGAATACAACTGACAGAATGTGAAGACATGAAAACTTCACCGATCATGATGATCTTTCTGCGTCCCAGTTTGTTGCCGTACATAAGGGCGAAGATCGCTCCTGCAAGGCATCCAACCTCGTAGATGGCGGTATAGAAAGCCTGCATTGTGGACGAATGCTTGCTTCCAACATTGTCCGGATTGAGATCCGGAAATATTCGATAGAACTGAGGGGCAGAGATGATACCCGACATCTGCGAAGTGTATGTTCATCAGAAGAGAAGAAGGGTCACAGGGCAGGAAAACGCACGACGCCCTGGTCATATCCAAACAATAGAAAACCTAGGACCAATCAGATGCCACCCTGGACAATGCGAAAAGGGCCATTCTCACCAAGAGTAGCAGTAATAGTGACAGCTGTAAGGAGTCTGTCGCCACTAAGTCCCATGTAATGAGGTATGCCATCCTTGACGGTAGCCCGAACGTTCTCCGTGGAAACTTTTGCCTCGTACTTCTCAGACGGAGGAGAGTCAGTCATGATAGTCTTCAAGATAGATGTCAATGGTAGAGATGAGTAATAAAAGTCAGGACGTGAGCAAGCCTCAAATCGGAAAGCTTGATGGAAGTCGGACTGTTGTTGGCGGATAGATCAAATCACGCGTAAGCAGACGGCAACTGGAGGGAAACGAAGAAGCCATCTCGAAGGTATCCTGTCTTATATACAAAAATGAACGCAGTTTAACTCCGAAGCTTTTAGAGCTAGTGACGCACAAAGATACATCACGCGGAAAAGTATTCCTGATCGCCCTTGGCGAAACGTAACATAAATAGAACCTCTCCACACTCCTCCCGTTGAAATTCGAAGCGCATTGTATTTGACTGCCATACCCATAAGTTTTTCCGTCCACCCCTTCTTTTGGATCCAACACTCAAAATTGTTTCTGCTTCACTATTCTTATCAGCGGCCTTCCTGGCATCACACACATCTCGACTCTGCCACCAATGACCGATCAGAAAACCAGTAAGCCCGGATGTTTTTATAAACCAATTATTGTGGGGTCGAACCTTGTTTTGAGATTCAGCTCCACGACCATGCAGCCGTGTAACCGAGTAGACTTATGAATTTGTACTGCCGACTAACGCGCACCGGGTCGGGTTGTTTCGGGAATCTGCCAGCATTCTTGGTCCTAGCACGCCTTCGGAGGAAGAATAATCTCTGCATATTTATAGCACGGAAGAGCGCGATGAATGGCACCAGAAGCATCGCTAAACATAGCAGAGTAAAGGTGAAATGCTTGAACGATTGATGAACAACGAATTGTCAATCCTGAAAATTGAAGCACCTACATCAGGTCTCCCGAGCTCCAAGGACTGTTCTATCAGCATGCCCAGTGGCCCATATTTCTTCCGACTTGAATTACTCCTAAACACGAAAAGTAATGTGGCGCCAGAGTGATGTAGTTCTTTATCAAATACTAGTGATGACTTGAACGGCGCGGAGCTCGAGCAGCAGTTTCCAGCCTACAAATTCCCGCAGCGCCCCAACTGAGAAGCCCTAAAAGCTGCATGAGAATTATCGTAGAAAAGATCCATATATAATATCAGTAAAGAATCCCAATTTTTTAAACCAGCTATTAGAAATTTCAGCAGGGTGTTTTACTCCTCGGATCTTGTTTAGGATCGAATCATCCACTGACTGCGTGTGCTATAGATACAGACTCGCGGCCGCAGGTAAACTGCAGAAGTACAGCTAAAAAGAAGGCTGGCGGACAAGCGTGGGTGAGCCAGTGAGGCAGCTGAGAACCACTGAAAAGTGTCCATTACCAGCATCCATGGCAACCTCAAGCAATGCGGCTCGAAGAAGGGCATAGAGACTTGGTTCACTTTGCGAAGCCATCGCGCAGCACTGGTAGAAATAATCTGCCTGAAAGTTAACAATTGTTGCCTAGATGTGAACTAGAGCAGCCATCAAGACGAATTTCAAAGGGCGCGCAGAGGAAGATGCTAAGATATGACGGACCCAGATAGGATGCATAATATACGGAAATTAGCACGCAACCATACTAGCCTCAGAAGCGCTTGAGCAAATTAGGACGAATTTGTTGGTAACGGCATACGTGGTCGGGTCGTATTCAACGTCCATTCCAAAAAGAATTATCTCTAGCCGGCGGCAAAAAGCGACGGCATCAGTATCGAAAATTGCCTCTTCGAAACGGACAACGGCGGCCCGTTGGGGTTAGGCAGAACCGGCGCTTGCACTGGAGAATGTATAATTCGCATAGAGTGGATATGTTCCAGGCTGGAACTCAAGTCACTCTGGAGTTTGGATGAAAGTTAGGTGATCCGTTCGAAGGCTGGCCAGTATAACTGTATATTTGTGGTTGTACAAGAGACAAATGCTTCCCTCCTTCCCTACATGTCAAGTGGCAGTTTCCAAAGCCTTTCACCCCCTCTACCTGTACACAAACAGCGATCCATGCGATCGCGTCAATAGCAGCTGTTCTGATCAAAAGATCGAAAAGATTAAACGCAAGTCCTTCGGCCTGGCTGACGAGACGCCGAATCTTTTGAACAGCTGATGGTTCGATTGTAGTGGGCATTTCGCGAGATGGAATACTAACTACATCATAGGCATGAATTCTATGCATCGAGCAACAGAATAGTGACAGTTCTACCAGTGGGAATACGATGAATATAGCACTACCACCTCCATGGAACGTCTATATAACTGACACACCGTCGTTCCCTCAATATAGTCCAACGGCAGTCGAATGATGACAAAAAGTCTGGTAACCTTCCGGCATTCCTCATGACCAGGAAATGGAGGAAAGCCTCACTAGGAGGCCGAACATGTCCAGCAGAATATGAATCAACCCTGGATAAGATGGGTTAATCATTGGTGGGGGAATTGAGGACATGATATCGATTTGCTAGGATTTCTGCGGGGGTGAGGCTTTGTCGGTGCGTGGAAGTGCAGAAGAATCACTGGAGCGCTGACCATATACAAACCAAGCAATGCTCTCGGCTTTGATCTATCAAAGAAATCAAAGCCTATTCCTTAGAGACCACCGTAATCACCCACATTCTTTTAAATATTTCGGTCACCAATAAATATGCGACCCTGACGGGTAGCGTCGCTTCCGCCTCTTGCAAAAGATGACGAGGATTATGACCCCAATAGCCAAAACAACTACAACGCACGCGACTCCACCGGCGATGGCAACGTCTCTCCGACCTTTGCCAAGGAAATGATTATCTGTGTTCCCAGAAGCTGGTGCTGAGGAAGTAGAATGAGAGGAGGATAGTAGGGATTTGGAAGGATAGATTAAAACCGTGTGCGACTCAATTTGGATGATCGAGTCGGAGACGACCACGGTCTGTGGAACAATTGTTGTGATAGATTGGACCTCTTGAGTCGTGATGACACTTGTGGAAGACACATCCTGGTCGTTATTACGCGCTTCAGTCATGCTAGGAAAAGGATACACAGGAGAGTTCGACTCTTGGGAAGGGGATTCATAAGCTCCAAGTATCAGTTATACTGCTGTTGTTTACCCGGGTTAAAGAGACAGAGTGCGGGATGTCTTGGCACGAGCTGACCGTGGTAAGACGACTCTCACGAGTTGTCACTGCTGATCAAGGGAAAGTTCCCAGCACTATACAATGATGTTAGTGCTAAATCCCAGATAGAGAGAAAGAAGTCTGATCTCTCCGTATGTAAACCCCGATGCGCGAGTTATTAGGTGATAACGACCATGAAGTAGACATCAAACACGCGATTTGGAGGCAAACATTTGGGACATAGCTGCGAGGAAACCTTCTAGAAGACCTAGATTATAGTACTCCAAGCCTTTTGGAGTTTACAAAGTTTAGAAGTTACATAGCCTAAGATAGAAGCCTATCCTTCGCCCGTCTTCAGTGTCCGGAGGATAGGAGAACTATAGGCCGCTTATTGGAGAGGTCAGAAGTTGAAAACAGTGCTCCAAACATCGCTGCTGCCTCAATGGAACGAGGAATGAAAATTGCGATGGATCTTTATCGTCAGGTTCACAGATGTCCACAGGTGACTCCAACGTTCTGTTCGACTTGTCTGTTCGACTTTGACGTATTCTTGTCCTAGTCTGCATTCACGCCCTACCTGGTCCTTTGGTAATTGGTCCCGGTTCCTAGATGACAGAAGCAAGAGACCATGAGAACGAAAGCAAACTTGGAGTCGAGCCAGGTCCAATTCGGCCCGGACGGTCCGGTGTCCACATTGCTCAGAATAAGCCGGCTTATGGGTCCCCGTGAGTTCGATTATGATACAGTTAGCTCAGGGAAATGATTTAATGTTGACCTTGGGATTGGCTGTGCGAAATGGCAAGGTTTCTCGATTTACCGCAAGTAATTGTCAATGATATCGTTGACGATCTACAAAACGATCGTTCCATCCTGATTACCCTTCTTTCCGTTTCTCGTCCATCGCGCTTTCGCGCACAAGTCTATTTATTCTGTATCATAAGAATCAAGCACGTCCTGGACTTCAATGCATTTATTGCTTTGTGTAGCCTATCCGCTGAAAGAACGAGGCTCGTCAAAACACTACACCTTTATCTTGATTTTTAATTCACCTCCGCTGCTTTGGAAACTCCCATCGTCTCGTTAATGCCGACCCGTTGTATCTCAGCTCCTCCAACCCCCTATCAAATAAGATGTCTTGAATGTTCTGTCACCATTGCCTGTAACTACTCTGGTTCTCAGGCGTGTTGCATTACAGGGCGATGCAGGTATTTACGATATCTTCACTATATTCCTCGAAATCAAGCATTTCTCTGCTTGTTCTGTTTCCTCGATGCGTATGCTATTTATGAGTGGCATAAAGGTCCCTTTATAGATGAGTTCTCCCTATTCGACTCGTTGACTTTGGTATACATCGTACCACATTCAGTCTTTCGTGGGCTTCGAAAACTGTCCATTGAAGGATCCATCTCCGGGACATTTGAAGTCACTCGGGCGCTCCTGGAGACATTACTCGCACCACGCTTCGAGAATTGTGCCTCATCAATCTTTTGGTGGAGCATAAGTGGCTTTTACAGGGGAGCGATGACCACTAACGGCTTCTTATGCAGGGAGAGGCTGGGGGTCTTATAACGATCTTGATACCAGTCACATTCGATCGCTCACCCTTCGGGTTCATGTCGATGCCAATCCATCCTACACGGCATATGTCTTCACGGACTTAGAATTCAACAAGGTGACTGCCAATCAATGATTGTTGGACAATATTTTCACTTGATGCTATGCCAGGTCAGCGCCTCCGCCGCGGTTATCGTTACGCAGTATCCTATTCACCGGAAACAGAGGCCTCGGATGCTTATCCATGATACTTCGACCTGTCCATATGTTGGTCGTGCGTACATCTACGCTGAGTCCAAATAGCCAAAGGGCGGGACCGTGGTTTAGAATGGCGCTTAAGACCGGTAGGCCGATGTCTTAGATAAAATCTATCTTCTCTTTCTCTGGTATAAAAAAAATCTAAACCAAATAATGTGAGTACATTCCAGCCGGGAGGTGACGCAAGCGGTTTGAATCACCTTGTAGGACAAATGGAATGCAAGACCTATGACGAGATTAATGCCAATCTCGGTGCTTTTCTGTGGCTACCACGGAAGACAATCAAAATATTAAATGCACTGTGCGCACGTGTTCCCTATGACCATCACTTCCGAGGGCACTCTGATGCAAAAAGAAGGCTCACACTTGTCACCGACTACCTTATCATTTTATGTGAACCACCAATATGGACCACCGAATGCTCGCAACAAGGGTATATCTCTACTATACTATACCTCTTTGTTGTTGGCCTAGCGCACTAACCTGAGGTATCGGTGATCATATTTCCGTGCCTCACCTTCATGCCTGACCTCTTCTAGGCCTCAATTCTCCTATTTCTGAATATATTTCGGAATCTCACCCGCCCCTGGCCCACGCATTGGCAGCTGCATGCCTGGCTACTCTGTGTAGACGAAAAGGATTGAATATCTAACAGCGCCAACATAACAACGGCCTCTTGTCCACAGCGGGAGCTAGCTTGAAATTACTTAGCCAAGACAGCGACAGTTCATAATTTTCCCTCCCCGTTGTTTGTCCCCTCCTTCCTTCTCTCGGCGGTGCGGTGCTCGATCAATTCCATCATCCTCAGCCAATTCGTCGTTGCTTCTCGAGTGCCCCACGCTATTCAATCCAGCTACGTCAGTACTATGAGATCTTCCACAAATCTCCCTTCGCCCTTGACACCAGACGGTTCCAATCATACCAATCTGTTCACCGCCTATGGAGAATTCGTTGACTGTAGGTCCCCATCGTCCCATCTGTTATAGTGCAGGTATCTGACGCTCAATTCTAGGCGAAGCTTTAAGAGCTCAAACTCTCAATGCTGATGGAACACCCAAGCGGCCCATGAATGCGTTCATGATCTTTGCCCGTCTACGGCGCCCACAAATCTCTGCGGAAAACCATAGTCTCCGCACTGGAGACATCAGCAAGATCTTGAGTAAAGAATGGGCTACAATGTCCTTTGTCAGTTATTTTACTTACAATCTTTGGGGAAACTTAGTTGATATTCTGTTGTTTTAGAGCGACAAGGAATGGTACCAAGACCAGGCTAAAAAGCTGAAGGTGGAGTTCAATCGCAAGTATCCTCATTATGTCTACCGTCGCAAGTCAACTCGTAGACGACAGCAACTTCCTACCAGGTCTGTCGTTGGTCGTGTTAACGACGGCGCTGTGCAATCCGAATGGTTAGAAAGTCAAGAGAGCGATTTGGAAGACTCGTGGTCTAGATGGTCTGTTTTGGAGGATCCGGCACTGGATGCAATAATGAGTGCACGGGCGAGCCAGCTCCTGCATGAGGATACTTACAGACTGCCTAGAGAGGTGTCCTATTCCGGATTGTACGGGACGAACGATGTTCTTCGTCGTACGTGGAATTTTTTTGGCAAGTTGAAAATATCCGCTTACATTGCCTCTGGGTATAGGTCTATCACAGTTTCCTCCCGCTCATGTTCCATCGTACCACGTCCCTAGCTTCTTAGATACCTCGCTTTGCGCCGGTCCATCGAACTTGCCCTGCAGGATGCCTATGGCTAATTCCCTTACCTGACACTTGCTAGGCGTGGGATATGAACCGTTGTCTGCGCTGACGACTAATGCTTATGTACACTTCTCATGAACATCCCTTTGAATATTGCTATACTTCTTTACTACTCCTTATTTGTACTTCTGTAACACCGTTTGAAACAGATCTACTGGTCCATAAGTTTGAAAGACTTCGTCATACACCCGCGGAAGTGTATGACGAACTCGTAGACGAACGAAAGCGAAAGTCCGGCCATATCTGTAACAGGTATACTACGTCCACCGCGATCAAGTCCATTCGCGACTAACATATGACACACCACCCAGCGTCCCGTGGCTTTTCCAGCCTCGCCTCAATGTAGCATCTCCCTCGGCCAAGTTTGCCGGTAAACGGAACATTAAGATCTTTACCACGACCACGACAGTCAGGGATAAGCTCTGTCGTTGATTGCAGCAGTATTTCTGTCTTGGGGGTGACAAGACGACCATCGAACCACGTCGGCGGGGACTCCGATAAGAGTGACAGAACTACCCTTGGCGCTGGCTGACTCTGGTATGAGAGAGACCAGAGTCGACCTCGCGCAATGAACTCGACGTCTCGGCTGTCCCAATCGAACTGAGCTCGGAATCCCTCTGCATCGCCTTCTTCCACGACATTGACTAGCGGCCTGAACCCTATCCACCCGCGAATTTTCTGAAAGAAGGCGTTGCCCTCGCCACGAAGGAGACATGCAAGTTTGATATCTTCCATCGTGGGTGAAACAGCGGGTATGGGGGCTGCGTGTGAGAGCAGAGCCCTCAAGATTCCATCGCCCTTCACATTCTTCACGGCAGTGAATAGCAAGGAACGATTTGAGTCGTTCGTTTTCAACGACACTGTAGATGCTTTCTTGCTGAGACTACCGCATCGAACCTTTCCAGTCCGGTCTCTCAAGACACTGCCTAGATTGAGTTTACCGCCGGTACACTTGCAAGCGTCTTCCAATACAGCTAGTACGCCTTCCTCTCCATCGACAAGCTGTGGGACGATTTCCTTAATCGCCTCACGAAGCTCTCGTTCTGTCTTGGACTTGGACGCGAAAAATCTGGATTGGCGTTGCTGTGCACGAAGCAGGAGCTCGGTGGAGGTACGCAGAAGAGGTGAAAGGGGCTCAAGCTGAGGTGCAAAGGTCGAACGACGTGGCACGGTATTGGATCTGCCAGGATCAGTGCGAGCTGTCTGGGGTACGGGCACGGTGACAGATCGTTGCGTATTAGGGAGTGCACTTCGCCTCCGCCGTCGCTCGCGAATAGGTTCAGGTACTTGAGGGCTTCGTATGCTACGTCGACGGGGGTGAGCTGGCGGGGGAGGCCGGGTGGCCGTATCGACCCGACGATCGCGTCGGGGGCGGGGGCGGGGGCTCGGCGGGTAATAAGTGATTGGTTCCGGCATTGTCGGCTGGGGAGGTGTCGGCGGCGGTGCCGGCTCGGATGAGACAGGCTCGGCCGGCGGAAGAGGCGGAAGAGGAGCGTCTCGATGTTGCACCAAGGTTAACACTGATGATTCACCAAGGTATGCATTCAGCACAGATTCATAAGATGGCGGTAGGTCAAGGTCCTCTTCAAGATGGCCTTGAGGCCAGGACAATGAGTGGGACGGCGCCATTTCCTGTGAGAATCGTGGTCAGTATTCGTTTCGAAGACGCAGAAAAGGATATGTACCTACCCCGCTGGCTGCTGCTCGTAGTACTCGCTGTGGTGGTCGTCAAAAGCAACTGGAACGTTCGATGAAATTGATTTCTGGGGTAGGGATGGCAGTGCTGTGCCCCTTTTACGCGACTGCGTATAGCTGTTGCGATATCAGCGCTCGGTAGCTCGTTCAGCCAATGGGAAAGAACCTGGCAATATCGACATTATCGTAAACTTGCATAGCCCTCACAAGATAGATACAACATTGAAGGGACCATGTGTTACAATAATTCCATATGGGAGAATCAGTGGAAGAGAATTCTGACAATAAATAAACAAATAAATAAATAACAGCTCCTTCCTAATTCGTATAGCAAATTTTTTCGCACTCCTGGTCCAACGTCCATCTCATGCCTGATTCTTTCTTCACATCGTCCAAACCTCGGAAAAGGAAGCGTACAAATGATGCAGGGCCAAGTAGCTCCAAAAAAGTCCCGCGTAAAGGCGCGCAACAGAACGGTGTTAGATTCCAGGGCCCCAAGCCCAATAGTGTCCAGAAGAAGAGGAAGACAGCCGACGAGGAATTGGATTCTGACCACACCGACGATGATGCAGGAGACATAGATGATATAGACCTCAGGGCACCGAGCGATGATGAGGAGGCCAGTGGGGAAGAGGATCCAGACGAGACACCAGCAGAGAAACGATTGAGATTGGCTCAGTTGTATATCGACAGTGTCAAGGAAGGGATAAAGCTAGGTACATTTGTGTTCCACTTTAAGAGACAAACTACTGAGCGTTTGGAACAGCCGATGGTGAATTCGACGCGGCTGAAATTGACCGGGAACTCATTTCTGCTAGGCTGAAGCAGGACGTACTGGAACATTCGGGAAAAATACATCTCTTCATCGCAGACTCCGTTCGTGCATTCTGTATTACAACTTCATCTGTTTTACTGACGTGTTCCCTCCGAAGTTTGACTTTTCCGAACCTCCCAAGACTGTATTTCGCACCAAAACTTCCAAGTCTTCAGTTACATGCGCTGTGGCTGCAGAATCCGGGCAATATCTCTTCACGTCAGAAAAGGATGGCAGCATCACCAAATGGGACCTAATCTCTAGAAAGAAATCAGCAATATTTCACTCAATACGAACTCAGGCGAAAGGGAAAGGGAAAGCGCAGCCATCTAGTGAGGAGGTCAAGGGTCACACCGACGAAGTGTTAGCGTTGGCACTCAGTGACGATGGAAAGTACCTCGCAAGTGGAGGCAGGGACCGTAGACTCGGAGTGTGGGACGCGGAGAATGCACAGTGGATAAGAGGGTTCATTGGGCCTATGTGTCACAAGGATACAATATCGGTACGTTCATCCCCTTTACTGTGGTTTTTCGTCTCGACCAATCCACATTTCCATAGGCATTATCTTTCCGTAAGGGCACACATCAACTATACACAGGCTCATTAGACCGGTCGTTGAAAGTATTCGATTTATCCCCCGGAGTTATGGGCTACGTCGAAACACTTTTCGGTCACCAGGATCACGTCGTTGCTCTTGATTCACTGCGAGGGGAGACATGCGTCAGCGTGGGCGCGCGAGACAAGACAGCGCGGTATTGGAAAATCGTGGAAGAGACGCAGCTCGTCTTTCGGGGTGGAGGACGTAGCCGCGTGCGAGATGTTTTGGAAGGTGGTCTCGCTGATCAGGAAGACGGCGAGCCTGAATCCAAACGAGACGTTACGATGAGGTTCGTTGAAGGGCGCCTTGAATGTGTCGCAATGATCGACGAATCCATGTTCGTGAGTGGTGGGGACAGTGGGTGTGTCTTTTCCATCTTTACTGCTGCCGGAAGAAGGCTAATTACTTGCCGTTAGATCCATATGTCTATGGGTGACGCAGAAAAAGAAGCCAGTATTCACCCAGCCTTTGAGCCATGGCTTCAATGAAGTTGCTTCCGAAACCGAGGGCATTATCAAAACACCCCGGTGGGTAACAGCCCTGGCCAGTCTTCGATATTCCGATTTGTTCGCATCTGGTCTGTGTCTCTCAACCCCCTCGTCTTCGCGACACTGACATTCCATCTTTCAGGTTCATGGGAGGGTGACATACGACTGTGGAAGCTCGATCCCAGATTGAAATCCTTTTCCCTGGTGGGCACAATACCCGCGCTTGGCGTCGTTAACTCTCTGCAGTTCGTGTCTCCCCCCAAAAGTTTCTTTGATGCCGTGGCATGGACGAAAGAGGGACAACTAGGCACTGATGGCGCGTCAAAGCAGAGGGATACCGTTCGGTATTTGTTAATCGCTGGCATGGGTCGGGAACACAAGTTCGGACGTTGGCAGAATGTCAAAGAGGGCTGGAATCGCGCTTTGGTTGTCGCGCTTTCGCCCCGGACATTATCATAACGCTGTTGTATTCCGATGAAACGTGTTCTACGTACTAGTAGGTACACGACTGTACCTGGTATTCTCACACGTTTCTATCCGTCCTGCCACTTATCTCACTACTTATGAATCCCTAACAAAAGGTATTCCAGAGCGTAACAACTCTAAAAATCAGTGGAAAACTACAACCTTGACGGACGTTTACGGAATACGTCAAAGTCTGCTTGAGCCGTAGTATTAGGCGACGTCAAGGCTAACCAAATCTTCTCCGCCAAACCAGTTGGGTTCATCTGAACAACCTAAGAAAGCGTGAGACACCTCGATGAAGTTCAAAATAGGCACTTACCAGATGTCCTCCGCCCTTGACTCGGGAGACAGATGCCAGATTCTCAATGCCTCCACATGCGTTGTTAATTACATCATCTTTAATTTCAGGCGGCCTTGTAACGGGTGGGTCATGATGATAAGGACGAAGTGCTGTAATGCTTACAGGATGTCATCAATAGCACCATAGATTAGGTGTATGGGAAGCTGCTTGACAAAATACGCCATACCGCGATAGGTACGAGAAACGCCTAAATCGTCGCGGTAGCAGGCCTGCTTATATGTCCAGTAACTGTAAAGCACTCGGTAATGAGACTGAACGTACGGTCTCCTGCTTTCTAGAGCATTTTAGAGTAACGCCGTTGACCTTGTCTGGGTAGTCGATCGTAGGTAATGAGCGAAGGCCATGTTCCTTTCACCGATAAGTCGACCAAGTACTTATTTCACTATGTCGATGCTCACCACAAAAACCCTTAGCACTCGATCATCCCACACTTGCCATGCTTTTCGGCCTTTCATAACGGCATAGGCTTCCTCCTTTGACAGCCATGTATCCCTACGGTTGCTAGAGGTGCTCCAGAGGAGTGGTCCGATACCTCGGCTATGCTCGTGATCCATGATCATCAACTCAACCAAGATTAGGGATTCAAAGATGGGACGGGGGTTGAACGTCAAGGATAAAAGCCTACAATTTATGCGATCAGGATCAACGAATATGACAAGAATGAAGCTTCCTACAGAGATACAGCTCCCATTGAATGTCCTATACCCACAAGACGACGGCTGGTAAAGTCCACGTCTACGCCGGTGCCCAATCCCATTAACAGCGCGTGTATGCTGCGAGAGTATTCTTCCCATCGAACTACAACACATCTTGTGCGTCATTCGAAAGGGATGTATTGAATTGCGCGTACATGTTTCTTCGTAACCCCACTGCAGAACTTCTTCATTCAACATGGCAGCGTCACCATGGTTGGACGCGTCCATCGACCATACTTCACGAACTTTAAGGCCACCATGTGTTTCGATACGGGAGAATAAGTCCTCGATGGTAGGTTCCCATTGTTCTTTGTGGAATCCAGTTCCATGAGTAAATATCAAGGTCAAAGCGTCGTTATCTTCAAGAAATGGCGATAAGGGGTTCCAGTATCGTTTTATGGTCGATACAAGGGGGTAATTTGGTCTGGGATCGAAGATGTAGGACTGGGAGGACAAGGAAATCATTGAAGACGCCGGTTGAACATCGACGTTAAGTACAAGTGCTTTCACGTGCTGATACCGGCCCGGGTGCCGGACACCCCGGGGAAATTGAACAGCCGGATCCGGTGATCGGAAGCGCTGATCGCGACAGCAAGCGCGTTTTGTCACTCAGTTATTTGCCTCTATTTGGCAGAAGCGTCACAGCTGATTTCCCGGCCTCTCCGAAAAACACAACTCGAGCCGGCATGTCAATGCTCTCCTCTTCACGGTCATCGTTAAAACGCGGTCATTCTTATCTCCTCAAGAAAAATTTTCAACTGACCCTTGTTGTAGTACCCCGTAGGTGTCCGCGAATTTTCATATACTTCTACCTTACAATTTTTCCAGAATGTCCCAGGAGACATGCCTCCACTGCAACACAATCAGCAGAGCCGTCCTCATCTGCAGAGCTGCGCAGCACCCCCTGGAAATTTAAACCTGATACAGCCTTTCAACAATCTCGACATGGAACTACCCTCGCCCGGTGTAATACAGCCATACAGGACGCTTTCAAACGGCGCGACATACGAACGTGCTTCGAAACAGCGATGAACATGAAGAAAAATGGAATTGCCCCAGATAAGACGACCTACAATACTTTGTTATTGGCGACGGCTCATGGTTCAAACTCACTGGATGCTTTTGCGGTATACGAAGACATGGTGTCGTGCGGGTTGGAACCAGACATCGCTACTTTCAATCACCTTATTTTTGTAAATCGTTGTCTCGCTTGTGGTATGCTTACTCAAGGAATCTCCAGGCTGTCAAGGATAAAACGACAACACAAGTTTGGTACATTCTCGATCTGATGGCTCAAAAAGGTATACGTCCCAATGGCGAAACCTACCAGTTGATTATCCATTTCTTCACGGCCGGTAAAAACGTGGAGGTCGTTTTACAGTTCTTGCATGAAATGAAGCTGGCTGGTTTTGAGCCACCACTCCAAACAGTCCGGGATATCATTGTCGTCGTAGCTGAGCAAGGGTACAGCAGGTTAGCAGTGGACCTTGCAACAGAGTTCGAGGCAACTTCCATTCGAAGACTTGGCCCCGAACCATGGCTTAGCTGCTTGATCGCCTCTGCAGAGGACGTTTGGGTAAGTAACATGATACTTCTCTGGGTTTCCTTTATACTCATGGTCAATAGGACGAAGGGGTGTTGCGGTGTTGGGATATTGTCCTCAAACGATTCAACATCAACCCGGATGAAGGTCTCTGTCTTGCGGTGCTCACAACCGCAGCCCGGCACGGCCTGTCCGACCTAGCGACAGCAGTTCTGGGCGCTCTAAAGACTGCTGGAGTTCAATGGCGGGAGTACCACGTCGCACCCCTCGTCGAGGCACTCTGTCGTGCTGGGCGTCTGAAGGAGGCTATTCTCTCCCTGAATATCATGCGATCAAACAACATCCTCCCGCTACGCTCGACCGCCCTCCCGATATCCGAAATAATATCAAAAGACGTAGACGCGCTAGATTCAGTCTGGCCCATTCTCGACGAGCTACAAGCTGAAAAGGCCACCATAGACGTCATTGCTTTGAATGCTATCATTGAAGCCGCAGTCGCACTAGGCGACCTTCAGCGTGCTGTTGGCACGTACAAGAGCTTCTCAGATTACAACGTCGTTCCCGATCGGGACACTTTCCGAACTCTCCTTGACGGTAGCATAGTAGCGCGGCATCTACAACTCGGCACCATCATGCTAGAGGGCATGAAAGAGCTAGATATTGCGCCAGACGCAACGACGTACAGGCAAATAATAGAGCTCTGCCTAACGCAAGAGGTGTATGACGATGCGTTCATTCACCTGGAGGAAATGAAAGCTGCAGGCTTCAAGCCCACCCAGGAGACATACGAGGCCATTGTCGTGACATGTGCATCTCGCGGAGACTATCGATATGATATTGCCATGAAGGAGATGCAGGAGCAACGCTATCCGATAGCCAAAGACTTTGAGGTAGAAGTCTCTCAGATATACAACCGGAGTCTGGTCGCAGGAAATGGTCAATCAGGGACCAGGGAGTTTGAGCAAGACGACGGAGGTGACGAGCCTCTGCGATGAATCGCCTCATGCATACAGAGGTTAGCTTGTCAGGCGCGTGGTCGGTGTTCGGTTGCAGTATGAGAGAAAAATCTGTCTTATTCGCTCTAAGACTTATACCTGAATCGCATTTCTAGACAAGATGATTGAAGAAGTAAAGAATGACAAAGGCTTGAAGGTCAAGCTTACTCCTGCAACAAATCCACTATCGCCTTTACGACTATCTCAGCTCCCTTCTGGATGCTTTCCCTGTGCCCCTGACTCACCAGGTCAAGAAACCTCGAAAAGTTGTCCGGATGCCACTTTCGAAGTTCCTCGTTAAGAACGTCTATGTGGTTCTTCTCGTTCGCAAAGGGCCTAGCGGGATTCAAGTAAAATTTGCGCACTCTCTCATGCGTAAGGTCCTCCACCGTGGTGACAAACATGAGGCACGGCCAAGGGAATGTGCAGAGTTTAGTACCACGGCTGAGCACTAACATTGTCGGCTCTGACTGGCTGACAGCCTGGAAGAGAAAACCCCATTTCAACTTGTATTGAACGTGAAGCGCGGCGATAGGTGACCCTCCTCTGACCAATGCCTGACTCTGGAGTAAGTGGAACTGGGTTTCTGCCCAACGGGAAGCGTCGGAGTCGTCGCGCTCAGGCGCAATTATGCCCTGGTACTCGCGTCTGAGCTTTAGGGTGGCCTCCATGGTTTCGCTGAAAAGGGCGATGTAATCCACGTCTGGTGCGTTGTTCCCTACGGCACCCAACTAATAACTGACTCAGTGCTGACTGTATTGCAAGACTGGGCAATACCTACCGAAGATTCTTGAGAACGAGCTGTTCCTTGCACTTCATTGGGCTGACTTCCTTGCTCTATGCGACTATGGTGCTCGTTCGCCTCAGTCAGGTTCACCTTGAGCTCTGCTGTCTCGGCATTCACCCATTTCTCGTGCCTCAGTTCTTCCGCCTTCCGGTCGTGCTCGTCGATCTGGGCGTTGCGCTTCGCCACCGCCTTCCGCTTGGAATTCCTATCAAACGCCTGCTGATTCCTGTGCGCCGCAAAGATGAAGACGTGGTTGGAGTTCAGAGATGCGATGCATGCTTCGAGATTGTTGGTCGGTTTTAAAATCTCCGATGGGACAGGGTCCTTGCCAGGCAGAAAACGGGGGTTCTTGGCAGGTAGCTTTCGATTTAATCTGGCGCGAAGCTGGCGGCGGTGAAGAGCAGCTTGAGCATTCTCGACTTGGCTTTCTTTGCGCTGCGAGGAAGCGCGTCTAGTGGGATCGGTAGATGGGGCGGTGTGCTTGGCGACCTTTGCAGTATTGGTGGCAGAAGTGGTTCTCTGGATCTCCCTCACAGGCTTTGGCTTGGGATTAACGGAGCGAATTAAATTGTGTATGTTCAGTGGACCGTGGGGAGACAGCATGGGCAAGTGAAATGCCATCGTGAAGAACGAGTAACTGAAGGAAGGAGGTTGGAAAGGTGACGATGTGGGGGGCCTCGATGAGGAGTAATGAAGCCAATGGATGTTGTGCCACATTTTATACTTTGCAAGACCTGATGTGCCCACATCTGGACAATAAATCACAGCTACATGGTCCGGGCACAGCACAATGACGCCACGCGACTGTCCCGTGCTCCCGACATTTTTTCATTAAGGATCTTTCAAATTTCCTCCTCTAATTGCAACGTGATGGAGTCCTCAAAGCCGTCCTGCGCCGTCTGCCAGACAACTGCAGGGGAAGACTGTGATATCAAGCAATGCTCAGTCTGCAAAACGCGCCGATACTGTGGCAAGTGTCTTCTCTGCGCGCCGTTCACGCGTTGAGGCGCTCATTTTTTCTTTATTAGGTATCGATTGTCAGCGTACCGACTGGCCAACACAAATGTGAATGCAAGAAGGGCGCAAAATGGTATGACTGCCATCGACTTTGCAAAGACGGCTCGGAGCGTGACTTGAGCTCATCACTTGGAAATGTCCTGCCGACGGTACGGGCTGGGGCGATGTTTTCGTCGAAGAAGAAAATTTTTACCAAAGAATTTGAAGGAGACCTGAAGTTCTTTGACCATTGGCCTCAGGCTTTCCGATGGCAGTGCTGCGTGATGGATGGTAATATGGCTTGGGTGCGACCATCATGGTACTGGAGCCAAGCCCTGTACATGCGAATTTTGCAAGTGAGTAGCGGGTAATATACATACATATATAAGAGGGTGATTCTGATGTACAAGACAGGATGGGAGAGTCGCTCCCTGATGATATTTACTTTGAGCAAAGTGCAGAAAGGATGGGCTTGGCCTTGCCTCGAAGACCTGATCCCTGTTAAATAAATACCCTTACTGGGCCAATGCTGGGCGCGCTGAGAGATATCACGGCGCTGTTCGATGAAATCGATGAGTAGCTGAAGATCAAATAATTAAATTTCGTGCTGGATTTCCAAAAACGACAATTAACTGGCCAAAAACTAGTGGTGCCTGACAGCCGAACGGACCCTTAATTCTCATTTGCATATTAGAAGCCATATTATGCGATTTTTTTTGCTTCATATTGAGCCGGACTAAGTGCCGTTCTGGGAGGAAAGTTGGACATAAAATGCAGAGCCTCCATCAAAACATGCAAGACTTTTCTAACTACTGCCATTGGAAAGATTAATAATAAAGTCGAATGATAAACGTTGCACTGGAGTCTTAAACACATACTCTAAGTTACGGGTTCCTCATAACGAGGCCCTCTTCTTTGTCTCCTCCGCAATAAATCCAGCGACCATAGCACTGTTCACATATTCTGTATATGAAGTGATCTTGGGAAGTTCACCGCCTTTGGAAGCGGCAAACTTGAAGATGAAGATGTACTCGTTGTGCCACTCCGTTCCAAGCTTGGAGACACTGTCGGATTGCGCCTGCAGACCATGTCAGTAGAAGCTGCGCGATGTCGATGAGAGCCTACATGGGCAACGATGGTGCTTTCCCCGGCTTCGATGACTTCGTGTACTTTCAGCTGAACAAACTATCAGGTCAAAGTATAAAACGTGTGATACGGAATGATACTCACAGACATGCCATTGAACGCGGGCAACATGGACGTGGAGAAGTAACTCTTGAACTGGGCCTTGTTCATAGACGGGACCGCCATCGCCTTCGGCAGGAGCGTAAACGTGAAGTCGTTATCATCGAAAGTAGCTAGGAGTCTCTCGGCGTCAAACGTATCGAAGGCGTTGATGTACTCTGCGAATGCTTTGTGGGCGGCAGAGGCGGCTGCGGGAGGTTCATATGCGACCATGGTGGGCGGGTGACAGCAATAGTGAGGACAAAGGTTTCGTTATAAATACTGGAACCGAGTTCCTTGTTATCACGTAGCTCCAGTAACACCACGGAGGCCGGGTGAACCAGAGTAACAAAAGAGGCGGTCCGATGTGATGCGGTAGACAAGAGAATAGTCTAAGCCTAACCAGTATTCATTTAATTTTACCGGCCAAGCTTGGGGGATACATAACCAGAGTCAATTCATCGTTTTTTGGCTGGCCGAGAGCAATAATGACTGGAACAACCCTTTTGATAAGGCACAGAATTTGATTCCGGTTGTGTCAGTAGAATATTGAAATAATCTTTCTATATTTTAGCCAAGACATCGAAATGTATATTTATAATATTTTGGGCTAAAATATCAAGTTCTCCATACAGTGTTTGATGCTTGCAAGACATACGTCCGAGTTGGTCGGCTATACAATGTCTGTGATTAGAAACAAAACCACGAGTGTGCCTTCTTGTACAGTCGGAGGTCGACTTTACGGGGGACAGCGGTGAAATTCGCGGATGACAAAGTTTCTTTCAGATTTCGCATACGGTTGGCTAGCCGTCGATGAAGCTAGTCGTGAAGTTGAATAAATGAGGGGCAGCAAAAAGGAGAGAAGACTCACTTAAACATATTTTCCTGAAGACTTTATCGGAAATGACGAGGAATGTAGAGAGGGGATAGTAGAAGCCCGAGGTGGAAGAGAATCTACCAGTGGGGAAGGGGGAGTAGACGATTTGTCTCTTCCTGCCTTGCTGCTGGTTTCTTTGAAACCACAGATTCGACGGGCAGATCCAACACAAGTTGGGAATTTCTCAGTACAACAGGTATCACTATTGAAGCACACGATCCAGCAAGATCGGATTAAGATGAGACGCGGTATCCACCACGGGATCTAAAATCCGAGAATGGGGATGTCTGTGAGATACTTCCGAGATCTACTAGCCCGGTGGTTACAGAGAACTTGAAGAAGCAGACGTCCATAATTCGCCCGTCTGGTACAGTAAACATGAATGGGTTCATGTTTCTACTCCCGTAACCAAGAGTAAGTTTCGAACCCTTTTGGAGGCAGATGTCAACGGACCTGGCTCCTCGTTATTGGTGGGACTCATTTTTGAGGAGTACCAGGCGTCTAAATTCTCATCGATGAAGATCAGCCATATCATGGGTACGTAATAAGAACGTACTTATCTCAAAGCTGGTCCCGTCAAAGTAGAAGTAGAAGGATATACATAGAGACCTACGTCAGACACATTACGGATTGTGAGGGAGCAGCGTGTCTACGACGAACTCGATGGGTTTTTCATCTTCGATAGCAGACAGTAAAATTTTACCGATAATCAAAGCAAAGATGCTGCGAGTCTCTATACGTCGAACGATCACTCACGATCCGCCTGGTACACGTGCTGCAATACTTCCTTTGGCGAGGAGAGCTCACTGCTCAATGTTGTTCCTTTCCTGTGTCGATCTGATTCAGAGCATTGCATCTAGAAAGAGAGACAGAACGCGCCACTCAAGCCTAGCCTCTCGATATTTACCGCAAAGTCTGCAGCGGCCACGTCTATCATCAGCCCCCCAACAGTTTCAAAGATATAATTGGTACTGAGAATGGGAGGCACGATAGTCAGCAACAGGATGGGCATTGGGGGCGTAGTGAAACAGGGAAACAGATGTTATTGGTCGACTCCGCTAGTACAAGCTCAGGTAAACAACAGTAAACTATCGTCGACCTCGTCGACTCGTTGAGAGTAAAGTAAAGTGAAGTAAAGAGTAAAATGGCAGAATAGTAAGAGATGGTGAGCCGGTATTAGGTAATACTCTAGGAAGAGACTGACGATCAAGGCGCATAAGTAAAAATGATAACATACTCATTTTCATCCATTGAAAAGCGATCATTCTTTATACGTTGTCAAAACAATATATTCGAGTTCTACAGCGAGATAGTAAAAAAGTGAAAGAAATAGGACGTTACGGAATGACACCAAAAATATATCCATAGGACTGGCACTTATGTTCACTTGGAGCTGAGTCAGTGGCATTCATTTTGTTCGTTCTGTGTACTCTAATTCTGGAATGTAAGCTTGTTGAATTATCAATATTCGGGTATAAAAACATACGCGAGTAAGAGTGCAAGTTTGAGCTTTTACGACACTTCTTGTTTGCGCACCGAATCTATGAATGCAATAGAGAAGTAGACGGCGCATCTGCGACATCCGCAGTCTCACCGGGAATGATGTAGATCGTCGACCCATGAGAACGATAAACAACGTTCAACCCTCCCGTAACCACCGATATCCAAATATTACTCCATCGCCAATCTTCAGAGTCCACAATCCTAAGCGGAGTTGGCAAAACTAGCTCATCGAGAACGGGTTTCTTCTCAATTCTCCGACAATCGAGCATATTCACGAGCTCCCTGTGATCAAAGTTCATCAGGTCAAGGCGCCGCAAGGATGGCTGGTCAGATACCAGGATATGGAAAATTTGATCCGAGTTGATGATCACTTCGATGGACAGTGATTTGAGCCTTGGTAAGGTGCGAAGCGTGGTACAAGTGTCGGACCAGTCAAGGGTCTTTGAAGGAGCCGAGATAAGCAGGGAGGCCAATGAAGGGAGGCTCCTTCTGCCGAAGAATGGAAGTTGGGTGCTACGACCGTGGTAATGGAGTTCCAATGACGATAGTTTCGAAGGGCCATCATGGAGAGGTAGAACTCTATAGTCCCTTCGGGCACTCTGTGGTGCACTTCCCACAGACTCAGTCTGGTCAAATGCGAAGATGAAAATATCGTAGTGAATGTCAGGCGTCTCGTGGAAGGACGAAGGGTAAGCGTCGTCGCGGTTCCAACCTCTGGAAGGATATTCAAAACCTCACCACAGATATCTGCGTTGGAGATTTGCGACCACGGTAGTAGCTGAAAGAAATCAGGACGGTCATTAATGGTCACTGTCTGGAGTTTTGGTGCATTACGAAAAGCGGTAGTGTGCCAGAGAGGCGGAAACCTATGATCATCGTACACCGAAACGCGAAGTTCATGCAACGAATCCAGCGAGTCGGATATGGCTTCTAGGGTACGGAAAGATGTAGCTGTCTCCATCGTGGGGATGACGAGAGTATAAGCAGGAGCAATGAATGTACGGAGATGTCCTGCTTGCTACCCATGAAAATCGAGAGATTGCAGTCCCTGGATCTCTCCAGGTGTAATGAAAATCGATACGCGAGGAATGGCGTGAGAGAAGCCTGGATGCTTTCGTTACGCTGAGCTCGGGGTGATGTATGATTCAAGAACCGTTGCAAAGTGGTGCGTTTCTCCGGGTCCGTCCGCAAATCCAACCTAATAGTTGCCCACCGGTGCGGTCTAGACAACGTCAAGACTCTCCACGACGCAGACTTGAGATATCGTCCAAAGGAAATCTCGGGCATCGAGAGAATCTGCGGGGCAGACGATGGTTGCATTCATCGCGTCATCCATGCCCCACGAAAAAATCTCCTCCAAAACTTCGCACGGTGTCCTCCGTACTGGATTCATGAGAGTCTTAGATATAGAAAGTTAGTGCTCAATAGCGATGCTCTCAGCTGTGAGTCGGTTCAAAAGATGTCGGACTTGCGAGATACGCTGATTGAGGGAGCGAAGACATTCACTGCCCTTGGAAAGGATTTCATCGAATTTTTCACGCTCGCAGTCCATTGGAGGCTCGATAGAGGAAAGAAGCTGATTAGCTCTGCCAGATGGTACGCCATTAGAAAGGCTAGCGCCAGTGGACGAACAGAATCCACACTGTGGACAGGGATTTGGGGGAAATCATTATCCATGATAATGGTATTTTTCTGAAATAGAATTATAAAATAAGCGAAATAGGTACCACGACATGCTCACCGATCTACAGGCTGGTTGCTGTCGTGTAGTAAAGATCTGAGTTTAAATTTGGTAAGTGTACTGGGCCGACATCCGATACTATTCTCGTTTGAATAACTCACCTGGCACCGTGGTATCTGGGTGAGTTGTCGAGTTTGAAGGTGTAACAGTTGTGATGTAAGGCTATCAAGAGTAACTGTGGTACCTCGACCTCCAAGGCTAAGAATTGGGCTACACATACTAGGTTGTCATTTCGCGCACCCCCGACTTTTCTGAAAGTGACACTGACAGCGGCGACATCAAGGCGGGCTGCTAAATTTAGCGCCGCGGAAACTAACAAATCCCCTTTTTTCAGCATTGACAAACTAATTTTCAGATCTAAGAGTAAAACGTCTGGATGACGCCCAAAAGACAGGCCCAGGTGTGCCTCTTACTGTTATGTTCTGCACTGCGCTGGAAGTTCATTTTCTTTATTTGCAGATCACGTCGCCTTGAACTTCAACAAAGAAGAAAAAAGGGTTTTCCTCCAATTTCCCCCAGAGCTGGTCTTGGAGATCCTGAAATATGTTAAACGTTGTGACTTTGACTCCCTCTTCAATTGTTGTCTCGTCTCTCGCGCTTGGCGCCGGCTCGCCCAGCCCTTCGTATTCCCCGATCTTCGTTTGTCACTTGATGCAAAATGTGCTCTCTGGATTGAGAGGTTGGAGCAGGCTCCTCATTTAGCCGGTTATTTAAAGGGTTTAGACTTGTGGGGATCTGGTTTGGCTGATGACGACGACGCAAACGAAGAGAATTTGTTTTTGGAGGAGCCGAACTTGTCCAGTCTTGTTCGTCGTCTCCCCAACATCAAACGTCTGAAAGTCTATGACTTCCAATTTTCATTGAGTAAAATGCAGTTGTAGACTCTCAGCTATCTAACGAGTGTGGAATCATCGGAGGTGTCCCACGTCGTTTTTGAAGAGGAGAAGGACTTGTTGGGATTCTTTTCGCCGATGGTCCAGTTGAAGCAACTCAGTGTTTCTTCCCTTTACTTCGACTGCTCCTCGGCGGACTACGCTACAGCCGCTCAGATTTTGCGTGGTGCAGTCGATCCTGTCCCAAAATCGTTGCAATCGCTCAATGTCACCTTTAACGATGCCACCCTGGTCTGCATCGTTATGTGGCTTCTCGGGGGTACTTTTGACCTTAGTGGCATCACCGATCTTGCAGTGTCTTGGAATCACATTCTCATAGAGGATCAATCCCATCTTCTAGACCCTACAAAAACTTTTCTCAGCACGGTAGGGCCTGGAATTAAAAAACTGCAATTTTGCATCCTTTTGCACCTTGCGCAACAACGAGGATGAACTTAAAGACACTTCTCTTCTGGCAGGTACGACACAAGCCATCCTTCTTACCTCAAATCGATTGTGCTCCTTACCACTCGCACTACATTTCCAAACTTGAGGAAGATACGAGTCTCAGCGCAATTCCCGCCAGGGAAACGCAATCAGAAATCTACCCATGAAAGTCTCTCTGTTTGGAGAGACCTCGACGTCCATTTTTCCAGTACAAGTTTTCCACGCCTTCGGCAGTTTGTTATTTTTGGAATACTCTTTGATGGAGATGCCAGCGACGAATATGTTATAGCTGATATCCCATTCATGATCACGAAACGCATGCCCATCTTGGCGTCTCGTGGTTGTTTGAGAGGAACTTTGCAGTTGTGTGAAACCTGGTTGTCATGGCTGTTCATGAAGTATATATGTTATTCCGCGTCTGGAACAAAATAGAATTAGATCTATTTCTTCTCAACTGAAGGAACTTGGAACAAGCGTGAATCTCTAAACTTATCCGGTATCGCACATATTAGTCGTATCACGATCACATGACGCGCGTCGTATATTACAGACCACCGGTATCCACTGGAATCTTTTTTAGAATATATTCACGGAAGAATACAGTGACCCATCCTTGAACGCTAGACACGCGAGAGTAACAGCAATGCTACGGCAGGTATACGTTTCTTGTCGGGCCATCCTAAAATGTCTTTAAATTCTTGAGCGTTGGTACTGTGGCTGAAGAAATTCCGTACCGTTCCATACAACTCGAATTGTTGCCATTGTATATTTCAAATTCATATCCAATATTTTAGGGAGCTTTTACTTCTCAAGTCATATATAGTATGCTGTCTAATCTTCTACGTACCCTTGTCATCCACGCATACCTTGGTCTTGATACATTACCGGGAAAGAAAATACATATCGTTATTGATGGTTTCAGTCGACCTATAGTAGTCGTATGATATAGTCGTGAGAATGAGCGTACTTTCGGCGAGGTGACCCTAGAAACGACTCAGCCATGAGTTGATACGAAAGAAAACAACCACGGCACCAATTCAATCTAATACCCTCTCATATACTTTCAGGCCTTCTTCGCGCAGCAAATTGAAACGTTCCCTCGTTCGACGGCCCAGGTTATGATGAGCCTCTCCCCTTCCGACCGTCGCACTTTCCAGACCACCTGCAGACCATGCCCTCATCTCCACCAGGTCTATTACAGCGCTCTCATCGACCCCAGAATTCTCGTTCCAAACGAGTCCAAGATGAGCAAGGACCGGGAGCTTGTCCATTATCCCTCGCAGAAGGACCGGATTTATAGTGCCAACGGCTGGGCACTCGTGAATGTAGAGAGCGGTGAGCGGAGTAGTCATCTCCTCGAAGAGAAGGACCAGATCAGGAGCTAAGATTGGCACCTGGATGAGGGTGAAGTCTGTGATGCAATGCTTGGAGCAGAACGCAGCGAGACGAGTAAAGAGGAGAGGGATAGCAGACGCGGGATGTCTACCTGCGTGAATAAGCGTCAACTTCGAAAGTGATGGGAGAATGAGTGGGGCCAGCAGTATGCCAAAAGTGGTGTAATCAGCACTGGAAAGATGGAGAGTGAGGGTAGTGAGGTGTGAGGTGACGGCGGGAATATCCCTAACGTATATGTCGTGAATATTACTGAAGATTGTAAGGCTTTTCAGCTCTGCCGCAGAAGCAATAGTGGACGCCAATATCTGAGCATTAGGCCTTGACCCCGTAGCCTGTACGGAAAGAGAACGGGTCTTGGTAAAGGGAGAGCCCTCAATGTGAATAAGATCTCCACGTAACTTGAGATACGTTACGCCACAGAGAGAAGTAAATCCCCCAGGTGAGTAGCTACTCGGGTCACCGCTCATGTCCGTGATGGATAACATATCCAGCTGGAGAAGGTTGCTGCAAGAATGATTGACCGTTTGAAGAAATAATTCGAAGAACCGCTTGCACATGAAGGAAACGTACAGGTGTCGCCATCGATGAGACTCGCGGCAGAGGGGAAGTATGAATCTGTTCTTGTACGACATATCGATGCGATGCAATGGGTCAGCGGAAGAGCATAGATGGATGGAAAGTGGGGCGAATCGTGACCGCTCTAGATATAAATGGAGAGCTGCTTCAAAAGCTGCAGTTTGGGGCGGTGGGGTAGTGGGCAACTTTATAGAAATGGTCGCCCACAGGTCAGGAATATCCAGCGCTATCGCCCGCCAGCGATGACAAACGCTAGATATATCCATCGCTGTTAAAGAGAGCACCTCCGCGGCCCCGGCATCAGGATCCTGAGGCAGGCAGGCTTCCCTGAATATCAGGGTGAGGATCTCTGTAGGGACCCGGCCGACAATAGTATGAGTATCGTTTCTATTTCTCTGCAGTTGCGCTTTGTGTAGCACGAGAATCTGTAAAATATTCTGAACGCGGTCAATTTCTGCGTTGCATGCGTTCAGATCGTAGGGAGCGCGCGAAATGGCGATCGGGACTTCTGGTTCATCGTATAATGGCGGGTAATGGGGGCAGAGGCTTCGCGAGGGACATATCAAGCAATGCCTGCCAGAGGGTATTGCGTCGTACTGAATCGAACAAGAAATCATCACGAACGGTGAATCAAGAATCGGATACTAGAACACGAAGTTAGCGAGTATAGTACAAAACTACAGCGAGATTCACATTGTGCAACTCCTTAATATGACATGGGGGGAGGAAACGAAGACGTCGAACTGGTCAGACATGCAGGTACTTATCTATACCACCTTCTCGTAAAGTCTGGCTTAATATACTAGTCTGATCTAGCTCGGACCCGCTTTGTGTGAGCAACCCCCTTGCCGATGGTTCATTGTTGTTCATCCACGCTTGCCGCACCGAACGAGGCCTTGCCGGGATTGAGCTCGGCGACCACGTTGCACTTTTCCAACATCAGCTGACTTCCACCCTCACTTTGAAATCCAATGGAGAAAAGGGACTTGCGATAAGAGAACCTTGCACCCCATTTCCCCCCATTTCGAGCACCATCGATGAGATTGACCAAGGACAAACTGTCATTTGTCAGCCGCCGTTTACCTTTTAAGGTTGCTAAATTAATTCGAACTGATGCATGCGAACTCGACCGGGGCCAACCATGGTTTCCTTTTGAAAATGGCGTGGTGTGCCTAAGCTTCAAAGATATCTAAAGGAAAGTTTGAGTGATGGTCCCATCAACCGTTAAGATAGGGTTGTAGATATCTTGTCGTCGACGGGCCCAGGTCCTGCAAGGTTCGCGAGTCGCCATTTGAAGGCTTCATATCGCTTAGTTCTATGGATTAAAGTTGAAGAATTCGGCAATGATATCGCTATGTCGACGACATAAGTACGAGGAGATGTTGAACTTGAATTCGATGCGGGTATCGGACCGATTGCCGGAGGATTTGGCCTCGTGCTGCTGACACTTCTCTTCCAGCTGACATGGCCATTGCTGTCGCTGCTTCCCCGGATTCCCTTGCTCAACCGGATTCCATTACCGAGCCGGACAACGAAAAGGCTGCCTCCAAGCCTCTACCACTTATTAAATCGCCCTACAGCCCCAAGGATGCCTTAGACGACATACCGGGAGTCGCTCATGCACTCGATCTCTTTCTTGCCTCCAAAATGGTAGAATCGGAGGAATATTGCGACAAGACTGACCCGAAAAAGTTGGTCGGCTGTCTTGCGTGAAGGATCTGCCACTGACGCGGTATAGGGAGCGACTCTATATGTCTACGGCCTACGGAATCATTCAATGTGTCAAGGCATTCATGTCGTATGCTGACGAGGATATCCTGGCCGGAATCAAGCATACAAAGCAGGGAAATCACATTGCTATTCAGCACCGGAAGAAAGCTGCCTCGCTGACCTCGCGGCTAGCAGGCTATGTCGTAACCTCGTTGAATACGACTGGTGTTGGCTTCATCAAGAGCATGACTCCAGTGGAACGGCATGCAGAGCTCGTCTACGCCGAGAGTTTGTTCGAAAAATCTCTGTTGGGTATTGTCTATTCCGGTGATTGGTTGGCGTTTATTAAAGAAGCGTAAGCTGTTCAAATCTGCAATACTTCTTTGCCGTGCTAATATCGGTGACAGACTTAACATGAGGACGACGTTCAACACATATCGTTCCTTGTACAAGTACATAACTGCTATGGATGCAGCTTCTCCAACTGGCCATGATGATTCCATTGACAAGCATTTCCGCTCAGGAGTTTACCTCGGTACAGGAATGAGCAGCCTAGCTATCACCTTAATGCCCGCTAAAGTCCTTACGGTCGTCGAACTCTTTGGGTACCACGGTGATCGCACAGAGGCCCTATCCCTGCTTTGCAAAGTTGGTGGCTGGACTTCAGATTCCGATGAGCCCACCATTTCCGAGTCCGAGGAGGGTGTTCGCCGGTCCATATGTGACATGTCGCTTATGGTGTTCCATCTATTCCTTTCCGACTTTACTTTTGAAGGTGTCGACGTTTCTCTAGCAGAAAAGATCATTCACTGGAATGCGAAACGCTACCCAAATGGCGTGTTCTTCCTTTTGGGTCATGGTCGCCTTGCCCTCGTGAGGTCACGGCCGAAGGAGGCGATCGGCTATTATACTCGTGCGATGGAGGTACAAACGCAATACAGAAATCTCCATCACCTCTCACACTGGGAGATGGCTGTCGCAAATCTGGCGTTGCGGAACATCGCTGCGAGTCTAGAGTGCTGGAGAGTGTTGGAAAAGGAATCAACGTGGTCTAAAGCGGTTTACACTTATGGGATGGCTGCTTGTCTGATTGAAGGCTCGGAACGATCGGAAGAGGCTCGATCATGGATTGAGAAGGTCTCGGGTTGCAGACAGAAGGTTGCAGGGAAAAGTATACCGGCTGAGAAATTTGTGGCGAGGAAAGCCCGCAAGTTTTTGGATCAGGGATGGTTAATACTACCCGCGATGGAGCTAGCTTATATGTTCTTGGCTCTCTCTCGTGCGCCGCGGGACGTTCTAGTGGATAAGATGCTAGTGGCAATCAAAGAATGTCTGAAGGTGCTGGGTGAGAAGGACTGCTCCTCGAAGGGGTATTGGGATGACTGGACACTAGCCAGATTCCTCGAAGGTGTTTGCATGAGATATGTCGCGTATCCAGTATGCTATGTTACTTCTGGGAGGTTCAGTTGCTTATTGATCACCATTCGAATCAGGATCCCCATGCACTCATTTTGCCAGACGCTCCGCCTGTGGCAATAACTGAAGAAGAAGCCACAGTTGCTTCCATTGCAGCATTCGAAGCTGTGTTCGAGAACGGACCCAAAATCGAATTGGATCACTACGTAGTGTATCATGCACGTAAGCCCTAGCAACTATCTCTCGTTTTGATTGACACTCACCGTCTGTAGATTACGAACTTGCCCGATTGCTGGCATGTAAGGGTGATATCGATGAGGCGCGAAATCATTTCGACCTCGTACTTTCTGGTGAGTTCCCGTGCTCTGTTGAAACAACAGTATGCAGTAGTTATGTTCTTTGACAGGCAAATTCCTGGAGGTTGGACCGTCGGGGAGAAAGGGTAGATATAGCATGGAGGTTGGCCTCTCCTTCTCCGTCGGATATGCTTGAGACTGATCAACCGTTTCAGAGTGCTCTTCATATGCGTGCATACGCTGCTATAGATGCGCTAGGCAAGAGACCGCTATGAAGCTTGGGTCGATGTGTATTTGATGGCATTGATAGATTATGAGGGAGTAGAGTCTTTTTGCAGCTATAACAATATACTAATTATTATTATCTATACATGCGCATAATATACACTAATCTTCGGCATCTGTCTTACCTAATACACCTTTGTGGTTCCGCGGGAGTGCTCATGCTCAATTGTTGCCCTTACCCAGGGTTTCAATCAGACGCAGAGTTGAACAGCAAAGCATACACAAGTACCAATTTATGGTATATGGGTCCATATGGGTCCTGAATGATTCATGAAACATGCAAGACAAACACTCGAAGTAAGTTGGTATTAACCGTCCAAAGTACAATATTATTTTTCGCTACGGCGTCCGAATGACAGATATTTTCCTTGGTCCAAGAGCTTATGCGGGGCTAACCGAAACTGTCGGAAGTGCGGCACAGTTCGACGAGCTTGCCGCAGGATGGGCGCTAGGCGTAGGCTGAACACCCTGATACCAGGTTGATGTGCCGTAAACTCCCATAGGAAGACTACATGGTACATTAGAGGTACATAACGTCTCTCAACATTGGATCACTCACTCATTGTCTCCAGCGCAATTCTCAAAGACACCAGAATCATAGTTCGCCGGCATATTCTAGATGGTAGTTTTATCAATGTGTTACCCCAAGTACACGAGTATGACTTACCCAGTAGCAGCCCATGACGTCATAGATATGCTGGCACAACGTCGCAGCTTCCGCGTGGACGCAGGCACCTACCTCAATTAAGCATCGAACGACATTTGAAATAATAATAGTACTTACGGAAGCAGAACTCATTCGATGAAATGAAAGACGTCCATTCATGGTACTGCAGACCACTGCCGAATCCGTCTCCGTAGACCAAGCCACCAACTTGTTACAGTTAGAACATGTTACAAGGTGAGTCAGATCGACCACTTACCTGGGTTTCCATTACCGTCGGCACCATGGGGATCCAACTCTCCTCCCCTACAACAGTATTCAGCCGAGCTCGAGAACGATATGAAAACTAAACGTACGCATCACCTGCAGGAATATTGATCTTAGTAAAGTCGCCGACACCAGTTACTTGGACCTGTGATCCGTGGTTAACAAGACATCTCTTTGGAAGGGATTGGACAAACATAATCAGGTGTCTTCACGAAGTGAACGCCTTGCAGAGTCCCGTTAGGGATGAGACGCGTGCCACGCCCAGACTTGGTGCACCAAGCAACTTCAACCCGTTCACTGTTTCCAATAGTATCGACCGACGGCTGGGAACAGTGAATCAGAAAAAAATCTCCCACAATGTCCAATACCTACAGGGGCCCAGAGACAGAAGTCTTCCGCAGAGTTAATCCAAGCAGTCTGGCAGTTCGAGGAGTCACTGTTCCCGGTTCCACAGTTATTAGTTCCACTCTGACCATCCTCCGAAACGGTAGGGAGAGAAGAAACGTGGTATCCAGTGTTCCAAACTTGGTTTGGGTTGCTTCCGCAAGACCAAAGTTGGATCTAAGAATGTCGCATTAGTCAAATCATTCACCCGGGGAAGAGAAGACACAGACCTGGTTCCCCGCTGATTGATTTCCACCAGAGAGATCGACACACGTGCTGTGACTGGTCCAAGCAAGGTGTTGATCATACTACCAGCAGTTTGAGTCAACGTAGAGAACGACAGAGAACCGCCAGACTTACAGTATAATAGAACTGCTGGTTGGGGTTCGAGTTGGTGGAGCAAGTCCAGATTTGCAACTTGACACCGTTGGCGGTACTTCCGTTAGCGACATCCAAACATTTGGTGCCGAAGACTTGGACAGTGCCGCCGGTGAAAGTCCACTTTTGCGAAGTCGCTCCGGTACAGGCCTCGATAGTGACGCTAGCACCGTCGTTGTTGCTTGCCGCGGTCAAACACATACCTGCAATGTCGACGTTAGTGGAGAACACGGTAACGAGTCCTTCGTCCTCACCATTGTTGAGGAGGGGCTCGATAAGCAACTCCCCGCGGTACGAAGGTGTCTGTGCAGAGGCAAGAGCCGCCGCTGCAGACACGACGCCAAGTAGTTTTCGCGCGATCGTCATAATTCTGGATAAGTGGGAAGAGAAGAGACGAGTGGGAACGAACTGACGACTCCCATGCGCATTTTATATGTCGTCGCGGATCTTCGTTCGGCGTGAAAAGACCGTAAAACATCAAGGTCCAAGCTGTTACCGAGCATCAACTCCATCGGCAGTCTGGGTCCCATGCCCAGTCGCCGTCAATAATAAGTGTATTGGAAAAAATAAACGTGAGCATGATCAAGTCGCCACCCCAGAGATGAATGTGAATTCCGCAAATTTTTGAGGAAGAATGATCGGTCTTCAGCGGAAGATCCCTTGACCCTGGCGCTTGATTTCCCATGTCAAGGATTATTTGGTGGTGAAGATTTCTACACAGCACGATGAAGTTGTTTGCTTGTTGCGAAAAGACATCACTCTTCAGCAAGCTAGAATGCTTTGTGATTAATGAAAGACAGAATGGACGGTAATACTAACCGACTAACCACCTGCCGGCACCCATCATGCATCATAACCCTTAGACTCTACCCGGTACCGTGACTTGTTCAACAGACCTTATTACATCGCGACTCTTTGATCCCAGTGCTCGTAGAGCTGCTGGTTGTGGCGCATGACAGTGACAGAAGGTGCCAGCATGTTGGTTACACGACCATCGCACCCATGCCGGAGAAATCTAGTCTGATATTCAGGTCAAATTTCTTGCATAAGTTGCGTTGCTGGCGAGTCTTGACTCTCGTCGTGAAAAGCAACATGCAAAGACCCGGCCCGCTTCATCCGTCGCTGTTTTGGCGCAAAGTTCCCACGCCTATTGTTGCTTCTTCCCGCCATTATCGGAGGCCCAGAGATGCGCTTGATGCCTTATATCTTCTGGGGTTCTGGAATACTTCGAACTAGCCCTAGAGCTGGCTTGTCTAGGTCATAGGACAAGCTTAGATACTGAGGTATCGCCGCATTTCTGCCTTACTTGTCCTCACCTTCGGCCTGTCAGTGCTGCTAGTTTATACGCTCCGTTGCCTTTCATTTATTATGTAGCTTGTCCTCTGTTACTGTCATTCCTCTTTGACGACGGCAGCACGCGTCGGTACATGATCGGCATCCGGTTTTTTCTCGCAACTGACATATTGAATTTACATACCGTCTCTCAAATATGCTTGATTTCGTTGAATGATATTCGCGTTGCTAAGAGGTCGGACCCGAACTTTGACCATGCGATGGTAAGACTTGTCGCGTCACACGTTTCACATTTAGCGGCCCTGTTATATTTCCTTTCATCATACCTAACACCTAAGACCATGATTTATCACAGAACGGGTCCACACGGTGAAAACATATGAATTACAAGAGGAAAATCCACCACAACCTCAGCTATGATATATGTACACATTGTCTTATTTTCCGCTGAGCCTCTCAATCATCGGGTACTTCGCGCCAGGTGCATGAATTACACAAACGCGTTTTTGAGTAAAGTGATCGATGTCAAACCGTCCGTACCCCGAGGAACCACTAGTGTTATGGTACCAGTAAGCCAACCTGTTAAGCGAAATAGATCGCTTACCCTAGTCCAAAAGGTTCAATGGAGGGTTCCCCGTGTACCGTGCACCCATTGATGTTGGTGAAGCCTAAGCAACATTACTCCGTAAATAATCCTTTCGGAACGAGCTTACTTACCGGAATATAACCTATCCGCCACTTCCTTACCCTTCGTAAGGTCCTGCGTCCACAACGCTGCAGCCAAGGAATATTCGGTATCGTTTGCTAACTCGACGGCCTCATCAACGGTGTCGCACACCATGAAAACGGCCACTGTGCATAACTTCAGCCCCACGATTAGTGCATCAAGACAAGCAGTCCATTACCAGGTCCGAAAGTTTCTTGTTTCCAGATAGGCATCTCGCGAGTGACATTAGTCAACAAGTGAGGTTGTACCGTGGATCCGTCCTTAGTAAGGTCTCCTAGGAGAAGCTCTGCACCAGAATTTACGGCATTTTGAATTAGTCTAATGACCTTCTCAGCCGAAGCCTGACTGAACAACACAGGTAACGAGTTGTGCGTGGGGTCTCCAGCCCTTAGCTTCTTGCATAGCTCCACAACAGCCGTAATGAGAGCCTTGGATACATCGCGCTGGACAATGACGCGTTCCGTCGATATGCAAACCTAAGCAAGTCATACGTCAATCAAGCATTTTGTAAAATAAAAGACAAAATCACGAACCTGTCCGGCGTTGAACATGGCTCCAAAAGTGATACTCTTGGCAGCGGTTTCCACATCCGCATCATTCAATACCTTGACAAGAGGCTCGAACGCGTCTAAAGAGTAATACGTGACTTGGACGTACTATGCAAGGATTCTTTCCTCCCAACTCAAAGATGCAAGGTTTCAGATGTTTCGCCGCCTCTGCCGCCAGCGCCTTAGCCACTGCCGCACCACCAGTAAACTGTGTGACGAAGCGTCAGTGGCAATGTCAAGACCCAAAAAGTATAAGGGAAGGCTACATTGACAAGACGTATTTTGGGGTTGCCGATCATTTCCGAAATCAAGTTGGGCGTTGTTTCTTTTGACATAGCAACGAAGTTAAGGACCCCCTTTGGAAGACCGGCCTTCGATGATTGCTTGTTAACCAGAGAATACCGACAGAAGCATTGAACCTCACTTCATGGAACAGCTCTGAAACGAGAGCATGGCTTCGAGGACTGTATTCGGAGGCCTTTAGGACAACGGTGTTCCCGCAAAAGATGGCTGCTGCAATAGCACGAATAGCCAAACATAGTGCGGCGTTCCAAGGAACAATGGACAAACTAATGCTTAGTCAGTAGCAGAACAAAGCAAGAACAGTGATTGCCGAGAGACGTACACAACGCCAACCGCGCGTTTCTTCACGACGACTTGCCCGCCAGTGGCGCTAGAAAAGGATTCCTCTTTGAGTTCGGCTGACATACCAGCGACGGTCCGAAGAATACTGGAGCCCATGACCCAATTAAGCGCCCCAAGGTCGGGAGTAGCACCAGTCTCCGCGGTGTTGATTTCGATGCATTTTTGCATCCACGCGCTTTGCAGAATGTTGGCAGCGTTCAACAAGATAGCCTGACGCGACGAGATATCGGTGCTTTCCCATGAAGGAAGGGCTTTATGGGCAGCATCGATAGCATCACGGCAATCTTGACTGGTCGCCGAGGCAGACCGGCCAGATGCTTGGCCAGTACATGGATTGCGGACCTCAAAGACAGCATTCTGAGCTGATGCCTTGAACTCGCCGTTGATGTACAGCTGCGTGAAGGGAAGCAGGTCGGCCATGATGATGGTTAGTTGATGGAGATGAATTTAGGCTTGTACTATTCGGGCGTTATGTTAGTCTCCGAATTGTGTAATCAGACGCCGGAGTACGAAGCGGGACCTGAGCTTACCTATTGCTGGTAATCAGCTAGGAATGCGATTGACCAGGGTTTTTAGGTTTACCCCAAGTTCATCAGAGAAATATCAGCATACATGCAACTTCTCATCAATATGCCTTCTCCCTCTGCATTCCTAACCGAATGTCTTCCATGGCTGCCAATCGCTCCATTCTAATCTTCTCAATACTTTCACCAAAGGCCTCCTCCCACCATCGCTCGCTTTTAGGGACGCATTTCCAGCGGCCCTTTAAAATATCTTTGGCTTGCCCTTCTACAACTATTTTCTGCGCCACTAGGTACCCGGGTGGAGGATTTGCACGAGTATAGTTGCCCTCAGAACATCCGCTCAAAGCCAGTACGAGAGCCGGAGGAACAGTGATGCGGCCAATCTTGAAGCAGACCTGGCTGATGGAAACGCAATGGACCACGGCTTCGTCAGGTTCTTCAGAGAGTTTATCGGAAACCTTTTGTTGAAGGTCAGCGTCACTGTCGGATGGGGTCCCTGGAAAAGAAGAAGGGGTTGTATCTTCCGCTCTAGGCGTCACTTTCCTACTACCCGTCGTGACGAACTTTGCGACTAGGTACAGCTGCCTTTGAATGAGACCCGCAGCTTCAACTAAGCAGGTAAACGTACGAACCCACTTCTCTCCCCACGTCACAACACTGCAACGGACTTCGAAACGCCGGAGCATGGGTATTCTTTGATAAATAGAAACGACGTCGCTGAACAGAGTTGATTTGGGTATGATAAAATGAAGGAGAGGCGTGCCTCCTACGGGTAGAACGCCGTCGACACGAAACACCTGCGAGACGAAAGCGAGCACCCACTTCATCCGAACGGTATCTAGCGTCTACACGTCCATTATAAGGTCAGACACGTCCATCAAGCATTGTTCAGCGTACCTTGGCATAGCACGAGTTACTCAAATGCAAGTTGTAATCACAAACATCGGGACCTAGCGCAAAACCATATCAGCCAAGCCTGGGTAAACCGACAATGAACGCACTCGACCAATCCGTATACTTCAAGACCAAATCAAACGGGCTCTTTCCGATGGGCGAGCGCGAGTCCCACCATACCTGAGTCGCTGTTTGCTTCGCCGACGTGGATTTATAAATAATACTGAGTCCATGGAGCCAGTATTGGATGTGAAATGCAAAGTAGGACCAAAGGACGCGTACTACGCGCGTTTTTAGCGCAATACTCGTCTTTAGATTGTGGTAGTACTCACCGTGCCATGCAAGAGGAAATGCTCGGATGTTCAAAAGGAAAAGAAATCCTAGAATATATCGAACAGGACCTGCACCTAGGTGCTCTACGATGGCTGAGAGCATTTGGCCGAATCAGTAGCGCACCTGGCTGGCAAAAGGAGACCTCACCAATGGTCGTAATGCACAACACGCAACACGGCGCCGGGTGGTGTTCGGCAGTTATTTTTGCGTCGATTCTCACCCAATTTGGGAGATCTGCAGCCAGTCGTGCGATCACGTGTATTGATACGCTTCTTTCAAATTCTTCCCTTTCTTGCTTCGCCGTTTTTTCTTAGCTATTTAGAAGTTACAACCCAGGTGACTGTTCTGTGAGTATAAATTTACTTATATAAGGGATGTTTTTTAGCTTTACCAATCTAGGAATGAAGCCAAAAAGCGACTGGTGGAGGCGACACATCTACGCTGACTGTTTTAACTGGCGCCTTCGTAACTTGACCGGACTTATTACCCATGCACACTACAAATCTTTTTTCAACCATCACCTCCGCAATCCCAACCATCTAATCACCTATCGGCTTTATCAATGGAGGGACAATAGCTCGCTCCGAGAATCTTTTTCTTGTGGCTATATCTCCTCAATATCTCCCAGCTTGCTCTTCTGGCTGTGCTTTCCCAAGAAATTTCTTGGACGTTATATGCACTTCCTAATCAATACCCTAAAAACAGCTTTCGGTATCAGGGCTATGCTAGCTGTATTTTTTGGCACGCTCTGGAGATGAGAAACCAGCTGACCGCAAGTTGTACCGCTCTTCTCTAAACACGGCGTTAAGTGATAGCCTGCGGCCGCCTTTTACTTCAGCCGATGTCTCAAGGGATGCCTACGCAATTCACAGCTCTCGAAACGGCGTATTCATAGCTATATCCTGTCAAGAGCTTGAACTAGAAGATTCTCTTGGGTTCTAAGAGGGTCACCTTCGTTGCCAGATTATTGTTGCTCTCAGTAATTCCAGATATTTATCACAATCGGCGCTGAGATCTTCGTCTTCTGATCAATGATCCTTTGCCCAAGTATATAATGCGAGGTTTCGTATTCTTTAGCCGCCCGTTCCCATCGACTTACAACTACCAGCCATGGGCAACTCTCACTCAAGTGAAAAAGTCCCTGAAATTTCTTGTGAGGCTCCAGGATCTTCGATGAAGGAGAACGAATTCCTGTATTCGGCCCGGTTCGATACGGTCCTCATCGTCGACGATTCTGCCTCCATGAATGGAAAAGGTCGATGGCTCATTGCAAGTTTTTACTTTTACGTTCATTTCGCTTCAGGCGGGAAAGGCACTAGCCGAACTTGCCTACGATGCCGCTCAATATGATGACGACGGTATCGAGATTCAGTTTCTTAACAATCCCATTGTGAGGCACGGGCTGAAGGTAAGTAATCTTGGTGTCGAGCTCTCTGCTGACTTTATACGCCGTTTTTTAGACAAAGGAAGAAGTAACGGAACTCTTCCAGAATGTCACTCCAAAGGGCCTGACGCCCATCGGCGCCAAACTGGATGGTTTAATGACGGCCTACATCGATGGGTTCGAGAAACTCAGGCATACTGACAAGCAACCCAAGCCCGTGAACTATATCCTCCTAACCGACGGCGAACCAAGTAAGCATTTAGTATGTGCGGCGCGTAGTCGGCTTAATCCCTTCAATAAGCCGACAGGAAACCTTTGACTACAGAAGAGGTTATTGTCAAGGCCGCCAAGATCCCTGACGAAATATGCGCACCGCAAATACAAGTCGGTATACAGTTTGTGCAGGTCGGTGCCGATACCAACGCCACAAAGTACCTTCAGAGACTGGATGACAATCTCAAGCAGGCATACAACATTCGGGTTAGTCGAATATGATGGTTTTCTCTTGTGGTGTTACGAAATCATCATCTCCCATACAGGATATCGTCGACACGGCCCCTGCACGAGCAGGCTACAATCTCGATGATAAAGATTCTGACCGGTGGGATTAACAGGAGGGTCGATAATGAGGAAAGGCTCGGAAGAGATATTATTCCGTTGTTCCAAACTGCAGATGGATAAGAAATGATTGTGGAAGTATCTACATAACTCACAGTAGTATATACAAACAGAATAATATATGCGAATTCTCCAAATCCTACCCGGCGAAATTGTGGCCAATTTTGGCAGGCGTTTGAATTATTAAATCTCTCTGCCGACTTCACCCGGCATTTCTGCGATTAATATGTAGTGTGCTCTCTGGCCTATTGATTCCAGTAACAGCAGTGGTAGCTGCTTCCAGGAACGATCCCACGGTCTGTCAGACCAAATTTCGAAGATGGCTGTGTCTTCTAGAACTGAAGCTGTAACAGCTCTGTTGGCTGCGCTTTTCCGTTGTACCTCCCCGACTACCAATAATGGGTGACTATATTGTTTACGTTCTGGAACCTCGTCTTCGGAGGCTATGCTGTCACTATTTCCTGATGTGTATCATACTGGGGGACGATTGTTGGCAAGCTGTGTTGTTCATTCCCATGCACCAATGTGCAGATCCCCGCTCTTGAGACGATAAACTGAGAAACTGTGCGGCTACTTTGTATCTCGTTTTCGGGGAACACACACACATATTGGTAGCTTCTGCTCACGTCACAGCCCATCCGTGGCTACATAGAAGCTTGAACCGACCAGTGTCTGGCAGTGCTTCCCATTCTAAGACGCTCTCCGTACTATCCATCATTGTATTTGTCTCACATTTTCTGATTGACTCTTCAAGTATTCACGTGTGCTTTTTAGCCAATCAATCTTCAGACCCAGACTGCCACCACCGAAGCAAAAACCCACTCCATCACAACATCTGCGATAGCATCTCCCAAAGTTCCAGAACCTCCCGCCATGGAGAATGAATTCCAATATCTGGACCAGTTCGATACAGTTCTCATCGTCGACGATTCCAGATCCATGGTCGGCAGACGGTGGGAAATTGCAAGTCCCTTTTCTCCTTCTTCTCCATCACCGCTCTGCTGACACTACTCTCAGGCAAGAAAGGCACTCGGTGAACTCGCCGTTGTTGCAGCTCAATACGACGACGATGGAATCGATATACATTTCTTAAATGACCCTACTGTGCGGCATGGACTAACAGTAAGTGTTCTTTGTGCCTTTGTGATAAGTCTGATCATCCCTTTTTTATAGACAAAAGAAGGAGTCGATGAGCTCTTTCAGAGCGTCAACCCGACTCCTGGAACGCCCATCGGCCGTAAACTGGATAGCCTGTTGACAGCCTATATAAACAAATTTGAGGAATTGCAACGCGCTGGAAAGAAATTGAAGAAAATAAACTACATTCTTCTGACTGATGGCGAACCATGTAAGTGTTTGGGTGGATATGTTATGCATGTCTTAACCCTCTCCAAGCTGAAGGCAAGAATTCGGAGTTGTATCCTGATAATGTCATCGTGAGGGCAGCAAAGAGACTTGATAAGTTACACGCGCCCCAAGTCCAAATTGGCATTCAGTTTGTACAAATCGGCCACTCCGTTTCAGCCACCCAGTTTCTTCGGAGCCTCGATGATGATCTCATGCATAAATATAACATCCGAGTAAGTCAAGCTAGTCGTCTTCCTACCCGGCATTACGAACTTATTAACCCCCACGCAGGATATCGTCGACACGACTCCCGCACAAACAGGACATGACCTTAGCACGAAAGATATGATCAAGATTTTGACGGGCGGAATTAATAGAAGGGTGGATAATCAGGATTTGCGTTGACATACATGATGATAGCCAAACTCCACTTTCACGATATCCATTATGGAGGTGACCACGTACATCAAACTAGTACATACAAACAAGATATAGAAATCCTCCGAATCTCCAGAAAGTAAAAACACATGATCAGATGTGAGAAGCAGGACGTATCGTCCTATCTAAGCAAAATCCCAATCCCCAAACCGATACAAAATCCCCCAACAAGCGCAACGCAGACATTCCAATTTGTCACGCCTGACAAGAATCCCCGAATAGATCTCCGCGTCCGCCTTTGAAGAGGGCCCAGCATCGAAATTGAAAACATGAACAGTGATGTGAAGTGCAAGGGATCGAAACAGGGCACACCGAAACAAGGCAAGTTCGGTTCGGAATTCTGATCAAAACCAGACGCATGGGTTTCGTTTTTCCTATCAAGATCTCTCAATCTTTTCGCGACGTCGTAGGACAATGAGGCTTCCCAATCCTTATCTTTCCATGTCTTGCTTCGTGTGGAAGCTTGACGTTGGCGCTGCGCGCGAATGCTATCAGTGAGATAGCAAACTTCGCGCCAGCGGAAGAAGCGGTCAGCAGCTTCACTTCTTAAGGTCATTAATGTTGCGGGGCTGCGGAAAAGGCCCTGGCGCAGAGCTATTGGGGATGACGGTCGGAATGATGATATCGACGGGGATATGTCATCGTCGTGATCAACATGGGGAAGAACAATTATGGGAATGTAGTTGGACAGCTCCGTGATTAGTGCCCGTTCAATGGAGGAATCTGGGAGCCACCATTATAAGGTAGAAGGCCGAATAAGAAGAGACAAACTCACTTGACGATAGCAGGAGGATTAGCGCTGTGTAGAGCGGTGTGTAAGCCGACGACACAAGGTTAGTGGATGCGGTAGAAGGATCGCATGATGGATCCAAGATATCAGATACAGCACAGAAAGGTGTTTGTACCATCGACTTGACATGCATTATTAGTTCCTTTGCAGATGTGTCAAGGGTCGTAGATTCATCAAGAATGGTGCGAGGACTTACGTTGTCAGTGTACTCGTATCCCGGTAGCTCATGAATCTCGACATTTCGTGCCGGCTCAAACTTTTCTAGACCATGGGCATCCCTTCGGTCTATCCAGTCAGTCGATGCATGCACCACCTTCCCATACTCCTCATCCTCCCAGATGCCCTCATCCACCACATCTTCATTGTCTTCCAGTAGCAGTTTTGTCAAGAAGCTCTTGCCTACACCCTTAGTCCCAAGTGTAATGATGCGAATGTCTCCCAAAGTCTGGCCGTAGGGCGTTGGGTAGCGCAGAGGATCTGGCAGTGCCAATGACGGGATTATGAGCCCCTGTGTGGAGTCCCGGCCATGATCTGACTGCTGAGATGGAGGACTTGCACCTGTGGAACTGAAGAAAAATGAAGAAGAAACGGAGGGAAATGATGAGACGGAGTCCAAAGAAGGGCTGTCCGGTAGCGATGGCAGGGCACTGGTGCTGGAGCGTGGTGACGAAGGTAGAGATACGCTTGAGACATTCTGTTCGACAAAACTACCGTGCAATGAACGAATAGTAGAGGCACTGGTGCTGATAGAGGTGCATTCCATGGTTGCTTAGGAAAACGAAGGGACGGGCTGGTGGTGGGAGAAAGACAACATTGGACGTGGATGCATTAAGGATGCTTCTTTTAAGTAAGATGCCAAATCTATCAGATAAGATCAGATAAGATCAGCATCTTATCACATTCGCTACCTTTAGCAGGGTCTGGATGTGAAGTTGTTGTCGCAACACAGACGCCGAGTACGAAATAAAGATGCTATTGCATGACCTGGACCTCAAAGAAGGCGTAATCACCCCTTATGGATCTTCTTCTTCGACCACTGGACCTCAATACATCGAGACTAGGCACACAGCTTACACGCAGCGCTCAGGCTGGGAACTGGAACGTCCAGTATACAGTCTAAAAGGAAACCATAATAAATATCTGGAGCCCGGCCCGACAATTCCAAAATCAAAGGCGTCCGTCAAACAACTCGACCTGGAGGATCATTCGAAAATGGCCTACGATTCACCTGAATCTTAACCTGGCGCTTTAAATATGGCATTTCGGTGCCGCATTTCAATCCTTCACAGAAGTCTGGCGCCAAGACTCATCACCAGAAGTATAGATTGGCACCGCTATTAACGTTACGTGCATTCTAGATGCTCAATGACTAACTTCGGAAAATACCTTGTCTGCGGCAGCGTTATCGTGGGATTTGTGAAATGTACATCAAATACAAAGTTGGGGTGCGTGAAAGGTATCTCGTAAACGTTTCCATCCAACGGGTACTGGTACCGTTGGAACGAAATGGCCGACTGCGGTAAAGCATGCCATTATTATGCCAGAATGCGGACCCTCAGGTATGCGAACGACCATCGGCTGCGCAATACGATAAGAAGGGACTTCTCCGTTCCCGGGCATAGAAGCGTCGACAGCGTGATAACGAGGTTTTCCATATGATGGTTCGGTCTGATCGACAGGATTTACGCGTCAGCTGCGCTTGGACTTCTGGACCTGTGCCTAGCTCCTCGATGAATGGAAACTGCGTAAAACATCAGCGTTACTTCTTTGCCTCGGAAAGGAAGATCTCGCACCCCCCCTTCAACACTAGGCTGTGTCCAGAGTTGACTTTGTGCACGCAGCTTCAACGCATTAGCGTCGACATAGAATTCATGAATCAAACGACAGAGAAGGCCTCATTTAGATTTCAGGTAGGTTTGTCAGATGGTGGAGAACAATGGCCGGAGACAATTTGAGCTGCTTGTAAAGGTAATCACTCCTGTCATGCCTGAATTTCCGCACGATGGAAATGTATAGTGGCCTGAAAAAATTTCCTTATACAGTTTTCGTCCAGTCAGAAACTGAATTCTCCCCGTCAAAATCTGATTTCCAACAGAAGGAAACGTGTTTAAAGAATCGTTTTCAGCTCTGCGAACCATTTTCGTCAAATTTCCTTTGGACTGACATTATTAGAGGTCAGGAATGAATATGAATTGACGAGTAATAGTATACTTAGATACATATAGCCGCCCTTGAACCTCTCAATCACAAAGTGCTAAATGCGGATTGTCATGAGTTTCTGTTAGAAGCAAGGGAAGAAGCAATGACTTACCATCAGCGCAACAGAAGCAGCACATTCCGGCCAAACAAGCTATACAACAGTTCGAATCGTCACTTTTCTGGGGTTGCTGCTGACTGGAAATCACTACGTGAATTCCCTGATCGGCACACCGGGGACCGAAAAAATTCGTCTTACACGATGATTGTCTGGGGTTGCTGTTGAGCCATGTATCCCCCTTGATATTGTCCTTGGTCGTATCCCTGGTATGATTGAGGGGGTTGCTTGAAAAAGGTCGGTATCAAATTATGCAAGACTTGTGCAAGAACCAAGTCTGTTTGAGTCTGTAATGTGTTTCCTTGTGGATGCGACTGTTCGAACCTGGGGATAGTGGCCTGGTGGCGGCCCTAAAAATAAGTTATCGAGCCTATTGGAAACCTCAAGGAGCAGTAGACACGAATCTTGAGAAGGATAGTAAGACATACAGAAACAGTGAAGGCAAAGTTCCGACTTCGCATGTGATGGGTACAGTCCCGCCTATATGTGCTCCCCGTCCCACCACCTGTAGAAAACTCGAGGTATTGGCACGTCAGAAATTTAGCAGATCTAGCTCGTGGAGTACTCGGGGATTACAGTTGATGAGTGCTGGCAAACGGTTATTCGATGCTACGGTAGAATTGTGGCGGGTACGAAAGTACCGAGTCGACGGCTGAAAGCCACGTGAAGACATCTCCGAAGTCTGACACACTTCTCTTCCACCACTGGAATTTTACTCTTTCACTGTTCAAGTGCCATCGTATCGTCGCTATTCCAGGCAAGAACTGGCACAAGACCATTGATATCAAGATCCTATCGTTACTTGGCATCTTCAACGTACCAGAACTTCGACTGTTGGATGTTGACCGCATCTGGAGCGTTTATCGAGCTCGCGCGACAAGTATTAGGAGCAGACATAATTATAGGCATCCTCTACAAATATATCGGCACTTATAGAAACCTGTATTTTCGTATAGTTCCCTGGAGGGCGATGCTATGCATATGGAAGAGCATTTGGTGAGTAGGTGAGTGTCTTGTTCGAATTCGTAGCATGATATATGGCTTACTCGGACTGCAGGAAAGCTAGTTCCGCCGCTACATTCTTATGTTATGTCAAAAAATACATACTCCATTTGCTGCGTTCGCTTTTTGTGCCATTCCTTTCGTGGACGTTCAAACTCAGTTGCTTCAGTTCCCCCACATTAGCCTCAAGCAGCGCCGCCAATGATGCAAGATAGTCTCATCCTGAAGACAGCGTCATCGCTTCTTCGAATTGGCTTGGGCATTTTGCCGCGTGCTGTGGTCCGGTTCGAGGCGTCGTGACCTCTAGGTTCGAAACAGTTCCTGGCGGTTTTTAGCTCTAGTCTATGGTGTTCAAGCTTCGAAGTTCACAGCGCCTCTGGACCTAGTCCATCATGAGATTTCATGATGGCGAATATTCAGGGGATAGACCTGTTTATATGCCGGCACTATATACTCCACGCGTAAGTCGCGTACAAACCTCGCAGCCATTGCCTACCCGGAGGCCATGTCGTCGGGAATTATACGGAATGCCGGCTGCGAAAAAGTCTGAAAATTCAGATAATTCCACTGTTGAGAAGACCCCTCAGATGCCTTTTCTTTTGTTCACAAGCACTCGCGTCAATTCGAATGGTGCTAACAAAAGTGGAACTTTGTGTGGCGTTTAACCACGACGTGACGAATGACTTTTCGGAGGCTGTATCATGTTCAGGAAGTACGTCGAGATGATACTATTTTGGAGACAATAGAGGCTTATTATCTGCAGTAGTTGTTTTGCGTATGCTTGGGCCCGGAAGCAGGTCGGATATTCAGCTCGTCATGGCGATCCCTCTACGGAATCACCTTTCCGACGAAGACTGGATACCCGAAAGGACCGCTGTCTCTCGTCTATACCCCTGCCCAAACGGTGCTTCGGATGTCCCTGTCGAGCGCGTGAGGACCGAGTCACAATTCTAATTCTCGCGAATCTTAGCTCTAAATTCGATCATCAACGTGCCAGGGCGCCAGACCACGCTATATAGCGAAATACTACGCGATGATGACCCCATTTTAAGCATAAGGTCGGAAGTCAGGTGAGGATAGACTACTGCACGTTTTACTTCGTACAAACTAACCTTTGGACGGAAAATACTGAGAGATCCGAAGGCCGCTTTGGAACCGGAAAGGAACAAGCACTTGAGAAACTGATTCCGTCATTTGTTTCCAACAGAATCTCCAGAAGTGACATCTCGATGACTCAGTTCACTTGCCTTTAACGTCTTTCAGGAAACATGCATAAAAAGGTTAGCTTTCGCTACCACCAAAACTTCCCATCTTAAACTGCCCTGAATCAGAATGAGCGGAGGTTCCGATGCCATGGTTTCTTCGGACCCACCACCACCTCATTACTCTTGTCTTCCCTCGCAGGGAGAGGCTATCATCGACCATTCTCCTCGATTGGGCCCTCAGATTCCCAGCGGAACGTTTTTGAAGCATCGAGGAAACATTACTGTCGTATTGACAGAGCAAGAGGATGATATTGCTACTCCGTCATATGGTCGAGGAGGGAACATTCAAGGTGGCATACTACTGGAGAGACCTGAAGATGTCTCTCAAGTAAAATTAAGGGTGAGTTTACTTTCGGTCCATTTCCATGCCTCATGCCCTCCTCGAAGATAGAAGGAAAATTGGATTTTATGGGTTCCTCTAGTGGTTCACGGTCGTTTTCTACTCTTTCCCGCAGTATTACCCTATGGGACTGTGAACGGGCAGAAAATGCGACGTGCTCTAATTCCTTGCCCTTTTCTTTATCCCTACCGCTCAGGTTTGAAGACAGCGGTCTGAGTTATCCCCTCCCGCCTAGTTTTCACTACTATCATTCTGGAGTTCCTGGCCTACTGATCACTTCGGTCTATACTCTTGTTGTCTCTGTAGCTTGCGCCCGCCGCCCGAGACTTCTGCTTCGCAACAAAGTAGAAACGTAAGTATTAAGTTCCCATGTCCGTCATACGTCGAGTTTTCATTGATACTCTGTAGTTTTCGTATTCTGTTTACATATTTCCCTAGAACTCGGCCAGAACGACCGACGTTATCCATTCCTCTCTTCTCTAGCATCAAATCGTCTCCCGAAGAATGGACGCAAACCCTTGTAACTGTGAAAACAAAGGTCAACGCAAGAGTTTGCCCAGTTCAATGCAACGTAGGTGGCACCCATATTGATAATTGCCGTTCGCGACCTGACACGACTACCTTCCCAGTTATTTGTACCGTCTGTCCAGACATTCGCCATCTCCGATATTATCCCCATCCACGTGCAATTAAGCGGTCCACTCGCGTCGCTCCAAAAGCTTTTCTCTACTCTCCCGCGTCCTTCGGGAGTACAAGACGTTCTTAGCATTTCTATCTGTCGACAAATCTCAGTTACAGTCCGTGGAATACGTTCATACCAAACTACGAAGATCGGTGAAGGAAAGCTTCGCTCTGTACCACCGTATCCGAGGAGCTGTCGCTATCCATGCGGTGGTGGTACTAGCCAAGATGATCACTTAGACTGGGAAGGTGAAGCGAAGTGCACTGAATCAAATGTTACAGTGGGCGGATTCAGCGCTGCAGGGGCGTCGGTGAAGGCATGCTATATTTGTTCCCAAAACAACCGTGCCCTGACGATACACAGGATTACATTGTGATTTCGCTAAAACCTCCTTCTGAGTCACCCTTCCTTGCCACGGAAGGCTGCATTCCGATCCTGCTCGTCACAGACACTTGGGCAAACGCTCCGAATGACAACTGAATTTGGTTCACTTTACTACTCGTACAAAATTGTAGTTTATGTTTTGCTAGGATTTACCATGGTGTACCTGGGGGGAACACCATTGGGGTAGATACTTCCTTGCGTTTGTTGGCGCCACATAAGAGCTCGACGAAGGTCAAAGCGAACGGGAATGTGGTGCCTTTATTATGGTAGTCAATGCCGGCTGCGGGAGATGTCAATGGCCTTTACTTACCTGGACCACGACTAATGGGGTGTGTGATTTGCGAGTCTAGAAGCTAGTATAACGTATATGCTTACCTAGTTACTAAGTTTCCCGAGACGACAACTGGCTCCTCAGAATAGTTGAAGTCTGTGGTGTAATAATGATCAATTCGTAATGTTCGATAGATTAAACACTGATTCTGACTTGCAACGAGCTGGTCTTTCACCCCAGGATGGGACGTTAAGGGTTGTTTGTTAAGGCCTGACCTTAACGCAGCGATACTACCTGGAGTAAAACCTTAGATGGCTGATATGGCCATACCGAAACATCCTACCTGCACAAACCATTCCCACATACTTCTTTTCGTCTAGATATTTCCTCACAAGAACTTGAACCTCTTTGGAATTAGATATGGTGTCTGCCCCTTTTGCGCCCCCAGGAATAATAAGTGCATCGTACTTGTCCTGGTTGAGTGAACCTATCAATCAGCTTTATACCATCAATGTCGAGAGCCCAAACGCACTGGTCCACAGACGCTGCTTTCGAAGTATAGATCAGGCAAGATACGGATCCCGCGGGATCCCTTAGCAGCTGGAGGACTGGCAGAACTTGCAAGATTATCTTTTGTGATTTCGGGTACAAAAGCGGATTCACAGGCGATTCCCGCCCTGACGAAGGTATCGTACGTGATAGTACTAAGAATTTGTTAGTTCCTGGGCATGATGTGACTGTAGTATAACAGTCCACATACAATTCCATCTCCTCCGTTCCATCAGCTATCAGTATGAGAGCAGAAGGCATATCGGGACAATGTTGCGCTGGTGGTGGTATGTAACAGAGCAGTATGATCGACGTCATCGTCAAACGGTATCACGGCGCCCCGGACCGACGTCGTGCAAAGGAAAGTACTAGATTTCGTGGCTCATCACGGTTTATATAGTATTAGTGTAAGTAACAATATATTCAAATGAGGGCGTGGCTTCTACTATGGCTGGGCTCATGTGCGAACGACTAAGAATGGTTCGGGAATATCAGGACTTTCGTACTTCGACAGATAGCGTCGTGTATGCAGGCATCCAGAAGAATCGATCTCAATGCTTCGCTCAACCTTGGAAAGCTGATGAACATACGTCGAGCACATAACGGAGAACCATGAATTACCTGCCAAACTTTGGCATTGCATCCTATCTGTGTTAATGATGTGCTGCAGTGCTGTACGAGCTGAAGGGCTTCAGAAGGTAAGAGAACAGGCAATGATTCCTCATGGGCTTCGATAGGATAGTTGATGTGCAGAGCTTTCAGTTTTGCAGCCATCGGAAGACATGACTGAAGGGCAACCTGCAAGATGGTTCGTCAACGACTCAAAGCAGGAGGTCAAGGCATAGTATCAAGAATTACCAATGACTCTTGTTCGACAACGACAAAGAGCTGCTCCAGGTTGGGGCACCTTCGGCATATGTCTTCTATAGATTCCAGTCTGACGAGCATCCGATGAACCGAAAATCGCGTCAAGCGCGTTCCGTGCGTATTGATTATCTCCCTCCAAAAATCGCAAGTCATCGGTGACTCAAAAAATGCACCAGTAGAATATATCTGGAAGACCTCGAGAGGCGACGAGGTCAGGAACTGTAGCACATCTGCCATCCATGTCTGTAGATGCATCTGTTGGTTTATAGTAAGAGTTATTGACCGTAGCTGATGAAGAACAGGTGACCGAGAACACAATCGTGCGAGTTCATGCATATCCTGCATTTTGTTAGTGAGAACGGGGCAGGATTCAGCATGAAGACTTACAAACCTCGGGGACAATCCTTCGAGGCCAAGACCGTATATGGATGGATTGACAGAGAGTATGGACCATATACCGTGATGAGAGACTTTGGGGCAGCCGGTGATATAAAAGTATTGCAAGCTCTGAAGATCGGCCGCCAACGACTCTAGGACGGTGTCCGTTATGACAGGCGATGACTAAACAATATAAGGCGCCATATGGACAAGATAACGAAGAGAATACCTTGCATATAAAAGTCAAACTGTGAAGACTCTTGCCCGTAACAGACATCCAGGATGGCAACATGGCAACAACAGATGAGCTGGGCATAATCAGAGATATTCGTCCAAGTTTGTTGAAAGATCTCAAGATATTTGCATCATAATTGCCATCGTTGTGACCATTGATTTCCAGTTCATGTAGTTCCGTGGAACAGAGGAATGCCTCTAGTATTTCGGAATTCAGAGAGCCGTCGCGGGTCCAAGTACAGGACCTCAGATTGATGCAGTTCCTGACACCGGAAATAACCACTTCCAATATATCAATGCCGCCATGAGGAAGGGCCTTCGGGAAGTCGCGAATCTCTACGAAGGAGTAAGACTGGTCATGCCCAAATCGCGAGATATACTGACCGAGTCGACGAACATATTGAGCAAGGCGCGGATATCGAGACAGGGTACCAAACAGCTGGATCACCTGTACAAAAGTTGGATTGAATTATTAGTCTTGGATCAAGGACAAGACTGTCGCTCTCACTTTTGTCTTCCCATGTTTATGCCAGGAATATATGGAAATGCGCTCATATAATATTGGAGCAGCGAATTGGTAGAAGATCTTATTAACACGACATGTGAGAGCCAAATGATGGGTATTCTGAAGGTGACAGAGGACCAAAGGGAGGATGTCCAGGGGTAAATCTAAGAAATGCATGTTAAGGCAAAACTTGGAGGCAGATGCAACGGCCCGTTGACCGAAACATTGTGTTGACCAAGGTCGTCCAGTCCAAACATCCGAAAGAGGAAGTTCGGCGCTCAAAGACTTGAACTTGTACATTCACCCTTCACTTCCCACTGTTATCATGTCGGACCTAGACGAACACGAACACATGCAAAACGACGCCGAAGACATAATGCATGATGAAGAGGAAGAAGAAGTTCAAAGTGAAGCCGAACACAGCAAGCCGAGACGGCGTCATTATGATGAAGACGAGGACGAAGAGGACGAGGACGATGAGGAAGAAGAGGAAGAGGAAGCATCAGGTAGAAAACCAAAGAAGCGCAAGGTGTGTCTTTGTACTGCAATAGTATTGCAGCAGAGAAAATTTGACTTCGTGTGCAGAGAAAGCAAGGCGCAAGCCGTTTCATTGATCTCGAAGCTGAGGTCAGTGATGAGGATGAAGGCGAAGAGGACGACGAAGACTATGGAGGCGGTGAGCATGTCCTCTGGCTGACTCTGAACTGTGTTCATTTCCTTCCAGATGGTTTCATTGAACATGTGGACGGCGGCATCGACGAGGATGTGGGCAGGGCACATCATGCCCGACTTGACAGCAAAACTTTCGATGGAGAGGATAGAACCGCCGAAGAGATTGCGACGGACCTTAAGCATCGCTATGGTGGTCGAAATGCGGTTCGCTACAGTGGTGACATGAATGAGATCCCTCAACGACTTCTCATGCCTTCCGTGCACGATGCTAGTCTGTGGCAGGTCAAGGTCAAGGTATGGCCAAATATTGGTGTATGTAGCATAGCTCTTATTTCGTTGCTAGCCTGGTCGTGAACGCGACATTGTGTTCACTCTCATGCGAAAGTTCATCGACGTCGAGTTCACCGCTCGACCGCTGCAAATTTTGTCAGCTTTTGAACGTGATACTCTACCTGGGATGATATATGTCGAAGCTCGGAGCTCCAAGCAAGTGAAAGACGCAATGAAAGGCCTTAATGGCGCCTATAACGTCAAAGTGAACCTTGTCCCGATCGAAGAAATGGCTTCTTTATTGCAAATCAGGAAAAAGGAGCTCACAGTGACACCGGGAAGCTGGGTTCGCATCAGGCGAGGAAAATATCTGGGAGACCTCGCCCAGGTCGTGGACGTTACGGAAAATGGAGAGGATGTTGGCCTAAAGTTCATTCCCCGTATAGATCTGAACCCGCGAGATGACGGTTCGCTGGATGCTCTTGGTAAAAAGCGGAAGAAAGGCTCTACCGCAGCTGGAACCATGCGCCCTCCGCAGAAGCTGTTCAACTTCGAGGAAGTCGTGAAAGTTTACGGACGACAAGCAGTGGCCAAGCGAAATCAAGCCTACGTATTCCAGGGTGATACCTACAAGGATGGATTCATCGAGAAGGACTTCAAGCTGAACGCTTTATCACTGGATGATGTCAATCCAACTTTGGACGAGATCACCCAATTCTCGCGTAGACAGGACGGTCTGGGGGGTGAAAACCCGGTCGACTTGTCTATCATCGCAGAGGCCTCCCGGAAAGCAGCTGTCTCTGTGCTGCAGCCTGGTGATCATGTTGAGGTGTTTGAAGGCGAGCAGGCCGGTGTCCACGGTACTGTTGAAGAGGTGTCAGGCGACGTTGTGACTATTACTGCCGTTGGTGTCGACATCGAAGGCCAAAAAGTTGATATTCCTGCGAGGAGTGTCAGGAAACGATTCAAACCTGGAGACCATGTCAAGGTGATGACTGGAAAGAATGCTGACGAAACTGGACTGGTGGTGGCCGTTGCAGATAATATTGTCACCTTCTTGTCTGACATGTCAATGCAAGAGGTATGTCTGAAGTAATTCATTTTGTCGGTTTATCCAATACATTTTCAGGTTTCTGTATTCTCAAAAGACCTTCGCGAAGCTGCAGAAGTCGGTTCTGGTACCAACATTGTGGGAGATTACGAGCTGCATGATCTTGTTCAGCTTGAGTACGTCGTCTTTTCGAGCCCTCTGTCAAAATTTTGATCTTTCAACAGCCTCCAAACTGTAGGCGTTATTTTCAAGACCGATAGAGATTCGTTCCGGGTTCTGGATCAAAACGGCCAAGTTCGAATTGTCCAGCCTCGTCAGATTACAATGAGGCGAGATTCTCGGCGTGCCATTGCCACAGATCATGATGGCCATGAACTGCGTGTAGAGGACAACGTTAAAGAAGTAGATGGCGAAGTGTGTTCTTTATCGCGTTCTCCTCATTCATCAAGCTTTAATATATGTATAGGGTCGCAAAGGACAAGTTCTACACATCCATCAGTCATTCTTTGCTTTCCTCTACAATCGTGAAATATCCGAGAATGGAGGGGTATTTGTCACGCGCGCTAGGTCATTGGTATCACTGGCACCAAAATCCAGTGTCTTCCCCAAGCCAGGAGCAGATTTATCCAAGATGAATCCCGCTCTTGCCCTCCACCCAGGTGGAATGGCCGGTTCCAGCATTGGGCGGGGGCCCCGGGACCGTATGATTGGAACTATTGTACAGATTACCCGAGGTCCTCATAAGGGTTACGTTGGAACCATTAAGGATACCAACGGTCCAATCGCTCGCGTTGAACTAAATACCAACAACAAAGTTGTGACGATCGAGAAGACGAAGCTTGTGGAGCGAATGTGAGTATAGTTCTTCCATGATGATAGTACTTATCAACATCTATCATGATCCAGTACTCCTGGTTCCAATCGTTCATTTGACCGACTTAAAGCTATGGGCCCACCAGGCGAACCAGGTAAGTCTTGGGGAACCCGATCAGTAAATCCGTACGCGTCAGGAGGAAGCACGCCTACTTGGGGTGCTGGTGGTCGGACACCTGCGTGGGGCGGGGGCGGTCGTACTCCCAATCCTTCATCGGATTCTCGTACGCCAGCCTGGAATGCATCATCACGGACACCTAACCCTTATGCCAACAATGCACAAACTCCGGCATGGAATGTATCTTCGCGGACTCCAAACCCGTATGCCGATGGAGGCAAGACACCAGCGTGGAACGTCAGTTCACGGACTCCAAACCCGTACGCTAGCAACAATGGAGGTGCTACACCTGCGAGGAATACTTGGGGGGGTGCAACCCCTGGAAGAAATGCTTGGGATACAAGTACTGGATGGGGCGATAGTTGGGTGGGTACTTTGATTATGACCAGCGTTAATTAGTGTTTAACCTGTATCAAAGAATGCCGCGCCTACACCAGCTGCGGCAACTTCACCTGCATATGCTGCACCGACACCCGGACCTGGAACTTACGATGTTGCTACACCGTTTAGCTACGGGACGGGCGCTATGTCAGCACAAACGCCCGCCTCGGCGCCGACACCCGCTGCAGCAGGATGGCGAGAGGAGGATCCAGAGGGTGCGTTCATTTCTACGCTAGGAAGACATTGACTGTAACATTTTGTAGGCCTTTCTGAGGAATGGCTCCTTGACAGCGCCTTGAGTAATGTCTTGCAGCGTATCAAGATACGTATTGAAGGGTCACGCAATGACAATTACCTGGATGGGAAGTACGAAGGGCTAACCGGTCGGGTGATGGCTGCGACACGGGTAGGAGCGAACATGGAGCAAACAGCAATGATTGCCTTCGATAATGGAGACCAGCGATCGATATTGATGAAATATGTTGTTCCTATGCAGCCTAGTGGTCTAGATGGAGAGAATGGGGTTTTACTGGATGGCCCGTATAAAGGCCAGGAGGCACGGGTGAGGACATTGAGCGAAGATGGCATGTTAACTTGTCAGGGGTATTTTGGTTTTGCGGAAATTTCACAAGATAAGTTTGCCATCTTGACAGCTGCTCCTGCATAGCTGCTAGTTATCATTGTAGTCTGTACTTTTTACTTCAGTATATGTCATGTAATGGATCCTTTGGTTCAACCAGACTTCAGGAGACTTCCTACCTGCGCCGTGGCGCTGGCCCCAAACCGACTTTTCGAAACATTTGACTATCTGTCTGAGACCTCGATCTGATATGTAAATGGTTCCTCCCAGTTGGCGTTGAGAATCAGCACGAAGAGCCCTTTCCAACCTATGCATTACTTTTGAGAGGGCGATGAATGATGACAGCTATAATAAGCAACCAAGAAGGGCGCTGAGCCTGAAGTCAGAACGGAGCTGACCGTTGAGACAGACCTGAAATCTCCAACTAATGAATAGCGTAATGTGCTAATTCAGTTTGAATTTCTTCCGATTCCTCTATGGTATTTGACCACGTTCATAATCAATTAACACATGCGTCTTTGGGTAGAGTCACGCACTGCACTTTAGCAATCGACTGTCAGCTCCTTAGTGTCATCGTAGTCCATAGTGCATCGTCATAAATAGTATCTTATACAACTGTTCTATTCCATTATACTAATATCAATGTCCGTAAGCTGGCCCTTGTCCCGGAGGCGGGTACCCGTAAGGCTGAGAGGGCGGAAGGAATCCTTGATATTGCTGCTGCTGCTGACCATTCCCAGTTTGATATGATAACGGTGCGGGCGGTGGCGGCATCCACTGGGATGGGTTCTGGTACTGTAGCCGCTGAGGAGCTGGTGGTATCGACATATGTCGAGAGGGTGAACTTGTTTGATACTGACTTGGAGGTGGACGCGGTGGTGCAGATGGGGTGGACATGCCAAACCTACCAAGATCGGCATAAGGGTCATTCTGTTGCGCGGGAGGCGAAGACGAATATGACTGTTGAGGTTGTGGGGGAGGGGGAGGGGGAGGCAGATAAGAAGATGACGATAGCTGTGGCGGCAGCGGCGGTGGCGGTAGTGAAGATAATTTAGATAAGGGTGGGAGAGGCGGGGGAGGGGAAGGAGTGTACATAGATGATGGTGGTGGCGGGGGATGAGACGAAGTAGCAAAGTTGTATGATGAAGGCGAATATGATTGTCGTGAGGAAGACGACATATTCTGCCATGAACGGTCGGCAGGAGTGGGAGAAGATCCTCGTACACTCATGGAGGAGAATGCCGAGCTGAGGTCTCCCGACGTAGGTGGAGGCGGCAGGGGAGGCTTTGCAGCTAAATGTGGACGCGACAAGGATGCAGAGGAAAGCCGTTTCTCCACCTCGATTTGAGAGACTAGATTGTCTTTCTCAGCGACTCTGCCGGAGATAAAGGACTTGACGTTGTCGTGGAGGCTTTTAGTCAAGCCTGTCAGGTCATTATAAAATTGCAACCCTTTACTGTTGTGATAAATTAGTACGAAGATGAACGAAAAAAAGTCAGTGATACGCACGCCAAACCATCTCGGACTTCCATGTACACATCTCGAACTTGAGAGAAGCGCCGGACTGTGTCCTTTTTAAGCTTTTCTCTTTCGTCCCATTTACGAGCTCCAGGACCACGACCCGCGAGATCCTTCAGACTTTTCCATAGCGTCGTGATCTCTTGCAAAGCAAGGGCCTGGTGTTGCAGCGTCGCTTCTAAGCGCTGCTCATATGGACGAAACTTCTCTAATTCTGCGGCGAACAAAGTCGGCTCTACTCCAGTATTACGTCGGTTGAGTAAAAGAAGATGCGAAACATCGTCACTTTGGACCTACAGAAAGATAAGAGCGTGTGTCATTCTCAATCAGAACACTGCATACCTTTTCCTTAAGGTCCTTCAAAACTTCATTTCTTTCTCTGGCAATCTTGTTAAGTCGTCCCATTCGTTCTTCGATCTCTGTTATCAAGTTGCCAATTTTCGCACGTTCTTGTGCATCGCTCCCTTCGTTCGGGTCCAGATCCAGAAGATTCTCGGTGCCGTTTCCAGCACGTTCAGTACTAGCCCTGAACACATCTTCCAACTGAGGGCTTAAGAGAAGCCCAATGTCACCTTTTACCGACTGCCACATCATCGCGACCTGTTGATCCGAAGGCGCAGCTGCGTCCAGAGTGGTGAAATGAGATTTGAGATCTTGTCTATAGGACTTCCCCACACCCGCCGACGGTTCTTGCGTCCACAAATGCTCGTACTTCACCCTCATCATCTCACAATTCCGTGATTCAGTGTCCAACTCCTGCGAGATGGTCTCCAGTTGCTGTTGTACACCATTCTTGAGCTGTGAAATCTGCGCCATGAGGGTTTCGACGCCTTCTCTCTCTTCAATCAAGGAGATATCGTCTTTCCACCTTCTCACATCCACCGGAATTTCATCCTCTCCACCAAGCCCGCCTTCTGCCATCGCCCTGAACCTGGTCAAACCATCCTTTATGCCCAAGCCATCCAACACACTCCGAACTTCACCTTCAGCACCTTCAGCCTTCTCCACCTCGCTTCGAACGAGTTTCGCCTTCTCTTCCGAATACACACTAGCACTTTCATGCACACTCAAAGGGACGAGCCGCAAGAATAAGTCTTGCCCTATCGTCTTCTGCACCTCGGGGCTGCCATAAACCTCTTGGATTGGTATGGGATTAGCCACAACAATCTTGTCGATTGCTGGGAGTGCTTCAGGTGCAGGCAACACGGCGTTGTATATGAGATCGTTCTCGCGCTGTGCCTCGGACCTCCGGTCCGAGCAGATAGCAAGGTGGGCTTTCATGCGGTCTTGTAGTGCAGTGCTGGCGTCTGCAGGAAGAGTAGGCGACATCGTTGATGTGAATAAAGACGAGGAGGTCCGGGAAGCCTCCTTTGCCAAACTTTCGGAAAGATTGAAGCGTACCAGCGCGTCGCCGTGCTTTCCAGCGGCATTGTCAGCCAGTCCACGGTAATAGTGGGACAAGGAAGTAAAATATTTGGCTTTCACCTGGACATTCAAATTAGTTTCTACGAATATTGAAAAGCCATCTGACTAGGCCTCCAGGATATTTTCGGTCGCGACAAGGAACATCCTGGACCCAGTCAGATGGGGCGAGGAGACATACCTGAAGGAGAGTCACCCAATTTCGATCAAAAATACCCTTTCCCATGAATTCCTTGACTTCTTCCGTCAACGAATTATACATTGAGGCTGCCTGAGCTCCAACTTTGGACACCAAAACAATGCCTTTTTTCTCGTCAGTACACTTTTCAAAGAACACCTCTGTTGCTTGAGCTAGGATGAGGCTGACAAGGAATTTGATGACCTCTCGACTCAGATCAGTCGACGGCGCGTGGAGAAAGTTCTCGTTGATATACGTTAGCATCCCCGCGCATGCCTTGAAGTAGTAAAATGCACGTTTGAGACCCTCCGGATCAGATCTGCTCTGCGATGCAGCGATAGCTGAATGTGTCCCAGCTATCTGGAATAGTATCGATGCCTTCTCGTACGCGATAGATGTCTGTGTCGTTAATTTGTTCGTAAATGCGTCTCTCCAAGGGAAGTTGACTTTGATTTCTGAGAACCGGAGCTCGAGAAGCTCGAGCTGACCAAAGTACTTGTATAAAAGGTCGCGAGCTGGATGTTGTGAGTAAGCTGTACAACGGCGCTAAAGGTGAGATACACACCAGTCGTATCACTACCTGCACCCCGTACAGCGTCTTGGCGGCATCTCTGTAGCGCTGCGCACTCAGCGGCATAGCTATCTGGGTTCTCTCCGTAAGAGTGGGCGATGAGGGAGCGAATGGGCGTCGTCCAGTCGACTTCTTCTGTCGACTTCTTGGGAATAGATACCATTGGCGATTGATTAGCCATCTTGGGGGTCGTTGGCAAGAGTATAGACTCTGCAGTACTGGATATTTAAGTTGAAGAGTACTGCGAGCTGCGGAGGCGATTGTTGGTAGATAATGGTCTGGTAGAAAGGACGTCACAGGCCCGCTTTAGGCAGTCTCTCTCTTGACATCCATGTCGTCAACAAACAAGCCTGTATCCAGCGAAGATATTCTTGGTCAAAAGGCAGGCAGAACTTTTCTTTCCAAAAGAACAAATTGCTCATATTTTTCCTGCAGTATGACCGCTGCTGTACGTCCTGTCTCAATCTATGTTGACTTTGCCATCCTGACGGGAACCCGCGGAAACAGTTGCGGATCTCTTGGTGAAAGCGTGCGTATCCTTCTTGTGCTTGAAGGGTATTTTCGATACTTACAATGCATGTACGCAGTGGCGTAGGCTTCAGCGTGGGCGTCGTTGCCTCTGTCATATTATTCCGACGTCGGTGTACTAGCAAGCTCTGCCTTTGCTCTTCCTGATATGTTTGATTCCTATTAGGACGTACATGGCCCATCGCACTATCTACAGGCTTTGGCGCAGGTGCTGCCTATGCTGACTGCGACCGCTCCTTCAACCCTGCAAGAATACCCGGCACGCGCATCATCACTTCCAAGGAGGAGCTAAAATAGAGATCTTGACGAGAGTCAGACACCAGCTATACTTTTTGTTATAAAGGCGTCGGTCAGTAATCATCTATCACACAAGCACAAGCAACATTCCTGCACCTTCAATCATTATCGGAAGCGTTATGTTCTATTGCCTTTGTTCCCTGCTCCGGCTTTGTGCCATTGTCTCCGTCTTCGTGACAGAAATTGTTCTCTGAGGCTCTCCCAAGACTAAACGCTTGTATAAAACAACTACACAGGAAATCTAAGGATTTGCTGACAGGTTGAGAAAATGGCTAACGAACAGGAAGTCACCCCTATTAGGGGAACTAAAGCGAGTATTCGAGCCGCTTGACGGCCAGTGATTGGCAGTTCTTTTGGTATCTTTCTTTTTGCCATGAGTGGCGCAGAGGAGCGACGTCGACGCGTTGGCTTGAACGCGACTTTTTCCGAGTGTTATGCGTGACGTTATGCCGAAATGCGTGACAGTCTACGAACCGCTTGACCACCTGGTCCGTCAAATTTCCCTTCTCGTCATTTTTTGTCCATGAACTAATAATTTTCTAAGATGACATTGATTTTGTGGATACTCAACAGGTCAACAACCCTTCAAAGCGCGTTTTGAAACGTCCACTTGTCTATCTCTTTACAGCCAGCACACCACCGCCCTTGACCATACATGCACGATGCCTTATCCCAGGCCAGCCTAGTTCTTGTACAAACTGAAAAACATTGGCATGGCGCAATGATCGCCCAGCTTTACATTGGCCTGAAACTATACTCATCTATCCCAATTTCGCTAGGCTTTTCTCGTCATTTTTGGATAATCAGTTCGTCCATTATCTTGATCACGAACGATAAGGACGGCTCTTTCCGGCTTTCTGTTACTTCCAGTGGTGCAACGAACTTTATTGAATATTCTCACTTGCGTAAACTCGTGCCGTCATTGTGTGGTCTCGGTGCATATTTATTCATCTTCTAGTCTCATCTTGGTCTACGACCAGACCACTGTTATTCTGTACTAGACCACGGGATATCAGCAGACTTTCGTCACAAAAAGTACGTTTGCGCTTAGGACCGTGAGAGTGGATTCTTAGGGTTCGCCACACGCGGCCATTTGCTCGCTATCCATCATGTCCGAGCAACCAACGAACGTCAGTTAAATTCCATTTTCTTATCCTTTATTGATTTGTCTTTCAGAGGGATCAAGCCGAACTACATGCGGAACTCTATGCGGCCTTGGAGGAGCTGCGAGTAAGTAGACGACGTTATCCAATCAATCGTTTACCCTTGCACCCTTTTAGACCATCCGGATAGCACAGCTCGCCTATGTCGATCAACAGCGCGAGATGACGAGATATTTTACGGAGTTGAATGTATGGCTTGAGGGGCAGGTTCGGCAGCGTCAAAATGACATACAGGCGCTCAAAAATCAAGTTGACGGGGTAAGAGAGCAAGTTCGCTCGTGGAGATTGACCAACGGCGTGATGTGCTTTTCCTCATGCTCTGAAAACGGGATTGTGGCTAATAGGTCGGATTTCATGACGGATCCAAGCATGGACCGAATAACTGACACACCTTCCCGCAGTTCATTCGCTTGAAAGACTTTGCCTAGCATTTTTCCGAAATTTTTGGTGGCCGCCTTTTAAAAAAGACGTCTTGAACCAGTCCAGGGGGTCCAGGCAGCAATGATCGCGATCAGCACACGTATTATTCCGACCGTCAACCACACAAATCCGTCTCTGCGTGGAATGAATGTTGGCTAGGGGTGGCGTTGCCTGAATGCTTTTCAGTCAAATACCAGCCATATAATGACTTATTCCATAGTTGTATACAGAAATATGGTGTACGCGAATTCCGGAGTGATAGAGCAAGAATTGATCTATAAAAAAAGAAACGGTACGATAAGGCCGATCTAAGCTAGATCTGGTAAACACAACATGGGCGCTCATATTTGGTCAAGTACTCCTTTTCGCTCCTTTTCCTTAGAAATCCAACTTGTTTCCGTCCTCCTCTCATCATGGCTCCCGTCCAAGTCAAGAAAATCTGCTGCAGTACGTCCATATACTACATGTTCTCGCCGTGCTTCTTGCTGAATGTTGCTTAGTCGGTGCTGGATACGTTGGTACGGACACGTTTGTCCGTTTTCCAGGGGATCACTAATACTCGCCTAGGTGGACCAACATGCGCCGTCATCGCACTGAAGTGCCCGCAGATCCAGGTCACCATCGTTGACCTCAACCAGCAGCGTATCGATGCGTGGAACAGTCCTGGTTTTGACATTCCTATTTACGAGCCAGGCCTTGTCGACGTTGTGCGCCAGTGTCGAGGCCGCAACCTCTTTTTCTCGACGGACGTCACCAAGGGCATCCAGGAGGCTGATCTCATCTTCGTCAGTGTCAATACGCCGACAAAGAAGAGCGGTGTTGGAGCTGGATTCGCAGCTGACCTCAAGTGCGCTCTTTCTTGCCCTTTCTCTGCTCAGTGCCTCACGTAAATGCAGCTATGTTGAGCTCGCGACGCGCCAAATCGCCGCAGTTGCTACATCATCGAAGATCGTCGTAGAGAAGTCCACTGTCCCGTGTCGCACGGCCGAGTCTATGCGCACGATTCTCGAGGCCAACTCCAAGCCCAATTGCCGCTTCGATATCCTCTCTAACCCCGAATTCTTGGCAGAGGGCACTGCGATTACGGATCTTTTCAGTCCTGACCGTGTCCTCATCGGTTCTCTCCAGACACCGGAAGGCAGGGATGCTTGTGAGTCACTTACACAAGTGTACGCCAACTGGGTGCCGAAGGATCGCATTCTCAACGTCGGCCTGTGGTCTTCTGAGCTTTCTAAGCTCGCTGCCAACGCTATGCTCGCTCAGCGTATCTCTTCCATCAACGCCCTCTCCGCCATTTGTGAGGCTACTGGCGCCAACATCGATGAAGTCGCTCACGCCGTTGGGTACGATTCACGTGTAGGCCCCAAGTTCCTCAAGGCGTCTGTTGGATTTGGTGGATCTTGTTTCCAGAAAGATATCTTAAACTTGGTATATCTCTCTGAGAGCTTGCACCTGCCGGAGGTCGCGGCCTATTGGCGTCAGGTGGTCGAGATGAATGAGTATCAGAAAGCAAGGTTCTCAAAGAGGGTCGTGGACACTTTGTTCAATACTATCACCGGAAAGGTGAGGATTATTTTCTCCTAACATTAGACAATGCTGACTTGACTGCCTCTTATAACAGAAAATTGCAGTTCTTGGCTTCGCATTCAAAGCCGATACTGGCGATACCCGTGAATCCGCAGCCATTACACTCATCAAAAATTTCCAGAATGAGAAGGCCAACGTCAGCATATACGATCCGCAAGTCTCGGAGTCGCAGATCTGGAGCGATTTGCAGGAGGTGAACCCTGGTGTATCGTTGGAAGCGAGTATGTCTTCGTTGCATCTCACCTTGTAAGAGAGAGCTCTGACCATCTGTTCCAGTCAAGAAGCAGGTTACAATATCCTCATCTGCTATTGAGGCATGCATGAATGCCGAGGCGGTGGTGATTGCGACTGAGTGGAATGAGTTCAAGTCCATCGCATGGGAGGAGGTGTACTCGCATATGAACAAGCCGGCGTTCGTGTTTGATGGACGGATGTTGGTGGATGCGGATAAGCTGAGGGAGATCGGATTCAAGGTTCGTTAGTTCTACTAGCTAGTGAATTGCGTGGCTAATATCTCGACAGGTGACTGTTATTGGTCGGGGTGCTGTTTAATTTTTATTTATTTAGAAGATTAGACGCCTAGACTCTCATGAACTTTCCGACTTGCCCTCTTTTTTAATACAGTCTACGAAAGCACATATATCGGTATAGGCAGGTCTAGACACCGATACTATATCCCACGTTTTCTCTTGGACTCCCTCGGATGGTAATGTGGGACCGTTTGTATTTAATTTTCAATTGCATGTTATCACACACTCTCATGCACCGTGCTTATAGCAGTTTTAAGTTTCATGTGAGATAATTTAGTGGTCTAAGGCTCTCGCTGATGTCTATTCCTTGATTTTCAGTGACTTCTAGGGTAAATTATAATCCTGATCGGTAAGTGAAAGCGAGACTAAGAGTTCTTTCGGATCCATAAGTGACGCGCAACACGACGCCTCTTGAGCATTGAATTTTTCTGGATACAAGTAATGGACTTTGGCCCATGACTCCTATGTCGGTATATCTGTTCTTTGCTCATGATGGTGGCCTCCCGAACCCACTCCTGTGCCGACGTCACGCTAGAATCACGACGGGTAGGTAGCCGAAGCGAGAGACTTTCTACCCGAGGAAGAAAACACAAAGACCAGTCAACGATTAGCTAAGGCCCGGTCCTTTGGACGCACGGAAAGAAGGCAGGACGTTTCTGTCCCGCCGGTGGAGCCTCCATCGAAACCTCGAGCCGACAAGATCACGCCAGTTGGAGGCATAAGTGGAGCAGGCAGAATGAAGGCGTTTAATACGGGCTCATTTTTGATGCAATGTACTATTAGGTCGCGTTGTATCTCCTGTGCATCCTTTCCAGTTATGTCCGAGAGACGCCCCAGACTGTTTTCAATGTTCATCCACGGCAGAAGCGATGGCCGCGAATATCCGGTGAACGAAGACAATACCTGCAGCTTTAGCCGCGAATGAACATCACATGCGGCCCATGGAGATTTCTCGGTTACTGACGACTACACACGATCAGTGTCCCAGTCAAAGTCTAATATCTACTCTTGCAGAGGTATGTTCTTTTCAGCGGTTTAAAAATACATTATAACATCATTGACACTGCCAACCGATGCTGTAGAAGGGAAACCCTCCATAACAGCGATCTTTGCATTTCCCTGCAGCGCCAAACAATGATGAGCCTCGAACTACAAGCAAATTCTGGCGGCTTCTTACCAAGTGTCGTGTATGATGAGTGATAGGTGGTAGGTCTTTCAAAGACTGGAGCAAGTATCGCGTCGAATCTCTTTCAAACTATCAATACCATCTGCCGTTGCGACAGCGTCAGTTAGATTCGTCTGTGGATACATGGAGATACTACCTTGGGCAAAGTCTGTATCCCTGGCGCAGTCGCTCTCCACCTCGTCTCTGGGCAATGCAAGACCATGAGACATCAAGGATCCGGCCAGGACAGCGGTCAAGAGGATGTGGATGATGCGGTTGAGTATCATGGCGATTTTGATTCCAGGCAAGCCTAGCAGCTCTGCTATTTATCCTTGAGCGCATGTCTCCGGTATGAATTCCACGGAACTTCTTCCTATGTCCGTATATTCTCACCAATATCCGGATTCAGGCATTTTGGTAAATTTCTTCAGAAAGCGGCGCTACAACCACCCTCATAATTTCAAGTAACTAGCACTGTTCCGTTTCAGTAGAATTATTTCTGCCCCTTGAAGTACCATATAAATCGTGCAAGAACTTTATTTACTATCAAACCTTGCACGCTGACATTGATATCAACACCATTTAAGTACTTACCTTCCGTGATGCACACGATTCGAACCTGACGACAGCTCTTGAAAACTTCTACGGCAGCTACCATCCATAATCTGATCTAGGAAGGACGAGAAGGTTTGTCGCCACGGTGCGATCAGGGGCTACTAGGATTCGGTCGGTATATACTAGTCGGCAGATTGCTTGTACCAAAGAACAGATTGTTATCTTAACTGCGGTCAAATAACTTGGCGCTCGATACGACATCGTCTGGACTCTGATGTGTGACAGATGGAATACCCCTTTTGCAAATGATTACGACTTCTCATTGTATGCTTTTGGTGGATCCGTTTTCGAAGCGGCTGGTAGCGTTTTCTACTGCTTTGATTCACGACCACATCTGAAGAGGGCAGCTATATTCGCAGCCACTCTGTTTCTACTCGGCGCTTAGTTTGAGAACCTTGTCAGCTGTACTTGTTACGATTGTGCGGCAACTTTTCCCCAAAGTCGTTTCCAAGGGTTCGTCTTCTTTTCACCGAGGTTTCTCGTTGGTGACTTCATGTTTCCATAGAATGACACCTGTAATTCAGTCATACCGACATAATGCCTTCAATACGAGCCTAACTACTAGGCAGAGTGCCTGGGCGCTCGCACTTTTCGGTGTTTCGATGTTCATTCTTTGGACGTCTTCCAAAGGTGGTCTGGAAAGGTCTATTTCAGAATATAACTCACATATGCCAACAGAACTGAGTAAGTATATTCCTGTTGTCAGTCAATCCTCGCGGTTAACTTACATCACGTTCTCCGCAGACGCACTTTCGTTTTCGGTTGAATTCGATGAGCCTGTAGCCATGCGCATTGTGGATTCTGCATATTATGACATCGACACCGAAGAAGGTGCTCAAGAATGGGCCCAATTACTACCTGCTCACGGTCACACCATTCACATTGTTGATGAATATGGTGTACCGCATGTCCACACCGTTTCTCTCTTCCATAGCCTCAAGTGCCTTGATATCTTTAGGCAGCAGTTCATCACCACTCCGGTCCAAACGCCGTCTCCCCCTTTGATCAGGCATTGCTTGCAATACCTTCGGCTCACCCTTCTTTGTCAACCCCATATCTGGCTTGAGCCCGTCCGTAACCTGGAAGGGCATGCCGTTCGAGATTATGATGCTGTATGCAGGGACTGGACCTTGATTTATAGTGAAGCAGAACGCAATCAGCGGTCATACAAAAATTGGGCGAAGATGAACTACAATTTCACTTCCGTATAGAGTCCACAGGAGTTTATAGCAACCTCCTGCCCATAACTTAGGCCGGAAGGTTGGATACATGCCTGACGGAGCAGCCGGTCCCTGTAGTATGGGAATTGGTTTCATTGGCTCTTCCATATTAGCGCCATGGAGTAACTTGATATTACAAAGCTTCCGACCTCATTATCTATCAGACCGACCCTTCTTGTTACCTGCGCATCGATTTATTCGATTTGGAATTTCTAAACGCAGCGTCCTCACGTACAGCACCCACGCTTTGCTTTCACCCCACAAGCATCTCTCGCCCCCAGAACAGAGTCTCGTCCATGTCATCATCAGCGCCTACATCGTCGGACAGGCCTGACTTTCCGGAAGACACACTCATCATGGAGCGGACCAATCTGATTGGTGATTGTCTTTCCCAAATCCTCTTCGGTAGTGATCCTTCGTTTCTTGACTAAGAGATACCGATCATTGATTTCCTGTCACCCCACATTTCTAGGTGCTATAGTAATAGTATTCCTACAGACTATCCATGCGCTCGTTTATCTCCCTCAGCGCCGAGGAGAGAAGAGGAATTGGTTCCTCATAACATACGCCTCTGTTTCGTTCACCTTCGCCACGACTTTCATCTCTGTGAACATGAAATGGTTACAACTCATGTTCATCGATCATCGTGACCATGCGGGCGGCCCAATTGGGTTCTCTATGACCCAGTATTCTCAGCCTGCTGTGGCCACCGCCAACGTGGTTGGTGTCATGTGCGGTTGGATGGCAGATGGATATCTCGTACGTGTCCCATGACAAGTGCTATAAACTCTACCTAACAACTCGATGACTATAGTTGTATCGTTGCTTGGTTATTTTCCACCTCAGGTTATACGTGATTACGCTTCCAATCCTAATTTACCTCGGAACACTAGGTAAGTATGCACCCTCACCTCGCCTTATTTGATTTAATCATCAACCTTGAAGCTATGGGATCGTTGTTCCTCTTCCAAGCCTTGCGACCTGGCGCGAGTCTATTCAGTCACCTCAGTGTGAACTTTGGCGTGCCATACTTCGCCATGACGGCTGGCCTTAATGTCTTGATCTCTGTACTCATCGCAGGGCGGTTGCTGATGTATCGTCGACAACTGAATCGCCTTTTTGGGCATGAATACGCTTCGGCAGCACCTTATGTCTCTGCAGCAGCCTTGATCATCGAAAGCTCATTCATATATGCCATCAATTCTATATGCTTTGTTGTACCCTATGGCCTAGGGAGCCATGTAGCGAGCATATTCTTGCCTCTGCAGGCTTTAGCTCCGGTACGCCATTTGTGTCCTTGCTATCTTGATTTGTTGACATATATCCTCAAAGGTGCTAGCCCCCATGCTCATCATGCTCCGTGTAGCACTCCGGCGAGCTTGGGATTCCAGGACACTGTCAGCATCCGTGTCCAGCCTTCAGTTCCAACACAGGTCTGCCCCGACTTTCCAAGAACAGGAAAAATCCCATCGGCACGATGAAGTCGATGGAATTCGTCTTCCAACAACGACTTCGAGTGGGAGCGACAGTGACGGAAGCGCACAAAACAGTCTCAAGCCATGAACCTGATATCCCGTATCTCTGTAATTTTTTTAGATTGGGTATAGGAAGGATTTGATCATCATGGTTCAGACTTGCACATGGTATTTGATGAACATGACAGCCAAAGAAGTCAAACCCATCACAAGATTTCTGATTTCCATTCTTCTTTAAGTTTCAGAGGCTATAAAAGCAGTGGGATTATGGTCGCCAATATTACACCTCCGAAGCGATGCCTATTACAGAGGGCACCATCCCATTTACAGTGAACGATGAAGCCTTTCACACATGGTACAAGATAGCAGGAGACATAACATCTTCTCAACGCCCTCCACTCATTGTTCTTCACGGTGGCCCTGGAGGCTCCCACGACTACATGCTTCCCCTTGTAGACCTCTCCACCAGAAATCCTTCTACCACTGTGATCTTTTACGACCAAATCGGGACTGGGCACTCTTCGCACATACACAACAAACCCTCCTCATTCTGGTCCATTGAGCTTTTCGTCATCGAGCTCGAAAACCTTATTGCCCACTTCTCCCTGACCGATAAGAGTTACGATCTGCTCGGGCAGTCATGGGGAGCACAACTCGGGGCCGAGTTCATCATACGCCGGCAGCCACGCGGCCTCAGACGGCTTATTCTCGCGAATGGCCTTGCCAGTGCAAAACTCCGGAACGAAGCGAGGTGGAAACTCATGGCAAAGCTTCCGGCCAAGGTGGGAGAGACCATCAAGAGGCACGAAAAGGAGGGGACGACGCTAGCTGAGGAGTACAAAGCGGCGTGGCGCGTCTTTTACGAGAATTACGCGTGCCGAATGAAGCCTATTCCTGCTGAAGTCATTCATACTATTGGGCAGACAGAAGATGACGATGGAGGAGCTATCGTTCTGGACAATATGTAAAAGCTATCCATTCAATCCCTGGGCTCTCTCTGATGTCAATATACCACAGGCGAAAGAATGTCCTTGAATTTGAATGGGATATCATCGATAAGATCCATCTCATCCGCGTCCCGACCCTGATCATCAATGGCGAATATGATTATATGACTGACGAAGTCTGCGCACCCTTCTTCTGGCGAATCAACAAGGTCAAATGGGTGAAATTTGCGCATTCCAGCCATATGCCTCAATGGGAGGAGAGGGAACGGTATATGGATGTTGTAGATGAATTTCTTGGCCAAGAGTAGGATTGGATGCTGTTCGAGGGTACTGCACAATGATACTTGGAAATCACGATTTGTTATGACTTCAATAACCATCAGTATTGTCCAACAATCGGAATCGGTCAGCCTAACCCCGGCCATAGAACGAAGACAGATAATTGCATCCTTGGGAAGTCGTACTTCCATCACCGCCCAGGGTAAATATCCGCTCATCATGGATCATATTTTATGATGAATATGCTTCTGCTTCTGGCATAGTTATACTTAGATAGTATCTGAATGCCCTAAGATTGAAGCGGGAACGGTAATAACCGAAAACAAATAGTTTGGCTGCCTCTCCGAAAATAAGGCTTTCGAGTAGCATCGAGTAAGGAAAGGACTCCATCTGAGACCGATGTTGCTGATGATGATTTTGTGGCAGGTTCAGCATTCGTTCTCCCACCATTATAAACGGTCGACGATGGCTGTGCGACCACTTCACGTATATGTCCTTTGGATCTTAACCGCTATTAACGTTGGTATAGTGCTATGGAGAAGTCGGCGATTCTTCCCGTACCCAGATAAATGGAAGGCTTTGGTTGGTGAGTCCGTAATCTCCTTTATCAAAGAGATCGAGTAGCTCACGGATAACAGATGATTATAGCTATATTGGTGGCGACTTTCCTCTCTATTACCCTCTCGTCGGTCCGCCCCTCGATGCAGACCCTGTCGCCTTGACATTCCGCGAATCCGTTCGTTTCGAATACAACAAGACCGACCAAGTCGCGTTTGATGAGTGGTACTCCATTCTCAAAGCCATGAACTTTGGTCGCGTTCGGTTGGGACCAGAGAACCGCATTTTTGTTCCCGTCCACTACCACGAAATGCATTGCGTTCGGATTCTGCATATCGCGCTGTTGAACCCGGCGCATGAAGGGATGCCGAAACATGTGAAGCATTGTTTAAATTACCTTCGACAGTGGTTGCTGTGTGAAGCGACGAACGCAGTGGAGAAGGGGGACTTTTTGGAGAAAGACTATGAGTCAGACGCCGACAGAGTGTGCGAAACTCGAATTTGCCAGGACTGGGAGAGAGTATATGCAGATATGAATGGGAACCACGAGAGATGGCTTGAGTTCAAAAAAGCGTGGACTTGAACGACAGATAGAGTAGGATACAAATAGTAGCCGAATGCCGGGAGTCCCAAGAGTGTTGACCGAGTAGGATTCATTATACACTGTCCTTCATGAAGCCAAAGCCACCGCTGTGTTCACAAATACCGACCTGGATGTAGGAAAGGGAAGCACAAAGAAAACCTCAAATAAACTGGTTGCTAGTCTTGTGTGACGGCCGACTTGAGGATAATACTAATACATGGATTGAAGGGATATATGTCCTGCAGCATACAATAATACCACGTACCCTAACGATGACTCATTCTGCTCCCTTCTTCTTCTTCTCTTCAACAAGCTCGACATTGTCAGCGGGAATACCTTTCAGCAACCCAACCTCATCTTCTATCATCTCGAGTATCTCACCACTCACGTCCCCTTGTACAACAATTTCATCCTGTCCTTGCGGGTTTTTCGTAACCGATGATCCCGTAGCGAACTTTGAGGCAAACTGTTTCGCAACTTTCTTCAGGTCAACACCGAAAGCTTCAAGGCCGTGAACAGATGTGACATGTTTCCGCTTATTCCGCTCGATCCGTTTAATGGTAATCTAGGAAAGATAATTGGATTTTATCGCTGTAGGTAAAATGAGCAATACGCACCTGCGATGCCATTTTCTTCTTCAGAGCAGCATCCGCCTTCGCCTCTGCTTTGGCCTCCTTCTTTGCCGTATCCTTCTCAAGTTTTTCCTGAGCCTGCAAGCTCAAAGTTCCAATCTTCGCTTGTAGCGCCTCTGTAGCCAGTCAGTATCATCATCCAAAAGTGAGATTATCCAGCCAACCATCGGAGTAGTATTTCTCGTACAGATCGGGATGCGCTTCGTGCAGCCATTCTTTACACCGCGTGAGGTGTTCTCCAAATTCGCAGTATTCTGGTGGATACGAGCATACTACATGATGGATTTGGGTGAGCAATTCAATGCGATGGAGCTAAAGGTGTAAAAGACCTGTGCAATACAAAACTTGGACTGGAGGCGTTGGCTCTACTGGCGGTGGAACATCTGCTTGGTCTGCAGGCACCGGTTGTGGAGAGGGCTCACGATTACGGTTTTTCTTGGGAGCCATGGAGGAAAGGTAAGTAGGTATCGATTACCAGCTGGCCCTAAATGTGGTCAGCTCCATGTGGATGTTCGGTCCGCTATCCGTTCGTATCTCATTATCTCAGCACGGTACCTTCAGGCACGCCGTTCTTGTCCATGATCTTTTATTCTGGAGCTCAGCGTTAGAAACAGTCACTTACTTGGATCACCTGTTAACGCTTCCTGTTCTTGCTCTTCTTCAATGTGTAAAGCCAATCATTTACGGCAGTACTACGACTCGGTCACAAGTTTTATTAGCCCAAACGAACATGATCAACTCGTTCCGTATTCTTTGGGTCAGGACAGAATCTTCAAAGCTATGCCCGCTATCAACACCCAAGAAATGGTTGATTGATATGAAATGTTTGGCACTTTCTGTCAAGGGTCTCCTCTTCCTCAGTCCGTATGTTTTGACATTACTTTATCAACTCTTACATCTTGAATCCTTAGGGAATATATAGGGCCTTCTGTGGCGAGCTTTATCGAGCTCGATCATCTTTTGGGTGGTACACGATCAAAATAAAAAGACATCGTTTACTCTTTCTACTGAAGTCTCTCGTATTCTTCTTGTGCACGTCAAGATAAACTGCTTCGATCCGAGCGACAAGGACTATTTGGAGGAATCAGAGTATCCGTATCCTCGACGAACAGTGGAGGTAAATCCACGATGACATACAGAAACTGTGCTTATACAGGTTCACTGTCTGAAAAGCTCTCCCATTCCATTGGGTCCTGAGATATCACCGTTTGTCCTATTCAAAGATAGTACTGTTACTTTTCTGGACCGACACATACAGGCCATAGGAGAGCCCGGATGAGGGCTGGGCTATATGATGCTACGTGACTGTCATCCTTGTGGATTCTGAACTGCAAGATAACAAAGCGGCGATTACGAAACGAGGTATCGGGGACCACATGCCACGGCTTTCTGAGGATAGGACAGTGCACCGGTGAAAATGGCGATTCAGTTTCGTAGGCGTATTAGGTCCGTGACATCGAGAAGCCTATCAGATGGTTCGTTCGGCCTTCTAAATTCTGTCGGTCAAATACGCGTGCTGCTTGGCGGTGATAATATATGTACCCTCGCCGACTTATGAATACCGATGGAATCAGAAATTCATACAGAACTTCTGCATCATAGTTTACACCATAGCCTCGGGCCAAGTTGAAGGCACTGCCGGCCTCCAAACCGAGAACTCCCTCTTTCTCCACTCATGTATCATGGTCACCGGAACAAGTTTGAACGAAGAACCGCTTGAATACGGGTCGAGAAGACAAACTCCGCAATAAATACTACATAAAATGTCGGTAATAGATAAGTAGTGACTATAGTATGGCGTAGTGGTATTGCAGCCAGACCCAACGTAATCCCGAAAAAATCGGCCGCAGTCACCACTGACCTATGCAATAAGAATCCCAGGCCAAAAGTGAATGGGTAGTAAGTTTACGAGAATAGTCGGGGTAGCCGAGGCTTGCAACTCGGCCAGTTCTTCCGAGGCTACGGCCATTAGTTAGGTATTTGGCTTATATTTTCGAGCTCCAGCTCGAGACTTGGCTTTCAATTAATCTGAAAAACCTTGTTGCAAGTCTGTCGCGTTATCAGTTTTATTCAGCAAGGTACCGCTTGCACGACCCCTGGGTACCGACGTCGGCAACAGAACAAGCCACTCCGGCAGCAGTAACGCTAGTTCTAGCCTCTTATTTCGAAAGGGAGCCCAAGTCACCGGTGGTTTTAGCATGTAATATTCATCGCCCAGCGTCGCATGACTAGACCCAGCTAGACTTTGGCTTGACAGGAAAACATGTTCTGAACTGAAATTGGCGGGCGGCAAAGGCTGGGCCCAATAGGTCCTAAAGCGACTTTATCTGTTTTAATACAGATAGCTACACTATGCAAGGTCACAAATGCAATGTTTGAAGAGGGAGTTCGATTCTTGTAAGAATGAAGTTATAAGAGATTTTTGCGTTTGTAGTACGTTATACATACCAAATGGCATACTGACTAAAAAAAAAGAGATGGAACTCAGTTGGGCGGTACACTCACCGTTCCAAACGCTAGAACTCATCCAATAATTTCTCTTGAGCTTTCAGAACCACCTGAACATGCTCGACGCCAAGTGGCTCGTCTCTGAACAAAAACATCAACCGTTGAAAATTTAGTGATGTTAAAGGATGCTCACGAGGAAAGGGCCAACGCTTGCGCCGTTCGGACCGAAACGTAGATAAACATAAGTTCTGGGTACGCAGAGGAGGCCAGACGAATCCTCACCGTGTTTTTATGGTACGACCTGTAACTGGTTTAGTGTCCCGCTACAATATCAATCTTCATTACTTACCATTGAACGGTTTCGCTACCAAACCCTCTAGATCCTTCGTAGAAACGGCAAGACTGAAGAACTTTTGCCAAATGGCCTGTCTACCCGCAACATCGAGCTCGGAATACTTGATAGCTGTACACTATGTAGTCAGTAGCATCACAGCACGGCCAAGAAGAGAGTGAACCGATTGAGAAACGAGACAGGAAGGCTTCGTCAAATGTCTCAATCCTGTTTGTAGTGAGGAAAAGAACCCCGGTGATACTCAAGTACTCGTAGAGCCACAGAAACCAAGGCATTTCTCTCAAGCTAGAAAAGGGCCTGTGAATGAGTCTTAGGGTGCGAGAGTCATGAGCACACCTCATGCAGACTACGCTGCTCTAAGAATACTTGTCAGTACCTAGGTGGTTAGTGGGCACCACTAAAGCTCCGAGACAGTCACTCACGTCCGCCTCATCAATCAATAACACAGCATCCCAGGCTGTTGCCAACTTAAAGGAATAGGAATTTAGTAATCACACAATCTTCAGACCACTACCACACTTACACTGAACCAAGACGTTCAAGCTTTCAGCGGAAGACATGAAGGAGAAGATGAAGAGATGGCTTGAAGAGGTAAGGGTTTTATAGGGTACGATGCTCTTATCACGAACATTCTTAGACGCAGGCGCACAGCAGTGTGTATCGAAACCCTCAAAATAATATGAGTGACGCCCATCCTCAATCATTGTTGAATGAGCTCTCAACGATTGTGTCGCGTCCGGAAACCCGGCATCATTCTGAAAAGATAAGACTATACTATACCCAATATCAACATTATCATTTTAACAGACACATGAAAGACTCAAAAGGCGTGCCGCTAGAGTTCGTAGCATCGATATCGTGTTTGATCACGGAATCGCAACTTTTCGTGGCTCGCCACAGCATCCCATCAAGGTGGCTGTTAAGATAACCAAACTCGTGGCCCTTGGAAGGACGCATGCCTTTTGCATCGTCACTGCTGGGGTTGGCTGCTTTTTGGGACCTAAAAACGTATTCTAACGATATCGTGAATTTTGATCGTCTTCTTACACCCGTAAAACAGGATCTAAAAAACATAATGAAAAAACCTTTTTTCTGTGTTGTTTTTTTTTTACGCACCAAAAAGAGCATGTTTTTGACAGAGTAAAAGTGGTTTCCATTGTTCTGAACAATGGGAACCACTTTTTCGATCTGTTTTCTGTGCTGTTTTTCATCTTGTTTTTAGGAGATCCTTTTTCCTGTCGAAAGGTTACATAGAAACTCACAACATTTTTAGGTCCCCTTTTTAGAACAGAAAAACATACCGGCTCCAGCAGTGCGTGCCAATAGGCGCTCTCGTGGAGATAGACAAGCATGGAGCGTTACGGCAAAAAGCTTGGAGGACAGCATCTGGAGTCTGACGGTGGCAGGTGGCAGCAGACATCATAGGTTGCGTAAAAGAGCATTGACGCTCTACGCAAGCAGTATGTGAGCTTTAATATCCTTGGAGGTCATTCCCGTTTTGTCGTTATTCACGTCCTACGCGTCCAAGTCGGCAGGAAAGCAACAGCAAAGTGGTAGGCTCGCGCGGGCCGCGTGACAGATGGTCACATGCTGTGACCGAGACTCGATCCCGGGCCGGTCTTCCTGTTACACTCCCTTAAAGTTTAGCGCGAACAACTCTGCTCTTCACACACAGAAATCTTCATCTGTACACGACGAACTCAACAGCAGGCACCTTCTACCGCATAAGCTGTATCAGTATTCGTGGCAAATGCCAAGACAAACCGGACTCAGCATGGTCTCGTGAGTGGTTTTCAGTTAGTTCGGTGGACTCAGCGCAGCGTGTAGAAGCTGATTTATGGGGGGGGGGATCCATTGCTCTATGCACCTATGATATGTTTGCGAAAGCCAAACAAATAGGTCCTGAACTTGGCCCCGAGAAATCTCTGTACTACCTGAAGAAGAGTCCTTAACTTTAAGCAGGACTGAACTTATCAATTCATTAACCAACCTTGGTCTCCACTTCGGTGAGGATCCCTTACAGTACCGTAATTGATGCTCGTGTCACTGCCGTACCAGGACATCCCAGATTTACTACAGCCTTTCGTCTGCTGAACTGAGTCATGACAAATTTCTCTGGGGTGCCCTGCTTCCCTAAAAAATTGAACAGGCCTGTTCTCTTGGGTTAATCAGTTGTCGATTTTCAACTGCTTTATGTTTCTTCTGGGGTGAAAAAGGAATATCTCCTTGGCTGGCCTGTCATATCATCGACGCATCTCCGGCATTTGTGACTTTGAAACGCTTGCAAAGGTTGCCACGCCCGTTCCTCGCTCCGAAGCATGCCTTGGAGTTCCACCCTACTGGCATCATTACTCCAAGGCCGTGCCGCGCTCGCATTCCCCAGATTTTAATCAATGTGATTCTCAGGATATCTGCCCATGCATATATCTCGGCGTCAGTGTCAATGCGCATCCGCCTAAATCCACCCGAGTGGTCCCACCTGGCTGGTAATCTGTCGTTGCATTTGGGTGGACGTTGGACGCTCATTCTCTTTGTGCGAGCTACTATAGAGATACTCTTAAATTCTTTGAAGGCAGGCATAGGCGATATTTGCCCCTGTTAGATCATCCGCGTCTTTGTCCTTGTCCTACAAATCATGTGCTGTTACCATCAGTCACTCAATAAACCACGTCCAGTCACATCTTTCATCCTTGCCTATCTTGTCTTTCGACCATCATCTAAATTGCGTCTATATCGTGAGGACTGCTTTCTCTGCTCGTCCTTCGCTAACATGTGGTACATTAGACATACAGAGAATGCAGCGTGGAACGCAAGCATCAAGGCAAAGGGTTTCTTTGAATCCGACGTTGCAGGTTGTGGTCTCGCAGGATCCAGAAGGCTGGATGAGCGCTTCGTTGTCTGGTCCAGACAGAAGTTCTCGTGCTACTAACTACCTTTCAGGACCTTCTCTCGCTGGCTATGGTGTTCTGCGCCCGAATTTCAACCCATCGCAATACAGTACAGTAATGACCGGTGGCATTCATCCGCCTAATATGACTCAAACTAGCCCTGTGCGTCCCGAGCCGACACGAAGATATTCGGTACCGTACCTTGGCCATCATCCAAATCACAGTCTTGACGAAAATCAACGTCCTGTGGTGGGCTGTCGTCAACGGACACAGGTGGTAGGTGGTACACATCATAGCGTGGATAATTCTCTCTTGCAGCAATCTCAAACCGTTTCGCACCCAACCGTCTCAAAACCTGCAACGTACGCGACAGCTCCTTCGCAAAGTGGACGCTCTTCAAACGGCTGGCCAGCAATGCAAGCGGACCCCCCTCACCAACGAAATCCTGCAAGACCGTTTTATGGGCTTCAACGTCGACCATTCGTTCCCTTGGACAACATACTGGAAGAGAATCTACTCAATGGCGACGGCTTTTCACCTTTTCATCCGCTTCCCGACATAGAACCACAAGGTGTTGACACCTCGGTGACTCCAATTTCCGGGACTCCCCGTGGCTGGACTCAAAACACAGACCCCGTTCTTGGTAAAAACGTTGAGCGTATTATGCGGTAGCCACCTTTTTTTTATGACGGTTACGACGGATGAATGACTTGTTCGTCACTGAAGGGCTCTCCAATATCATCCAACATTACCAGAGGATCCTTCAAACGACGAGCTTCCAATACTGGTGGGAGACAATCATCACGATTCAAGGTTATTTCAGCTTCTCTCTGTGGCTGTACCCTATCAGGCGGTAGTCGTGCCCAGGCCGACGTCTCTGGACAGCAACACTTTGACGGACAACGTCACGAATCAAATACCCTCCGCTGCGACAGAGATCATGGACCAAAGCGACGACAAAATGTACGAGGTGGGACGAACACTGCTGGATCATCTGCTCTTGTTTGCTTGCACTGCGTCTATGTTGACGAAGATCGCCCTTCAAATACTTCGTCAAGCAGAAACACGCTATGGACCGCATGCCGAAATGCAGTTGCGATCATCCTTAACTGGCATACTCATGACAACGTTCAGACAGTACTTCGTTGGGGTATGCTTGCTCTTTGTACCCCACTTATTGCATTGCTGAAGGGCTAATTCCTGACCCTTAGGAAGGTTCGATTCTCAGTGACCGACTATCCATCACCCTCGCAGAGGGTGTAGGGGAATTCTTCGTTTCAGGACTTCTCGATGGACAGGACTTTTTCCTTGCCTTGGACACACTTCTCACACCATCCGCACATAACCGTATCGCAGCTATGGGTGCTATTCTCGGCCGTTGTAATGACATTTTGTTCCGTTCAGCTCACAGTGCACTTTTGCAAGCATTCTGCGTAAAGCTAGCACAACAAGCCAATGGAGTGTATGTTCATGGTGAAGGCACGAAAAATGGACAGGCAATTATTGTGGTGTGTTATCCCACAGTCGTTCAAGTGCCCTTTTGCTTATTCTTACATGTAGGAGACTTTAGGGAGGCTTCGAGCCGGGTTGGCATGGTCGGCTTTCCGGCAATCGCTGAATTTACGATCCGAATGCTAAAAATCCGATTTTCCAAGTTACTGGTTATTTAAACGGATTTGCCGAGGAATGTATATTACTTATCTTGTAAAATTGGGTTGGGAACGGATCTTTGGTTAAAGATGTCTGCTGTCGTCATGCATTTCTCGTTTCAAAAGTAAAATGTTGTAACAAACACAACCTCTCGCACGACCATGAGAATGCAGCGAATTCCGGAACCTACAAGCGCTGCCCGAGGACTTTCTAACCGAGGAACTCGGGGAAGCTATGTCAAGAAGTCGAAGAGAATCAGAATTAGAAACCACAGAGATCAGCTAGCGGTATAATTTTCCGTGAGCGGGGTTACATCGTATCGTTGGGGAATGGACGGGACATGCCTCGTCCTCGGGACTGAAACGTTCGTCAACGAGGCAACTCGAATTTCCTCAAAGTCGAACGATAGGAGCTTTTATGCTGATTGGAGAGAAAAAAAGGGTTCATGTGAGGGGAATTTCCAACAGAAATACGAAGGGAATCAAGGGATGTATACCTAACACCCTTCAAGTTAGATCCGGACTCAAAAATGTATTGACTTGAGGTATATAGAATAAAGCGATAAGCCCGGGTCTACTCGGGTCGCTCGGCGAGATTCGTGCCGAGGGCTCGGCAATGTACGGCTCGTTCTCGGCATCCTCCGTATGTTAACCCGCAATCAAAATGTCATGAATGCTGACACCCGGGTCTGCCTAAGCGCGAAATTTGAATTCGGGATCGGAAAGAACTTGAACAAGACACACAATCTTGCTTGTTGTGTACGACGACGACAACGACACTTCCGCCCTCATGCCCACTGGCTCTCCCTTGCCATCACCAATGGCCTTGAAGAAGTCCTCACCGCAGCAGTCGATGTTCAAGAAGCGGTCGTCGCAGTCACTGTCTCACATGGCCTCTGCGGCATCCTATCTATCTGCACTCTCTCAAGCAGACGCTCGTGCACGAAACAGTAATGGTCGGTCGCCTACATCGACACCGGCGTTGTCCTTGTCGTCGTCGGTCACCTCGTCGTCGGAAGACACTGTACTGAACGAGGAGGATGAACTCGACGACAGCGACGGTCTGGTTATTCCTGCACGTCCACCCACGTCTGAACAGGTCTTCACCACCGTTCACTCCGAGTTTGGACATTGTGCCAATGAGGAATATCGCTATGTCTCCCAGCATACCCCCGGTACTACTGTCCCCGGCCACGTCGAGCAGGACCCTCCATACTACATCCTTCTTTCAACATACATTAGCTACCTCATTCTAATCTGTCTTGGTCACTTCCGTGATTTCTTTGGAAAACGTTTCAATCCATCTGCTTACCGACACTTGATGCCCCATAATGTACGTGCCTATCCCACGACGAAAATTTCCGCTCATTGACTAACGCGTTTTACTCGCAGGGATATGCTCCTCTGAACTCAGATTTTGACTCTTTTTACACTCGTCGTCTGAAATTGCGCATGGATGAGTGCTTCTCTCAGCCAATCACCGGCGTTGCAGGTCGTACCATACAGCTCCTTGACCGCTACTCTCCTGATTACAACCACACCCAAATCCTAACTGGGACGCGTACCAGAGCGCTTAATATCTCTTCATACAATTATCTCGGCTTTGCACAGGCTCGGGGTGGCTGCGCCGATGTTGTGGAAGAGACCATCAAACGCTATGGCGTGACAACATGCGGTACGCGTTTGGAAGGAGGATCAAGCGAATTGCACACATTTAGCGAGGCACTTGTTGCTCAGTTTGTCGGAATGGAAGACTCGTTAATCAGCTCCATGGGTTTCGCGACCAACTCGACTTTAATTCCTGCGCTAGTCAACAAGGGCTGCCTGGTTATCTCCGACGAACTCAACCACGCCTCTATTCGTTTTGGTGTGCGTTTGAGTGGGGCAAGTGTGCGCACGTTCAAGCACAATGATATGGCGAGCCTGGAATCGCTTCTCAGGGAGGTCATTAGTCAAGGCCAGCTCAAGACGCACAGGCCATGGAAGAAGATCTTGCTTATCGTGGAAGGTCTATACAGCATGGAAGGCACTTTGGTCAATCTTCCTGCTATAATGGAGTTGAAGCGAAAGTACAAGGTCTGTGGTTCATAGACATTAGCTCAAGAATCGGTTCATTACTCATGCCTTATCCGTCTAGTTTTATCTGTTTGTTGATGAAGCACACTCTGTAGGCGCTCTTGGTCCTCATGGCCGTGGTGTGGCGGATTACTTCAATATCGACCCTCGCTCTATTGACATACTGATGGGTACATTCACGAAATCATTCGGTGCCGCGGGTGGATACATTGCCGGGAACAAGACGCTTATTGACCGCCTTCGTCTCCGCGGGTATTCTGGAGCCTATGCCGAGGCCATGACCCCTACAGTGCTAACCCAGATTGTAGCCAGTATGGCTTGTATCATGGGTGTCAGTTTACCTCCACCTTCGACCTCGTCTCGACACGGAAGTGTTGGTCCTGCCGACGAAATATATCAACATCCCGGCCCCGCACCAGCGAGCTCACTCCCTTCATGGATTACTCTCCCACCTGCATTGTCTTCTGGCGAAGATGGGCGTGACCGGCTGCGTCGTCTCGCCTTCAATTCGCGGTATCTCCATTCTGGATTGGTCAAGCTCGGCTTCATCACCTACGGCCATCCAGCATCACCAATTGTTCCCCTTCTGGTTTTCAACCCCGGAAAAATGAATATGTTCCACAGGATGATGAAGGATAGGAAAACTCCCATCATTGTGGTGGTGGTTGCATATCCGGCGACTCCCTTGGTCACGAGTCGTGTCAGGTTTTGCGTGAGTGCGGCACATACAAAGGAGGACATTGATTGCATCTTACGAGCATGTGATGAGGTCGGTGATATCCTCGACTTAAAACACGGAATCCGCAAATCGGAGAGGTGGGCTATCGAGGATATTGTCGATAGGGCCGTTGAGTTGGCCAATGCATGAACTGTTACGTGAAGGCATGAACTCGGTAATCTGTGTTACATAGATGAGTGCACGCTGGAACGATGGATGAATTTCTTCTTTCGATACTTTATTCTCCTGTCGAGTATTTAACGAATCTATCTGTGTCATATATACCTTTTTCCTGTACAAAGTCGAGGAGTTATACCCTGATAAAATAAATAAGTAAAATAATAATGTCAAGTATTTCGAGATAAGATCAAAGATCCGAATAGCGACAAAATGTTCCGGACTCGTGTTATAGACCACTCGACGTTGACTTCCGCCTCTTTGAGATACCACTATGGGCGATGAAGAAACCCAAATGCAATTTCTATCGTCCATGATGGGCAGCGACTTCAGCACCGAAGTCGCGCGTCGCGTTCTACGAAAACACAATGGCAGTGCAGATAAGGCTGCCGAAGCGCTCCTCGCAGGCGACAACGGTGAGGACGACGCCGTGGTCTCTATCCGCACTGCGGGGACCACCCAGTCCAACGTTATTGACCTCACAGGTGATGACTCTGAGGAAACGAGCCGCGCCATTCGAATGTCTCTGAATGAGGAGGACGAGACGCCACCGCCAAAGTTTGGCCCGAGCAATCGTGCGCCAGATCCAGCATGGCAAGTCGTACCATCGAATGTGAGGATTATTTTCTGGCAGCAGTAATGGTTGATGATGAGTATATGCACAGGTATCTACATCTAACGATGCCCAGATGGAACAGGCCATTCAAAACAGCTTGGAGGACTTTGCAGTGGAAGATGACGACCATCCGTCTGTTGTGCTGGCTGTACGAGAAGGTGGAAGGTATGTGCGTGCATGCATCCAGCCTTCCTAGATGTCCATCGCCCCACAGGCCCGTGGCTATTCGACCAGAAATATCGAATCTTGCGTATGCTGCTTTGGTCAGTTCGCTAACATCTGCATAAAGTTAGACTTATGGGGAGCTTCAGATTATACAAGCGCTGTATTCTGTACCCCAAATACGAAGAAGAGTATCTGAAGTCAACCTTGACGCGCCGATACTGCAAGAGTACCCTGTTGGTAGGAAATTCCTCTGCTCTAGCTGCATACAGCTGAAACTGTGGTGCAGAAAGGGAAGCATTGAGGTTACTCCAGGATATGTTCGTGCACCAGGATCTTGCGCAGCTATCTATCATTCTAGATCAAGAAGTCTTACGAGCCTTCCGGGCACAGCCAGTTCATGATCCTCAGAGCATCTGCGAATTATCGCTAGGTATGTCCGTTGTTTCTGCGCAATGCATCTGCTGACTCTATTATCAAAGCATTCTACGGCAAAGTCATGAGTGTTCTAACGCGCTATTTGAGAGCGGAGGATCCAGAGTAGGCTTCAGCTTCTTATCGCAAGTATTCTGAGGCGTATCCACCCACAGAGGAGTCCCTTTGGGTGCCTTGCAGTCCGGGATGGTGTATATTATCGACGGCAAACGCCACAACCAAACCCCGCATGACAAGAACGAAATCCTAATCCCCGTATTCGTAGATTATGGGTGGAACGACGTGCATGCGGACCTTGTACAGCGTCTGTCCATGACTCTGACGCATGAACTCAACTCGATCCAGTTCAAGTACAATGTGATCGTCGAACCGGCTCCGGACGTGGTGGCGTTCGTTCTTAGAAACCAAGGGAAGTGCTTATCCCCTCCAGCGCTAACATTTCCCAAGACGATATACATGGACCAGTTTTTGAACGAGAGCACCGAGTTTGCGCACCAGAAGCGGCAAGAGGTACGGGATATGCAAGAGGCTGTCAATAAGTTGCGGCACAGAAAACAGGCACTGACGCGATTTAATGTATGTGTGGCTGACGTTCATTTTACTATAATTATGGCTGAAAATGAGGCTCTTGGACCTGAAGAACAAAGATACCCTGAAGGATCTAAGAACGACGTTGTACTATTACGAAGAGGTGGCGCAGGCGAAAGATGACGATCCTGAACGACGTGGTCAAATTGACGCAATGACTAGCAAACTGCGAAATTCGATTGGTGCGATTGAGAAGGAACTTGAAGGTTCGTCAGTCGAACGAATTTAAGCTGTCCAAGTTGACTCATGAGCATGCTTATAGTCATCGATATGGAGAGCACGAGGCTGCTGGAGGAGTCACAGCGCGTGCTTGACTGTCCAGAACTCAAGAACCACCCTGTAATTTCTTCTTCCTTGGAGCTAACGGAATTTCGTCTGAATTCTATCTAGTACGATCTCCGCGCCGTTCTGATGCATGACGGACTGCCGGGGAGGAAGCATGTCTATTTATACGTGCAAGACGCCGGGGGGATTTGGTGGAAAACGGTGGACACTGTCGTGACTGAGGTGAAGCGATATCTCACCATTTAGTTTCCCCATATTGATGGTTGTCAGGTACCGGAAGAGGATGTATTACGGGATAGCACAGGGATGTTGCTCGGCGCTGGACCTTACATGCTGCTCTACAGCCGCAGTTTATCCAAGGAGGAACTCGAGGCGCCGGTGCAGTGGCCGAAGGAGAGCACGGTGCGTGTGTTTATTCTGCGAAGCAAAATCTGATTGTAAATTCGTTCTGTCATAGGAGATGACAGAGAGGAATAACAAGACTTTTTTGGACTCTTTGCCACCTGAGATTGCGGCCAAGGCCCGACCGAGGACGGAGAGTAGGATTGACCATGAGGATCCGATGGATACGACTGCGTAGATGAGGCATTTATGTCACTTATGCAAACTGAACAGCGCCCTTGGTTGACTAGTCGTATATTACACGCCACAGCTCGTTGACCAGGAACTTTTTGCAAAGGAAAAACTCAATCCGTTGCGATGGATTTACCCTGGATACTGTGACAATATGGTTGCGTGACAATATGGCTGTGTGATGATCAGCTGAAAAGGCTCAATCGATCCATCTTGGCAAGATGAATTGTGAGTTACCAAATGGGGGGAGGAGTTGAAAGAAGAACACTGCGCTAATTTTTTTTCCATTATCTCTTTCTTCCTTACGCCCACCTTGGTGTCCGCTTACCGTCCTTTTCTACTTTGTCCCTCGCGGACTAGGCACATTCCTTTATATAAAAAGCTGTATTTCTTGACGACAACATTGCTCAACCCCCCCATGTCTTCCTTCAACAAGCTTTCTCTCTTCGCCGCCGTTGCCACTGCTCTTTTACCAGCGGTGCACGCCCACGGCCAGGTCAAGGGTGTCTTGGCTGACGGGGTGTACAAATCGGGACCCAATGTGCGTGTTGGCCACACCGCCAAACGACCTGTTCGACTGAGGCTTTTTCATTTTGTAGATCTACTACGCCGCCGACTCGAAGAACGCCGGCACCCCTGTCCGTGTACAATATGAGGCATCAGGAACTGCATTTAACGTGCCTTCGCAATGGAGTGACAATTCGTATGAAGCGCTCATTGGGATGATCGTGTTTGAGCTAATTTTACCTTTGTTAGGGCCATGTCTTGTGAAGGTGGCTCTGGCGCTCCCGTCTCCGTCGATATCACTGCTGGCAGTGTTCTTCGTATCTACTGGGCAGGTGCCACTAACGACCTGCTCGGCAAGCCCGGTGTAGGCGACACTGGAGGAACCGACTCTAACAACTACCCTTGGGTCCATGCGTGAGTTCCAAGTTATTTGAGATTATCTTCAGCGCGCTTATTTTGCGGTAGCATGGGTCCAATCGCTGATTACATTACGTCTTGCAACGGAGACTGCAGCAATTTCGACATGTCCACTGCCGGCTGGTCCTTACTCGACAAGATGGGGATCGATTACAGCCAAACCATTTCTGACGGTCTTAGGTCGACGATGACCAACAAACCGGAGAAGTACTATCCGACTAGCGGAACTGGGCTGTGGGCTATGGCCAAGCTTGGTATGTCAAACTGTTTGACGTTTTAATGTCTGATGGCACTGACCAATGAATCAGTGCAACAGGGTTCCTGGTGGGAGACTACGATCCCCGCTGAGCTCAAAGCCGGACAGTACATTGTAAGGAACGAGGTGAGGCAGTGAATTATATGATATTAAGAATAACTGCTGATTGTCGACGATAGATGACGGCGGTGCACAATCCTCTCAGCTCCAGCGGTAACCGTCCTGGGCCGCAGATGTACATTGCCTGTGTGCAAGTGAATGTTAAACAAGGTGGCTCCAAGACCCTACCCGCCGGCACCCAAGCTGGATCGTAAGTCGTTTGCAATCCATTGCCTGTTGTCGATACTAACGAGGTCGTAGGCTATACTCCCCCAACGGTGACTTTGCCAACTTCAACGTCTACGCCGGCGACACGTGGAAAGACCCTTTCCCGGATGTTTTGAGCTTTGCCTCGTCCTCCTCGTCATTTGCAAGCGGCTCTTCCGACTCTTCGTCTTCCGAGGCTCCCTCCTCTACCTCTTCTGAGGCTTCATCTTCTTCCTCGGAAGCTCCCGCTCAGACCTCCACCTCGTCCTCTGATGATACTAATAACGCCCCATCCACGACACTGACATCTACTGCCTCTGCAGAGACTACCACAAGCAGCGGCAACTCCTCCACTGGGTCCTGCCGCCAGCGCCGAAGCATCAAGAAGCGCCCGGAGTCTCACAAGAACATGAAGAGGCAGCCTTTCCCCCATACTCACTAGATTTCTTTTATTGCGATGACAGGTACCCACTATTATAAGAGTGTGGTCTGGTGCATCTTTGATACCTCATTTTGTTACTACCTTGTTCGCTGTGCGACAAGCCATCATTTATAGCATCTTTTTTGTTGTGTCCTCTCAATTGTTGAAATATCATGCGCATATACCTCTCCTTTGAATATATTTTTTGTGCTACAAGCCTACCTCAGAATTGTAAATTATTTCCGTGGGACGTCATTGTTCCCGACGCTTTTTCTTCAGGGGTAACTATTGCCGTGTCGCTCCACGGTTTCCAGGGGCGGTTAATGCACGGTTCCGAGATAGTGCTGCGCGTCTCTGGATGACGAACCTTTCGGTCTTTCAAGAACACCCGAATATCGTTCTCGAGCTCGAAGCTAGGTCTCCTGCTCATATTTGGGCATGGTCAAATTGAGGAGCCAGGGATGACCGAATTACATACAGTTCACACAGTTTTAGCCAATGAGAAAGCCTCAGAAACCACTCTCAGTTCTCTCCTTGCCGGATGCTGAGAATCTTACCAAGTTTACTTGACGTGCCAATACATCGTCGTGACAATTATTGGCAGAGAAGAATGGGGGTTGCGACTGAGTACGGCTTATCACCGACACTATCTCAACAGCATGGCTTCTCTACAAGCGATATCTTCGTCTAATCAGGTGCATATCTTCCTTGCTGTACTCACCTCTGGTGACCAGCCTCGAGGTCGCGAGTGGAGGAAGAGCGTAGGGTCGGCTCCGAGGCTGAGCACTAAGCACTGATAAATCATGATAGTATGAATACGCGAGCTTCTGATTCCATCGGTATTCTTAGGTCGGTGCGCATGCCAAGCAAGGACAGAGAAATGTAACGATTTCCCCCGGCCTTGCTTCACCGTAGCTTGACGTATACCATTTTTCGTGATCGCCGCAAGTTCACTCCCACACAACCCGGTGAGTTCAAGATTCTAGTCTCTGGAATGGAATGATTCATGCTACAAATGACTGATTTCGGGGGTGAGGATGCGAATTAGGCTCTCAATCCATGCTAGATTCGCGCAGTCACCATGAGGGCTTTCAGTCTCCCACACATCCCAGTGAGTTCAGATTCTAGTGTATACCGGCAGATCCGGAACGGAGTGATTCATACTAATATGGACCGTGAGAGCACTCACATCTTGCGAGCGCAGCAAAATTATTCACGCAGTATGACTACAGAATTTTTTGGAAGAACTTGTACTGAGACTCGGGATATTCTCGAGAAAAATCGACTAAACGTTCCTGCAAGGACAACCCACCTAGATTCTTTACCCTTGTAAAGTCCAGCGACTCCACCAACATGATACCAGACGCGCGCCAGCAAGGAAACAGAGAAACGATAACATACTCATTTCCACCCGTTGAAAGGCGAGATAAGCATTCTTTATACGCATAAAAACAACATATTCAAGTTCCAGAGCAATATAGCAAGAAATGAAAGAGATACGGCGCGACGAATCCGCGAGGATGACGCGAAGAAATGATGTTATTGAGGAACGTAAAGTTTGCAGTGATTTGGCACACCGCACCGGACTGGGATCTCACAATTCTACTCACTGCGCTCACAACAAATGCCTGATTTCGGGGGTGAGGATGCAAACTAGGCTCTCAATCCATACTAGATTTGCGCAGTCACCACGAGGGCTTTCAAGATTCAAGCATACTGACCGCTTCTTCCGTCCTGAATATTATTTTTTCCTTCCTACACCACGAACAGCAGCGGTCCACTCGGGTGGTCCTTGTTAACATGTGATGACTCAATGTCTAGTCGCAGGGACCAAGAACAGTACGTACACTGCCAGCTTAACTTCAAACGCTCGTATCCGACTCCGAGTCTCTGCCTGTCAGCTAATTCTGTAGCAACCATGTCACCAACGGCTTCATCGAGCAATTACTACGTGCCACGTTTTTTTTTTGGCTTTTCGTTGTTATGACAGCAGTTGTTGACCGTCCGGTTATTGTGCCTGATGAGAGAGTATCTCGGAGATGCCGGTGCGTTTTGTAGTACTTATGTTTGCATTCAAGATCTCGACACGGGTTTCAAGGTTTTCCTCATCCAGAACTTGAATTTGATCCCCCACGTACACAAGAGACCTTTATCCATTAGCCTTATGCTTATGCTCCTACTATCTGGACATGGCGTACGACTACAAGATGGTCGAATAAAGGAAAGAGAAGATCTTCGTGACGGTAATATGGTCTCTTCCTCCTCCACTATCTTATTGGAACGACAAGTCATATTTCCAAAAGACTTTTCATTGTTCATTTCCTACATTATGTTTTAATGGACATCCTGCTTGCTGGAATAAGTAGATGGGAGCATAGAGTTTCCGTAAATGCCCAAAATTGAGGGGTACGAGGACTGTCGCTTTAGTTAATATGGGTGTAAATTGGGTACCGTTAAGGTGTGATACTACGTAGCATCTCGGGGCTGGGACCAATTGAATTTGTATGCCGATCTTGAAGTCAACGTCCCGTCTCGCGCGAGCAGCCGACCTTAGCTCAGCTGGAACAGCGTCAGACTGTAATGGTTACCAACATCTTAATGTCGTGTATTCGACCCACATAGGTGGGAAATATTTGCTCAAAATTGCCTTTTTATTTTTCCCTCTGAGAACCCATCGATCATCCAGCGTTGCTGTTTACCTCTCACCCCCTCGCGGTAACATTGCCAAATGCATTCTTGAACTGCCGCTATAGTGAACTTGGGAATGCTACTTGGCCATCTGTCCTTGATCGTCTCAGCGGAGTCACCTGGACGAGAGAATTGCGAATTACGATTGCGTGATCCAGCGCTTCGAACTCATCTGCAAAATGATGCATGTCGAGAGATAAGGATGTAGGGTACACCTCGGTGCGACTTATTCCCATCATCTTCACTGGGGTACTTCCTCAGAACCGGTAGTCAAGTCGAACCTAGCGCTGGTGCTGATGTGGAGGAAGAGCGTCGAGGTTAATAGCTTCCAAAGCCGACCACTGGGGTTCTGATTCCACCGGGATTTGTAAATCGGCGCTAAGTTGTAGTAGACTTATCTTCATGCAACAGAGTGGTACATATTCTCATAAAAAATTCTTTTCCTTCAAGATTTTAGTAGAATGACGAATATGGACCGAGCATCCGAAGGCTTCCGTCTCAAGTTTAGGGCAGGCTGCATATTAGACTGCGACTACCAACAACAACTTGCTCAGGAACTAGGCGCTTAAAGTCTACCTAGAACTCAACTGATACATGCTGTTTCCTGATGTAACATGTTGGCTACAATGTGTTGAAAGCGCCTATCATTGAAGCTGTATATACTTCGACTTGGGGGCACGAAGCCTGAGGTTTTACTATCTTGGCGATGACATTGATGAAATGGGATCGAAAGGTACGTCCTTGGGCCTCGAGTCTGTTCAACAACCAATAAATTTAATCTTAGTCGCAATTCAGCATAATGGCACCAGTCCTTGGGACTTTTGTTTATTAATGCCGGTGACTCGATGAGCGCGACAATCAGATTCCTCTGATACATCGCGGACCAGCACGTCTACTAGTGTCCTATATAAGCCCTATGTTACCCCGGTCATTTCTTCACCTTTCCCCCATGTCTTTCCCTGACAGATCAGCCATGCATATGGGCCCATACCCCGATTATTCATCATCATCTGAGTCTCCGCCTTTCACTCCGTTTTTACAGTCCACTGCAGTGTACCCCCAGACTGCGAGTGCGATGATGAATGGGATCCCTATCGCACCGAAGGAGTCCGGGCAGGAGAAAATTGCGAGGGAGAAGAATCCGATATCAGACAAGAGCAAGACCGAAATTGCGGGCGGTCGTTATCTTAAGCGCTTCCAGATCTGGGACCTTGAAGAGTCCGGATATGTCCCCTATGACCCGAGCGCGAACGCATCCTCTCCTGCTCACAGGGAGGAAGACAGGACCAATTATTTCTACATCGACACGCGGTATCAAAATGAACGATATATGCCGAACGTTCTTTCTATTGACTCCATTTAATTGTTGTGCAGCTGAACCGAAGGTCTGGGTGACAAATTTCAGCAAGCCATTGCTTGCTTTCATGCGGTGCGTCTCTCACTCGATCATCTGTCACCTAGATGATCTATCTCAATGCTTGTATACAGAGTTACTGTTGGAGATGACTTTTTCTGCAAGGAACCTGAGGTCCTTGTTACGTCCTTTTTTCCAAAGTTGCCTTCAATGAGAAAGAGGCTGGCGACCGCGCAGTCTTTCGTTTTGTCAGACAAGATGCATACTCTTGAGGAATGTCTTCAGATCATGAAGTCCGTAGGGCTGAATGACGTAGAAGAGGAAAACTGTATGTAAATCGTCACTTCGCCAATTCTGATTCTCATCACGCAAGATAGCAACCCCGAAATCCGATATGATCCAACAAGTCAAGGAATTGGTAGAGCATGTCGAGGTTCTCATGACATATCTCGAGGAACAGTTCAAGCCAATGTATGCGTGATACCAGACTTCACTCTACTGGCTGATGGTATGAAGTAGTGCTGATCGTGTGGCGTTAGCTAGTAGCTACGGCCATGCTGAGTCTGATCTGTAGGTTGTTTCCCGATGCGGGGAGAGCAAACTCATGTATACTACGATCAGACTTCAATACTTCTTCGAACCTGGTCAGGAAATGATCACTACTGACAAGTTCCAAAAGCCGGTGAGCACATTCGGGTCAGACCGTGTTTGCATAATACTGACAGAATCGTTCCAAGATTGCTGTAATAATTGAGAAGACTTCCTATGACTATGAGCACTAGTACGTCAATGCTTTAGATTGGTTTTTTGCGCTATTTCCAAATTAATTTAGTCCTGATCCGGGTCGATTCTTCTACGTTGTGGGCCATGGATTATTACGGGATGGCTCCTGCTATTCTCGATACCACGTACGACGTAAAGTGAAGGAGTACAAGGTTCGCAGACATCAGACGATTATCAAATGCTGGAATTGATTTTCGACATAGGGTACCAGGGAAATATCCTCTCTCCCTTGGACCAAATTAAATCCCGATGTCCAGGCAAAACTCAAAGGTCAGCGGATCTCGCTTCCATGTACTAGGCTAACTGTATACAACTTCAGCTCGCGGCAAGCTATATACCGCACACTCGGGTGTGCACTACAAAGTTTGTAAGTGATATTTTGAGAGTTCATGCTAGTACTCTAGCTGACATGACACCCAGATCAAACTGTAAATGTGATTTCCTCAGAAACGTGTTATCGTCGATCGGATGGCGTACGATAATCAGATGGGCTACACCCGCAATCCGTTAAGTGGACAGCCCATGTTTTGTACGTACGCTTATACTATTGCTCTAGTGATCAACCCATACCTGAACTTGAAGAGGAGCGTCTTCATCTCCTTCCTTCGGAAGTGTGAGAGACTTTGGTGTCTCGTAGTTTCTTGACTGACATTGTCTACTAGTCACGGCTTCAATCTTGTAACCAAAGAGTGGACCAGCTTCTTCGTCGAGGAATTAAGGGAAGTCATATTTGACGAGCACGCATGGGACCATCTCGTCCTGGATGAAGATGTCAAGGTTCGCATATGTTGTGTTATCCAAGTAGCATAGCCTGATCGATGATCCTTCAGGCATTGATTAAAGGCCTTGTCGAGGTGACCAAGAACAAGAACACCTCCAGAAAGATGATCAACGATGTCATCTCCGGGAAGGGTGGTGGGCTAGTAAGTTATGAAAGAAATGGTCGGCAGATGATATTGAAAAATGTACCTAGATTTTTGTCCTCCACGGCCCCCCAGGAACAGTTGGGGGTCAAAAGTGTTGGCGACGCTTCTCGACGTACTAACAGCAGCTACCAGGAAAGACCCTCACTGCTGAGTCCGTGGCAGAGCTACTTCGTAGACCGCTTTATATGGTTGGCTCATCGGAGCTCTCTGCTTGTCCTCCCGAGCTGGTGGTTAACCTTCGATCCACTCTCAGTGTAAGCATCGGCTTTCTCAGGCAATCCCAACACTTATGGTCGGAATTTTCAGTTAGCAACAGCTTGGGACGCAGTGTTGTTGATTGACGAAGCGGATGTGAGGGACAGCTATAGAGCCTTGACGCCAGTCTTCTGACCATTGAACTATGATAGGTTTTCCTAGAGCAGCGTAGTCTGCACGAGGTGCGTCAACTCATTAGTCGGCATTCCTCAGTTGTAACTTTCTATCAGCTTGAGAGAAATACCCTTGTCTCAGCGGCGCTAAGAGTTTTAGAGTACCACCGCGGTGTTCTTTTCCGCTTGACGTTGCTGGTAGACGTGCCATCTGGCAGAAGTTCTTTAGCCTCGCTGACTGTACCGTGTCTGTGGAGGATCTGGAGAGCCTGGCGGTGAAGCCGTTCAATGGTGAGCAATGATACATTCCCCTTCTATAGTCAGAGCAGAATGCTCAGCCGATCATAGGTCGCACTATCAAGAACATGGTGAGCATCTGTCCGCCGCCCTTGGCCTGCGGTTAACTCATAATTATCTGAATCAAGGTCCGAACGGCGCAGGCGTTGGTTCTTTCAACGTGAGCTTCCCTACATATCAGTTTTCTCCAACAACTGACTTCTTTGCAGAGACAAGCCGTTTGGCATCGAGCATATCCAGGTGGTCTCGAGAGCTCAGGAAAGGTTCCTGGATGAATTTTCGCGTTTGGAGCGGTGATTGTGTTGCTAGACCATATACTGTCTGTTTTCGATCAATTTGATACTGAGTACTCTCCTTTGCTCTTCGATGGCCAGCAAATATAGATGCACGTGGAAAATCCCCGAATCCGGAAACAATGGAAGAAAAAAAAACACTTGGGTGGCAAATAGGGGTGACCTTTACACAGTAGTTCAACTTCCGCCTCAGGCTTTTGCCCTCGCCATGGTTTCCCTTGACCCCACTCTCGAAGATATATCTGAGGATCACATCGCCACTTCCGAAGATGAAGCAGCTGCTGAAATGGCCGCCGCAGAGCTCAAGAAGAAGACTGAAGTACAATGTGAGCACTATCTTCAACGTCACCTGCTCCACGAAGGTTATCAATGGGTTCCCTACGATCCGAGCACCTACGTGAAGCCCAAAACGGAAAGAGAGGATCTGGACAATTATTTCTATGTGAATGTCAGATACGATCGGAAAGGAGGTATGTTGAACTGAAGTGTCTTCAACATTCAAGTCCAACTTACCTTGCTGTAGCTGATCCTTCCATTGTTTTGTCTCATTGGAGCAAAACACTTCTATCGGTTCTGAGGTAAACATTCGTATATTTACTACCAACTGACATGAATTGACTTCATTTGCAGAAAGCTTTATGGAAGCGAATTTTTCAGTCAAGACCCAAAGTACAAAGTCGTGGGGTTTTTCCCGACCTTGAAGATTCTCAGAGAGAAATTGAACCATGCCAAGTCCGTGTTGTCCTCAGAAGCGGACTACACGAAAGAAGACATCCTGGATCTTTTGAAAAGCTTGGGTACATGTGATCTGGACGAGAGTATGTGTGCTGATAATATCTGCTGCCGGTGTACTGAGATTCCGCGTAGAGGTTTCAAAATCCGACTTTCTACTGCGAGTGGCTGATATCGCTGAACACCTTGGTGTGTTAGTGGGGTATGTCGAGGAACAATTCCGACCGACGTATGCATCCGATTCCTGAATCTTATTATCTTTCCGCCCTGATTCGTTTGTCAGGGCTTACCGGTTAGAGTTAGTCACAAGCTACGGACATATCGAATTCGATCTGTCAGTACCTACTCCTGTCTGAGAGCCTTAGAAAACATATATGTTGGCAGACTCCAATATTTCTTCGAACCTGGGCAGCATGTTTCCATTTTGGACTCCGATGATCTACCGGTTAGCGACTGAAATAAGTTCAGCTTGTCAAAATGCTGACCTCCAGGGCCATAGATTGCCTTTGTGATCAAAAAGAGACGTTACGAGACGTAAGCGCTATATCCCACTTTCTAACTGATTGTCCACGAATCAAGTTTATGTTCCAAGTATAAATCAGCGCCGCCTCCTCTACGTTTCAGGCTATGGGGTGTATTGGAATGGGTATGCGTACGAGCATAGAAAAATAGAGAGTTATGTCAAATCGTTTGAGGTAAGTTTGGCAGCTATCTGGAATGCTGCTCATCGTTAACATGGGTCTTAGGGAACGCAAGAAGCTTCCTCTCTTCCGATCGTCCATCTCACCCCGTCACTGAAGGAGAAGCTAATTAGTGTGTCGAGCTACAACATTCTATTTGAGGACTAACACTCTGTTGCAGAGCGAGGTCGCATTTATGCTAGTTTTTCAGGGCTGCACTATAAAACATGTAAGGCCTTTCAATATCGTTCTTACTTCATGCTGACTGATCGCTGTAGATCGAGGGGTAAGCAAGCACCCATATTTATTTTTGCTACTACTTCAACCGTCGTTCAGAAAAGAGTCATTGTCGATGTACTTGCCTACGATAATCAGTCAGGCTACATACGCGATCCGTGAGTGGTGTTATCGTCGTGGATCATCGAGAGGAGGTTCTTAGCCTTATGACCTTTCCAGTAACCGAAAGATCCCTGAGATCGATGAAGAGGAGCTCCACCTCCTTCCCACCAAAGTATATGGATTCAATTTAGGAAACAAAGACTGGACTCACTTTTTGGTCGAGCATCTGGAACCAGTCGTGTTCGATGAGAATGCATGGGATCATCTGGTCCTCGACGAAAATGTTAAAGTGCGTTCCTTCAAATCGTTTTCAATTGCCTGCATGTTCATATATCACAAAAGACTCTTATCAAGGGACTTGTTGAAGTGACAAAGAATTCCAATTCTTCCTCCAAAATCATCAGCGATGTTATATCTGGTAAAGGAGGCGGTTTGGTAAAGCTATGATTCGCATCGTCTATCTTAGCCTCACTGACCAGGCCATGTAGATTTCTGTCCTCCATGGCCCGCCTGGAACAGGTCTGCAAACTTTCTCATTGCCACCCTCTCTACTGATGCACGCTTCAGGTAAAACGTTGACGGCAGAAGCTGTTGCCGAGCTTCTTCGTCGTCCGTTATACATGGTAGGATCTTCTGAGCTCCCATCATCTCCATCTGGTCTGGAACGTAGTCTTAAGAGTATTCTGAGTGTCAGTCTTCATCGGCACACGTTGGTAATAAGGAACTCACCTTTTTTCCTTAGTTGGCTACAGCCTGGGATTCCGTTCTCTTGATTGACGAGGCTGATGTACGCTCAGATTTTCTATCTAGTCATTAGGTCTCTAATACCTCTCTGCGACAGGTTTATTTGGAACAGCGGAGCCTTCACGAAGTGAGTCTCGACTTTCCGGGGAATGGAACCGAGGGCTGAACATTACACGCCCATCAGCTGGGACGCAATGCTCTCGTCTCTGTTGCCCTTCGTGTTCTTGAGTATCATCGTGGTGTACTCTTCTTGACAACAAATCGTATCAGTACATTCGATGAAGCATTTCTTTCCCGATTCTCGATAGGTATCTTCTTTACCTCCGGTTTACTCGATAACGCTAATCCGGATCTTACGTGCAGCTATCAAGTATCGGGAATTAGACTGCGCAGGGAGATATGTTGTCTGGCGCAAATTCTTTGAAATGGCTGGATCCACCATCGTTGAGGATGGAACGGTTTCTGTAGAGAAGGGAACAAGCACTGTCTTCCAAGTTGACCTCAAAACACTGTCCCGGAAGAACCTTAATGGTAAGTTCGCCCCCCGTGTATACCTGTTTGCCTTATTTATGTAACCCATCAAGGACGAACTATTAAAAACATTGTAAGCTTAAGTGCCTGTCTTTGTTTCTTACTCTAACATCTCAAAGATCCGAACTGCTCAAGCTTTGGCGCTCTCAGAGTCAGTGCCCCTTCGTAACTATTTATCGCCATGATCTAAATGCCTTCATAGCAAACAACCGCTTGGCATCAAGCATGTTCAGGTAGTACTGCAAGCCCAAGAAAAGTTCCTAGACGAATTTTCGACTGTAGACAGATCAGTCAAGCCGTAGTATGGCTTTGCTCGTACAACGGATACATTTCCCTTTCGGATATTCACCCCACATTGGACAATGCAAAGTGCACATAATATTTCGACCAACTGACCTTACATATGTATTGATATTGATACTATAGCGTAGCGCTTGATTAGAACTAAACAAGACTTTTCTCATCACAATACGCTTCCACATTCACAGCTGCTTGAATTTGGTGTCTAGAGCGCGCTTCGATGGTAGTCAATGAAGTGGTGAGCGTGTGAGAGTCCCAAGCACGTCGCATGGCGACACGGTGTACAATAAGCATGGATGATAAAACCTTCACAGTGTATAAGTAGTGGAGTCATAACAAGGACCAGAAAACGGCATACCGGCGCCAGAGCCTGCAGGGGCAAGAAAATATTCGCTACATGACTGCCCAATCCGTAAGGCACAACAAATACGATGGAGTTGACTGCGTAGATCAATGAGCTCTCAATTAGCAGAGGACCTGCGGCGACGTAAGGAGAGAACACGGTATAGTCATGTCCCAGCACGCGTTTGACCTCGCGACGAAATATCAACCACTGGACAACGATAAGCGACGAGATCAAGACGTTAAGACCAGCGGTGAGAGAAAAGTAGGGAACACCGAAGTCAACGCTGAGATGGTTGAAGAGACTTGCCCCAGGTCGCAATGCTTGATAGAGGAACAGGGATCCCATTGCTGCAGATGACGTTTTAAGCATAAAAGAAATAGACGAAAACTGAAATAGATGGTACCAATAGACCCGAGATATACAAGGAACGGCACTAACATTACACAGACGTGTATCTGGAAGTTTGACAGGCAACGGTACAACTGAAGATCTCGTTATCAATCCATAATTTGCAAGCCAATGATGAAGCTCTTACCAGATAACCATCCGCCATCCAACCGCACATCACACCGATTACATTGTCGGTTGATACCGCGGGTTGTGAGTACTGCGTCATCGAAAACCCGAGTGGACCACCCTCATGCTCGCGGTGGTCAATGAACATAAGCTGGAGCCATTTCATGTTAACCGAAATAAAGGTTGTCGCAAACGTGAACAAGACGAATGTGTAGCCAATAAGGAACCAATTCCTCTTTGCTCCCCATTGTTTGGGATAGTTGAAGAGAGTATACACAGTTTGGAGGAAAATGACTACTATCGCCCCTGTAACGATTCGTCACAATCAGTGCACAACGAGAACTCAATGAAAACAACCGACCAAAGACTATCTGAGAGACGCAGTCGCCAATCATATTGGCTCGCTCTGCGAAGAGGGTATCTGCAGGTAGGTTGGGTCTGTCTGATTCCACCGACATAGCTTAAAGACGGAACGCTCGTGTGAGGGAGCAAGCAAGTAACCGCAGAGAGGTACCGTCATCCGGGTAGTATCACGGTGCAATATATCGCAACCAAAGATAGCTTACTGGACCCAGGAATGAGTGGATCAGCTGTGCCTTGCGCGATTTCTCGTGGATTGCTTCTATGCCCATGCCATACCATCAAAACGTGGTGTGGATCACATAAACCCGATGCCGATGGGTCATTATTTCAGTTAGAGCTATTTGCCTTTGAAATGGAAAACGGGGCGACAAAATTATAGATAACATGAGCTACTGTAAGGAAAGTGGTTAAGGTATGCACATTTTCTCAGCTGTGGTTGGTACACACCTAACGGATTTTCGGGGACATGACCCAAGAGATATCACATCAGCATCATATAGAATTGCCAGTTCCGTGGGGCCTACTTAAGTCTCGGGGTACTTGCGTTCACCCTGGAGTGAAATCAGGTGGCCTCGGTCGCCAACCCCGGAGCTGAAACGATCAAGGAGGTTACACATAAGGGGAAGAGCGAGTCGAAATGTACAGACTTTAGGTGTTCGAATCGTTAGATGAAGTGTGGATTGACTCTAAAACAAGATTAGGGTTTCGGCGTCATTCGTGGCCCTGCATGAGAAGCCGATATGGGGAAGCAAACCATTATTCAAGACCACAGTGAAATGGGGTCTTTTTGTTACACATTGCATATTGTACGCTGGACCAGAAGTCAGAAAAGATAGGCCGACCCATAAAAGTAACGGAAAATTATTGATTTCCTTATTTCAACGACACAAACTTGTCTAGATATATGTGAAAGTCGGAGGCCGGAACTTCTCTACTTTGTTGCATGCTGAATCATGTACACAGCTGTGAAAGATCAACAAACGCTGTAATGCTCACAAAATAGGATTCTTACCTGGAGTAAGGTCGGATCTTTTCTCTTGCCACCAATCGAACCTGCAAAGTTCCGGCAGGCTCAGACCTGAACAGGCAAATTCAAAGGTCAATACTTCCTCGGTAGCGCAGGTGAAATTGCGTTGCCAATGGGAAGGTTCCGCCGACAGTTCAATGTCTGCAATCTGCGATGCGCGCTCTGGGCGAGTGCGATAAGAGAGGGATAGAGGATCTAGAGCATGGGATGCATTCAAACGGTATACAGTCAGGGGTGGCTGCGCCATCGTTGAGTTGTTAATCGCGCTTGGAAGAGATAGGCCAAGTTGGCACATCTCCATCCCCCAATCAAACGCTCTGAACTGTATGATCGTGGAAACCTATAAAAAGCGGAGGTTGATGCCGCGACCATTAGACAGCAAGATGGGCGCACACTTACAGTTTGATTGATAATAACATGCTCTTCATCGAGTGAGATAGTACCCGCGGGAGACATGAAATGTTTCAGATCATACCCAAAAACTTTGTCCGCAGCGGCGCTATCAATAGTGGCTACTAGGATTGGATAGTTGTGGAACTGGCGAGGTTTTGGAGGTGAGGGTCGTTCGATCTTATCGAAACCGATGAATTGGGATGGACGGCGCAGCAGAGATACATCCTGCCTTGATAAAGTGCGCACAGAATGCTGTGAGGTTATCATGGGGGAAGAGGCGGTAAGGATGATGTTTACTATAGTGCACAATACAGCAATAGCCACGCAAACTCGAATGGAAAAGTAGTTGACGGAGGGTCGAGATGTGCGATCATCTGAAGTGACGGGTTGGTAGTCCATGGTGGAGATATGAAATGAGTAAGAGCTATATAATAACGAGGGAGTGGATAAAGGAGTTGGAAAAAAAGTGCGCGGGGGATGCTGGAGACGAGTTGCGGGACCTTTGTGATGGTATGATGCAATGATGGAAAAAAAGCGTTTGAAGCGGTGCATGGGATGCTTCTGATGCGACCCTAGTTGTAGCATGCGATTGCTGTACTGATATTAGAGGGGCAGCGCTCGTATAAATACAGAGCAGCTCCCCTAAAACAGCAACCAACGTATTCATTCTCATCCAACATGAATGGTCGCAAGCTCGTCACATTCTTGACCGTCCTGTTCGGAGGAGCCCTGCTTGCTCGTGGCCTCGCCATTCCAAAAAGTGAAGCCTGTGCTGCAGATACAGACTTTGAACAAGGTGATCCTTGTTGTCACCCACGTCGAACTCGACTGACATTTTCCCAGACGGTCTTGATAGTATTGCCGAGATCAAACGCAGTGGAGTCCCCTTTAAACGATGCTCCAGTCTTTAAATTTTCGTCAGTGCCCCTTGCATGCACACCATAGCCGCCGACTCAATGTCAGAATAGCCCCAGCTGCATGCGTATTTGCAATAGAAATCCAACGACATTCCTCGTGGAAAAGGTTATGCAATAATGAGGTCTTGCGACTGTAAAGTTCAAAGTTGAGTAACCATGAATACCATGTACATCATTGTTGCTAGAGCATATACCGGTACCCCTCGGTGTCTTCCCCTTCTTAGCATTTGTACTTAACAGCTCAGAAGCGAGGTCGCCGCGTCAGAGAAGCCTGTGAATACCTATCGAATCCGATAGTTACTGTACGATGGTCGTGGTGTGGCTGAATGGCATATTCTATAAAAGGCCAAATAACGCAGCGTTTCTCGTCAATAAAGAAAATGAAGAACAACGTTAAGTCAAAATCCAGGAAGCGAGGAGGGCCCGTTGTCACCATACGTTACATTAGGTCACGTTCGCGATCACATGTTGTTCCTCAAAGTTATTACTTAGTCTTTATTAGTACCCTAAGCTGGAACTTGACAACCATCAGGATCAGGGTGTCCACCAAGTAGAAGTGTGACATTGCCATCTCTCGTTGCTCCTGCCAGCGTTTTTCACTGTATGCGACCAAAGAACCATGCGTGCTAGGTCAAGACTGTTGCAGTATCAAGTGTCGCGCATCACAGCGCAGCTGACGTCGGGATCATCGGTTGTCAGGCAAGGACTTTCTGTGTTGCTTCTATTAGTGTACACGGTGTGTAGATAAATAGTTAACTAAACGAGGACAACCCTCGTCTGTTTGCGAGGGTTCCCTGGGTGAGCGCTGGAGAATTACTGCTCATTCTAACAAAGACTCCTTTAATGTCCTCAATAATACCTGGTTTCAGTTCATTATCATTAGCATCATCTCTACCGAAGCGGCGGACAAAATCCAGTCTAGTGACGAATCCTTTTGGCTCAGTGGGGCAACGATAACGTGGTTAATATCTGTGTCAGACATATCGGGGAAAGTACTCGGGAGAACCAAAAAATCGGTCAAGCAAAACTGCACGCTGTGCACGCATCCCTTAAGGCTTGCTGTAATCAGGGTTCTACTTGTATTGATTGTTGTGACGTCGGTGGTAGCCGACCCTTCTCGCTTCTGGGGGCGGTGCGAACGATGCATTGGTCAACGTTTAGAACGTAGACACCGGTGCTCATGTACTCACTGAGAAAACACCAATGTAAATCAGCGGTATTCATTGGCCCCCTACGTACTCTCTAGAAGGAGATCCTCACTGCACATGGATACACGATAAACTCTACCATGATCCCGATGACTGGCGGCCTAATTCGACAAGGGCAGACGTGTTTTTTTATTAGTTGAAGTAGACGTTGATACCCCAAGTTGACTTTGATTCCATACATACACATATACCCTTGCATTTATTCAGGTTAACATCACATACATGCAATTCCAGTTCAATTGTCAATGCTAAGTATGCCTTATTACATAAATATGTCGTGAAAGCTCGTTGTAAGGATCCTCTATGCCTTATCTAGCTCACCGCTGTACAACTCTAATGCGGCTCCAATAGGCGCGTATAACATCATCCCGCTATCGACATACACCGACATTGACGGCGGTAAGCTCTACACAGAGTCCATCAACATCACAATGCATAAGCTGATAGTTTCAGGGGCGTACCGTAACAGGATTCTGCAACCAGGCTACCATTTGGAGGCAGTCATTCATGATTGACAACCAGACAGCCAGAAAGAGCGAAAGACCGTGCTCAACATTGACCATGAGATCGAACACAAAAGAAGAAACAGCTGAACGCGCCGTATTAAGCGCGTCCGTCTGCCGATGAGAGACTTGCACAGCGTACTGTGCGTGTGTAACCTCGCTCTTGCATTGTTCGAACTGGTCATAAGCCCGTGTCATATTTTCATCCGTGAGCGCCTGGTATTAAGGTCAAATTCGAGTCTGTATTTCGCAAACGGTAAAACTGGGACCTACAACCCGGTGAGCGGACAATTTTGATTTTTGCGGTCGACGTCCAGAGAATGCGATTAATCGTGTGGACGTTTTTGCGATGATTGTGGTATCTGATTGAGTGCTGCTGAACTAGAAAGGGTGGCGTAAGTATCAATGATTGTTCTATCCCAGTAATAGCGTACCGAGTAATATAATCTATCAAAACGCGTCAGTAATTTGCGCAGAATGAAGAGCAGGACGACAGTGGCGTACTGTTTCAGATGGCTCTCAAGCTGAAGAAAATTCATGGTTAGATCACGTAGATCATTGCGGCCCGACGTCGATGACGAGTGTTGGCAGGCTAGCTGAGCTAGGTCTTTATGGAATGCTGTCAAATTTGATATTATGTTCAAGATCGCGCCCACGTAGCTCTGGGTGAGCGCGACGTGGTCTGAAGTTATCTGAAATTCGCGCATGAGCATATACCGATGATAACGGGAAATAAACGGAAGGACAAGCGCATGGTTTTGATCGTAGACCGCCATGGGCGTCAACAACATGGTCAAACGTACCTTCATATAAGATTGAAGAATTTGGATCTTTTCCTGATGTGAGCGAGGCGTCACAGTGTTCAGGTTCCTCGCTAGGATGGGAAGCACGACTGTGCAAAACACTGAAAAAATTTGAAAGAAGAGATAGTCAACGCCGATGTACGCAGTTGATGTCAATGTACCGACTCTTAGCGCGCCCGGTGAGATCGACTGTGTTCGTACGGATATGCTTCATAACTTTGACAAACTCCTGAGGCTTGGGTTAGTCTGTTTATTGCCGTACACGACTGCTGATCACATACTGTATGGATCGCGTTCCACCGTGGTCTCGATGGGGGCGCCACGCGCTGCAAGTCCAGGCTATGCAACTGTGCCGAGATAGTAGCGAATGCAGTGAAGAGTGCCTTTTGCATCTGGGCGTATCGTTGGGTGGCCTCGTTAAGGTCGTGAATAAAGTTGGTGTCATTGAAGGCTCGGATAGCTTCAGGATAGCTGAGGATAGCAGGAAGGGAAGACTTGTAAGACATCGGTGAATAGAGAAGAACGCACCTTGACACGCTTATATACAAGCACATTGGAAGTGAAGTACGGTATATGATAGCTGTAAGGGGAAAACGTCAAGTTCCGCTAATGTTAATGAACTGTGAGACCGAGAAAGAAGCTGTGTGGGAGGGTGATGTCCTAGAAATATCGCGCGTGATAGCAACAAACTCGATGATCGCCGAAGAATATCGGGAATTCTTGATGTCCTTGCGCCAGTAAGATTGAGTCAATTATTGAATCGAAGTCCAGGAGTCAAATGTGTGTCGGAATACCGGATCCTGAACACCACACGCATGTGGAAATCGTAGCGCTAAGTACTAGTCGCCGCCCCCATTGTCCCCGATTGCCCGTTTCCGACGTCTGCTAATAATTAGATTTATAACTCATTTCTATTGGCTGATATTGTTGTTGATCGTCCTAGCACGGTATCAAGTAACCTGTGAACCGTATTCTCCCAAGCTATATGTCACTGAAACTCAAGGGGGAGATATTTCAGTGACCACGTTTCTTGCCTCGCCTATGTCTCTTCCCTGAAGACACCTAGGCACCCATCAGTGGTCGGCACCACATACGTTGAGATATAGCGGGCTTGCTCCATGGCCGGGTAGTACCCAGAGGCTCGAGTCTGCCCTCAATGTGGAACTGTGTCAAGACGAGATGAGATGGTGTCTACGTCATGAAACATTACTATTATTTACCCTCCGTGCTTCCACTGACTGCTGCCGATCATTTCCTCAAGAATCCAATCACAGGGAGCCAACGGATCAACGTCTGCCACAGAAAAGAGACTTGACATTCCGTCCTCCTTTACTTCCGGTCTGGCCTCACCGACGCTAGCGCAAAACACATTCGTCCGACTGAAATATCATTCAGTAAATCACCACACGTCACTTTATTCTATCATTTACAATGTTGTTCGTCATCTGACTCAATGTGGGTCAATTGGACTCTACTGGAGAACGGAAAGATAGAATTTTCATTCCTATAAGGCAAACTGCAGCCGTGGGGGCTTCAAATGACCGGATAAGCAATTTCTTATAGAATTTCAGACATGCCCGACCCGTCGTCAGTGCCATTCAGGTGCCTGCATCAGCGTCGGAATTGCTCACCCCGAGCAGTCGAGAAGGCACTGCCGTTCAAATTAAATATGCGCAAACCACGGCACCGGTCCGGAATAACCGCCGTGAGAGTCAGTAAACGGAAGCGAATCGTGACGAAAACAATTGGTCAACCATCCCTGCCGACATCTTTCCGTTTTTCTTATTGTTGGAGAATGACCTTATCCGACTAGAGAGCGCCTTCATTATCGTCTTCCTCATAAAGTCCTCTACCCGAGCCGATGGGTCCATATTTGTGGCTCTTCGTGATCTGCGGGTTGTTCGCCTGGGCCAGTTCCGTATCAGGCGGTTTCCCCCACCATCAACACGAGGAGGATGTCCAGACACCGCTGGGAACCGCAGGGGGCGTCGTGAATGGTAGTGCGGTCAGATTCTCAGTCAAGTACGCGTCGGCAGAAAGATGGAAGGAATCTCAGGTCGTTTCAACATGGTCATTGCCGTAAGCAATGTCTTCCCAACATTGGGCAGTGTTGATTTCAGGTTGTTTGCTGCAGAAATGGATTCACTGATGCTAACAAGATGCCTCTTGCCTGTCCCCAAGACACGTTGGACGCGTCGGCGTACTCCGAGGACTGCCTGTCCATGGTCCTATACGTTCCCAGGAACCTCCTTGTATCAGGATGTGATGATGCTCCTACGTTTATGTGGTGCGTACAGATTCCCGGTATCACCGTAGTTTGAGTCTCACTGTGGAACAGGATTCATGGAGGCTCATTTACCCAAGGATTCGCCAGTGACTACGGTTTGGATGGTTCCATATTTGCCACTGCTACTAACTCCATCGTCGCGGTCGTACAGTACCGCCTGGGAGCTGTGAGTCTCGCTGCTATTGAATTCGCGTCCTCTGAAACCCATAATAATAGCTCGGATTTATGGCCCCGGACGGCAACATGAATCTTGCTGTGAAGGACATGATCAATGCCATGAAATTTCTCCAAACGATAGTGCCATCTTTTGGAGGACATCCTTCTAAAATTACGCTGGCCGGTCAGAGCGCAGGTGCCATGATGATTCGTACTCTGCTTGCTGCTCCCTCGGCGTCGTCACTGTTCCAGTCTGCGATCATACAGTCCGATCCAATGGTATGTGTTGCATCACAGATCCCCCCTAGTTGGCCTAGCTAATGGTGCCCATAGAACTACGGATTCCTCAATGTTTTCACCCAGCAGACTCTGCAGAGTTTCTACAACCAGCTCATCATCTGCGACTCAGCAGATTCCTCCTGCTGGGAGTCTCTATCTATTAACGAGATCCTAGAAGCACAGTCGACCCTCTACAACAATGCATCCGCCATCGACGCATCAGCGAGCTTCGTGATACCCATACGACCCGTACGGGATAACATTCTTATCACCACGCCACTCGACTCAACTGCCAAATATCCCACCGTCACCAAACCCATCCTCATCACCTCCGTCCTTGATGAAGCTGCAGCCACCATATACGACCTATTCCCCGACGTCGTGCCGCAGACATCATTTGATGCCGTCGTATCTGAATTGCTGGGGGTCGACAGAACTGCAACAGTTGCATCGTCGAGTTACTACCAATCAAACGCATCTGACGCGCGTGATCTCCTGGTGAAACTCGGGACGGATTACGTATGGAGGTGTCCTGACTGGACCATGGCACGGAACTGGGCTGGTAACGGCGGCGCTGCATATGTCGGCCTCTTTACGGTCGGTGCTCACTATTATAGCAATGCGAATATACCGTTCTGTCAGGAAGACGGGGCGGTATGCCACTCGGATGACATTGAGATTGTGGTAGGTATTTACTTAGCTAGTGTTTCATCGTAGTGACTTTACGTGTCTACAGTTCGGCACTGTACCCAATCCTGACCAGGCGCAGACAAAACTGATTTCTCAGGTCCAGCAGCGGTATAAATCGTTTCTCAGCGTAGGGCATCCTAATCCACCTGGCCTTCCGAAATGGAGTGCAGCTGGAAAGTCCAAAGTTCACGCATATAATCTAGGCGGTTGTGGAAAAGTAAAGGTTGGAGCTTGTAGGTCTGCCTTTTGGGGTTCCGCCGTAGAATACGACTACCAGGTCTACGGGCTCTGATTGATGCCACCGCTGAAAATGATTATTGCGCAACCGCGTCGTAATACGCGCATGTTATTGTCTAGGCTTCTGTATTACCACTTGCATACCCATCGCTTTCTTGTTTTCAACAATCCAGTCTCATCGTAAAATTCATCTGCAGAGAAAAGTCATACGGGTCATTGAATTGTACCTTTTATTGTCATAACCGGCGATCCTCGTTACCCTAGACGGGCTTTGCACCCCTTCTTGGCGGACAAGAACGACGGTGAGGTCTGCGATAAGGGAAGAAGCGGACTTCTGATCTTGCATGGGAAGTATAACGAGACGTTATGTACAAAGTCGAGGCTTGATCTATTTGGAATGCATGCAGCATAGCATTATATACCGCTGAACCTAGTTTATGAAGAGTAGGGCCTCGCACGGCAGATCAGGTTGTATACAACGCCAGTCTTCGGAGGTTTGATGGAAAACCAGAAAGTCACGTAGACAGATGAACGGTGAGTTATACAGGACGCTCGACCAGTCAGGTAATTACATACGGCGCCAGTCTTCGGGGGTTCGATGGAAAGCCAGAGAGTAAAGTAGACAGCGTGATGGATGGTGAACTAGAGCGTTCGACCAGTCAGGTAACCAGCATAACAGAATCAACGGCAACCTCACAGCAGCATTGGTCGTCCTCCTTTTCTGTGTATGAGCCTCCACAATCCGACCCGACGTAAAGTTATCTGAGCTAATCTTGAAGGCGCCGCTAGAAATGACCCATGCCTGTTCAGAAGCTACGTAAGTGAGCTTCAGTGTACCCAGTGTTGACAAGAAAGCCATTCGAACCTTTGTATTTTTGCAACAAGCCCGGGGTAACCTCGTACGATTGTGCTGGCGAATGGTGGCTCGATTGTCATACCGAATGAAAAGTGCTTGACAAGCGGGACTTAGCCCGTTATCAGCGCTACCGTTTACGACATCTGGCTGCGACATTTTTCCGTACACAAGGAATAGCAGACCAACGACAATTGCAGGTCATTGGACATCATGGTGGTCGAAGATCAAGAGACGAGACGCCGCCGATTCGCTTAGCTCCTTTCTAAGCGACTGCTATGTTGTGACTAAGGTCTGTTTATTTCTCGTTCGAATGCAGAACGCTTACCTCGACTGTAGCAATACAGAACTAGTACTCAGAACAATCGAATGATAGGAATTCGTCGAAGACATCCAGTAATACCAGGCTAGGTACCTTGACGTTTGAAAGCTCCAGGGCCTTTGTCTTAATGGTGTAAGATGGCCGCCAAGTCTTCTGGAGCCTCTCGTTACTACCAGACACTGTACATCTGCCGATTGTACCATACCACGGTCCAGGGCCATCAAACAGAAATAGCAAAAGTATCTGGGGCTAATCCTATTGCCATTCATCAATCGCAGAAAATTAATTCTTCGGACCCGACCTTCTGTACTCGGCTTCGCGGAGATTTATTCAGGTCTGTTTCAGCAGATGTAATTCGTCCGGCGGCAATGACTGGTGGCTCGCACTTTTTTTGATGGCCGTAGGAACGGGAACGGGGAAAAGCTCTGAAAAGCTGGATTCAGATAAGAAAATGACACATCTGCTCCCGACTGTCCAAGCTATCTTTATTTCCTTCCTGGATATTCTCGCGGCCCTTCAACTCATGTCTTGAACTCCGCGTCACTACTTTTTAGATTCTTGAAGACTATTCTTTGTTATCATGTTCCGATATTTTCCCATGCCTCGTGCTTAGGCGGGAGTCGAGCATTGTCAGGACGCTCACTGTGGCATTGGCGCTGGCTGGCTATGCAAGACGTCAGCGATTGTAGGCTCCCTGAAAGCGGCTCAGTTAGATCAGCCCAAGAAGAGGTAGCGGATGTAACTCGATCGAGGGCTCACCTGAGCCACAGATAGCGAGCGAAATTAAAATGATATACCACCTCAGGGCCATCGTTCGAGGATCACTACTCGTAGAGAACATACAAGTAATTAATTCTTGCGATGTGGGAGGTCTGCGAAGCTCTACAGATATCCATCAAGCTTCCTCCTTCTGTCGTTCATATGCAGAGTGCAGTCTCTAGTTCCTGATTTACCATCATCATCATCGTATTCATTTATGCTGAATGGGCATTCACAGGACGATACGCACAATACATCTCATGCCAGGCACCATCCACTGCCGAGAAACAAGCTGCTACTTTAGCTGATGCCCCCAAAATTAAGGCACTAAGTCATCCTTTAACGATTGAATGAATCCTTGTTTATATCCGAGATATTTTTAATCACTGATGGAGTTTCCGCTGAAGCGGAGGTCGTCAGCATTTCAGCTTCAGTCCTTGCAGCCGGTCATAGAAATATATTTTTTGTCTTCTCTCTTAGACTTGATGCTCAAGTTCAGAATGGGAATAGCGGAACCACCACATAGTGAGGTGCATCGCTAATGAGTAATGATTTTTTGAGGTCGATGACCAGTATCGATAAGAAGGATCCAATTTCGAAGGACTTCGCGCAAGCGCCGCCTACCTAATGTGAGGTGATAGAGCACTTCTTTCTCCACGCTTCGAGTCTGTACCTTGAGTTTAGTAGGGAGTCTTACAAGAACCTAGGATTGTTCATCTCTGTCTTTCGTAACTGACAGGGGCCATAACCGGTCAATAGCGCAGCTGTGCCTCGCTCGAGCTTCGTTGACAGAGCCTGGGATGTTTTCTGTTTCCTCTCATCTCTTCAGCGCCTTCTCAGGTCTATCTTTCTTCAGTTCCCCTTGCTCTGGTACGAGGGCTTCGGTCTATTACTTAAGGTTGACGTGCCAAGGGATCAGCTTCGCTCTGGCGGTCCGAGAGGCACGTATATGTTTTTACGAGCCTCGGAATAAGGTTGCGCGATTCGCCTCCGGAACCAGTGGTTTCCCAGGGCTAAGCCTAAGCAAGGTACCTTTCCTCGTATCTCTAACTGACCTGCCTGGAATCCCGTACACTCCAAGTCTCAACAGAAAACTGAATACATCGCAAGGTGTGATCAATCCCATCGTGGTCTCATTACTGGATACGGCTTGAGCCGCATTGACGGAGGCTGTAGGATATATATATGAATGGTTGACGGGTCCAGAGGCGTATCGAAGACCTATCTCTTCTTCGAAAGAGGATGACTCGGCGTAGACAGGGAAGCTCTGTGCCGGTCTTGCTGATACTCTTTGGCCAGGTGGTCGTTGCTGTGCAGCCGCTTTAGCGGATCAGTCTCAAGCGATGACATCTCTTGGAAATTCATCACGCCCTTATGCACTGCAGAGGAACGATTCGGATATTCGAAACGCACGACTTGGTAGTGTGGCATCCTCCGGGACGGGTAGCAGGAGGACGGGATGACGCCTTCCAAGGACTTTCTCCGGAGATTGAGCGTGCAAAAGATCTGGTCATCTGCAGGCTATTATGTTGCCGCTCTCTGATGCACCGCTGTGGATCCTGGAAGGCAATACACTTGACTGACTAGGAATGAGAAATTTCTACCCCGTTAGTGTCTCAGCGGCATTGAATCTTATCCGGTGCCGTCCTGAGGTCGAGTCTTCTGGAATCTCTCGGCCGTGCGGTTCTCACAGTTTTCTGTCCTCTCAGGCTTCTTCGGATTCGTCATGGAATGCCGCATTCAACGCTTCAGGGCGTCTCGTATCCAAGATATGGATATCCGGTTCTGTGGATGCCAATGAGAGAGGAGCAATTGCTGCTCCACTTGGGTCTACTGGAACTTCTTCACTCGTATTCTCGCGTGCCCTTTGAGTAGTAGAACTGCTCCTCGTAGGACTTTGCACTCCCTATTTTACACTGGCATACGTACAAGTACATGTACACTGAGACCTCTTAAGTGCGCTGCGTCCATGTCTCTTTATTCTCGCAGAGTCTACACGCACCGCCAAAAATGTTTTACGCAAAGATTTTCTTGCACCTTGTTGCTACTTATGCTGTTCATATCAGTATGAGATCGCCAACGAAGTCTCCCCCACGGTCCACGCATTTCGTACCGCAGAAGGGTATCTGCTCTATAGGGGAGACGATAGCAAACGGTTTGCTTCGTCAGAGCGCCTTTGGCATCAGGCCAACACTTTGCTTCCTCGTACGTCGTTTTGAGCATAAACTTCCTTTCAAACTAATGAGACATTATTTGTGTAGGTGTTGTATTGGATTGCATGTCTAGCGGAAATTTCCACCATTCTCTCATCATCCTATCATCAGTTTGGTGCCAGTCACCCTCGCTTCGTTTCGTCAAGCTGCCAGGCTGTCCAAGTCGTCTCCCCTTCATTACTATTCATATCGTCTGCGGTCTTAACGGTCGGAGGCGGATGGCTACGATATCATTGCTATCGCAAGCTAGGAAGTGCTTTCACTTTCGAGATCACTCGTACGTCGAAACACGAACTTGTCACATCGGGTGCCTACTCTGTCGTTCGCCATCCAGCCTATACCGGAATGATGATGGCTTTCATAGGCATCACGCCTATCCATTTAGGCAACGGCTCATGGGTAAGGGTAAGTGGGGTGTTAGATTCGGTGCTAGGGATGTCCGTGATTATAGTTTGGAAAATCGGTATGCTTATCGCTGTTCTCTCCGTGTTGATGAGAGTGAAAACCGAAGACGAGTTTCTGAGGCGGGAGTTTGGGGACAAGTGGGAGAAATGGGCGAATAACGTTCCGTATCGCTTGGTACCGGGACTTTACTGACTGAAATAAGACTGTATTCAATCGGCTTCGGTGTACGACTCGGAGAGTATGCGCAGCATGTCAGCAATAAAGGGATGTGTCGAAATAACCTTGCTACCCATGTTGCATGCATGGACATTTGACGTCATGACAGTGACCGCCACTCTTGCAGCCCCAAGTACGCATGGTGCATGACCTTCTACCAGTATCGGTCGAAGTAATCGAACGATGAAAAACATTCGAGAATATAGTCCTTGCTGGTGTTGGTATGATGAACGGATCTAATATTCTAGTGCCTCGTTGTGTTGGGGGGATACAATGGATATAAGAAATTATGTTCTCCACAGGTAATTCACTATCAGAACCGTCATTCATAATTATAAACAACAAAAAATCACCACTTCTTCCCTATCTGTTGATTGTATGATATGGATAACATTCGTTAATTTAATAATTGTCATTGTTTCCCCTCAGACAAGTAACTTCGTCCCATGAAGCAAACCAGCTAAGCAGGAGCAGAAAAAATAGCTTGACGTCAAAATTGATTCGCCACTAATATTTTCATGCATAAGCACCGTGTAAAGGAAGCAGTGAAGTAGATATGGAGGGGTAGGACATCTCCAGCAGCAATCACAACACAACATGAGACGAAAGGTTGGCTGTACAGCCCAGTAGTCACCGCAAACGGAAAAATTGCGGCCACACCGAAACGATCACGTGACTAAAGACTGCAAACTAGTCCCGAAATTGGAAAAATGGCGGGCGAGCCAGTTTCAGGACGAGTCTCCTGTCAAGATTTGTGATTTTCCAGTACACCTGAAATTCTTCCATTTGTGGTGTCAGTAATGAAGGGGGAAACCGAATTACGGAGGAAATGTACGGTACAACCTCGGGGCTTTGAAACCATCAAGCTGAGCCTTGAGCCCTCCAAAGCCATCACTTAGACCTGGGCCGGCTTGGGCTTTTAGAGGGCTGGCTTACGGCCGGCTCGGGCTTGAGCCTGAGCCGGCACATCACTATTGGTGGTGATTAAAAGACATCTGAGTTTTGGGTGAAGGAGCTTGCGGTGGATGTAAAACATATACAAGATCTAGGAGCCTTTCTGGGAACGTCTTTCTGATAGACATCGAGCGTCGAGCAAGTTATTATACTACTGACGCGTCGCATCACGACGTCACCTGATCTGTGACATACTCGCGGTCGATTTGTCACGTCAGCGAGGAAGCAGAAAATCAATACCTAGCGGAGATTGAGAGATATCGTTGGACAAGAGGCCCCTGCCTTTTCATGTTGCGCAGAGCAGAAAAGAAGGTTGGAAAAGAAACCAATGTACACTTCTCCCGGGCTTTACAATTTGGTAGCATGGGCGGTGATTGCGGGAGGATGTCAATCAAGGTGATCCGTATGTCGGCGGCAACTACAGGCTTGCTCTCGGTCCTCAATGTAGAGTGGGATCACTTGAAATAAGAAGCCCGGTTAGATCCTCGGGAATTGGGGTACAAGCCTAGACATACTCTAGAAGAAAGGAAGAAAGTACTGAGTTTGAAGTGAGCGTTCACCCGAGAGTCCAATTAAGCGAATCATCTCTAAGGTGGCCCGGTACAAAGTGACGTGGACACATCACAGCCATAGTCCCTGGCGGGCTGCCAAGAGATGGTAGGTACAACAATCGATGAAGCTAGGTTTTTCTACAAAGAAGAGAACCATCGGTTTCTTTTCCTTAGCACATACTAGTACTGGAGGCTACCCTTCTGTGCATCGGAACAAGTGTAGCTCCATTGAAAGAACACAATGTCGCGGGTAAAGCATTCTCCCCATGACCGGAAAGCAACGTTGGAACAGTCGCTGAGTCCAGGCGCCGATCATCAAGGGCCGAAGGACAAACATTTACGGTTCCGCACACCCCCTATGGCTAGCAATGGTCTCTATAGTATAGTATTCCTATTCTCATTCATTGTAAGCAGTCTCAAACAAGGAACGAACAGAGCAGATTATAACCGTTAAAAAGCGCTGTCCCGGACATGCCTTCACCTCTTTTTTTCGCTGGATTTCCAAGAAAAAAATTCTCTTTTAACATTAGAATTCCGTTGCATGCAGGGGAAGGCCTCGATATTTTTGCCTACTAAAAAAATTGCTGGCATCTTCAATCGGTAATTTAGTGAGAATATCGGACGAGAATGGATGATGAACGAGACCGATTGTTTGGATATGTTGCGCAGGGTCGGGCCTTCAATCGCAAATCTCCTTTGATCTCATCTTCGACCGCTTCTTCTCCATCAAGCTCACCAATATCTCCTTGTTTCAAGGAAGCTCAGAATAACTTGAAAAGATCTACCATATGGTGCCCAAGGATGTCCCGGATCACGGACCAGCACGGGCAAAGGCCTTGTGCGACCGCGTGGACAACTTCGACACTGCTCCATCTGTGCAGGCTCCAAGCATGTTTCTGCGACTTAGTGCATGCGATGCGTCAAGAAATTCATTTCTCCAAGAGAATATATCGATCCTACTTAACGGGAAAGACTTTTTGGTGGCGCTGTATTATCACTCGTTTCTGTCATAAGGAGCTTCTCCGTACCTTGCGATTGGCGTGTTAACGTTGAATCGCCGATGGGGGCAATGAAAAACCTCTGACGTACTCCCGGTCCCCCGCAGCTCGGTGTGGAACTGCCCGCTTCTCGCAAACAGATTGATTGCTTGTTACGATGCGAACCTCATTTCCTAACTGCACTAAGAACTTAAGTATTTTTACCTCCAGATACGCAGAAAATATTCAAAGTTTCTTTTCAGATTTTTTTTCAGTAAAGAAAAACTATGAAAAAACCTTGCATATTTTTATGTATTCGTAGGTAAAAAAAAACGCTGTCTTTTATTCAGTGTGTGCAAAATCAACTAAATTCTAGCCTTTCATATGGACTTACACATTTTTCAGCGACTGAGTCGTAACAGCTCTTTCTGACTCCTCGAAACGGAACTATTCATTATTAAACGTTTCTTCTGGACCAACCGTTGTGGTGCAAAAATGGAAAGTCTTAATGAATGCTCCTGCGGGTGATCCAATCATTGCATATCCCGTTATTATCTCAGCAGAGATCGATATTGACATCCCTGGGAAAACCCTGAATGCGTCGGGGGCGTCGGTGGCGAGTTCCACAGAACATTGTCTAACTCTACTCTAGCTTTGCGGCGGCAGACAGGGCGGGATATGTCGAATTAACTCTATTGACTCCATCCGCGGTGCATAGCAAACCATTCTCGACAGTAGAGGGAGCTGCACGAATCAAATGCATCAGCAACGATAACTTATTATTCGCCTCGTTTGCTTCCCTTACGGCACATCAAGAAAATATCAGTTCTTTGTCAAGCCCCAAACCCCGGTTTAGCTAGACGTTTACCACGCGTCCTCTGGGAAATGTGTTCCTCTGTCGATCTATAGAATGTCAGTTCAGAGCCTCTCGGAAATACTGCAATGCTGTGCAGCCTGCCAAGGACGGGGAACTGCTGCCAAAAGAACGGATAGTGACGAACCATCAAACAGGACGAGATCGGGAATAGCGCCAATTTTAACTTCCTTGCCTTGTTACGGCAAGTTATGACAAGCTTTTCGCACATTCGCGCTGCCGAATATAAAAAGGCTATAAAGAATATCCTGTAGGCTTGACGTTCGTTCTTCCCGTCATCTTTCCGTAGATCTTTGAAGCGTTCTCTCCAAAAGCTTTCCTCATCTCCATCCTATCGTCATGAAGTTCGCCAGCATCTTTTTCTCTGTCGTTGTCCTTCTTGTATCCTTCGCAGCTGCCCTCCCTAGTAGGGAGACCAATGCTGACCGGCTCGCTCGGGGTCTTCCGCCTTTGCCTCCTACCGTAAGGTCACCGACCAGAGGTATATCACCCTTCAAATGCAGCTCTTTGATGCCAATCTGACTCCTTCCTACAGTCGCTCGCCACAGTCCCTCCGGCACACCCAACCATTGCTCCACGGGGTCTCTCCAATGCTGCAACTCCGTCCAGTCGTCGACAAGCTCGGTAGTTAGCGCGCTCTTGGGCTTGCTTGGAATCCACTTGGGCGGGGCTGCTGTTCCCGTTGGCCTGACCTGCTCGCCGCTCTCCGTTATTGGCATTGGAGGAAACTCCTGGTATGTTTGTGTTTTCTTTCACGTCTGAAATGTTATTGATGTGGCGTGCAGCTCACAACAAACCGTCTGCTGTGAAAACAACAGCTTTAATGGACTTATCGCCATTGGTTGCACCCCCAGTATGTGTCTATCATTGTCATCTTCCATAATCTGACTTCATTTCTCTGATCAGTTAACATCGGCCTCTAAAGTGTGTTGATGACCCCCCCCCCGCCTCAGACGTTGTTCTTCTTAATGAACGCTTCGGACGTTTTTTTTTTTTGGCTCTTCAGACATTCATTTAAAACCCGTTCCTTATATATATCAGTTACAGTACATACCCGCTCAGCATGTCAGCATGTTATCCCTTTACTTTTTTTCTGGGCCGCGCGGATGTGAATCTCGATGCGAACGTGATGATGCAGAATGGAATAGAAGAATAGTTTATTCTGAATTATTCCACTGAGCATATTTTACTTTTGGTTTCTATTACCATGTGCGAAGGCAAACGTTAATGGTAGATACGTTTTTCAGAAATCGCGTGATTGACAGGAATGCGTGGTGGTGTTCTAGGATCACGATGCTGCAGAAGAGGATCATTGTTCGTCTCTATGTGGACGCGTCAAACTTACACCCTACAACGGTGCTGTTGCAGGCCTTAAAGCTATATATAATAGGGTTGATCAGAGGTTCCAAAAGCTTAATCCTAAGGCCTATCAGTAGTGGTATTGTTCTTGCTTGACTTCTGTCTATCCACAACTTGAATGAACACGGCGAAAGTTTATTGGTGAATGCTTGCCGATGTCGCTGTCAAGCGGTCACAATGAACTTCTAGACTTTATACATGTATACATTGATCAAGGGCAAGCCTATTGTTACGAAGCTCTCTACAAAGCGAGAGCTTGCCTCGAGTAGAGCCACCCCAGTTACACACTGGGCATCTGCTAGTGCCACAAAAGCAAGGATAAATCGTGGCTGATAGGCCTTATGTTTTGGTAGGATAGCACGCCCTTGACGTAAGAGTACTGCCTCCCACTGCTGTGCCTCGAGACTCCTCTCTCACACGAGGAGGGTTATGGGTAAGTAGCTCGCATATTTACCTAAAAGTGAATGATGGCAAGAAAAGAAAAAGACAGCGGTAAGGCTCAATCTCCCCGATTTCTTTGGCGAACGCGGACAGGCCATCTTAGAAACATTATTCTTTCTTAATCAGGGTGATGGCGCAATCAGGGTGGGACGGCAGCCCGACGATCACCAGTCACCTTCAGACTCCCACGCCGTGCTAAATGTCGGATTGACGATGTGGATACATTCACGAATTCAAGGCCAGAACTCCAACGGCATCGCGAAACCGATGGGTGTTACATAATACTAATGTCCAAATACGGTGTTGAACCTTATTTTGCTAGCTAGTACCCGGCAGTAGCCGGGATATCCCCTCTTCCAAATAACCACAAAGTCCCGAAAAGTCTCGTCGTCGTTGATAACCGTCAAAAAAAAATGGTCAAAGGTGAGTTAATTTCTACTCGGTAATGGCACCTGCTGATTACTTCCTCAGTATACAAACCTGGTAAGGTAAAGAAGGATTCGTGGTGCATCGAAAGGTCTATTTACTGACCATAAATCAGGTCGCCATCGTACTCCACGGAAGGCAAGCGGGCAAGAAGGTAGTGGTCATCAAGCAGCACGATGAGGGTTCAAAAGAGCGCCCCTACCCCCATGCAATTGTTGCCGGCATCGAACGTTACCCCAGGAAGGTGACGAGGCGAATGGGCCAGAAAAAGTTGGCTTCGCGGAGTAAAGTCAAGCCTTTCATCAAGGTGCGTTGTGACTGGACTTGACTGGAACTAGTGTCTGACAGGACGTAGGTTGTCAACTACTCGCACCTGTTCCCCACACGGTACGCACTTGAGTTAGAAGGTCTCAAGGGTGTTGTCTCCCCCGACACTTTCAAGGAGCCATCGCAGCGGGAAGATTCGAAGAAGACGATCAAGAAGTTGTTTGAGGACCGGTATGTGTCGGGCAAGAACAAGTGGTTCTTCACTCCTCTCCGTGTAAGTGCTCTTTAACTTGGTCGCATGAACCTACTCTTACCATTTCATGTCAGTTTTGATCTGCCACTTGTCGTACTGGAGTTTGAGTGCGTTGGGTGACACGGGCGGCATTGGCTAATACAATTCGTATGTTCATGCCTGTATGTTTTTATGCATGTGGTTGCGTCAATCCAGTAACTATGGAGCTGCAACAAAATTCATTAAAACTCATTTTCTCATCTGTTGCACGAAGTACTATCCGTTTCATTGAGAGGATGTACTCATCACTACACAGATTCTCTACTGGCGTATCAGAAGAATAAGAACTTGCCTTAGTCCCTGCTCACTCCAAAGGTTTGATTCGCTGCAGAGGTCTTTGTCGACTATTATTCAAAGCTTGCGCCAGACCTGCATCAATCGCAACTGGATCTTGAGTTGCCAACTTCTGTTGCTTTAAATGCATTTGTTGTAAGTTCCATTGAATTGAGTATCGCTTTCTTATCCGTGGACCTCGCATTGCACTGTTCATCTGCGATTTTGGTGTTGATATAGAGTTGTAACGTCTGGCTCTCGGCCTTGGAATTTCTGGCTATCAATGACTTCTACATGAAGTAAACGTAGACGTGCTTGGCAAAAAAACTCAGCCTTAGGTTAGGTATGTTTTGGGCTAGTATGTTCTCTCATAAAAGCCCTCACCTGAGCCTTCCAGCCTTGATCGCAAACGACGCACACTTAGTGAAAGGCTTCTAAACCATTAATGGTTTCCTGTCGTTGGTTCAATGTTCATGTTTTATGTGAGTTAATGCAACTTCTCCTTGGAGTATTTCGATTCATGTCGGCCGATTAGCCGAATGTATTACCGCCAGTTCGGGTGGGACGTTGTCACAGAACATGTACTCTACACCGTACTGACACCGAGTCACCATTAACGACAGTATACGCAGTGTCCTTCTTGGACATGTACAATACTAGAATCTTCGAACCTGCTTCGACCTAGACAGTCAGCTTGATCAGCTCGAATGGAGAGGAGGCGGGGAATCCTATGGTGCATCAAATTCCCAGCCGCTTAGTTGTCGACCTTCCCAGGACCTGCTCATCTGCCGTGTTCTGGAAAAAGACAGGATCCATCTTCTTGCGCTCTCGGGCTACTCACGATTCTATTGGAGGTGAATCTACTGACCCTCTCCCTGAGGCAGCGTCAGGGGAAGTACGTGAAAGGGTAAATGATGATAGAAACACCTGAGGTCGGATCTTCCTTCCTCCAAACTAGAGTATGTCTCAGTGGTTCCTCACGGTACGTTATATATAAGCTCTGAGGAGTTTCGTTTGCCTTTACCTGGCCATATCACAGTCTTGCTATTGCTGCGAACATAGCATCGGAATGAGGTTCAAATAAGTGGTAAGCGACGTAGTACGGAAGATCTATTTTGGGACTTGATATTGAAACATTGGTACCGGAATCTGGACCAAAAAGTGAATTATGTAACTATATTTCCCAAATATGGGGCTCGCCTATCGGACCTTTTGGTGCTCTTACATGCCAGAGCCTTCCTTTCTTCTACCACCTTCGTTATCCTCCTCTTTTTCATTTACGCGTTTATCGTCTGGTCACGTATTGTGCTTCTCTGCCAAGTCTGAGGGTATCGAAAAATGCGTTTTCGTACGCTCGAAATCCGTTGGCACGACTCTAAGCCTATTTCAACGTGCGACTTTCAACCTATTCCATCGTTCAAAAAGGCTCGACCGACAGGAAATGCCTCTGGAGAGCCCAATCTCGAGTGGGCGGAGAGGTGGGCTGAGCAGAAGTATCGCTTAGCGACAGGCGGCGAGGATAACCACGTCAGGGTGCGCATCTCGTGTTGCAATAAATCTACTCATTATTCATTGTACGCGAAGGTATGGATGGTTTATCCTAGTATACGACCAACAGACCCTTCCTTTCCCTTGCCGTCACAAGTAACCGCGCCAAGACCTCCACGCGTCGAATATCTTGCCACTCTCAGCCGGCATTCTGCAGCAGTGAATGTCGTCAGATGGAGTCCCAATGGTGGGTGAAGCAATAATGGAATGTTTCTTTCTAACTAAAGATATCCGCACAAAGGCGAGCTCATTGCCTCTGCTGGTGACGGTATGTTGGTCTAGTTAAACATGTTGTCCGTGGCTGAAGTAATGTCTAGACGGCATGATCATCATCTGGTCTCCTTCCACGACGCCACAAGCATCTACGTACGGCAGCGATCTGAGCACTGAAGAGCTTCAAAATGAGAAGGAATATTGGAGAGTGCGGTGTATGTTCAGGTACGTGTCCTCGAATCGAGCAGCTTCCCTGAGCTCAGACCTCGTAGATGTACTGCCATGCAAGTCTACGATATAGCCTGGAGCCCGACGGGTGAATACATAATAGCTGGAAGTACAGACAATGCTGCTAGGGTCTTCCAATCCAATGACGGTGAGTTCTGATGTCCCATCTGTGTCTTCGCGACGTATCTATCGACCAGCCTCCCACGTCTTTCTATACATTACGATTCGTGTCGTACACAGCTTCTTTCAAACATGTTCCTGGGAATTTACTTCCCATGACCTGGATGTTTCTGGTACTGATCCACCACACCTCTGCAGGGAAATGTGTGCACGAAATAGCAGAACATAACCACTATGTGCAAGGCGTTTCTTGGGACCCTCTCAATGAGTACATAGCCACGCAATCCTCTGACCACTCTATGCACGTGTATCGTATCAACACGAGCAGAAATCATTTCGAAGTCCACGCCGTCGGTCGCAACAGAGAGATGAGCCTGACCGGAACTCGAAGACACGGTCGCACATCCAGCATTGTCAGTGAGGATGGAAGAGGAAGGCAGGCTACTCGGCCACACATAGCACGACGTGAAAGCACCACAAGTGATGTAGAGTCCGCTCTCGACGAAAAAGACAGCCCCGCGCTCTGGTCGACGTCCACGCCTGTTATACCGCCAGCTGCAACTCCGGTCATAGCTAGCAAAGAGCTGACGCCTCTTACCCCCGCCACGTCAGTCGCGTCGACACCTCTGTTCCCTACAATGTTTCCTCCCCCAGGTCCAGCAGCTGAGAAGGGAATACCTCAACCTTCCTCTCGACGGTCTTCATTTAGCGGCTCTAACGCGCCTTCCTCCCCGGCCTTCAGTATCAGTAGCCGATTTGGTGGGCGGTCCCCCAGCCCTATGCCCCCTCTTCCGGCTATCAGGACAGCCACGCCTATGCCTTGGCTTCATGCCGTTGGCGAAGGGAACATTGGCCTGTATGGTGACGAAAGCTATACCAACTTCTTCCGCCGGTTAACGTTCAGCCCGGACGGCGGTTTACTTTTGACACCCGCTGGACAGTTTGAGGACCCAGAAGTCGTGGTCAAGGACGACGAAGCTACGAAACGCGGCCGAAAAGTAAAGGCAACAGACAGCGCAGAAGATAACAGTACTGAAGCGGACAAGAATTCTTGCGTGTATATCTACACACGTGCGAACTTTGCGCGACCCCCCGTTGCGCAATTACCTGGGCATAAGAAGGCGAGCGTGGGTGTCCGGTTTAGTCCTGTTCTGTTTGAATTGAGGGGTGGTGTGAGTGGCGCTGGTGGGGAGACAGGCCCGAAGACCGCGGTTTTGGAGAAGGGAAAAAATGTGGAAGGTTCAATGGAAGTCAACATTGTGGGCGAACTTGCGACATCTGCGTCAGAAATGCAGTCTGTGTCGTCTCAACCGAAAATTGCTGCGCCTGCACCTATGCTTCCGAGCAGCTCGGCCGCCTCGATGTTTAACCTTGTGGCTTCTCCTGCGATATCACCGCTGGACGCGACCGTTCTGCGGCCTCCTACACCCGCGGCCTCCAAACCTGGCACGCCGATACACGTCGGGGCTGTAGGATCAGGAAATAGTGTGGCGTCAACGTCTGGTTCTGTCTTCGCCCTTCCTTATCGCATGCTGTTTGCTGTAGTCACGATGGATACTGTGGCGATCTATGATACACAGCAGGCTGGACCCATCTGTCTGTTAACAAAACTTCATTACGATGAGTTTACAGATGCCAGCTGGTAAGCTTCTATGTGATTAATCAAGTAATAACTGTGAGCTAACAGTTCTTTTTACTAGGTCTCCGGACGGTCAAAGCCTGATTCTTTCATCGAGGGACGGATACTGTACTTTGATCGCTTTCGACGAAATCCTTCCGGCATATCCTACGCAACAACAAGCTCTCCAACTTCAGTCCATTGCCCATCAACATTCAGTGCCGTTGGATATAACGCCGTCGCCGTCGCACCGTCGAAGCGCGTCAACGAGTTCTCGAGCGGGAACACCTATCGCCACACCCGTCTTTGGGAGTGTACCGCTTCCTTTTTCTTCTAGTACTACTACACCTATAACGAAAGGCGAGCCACTTACACCAGCAGCGAGTGTCGATGGTGGAGATGCATCTGTTCTTCCCGCAGGCGACTTCGTGTTCCCTGCGAAAAGAGAGAGAGAAACAACGACAGGACCAGAGAGCGCGACGGAGGACCAAACCCCGGAGCCTCCGAAAAAGAAACGTCGTGTTGCATTGACGAGAGTGGGAGACGTAGGTTCATAAGCGCACGATTATACCAACTGCTGAGTTTTTTGAAGCTTCTTGTTTTTTTTGTATCGTGTGTAACATATGGTTCGCATCTACGTTATGATGTTTCTGATAATGCTGTCTCCTCTTTGCTATTATCTTTTCACTTGTATAAATGTAACCTTAGGTAGCTTCTGAGTGAAGAGATTTTGTTGGCTTGGTACAGAATTCAAAGTGGAGGTGATGATCTCACTGGCCCAAATCGGGCAATCACCTTCAGATGCACTGTCAGCTCGTCTTGCACAGCAACCACTACCTCGATAATGATACCTGCAGAGTATTCACTGAGGCTTCAAAAAGGTGCTTTCCATCATCCACACTCAATATTTTCTTACATGGCACACAGGAATTACCGGTGGATTCGCACCACCCACTCCAAACGCAATCTTCACCCTCACCCGTCCTTTGAATCATGACCAGCTCAACATTACCTCTGCGATCCGCGAGATCGGCACGGCTAATCTGGCTAGCGCTGCGCCCAGGTCTATCCAGAACGATGCTGACACCGATGCGCTCGTTGAGGAGCTGCATGGGATCCTCAAGGAGATCCCCACCGAGTCACCTCCCGGAAGCGAGGACATCTACGGCATGGATATCAGCATCGCATGGGGAAGTGATGATCTGATGTGGCAGAATGGAGGTCCCTCGGGATGTGGAGGCGGTACGAGCTCGGTGCAGGCGACCAATGAAGATAAAGCCAAGTTCAAGCGGGCGGTGGAGATTGTGGAGAAACTGGTGGGCGAGACAGTTTGATGAGATCTAGGAGCGCTCGAGGCAAAGCTCTTAGGTATGTAACATGCCGTGGTTACTATGTAGATGGACCATAAACCCCTTCACAATCGGAAACAACAAGAATAAATTAGAAGCAACGACGGTAAGAATAATCAGCGCAGTGCGCTTGCTCTGAGCGTACTAGTTGACGTCCATAAATTTTCACCTTCCATCGAGTCATCCCCCGTAGTAATAGTCGGTCCCGTTCCCATGATGATGCAAAGGTCCTTCAGATTCTTCTGCAATATCGTCGTGAGATATGCTAAACCATTCTGTTGCTCCGACAAGATCTGTGACAGAGACAAGGCAATCAGCACCGCACAAGACACGAAGAAGGCTAACAAACCTGAGCAATCCTAGCCAGTCCTTCCTCATCGACGACCTTCCAGTCGCCAGAGTTCCTTCGCTCCCGAATACCCTCTTCTCTTGCTTTAAGAGCACCGAATACCGCCCACAACTCGTCAAGCTTGGCTTTCATCTTTCCTTTCCCTCCCCTTACTTCTTCCTCTATTGATTCTATCTTGGCAAACAGCTCTTCTTCCTCCGGCCGCATCGCAGATGACCTTACAGTCGGAATGAGTAAGTGTAGATGCTGTGCCAGCGCCATTATGCGCTGCGCAAGCTGTATTTGGGTTTGCGAGAATCGGGCAAGACGGGAGATGGTATTGGTAGAATGCTGGGTTTGGAGATCGGTGAGGCGCTTTTGTAGATCCTGGAGGGGGATTATATGAAGAAAGGCAAGAAGAATTCTAGCACACATACTGACCTTGATATTTCCCTTGTGCGCTGTAGCTTGCTCTGTTTGGCCGTCGACGCGCTGCCGTAGATCATCAAAACCGTTCGCAACGACTGGCACGAGACTGCGAATAAGATGAGCTGCATTCAACTAGATTAGCAGAAGGCATACCAAGATGGATCAGGATTTTCTTGGACAGCTTTTTGCCACAACGCGTCATTGGTGGAGTTCGGTGGGCGTCCGTACATGCTGACTTGATTGGGCTCGACAAGGTTGTAGAAATAATGCTGATGACATTTTACAATCGTGTCCATAAGACAACAGTAAAAGGCTCACCTGGAAACGACACTGAGGCGAGCTCGGATTCCACGCGTTGGCAATCGACTCTATCTTTTGTGATAGTTTGGCAAATTGTGTTTGTGCGTCGACGAGTTGTTGTTGGGAAGCAGGGGCAGTGCTTTTAAGGAGACTATTAGCACCTAGGGATGACTGCTGCTGAGGTCGTGCACTAAATGCATTGGTTCCAAGCGTACTTCCTCCAAGCGCACTTGTGCCCAAGGTACTATTGTCCAGTGTTGTGTTTATAGATGAGCCAAACATGGGGTTAGCCGACGTCGACGTAGTACCGAAGAGGTTGGTATTAGTTGTAGGTGCTGTGTTGGTGCTCGACGAGCCAAACATGGGATTTGCAGTGTTGGTGTTCGTCGTGGAACCAAAAAGAGGATTTTGGGTGGTTGTGTTGGCTGATGTTGAGCCAAACAGAGGGTTTGCATTAATGGTCGTAGTATTGGTGTTGGGAGTCGTGGTGGATGTTCCAAACAATGAATTCGTCCCTGTTGACGTGTTGGTACCACCGAAAAGAGGATTCGTTGTATTAAATAAGTTTGGTTTGGCTTGCTGATTTTGTTGGTTCTGCTGTCCGGCAGGTGGTGTCGAGAAGAAACTGCTTGTTGACTGGGCCGGTTGCGATACTGTTGTCCCAGTTCCCGTCTGACCAAACACGCTGGGTTTCAGAGAGAACGTGCTGTTCTGGTTCGTTTGCGGCTGCGCAGGGGTGCTTCCAAATAACGAGGAGCCAGTGTTTGTGTTGGAGGCAGTATTTTGGCCGAAAGCACCGCTACCAGTATTGGTAGAACCAAACAATGAGGGAGTGGCTGTCTGTGTCTGGGTAGGATTGCTTCCAAAAAGTCCTCCACCCGTTGCGGCTGGTTGCTGCTGAGTATTCGATCCAAAGAGATTTCCTCCGGCCGGAGTAGTTGTGTTGGTAGCGCCGAATAATGACATGGTGGAAAGGGAATGAAGGCCACTGGATCAAATAAATCTATGAGCTAGCCACAAAAGAATTTGGCCGAAAAACTCACCTTCACGATATTCTCCAGAAAGCGCAGGATTCCTCAAGTAGGAGATGAGAATCTACCTGGAGGAAGAGACAAGAGCAGAACGCGTTACGAGACCGTGACTGGAGATGGTCTGTGACTCTGACTTGTGTGACTATCGTGACACCGGGCCTTACCGGGCCGGTAGAGATGAACTTTGTCACCACCATCATTATCTCGTTCTGCGCGCGAAAATTCAACCATGGACTCATTCTTATCCAGTATCTTCTTGCCACGAGAATTAATATACCCCTCTTACGGGACGATTTTCTCAATATCCACTGGAGATAAGGACGCATAACTCATTTTACTTGCCCATGATGGCATTTCTATACTCTACTATTGGGATGGATGACTGTACTTGATTATTTCAAGTTGCCATAGTGAAATAATCCCAGTATGTATATTCTCAGTCTCTGCAACGTTTTTCGTGTTTCTCGCATGTTTCTAGCGCATATATAGTTTTTTTTTTTTGCGTTAGAACAAGCAAGCCTGTAGGTTCTTTTCCGGGCCTCGTCAAGGAGGCACATTCATCTGCGGCCGTTATCGAAAGTCCCAGCTCTTCCTTGGTCCTTGTATTCACCATATGGAGTCGGCCACACCTTCGTTCCGCATGTATTTCTGTGGGAATATATTTCACAATGCCAATGGTTAATTGACGTGCCCGGTGAATGGCATTGGTGCTTGTGTTCAGGTTCACTTTCCGCGGCTGTTCTACGGTCAGCATCTATTTCAGCTACACTAGTCATACACATGCTCATAATTTCATAGGAATATTCTCGCGAACTTGGCGACTCATGAATCGGCAGAAACGGAAACGTCGGTATCTGAGGGGCGCTCTTCATTTTTCCCATCCGAACAGTCCTTGTCCTCTCAAACTGTGTCGCGTCAAATAGCAGGCGCTTCCAACCCACTGACTGCTCTATTCGTATTCTAAGGATCAAAGCGCTAGTTTTGGAAGTCGTTCGTATCAAGTCCTGCCCCGATCCCGGGATTTTTCCGTCACGTAGATGATTCTAGTCCTTCATCCCCGTAGAAGGGAACTCTCGCTAGGACCGGTGCAAGGCCAGTATCTGTGTGAGCGGCCTTGATACATCGAGAACTACCCTCCTGCTCTTCACTAATACAAGTCACAACGCTTTGTCGTTTCCCTTTTACATGATCTTATTCAAGTACGTATATTAATGAGTCTTTGGCACCCTTGGATAGATTAACGTCATCCCATACGCAGAAGTGCTAGTCGAATACACTCACTCAATTCGATCTACTAGTAAAGCAACAACAGTATCGTGCTGCGGGCAGGTCCACCGGGAGGAGTTTTTTTTTCGTTCGACTTCGCGACCTCACGGTCAGTATCCAGGTAGCCGAGACGATGCAAGGATCTAAACATGGAAGGCATATGCCCTATTTAGAGTCGCACGACCTCCTCGGTGTTATCTTTCACGATGCACTGAGGGCTCGGAGGAGGCCAATCAGCAAATTGAGTAATCGGTAGACGGACGGCCATAGATGAAAATTGCCTCGGAGATGGCGCACGCGATCTGGCCTGTTTGAGTCTGCACCTTCTCCTTCTTTTTACCCTCACGACCCTGTTCCCCTTCAAACACGATATCCTCAAGCTGTTGTGGTCGAGTTGCCACGAAAATACTGATGGGGCGGAGATTCAGCGGCGGTGAATGCCTGGGCGCATAAGAGCGTTATAAGGAAGGTCCAGGAAAATTCCAGTCAATGGACCGACTGGGGCATACTGGAAAAAGAAAGGTCTGAAATCTACCACAAGTTGCCTTGAAAGTCATCATTTATGTTGACTATGGCATTTTCAGAAGAAGAGCGCGTCAAGACAGGGAAGGGAAGGGTAGGCGGAATCGCCCTTGAAGATTTCGATTGTTTTCCACGTGTAAGCCGGTTTCATCCCAGCCTTGACGGTATGTACTAAGCAATGCTTGGCGCGCAAGATTGCACGTTAAAATTGGCTCTATTTTCTGGACTTTGTCAAGTCTCGTCCCGAAAGCATGGTTGACCAATTTCATTCCATTTCAGTTGCGTTCTGGTGCTTCTGGCGGGATTTGAGCGAAATCGAATCGAGAACCATTTTCAGTGCTTGCCTGCGCGCTCCTCATGACATGAATACCACAGCCATACAAGGAATAAGTACAAGAACGGTGACGTTTTCTTTTCGATGCTGGCAAGAAATTGCTGTGCCTGTGAATTTTTATTGCTTCTTCTCGTTGGCACGAATACCGTAGGTGACACTGCGTTTCTTTCTCGAAATCATCAACATGGCTGTATAGCTGCTAAATGCTCTCTTTTTCTCTCAGATTTGAAACGTGGAATCAAGACTAAGAGACTTCGAATAATCAGATACAGAATTAGCAGTGCGCTAGTTTCGTCAGTTGTCCCAACAAGAGTTTCCTAACCCTGCCGCCGTTTGTCCACTCTAGCCGCCTAATTTTCCCTCGAACAAGACGTCGAACAAACTAATCTGTATTGATCAGTCTTGTCAGCCGCCAAGCTGAGTATTTTTGTCATGCGGACGACGGTCCAGGCAAAGGCGTGTGGCATTAACTATCTCAGTCCTTGACTTTTGCTCATTCAATTCTTTCGTGCTCAAGACTTTTCACAAGCTTCGGCTTAGGAGAACTATGAATGACGGGTGTTTCAGTACTGAATCTCCGGGACCGCTGAAGTTTGTCGCGTTCTCGGTCCCGGTATGACGGAACACAAATAATATTGTGCGTTTTCAGCCAGCGGCGCGATTTTTGGCCGCTCTAAGCCCATGTTTGGTTGGTGGCGAAGGACTAACCGTAAAAGCAAGACCGCAAGATACGCGGAGATCCGATTTCAATTGACCTGAAATTAGAGGGACTGCCTCATTCCGTCTGTCTTCGAGTGTGTGATGAGCGCTTATTCTGAGTGCGATGCTGACTTCTGACTTCTTTCAGGTGGGGCGAATGTTCGACTTTGTTGTCCCATGCAGTCCGGGTCTCAGTGATGTACTTCATTACAGGAAGTCCGGACCTTCCGCCGCAGGCACCATTGGATACCAATGGTATTTTTTTTCACCCCCCACATGTAATAGAAGCCCTTCACAAATGAATCAATAATCACAAGGACTTCTCAACTTGTCCCTTAGCGCGAGATGTATAATCTTAAATCTCCATATAATATGGCATGCTCTCCGTTCGCTGCCCCTTCATATCCCTTCCTCATTGACCATGTCTACTCTCTTTGTTATTCTCGACGTCTGCGCCGTGATCACTACACTGACCTTGATTCAATGCCTCGTTAATGGGACTAAGACTCGAAGGACACTCCCCCCTGGTCCCAAAGAATTGCCGCTCATTGGGAATCTTCTTGACATGCCGACCGAGAAAGAATGGCTTACTTTCGCCAAGTGGGGAGAGCTTTATGGTACGTGTATCGACTTACATTGTCCGCGTCGCAGACTGACGTATCCTTTGCAGGCAACATAATGTCTGTGGCATTCTTTGGACAGCATCTAATCATACTGAACTCTGCAAAAACCGCTATGGATCTCCTTGACAAGAAGAGTTCCATATATTCCGACCGTCCATTGATCTCGATGGGCGGCGAACTGGTCGGATGGAAGAACACCCTTGTCCTCGTTCCCTATGGTAAACGCTTTCGCAACTATCGACGACTCGCGCATCAACTTTTCGGTAACCAAGCAACCATGAAACAGTTCCTACCAATCGAGGAGAGAGAGACACATAGGTTCTTAAAGCGTGTATTGGCGCATCCTGAGAACCTCTCGCAGCACATTCGGAAGTACGCCGCTGCATCGTGACACTTCGGATGCTATACTGATTGCTCTCTTTTGTTTTCTTCAGAACAGCCGGTGCCATTATATTACACATCTCTCACGGGTACGACACCGAGGAAGAAAATGACCCTTTCGTCACATTGGCCGAACGAGCCACCGACCAATTTTCTGTCTCTACGGCTCCTGGAGGCTTCTTAGTCAACCATATTCCGGCCTGTAAGCCTCCATTCCATCAGCTAAAGCACCTTAGTAATATGTTGTGCAGTACGTCACGTACCGGCATGGTTTCCCGGTGCTGGGTTCCAGCAGAAGGCGAAAGAATGGGCGGAGACCCTCGAAAATATGGTCGATCGCCCGTATAACTTTGTGAAATCACAAATAGTGACTATCTCTTATGATATTCAATGCTTCATTCTCAAAAACTTCGTATAGGCTGCTGGAAAGGCACCTTTATCTCTTATATCGAGCCTGCTTGAAGGTCGACAAGTAAGCGTGGAGGAAGAATTTGACATTAAATGGCTCGCTGCATCCTTGTATTCCGGTACGTGCTATACTACCCACCAGTACAGGATTAACTCACTGGGTCTTCATAGGTGGCGCTGATACTGTAAGTCTTACTAAATAAACTCTAAGCTCGGTCCTTCCTGACAAATCCAGACTGTATCATCGATCCACGCTTTTTTCAAAGCCATGGCATTGTTCCCTGATATACAAGCAAAGGCGCAAGCTGAGATTGATGCTATCGTTGGTAGCGATAGGCTACCTGGGTTCCATGATCGAGAACATCTGCCCTATATCAACGCCCTTACGCTGGAGGTCATACGCTGGCATACAGTCACACCCACTGGTTTGTTGTGGCCGTCTTGTGTGCTTATTTCTTGTTAACTACGGCGAACAGCGGTGCCCCATAGAGCCATCGAAGAAGACATATATGATGGCCACTTCATCCCGAAAGGGTCTTTGATCATCCCAAACATATGGTACGTAGGTCATGATCTTCCGCTTTTGATTATAAACTCATCGAGGTGTAGGAAGATGCTTCATGATCCTGTGATATATAACAGTCCGTTTGAATTTAAGCCCGAAAGGTTTCTTGGTCCAACACCAGAGCCCGATCCGCGGACTATGGCGTTTGGATTTGGTCGTCGGTATGTCAACAGAACTTCTTTACTAGTATCATGACTAACATATTTTCAGTATTTGTCCTGGTAATGTTAACGCCTTACGTTAGTCAAACAAGTCCGGCTCAAAACTATACAGGACGAGTACTCGCTGACGCCTCAATTTTCATCTCCATTGCTATGTCGTTAGCAGTGTATGACGTTTCAAAGTATTCTTCTCCTGAAGGCGTTGTCTCCGAACCCGACGTAGAACAAACTACGGGAACGATAAGGCGAGTGACACATTGCAAAGCTTTCATAGTAACAGCTAAATTCTTGTTCTTTTAGTCACCCTACATCGTTCAAGTGCACTATCAAACCGAGAACAGCAAAAACTATTGCACTTATCAGCGCGGATGAACAACTTATGTGATAGAGAGGACTTGGTGTGTACTAATGCTTATAGCTAAAAGCTTTCGCCTATATTTGTACTATAACCACTGTTATTTCTATTTGCACCATAGATCTCATGCACCATAGTCTTGGCTAAAAACCTCCTTAACAACACGAGTAACCAATGAGTCACTATACAAAGGTCTTGGTTCTGGCGCTGGCGGTTCAGGTGACCACGAAATAGCCACAGGCGTAACAGGACGAGAAAAAGGGCTGTTCCTTCCAGCAGCATCCCTCACTGCTTCTCTGGCTCTAGCAACCAGCAGCGCCTTCTCAAGACCGATCCTTTTCCCTTCGAAGTAACGAAGAGGCTCGACTCTCTGGCATAGCACCTTATACGGGGGCAGAAACCATTCCCTCGTGTCAATTTGTTCAGCGAGGCGATGGCATCAATGGGGTTTAAAATGGGATATGTTCGAAGGCACAAAATCGCCACAGCTCGAATGTCGTCCAGATCGAATCGATTGGAGAATGATAGAATATTGATCCAATAGCGATCCGTTTGATGATGAGTAGCGTTATTTCCCCTACTCATGATCTTACTCTGTAAGTCAATGAAGGGAGTCGAATATACCTACCGCCGATTGAAGATATAGTCAAGTACACATTCAAACTCTTTGCATGTCGCTCCAGCGCCAATGGGAATTGGTTTCTCATCACTAGTGCCTTCCGGTCCTTCGGAGCCTGGAGGACAGCTGAACATGGTGCGGAAAAACTCTGATTCTCGTGCGAGGAAGTAGCGATGGATACGGAAGAGTTCGTTCTCGACCGAAAGGTTTGAAATGGTCAGTACTTCACTGGATCAGAAATCGTAAAACTGACAATGAAAACTGTCATATCGTCGTCAAAATAAAATTTCTGGTTTTTAGATGTTGACGGGGACGACGTCGAAGGCGTGCCGTTCGCCCAAAAAGACGAAACGTCCAAATTTTGATCCAGTTCTACTGAGCCAAATGTCTCTATCCAAAGATTTTCGATTGATCATCGGTAGTCATCTTATCGAGGTCCTTCTCGTTCATGGCAAGCGATGGGTGGAGACAGAAAGCGACTTACACGCATGCGTCGCATGCATACAACGTGTTCAAGAAGCTTTAACTCAAAACTTTGACAAGCGCCCATACAAAATGCAATAGACATGTTATTCCCACGAGACTAGAAGACAGCACAAGACCGCATTGAAGACTTTTGACAGAAAGTCACCGTCTGGTGCTCCATCACTGCTATAGGCATCTACTTGTTCTTGACGGCATAAATCTGGTAAGAGGCTGCGTAATCATTGAAGTCGAGATCTTGAATTAATGGTGCTGACGGGGTAGTGTCAATGGAAGGACGATTGACGAAAAATGATAATTACTAGGCTTGGCATCTGAGGGTTTCGGACCGCATCCATTGGATTCACCGCCTGAACAGCACGCTCCTAGAGATTGCATAGATTGAGAAGGTCGCTGACACACATGAAATGAAGACACTCACTTGGTTTCTCCTGGTCGCTCCCGTTTAATTTATACGCGTTCAAGTTTTTCTTCGTGTCTATAACCGTTGTATCTAGAGAAGACAGATTCCAAGCGATACAATGAGGACGTCGGAGAATGACATACCGCTAAGCCCAGCCGATACCATCCATTCCAGGTATTGTTTAGGGGTGCTTGCACCTCCGATGCATCCGACGTACAAAGAAACGTCCGAGAGCAGGTTTTCAGGTAACGACTTCTTCAAGAGGATATCAGAGATGGCCAACCGCCCGCCTGGTTTCAGAACACGAGCAATCTCCAAAAACACGGTAGGTTTGTCCGCTTCAGGAACCAAGTTGAGGACGCAGTTGGAGGACACTATATCCACGGATTGTGAAGCAATTGGGAGATCATGAATTAACCCCTTGACCTACACATAACTCATGAGCATTCATGCGCCGTATTTTAGCTGGAAATACCGACAAATTCCACGTTGGTGTAGCCACCCTTAGTGGCATTGGTTCGCGCAAGTTCGAGCATTTTGTCATTCATGTCAACTCCAATGCATTTTCCCGTAGATCCTATGCGCTTTGCGGCAAGAAAGACGTCGAGACCGCCTCCTGATCCTAAATCAAGAAAGGTCTCACCCTGTGTATTCGCGTCACTAAGGGATATAGTTAAGATGTGCAATTGCAGCTCGCCTCCTTTAAATTTGCAGTGGCAACAGGATTGCCGCATGACAATCCGAGATTCGAGTTGACAGGAATAGTCGATAGTTCCTCGGTGGTGTATCCGAAAGCGCTTGCGACGCGGCGGTCATTGTCCAAGATAGCTTCCGTTTTGCTAGATGGGGTAGCTGAAGCGCGAGAAGAATAGTGTTCTTCAACAGCACGATAGATGTTAGCAGTTTCCATTGGTTGAGTTCGACAACGTGAACAGTAGTTGGTAGTAATAGTAGTAGACGTCGCAGTGTTCAGTACGTTAGAACTCGTGGTTCAGTGGTAAGCGAAAAGGAACTAATGTTCACGGCGATTGCGCTAGCGATGCCCCACTAACCATAGTGCTTTTATATTACCAGCATACCTAGAATGTACTAGAATATATGAGTAATGTACAACTGATGTATGTCACTGCTGATCGATGATTGGACGGGATTAAAATGATGACCTACTGATTGTCAGCTACCCAGATCTCTATAAAGAAAGAGATAAATTGTGATCATCTGCAACACGATGTGTTGGAATCCTGGGTGTTGCACAGGGTAGACTCCAGGCTGGTAAAGCCAGATGTAAAGGAATTGTTATTCTATGGCTCCTACAGAGCTCATATTTATACTACTTCGCACTAGAATCTAGAATGTACTACAACTTTCTCGACTCTCTTGCTTACTCATCGACTCTCGGCATGATGCCGGATTGCTCCTTCTAGAACTTTCCAAGCAAAATCCCAACACGATGTCTGAAGGAAATACGCCCCCGGATCCTTGGTGCCTTTCCTCAACCTCAGTCCACCGTAGAAACGATATCTGCTGCGGACCTCCACTCGCTGCTAGAAGACGCAAAGTTAGGCCAAATCCTGGTCGTAGATGTCCGCCGAACAGATTTTGAGTTATGTACTCTCAAGTACGCACGCTATATCAAGTCTAAATGGAATGTCGAACAGGGTTCATTCATCAAGGGTGCTATCAATCTTCCAGCGCATTCGTTCTATCCAACTCTTCAATCGCTGATGCCGATTCTCGCCCAATATACGCTGGTTGTTTTTCATTGTAACAACTGCAAGCCCAGTGGACGCGGACCTCGTGCAGCAGCTTGGTACCAGGATGAACTGGATAGACGGGGGTTAATTGGGAGTCGAGCGGCCATTCTAGAGGGAGGTATCAAAGGCTGGATCAACAAGTACAGTGACGATGAACTCACCTCCAGGCTTTGATGGATTATGACTCTGAAGCTTACCCGTTAACGTAGGGCACCAGTTACGCATTGTTTGAATTAAGTGGAATTACCAATACATAAAAGAGAACTCTTTGTTCCGACTAGCTACATTCTAAAGTTGAAACAGCGGACTTTGGCCCTATCGTCAGCCTAGCTTGACCACGACTTGCAACAGGATTAAGCACCTTTTGAGCATACACCACTGTCCAGTCTTCACATATGTCGGGTCCGTCATCCCACTCTTTCGTCAAGCCACCAAGAAGGTCGTCATACTCTTGTTCTGACGATACCAGCCCAAATCCATCTGCTTCGAAGATAGGGCCTCGCATGGCAGAATATACTGTAGTCAAGTTATCCCTAAGTTCAGTTCCATCCGCACCAGCCCAAGCCCCCACAGGCAAAGCCCGCGTTCCACTGTGTATGTTGATGAACCCCTCTCCGGCCAGCATGCCAGGGAGACGTTCCGCGACATCTATGAGCAGGCCTTTATGCGCATATAATTTGGCCAAAATTTTCCCTATCTTTTCGGAGTAAGGTCCTGTACAGGGTGAAATTGTGGAACCTTCAATGAACTGTACCCATCCACCAGGAGCGAGGACACGGTGTGTTTCCACCAAAGTGGAGTTCCACTGCGATTCCGTCAGGGCCGCATAGAGAACACGTTGATTGACCAATGAGTACGAATCAGTCCATTCGCCGGGCAAATCTGTGACCGAGTGGTGGTGAAAAACAATGTTTGTTGGAAATGATTTGGGAAAGATTTTGGACTGTATATCAATAGCCGTGAGAGAAACTGACGAGGGCACTTCTTTCGCGAGTGAGAGGACCCATGCTCCTGGAAAGAGGTATAAGATGATAGGAAGAACATACAACTTGAAACGTAGACTCTCACCGGATCCAGTACCCGAATCTAATACCTTGTCACCAGGCCCCAGGGTTATAGGCGCCAAGACGGATTTTCCATCGCATAGCGTACGCCTGAGAAAAGAATGCTGCAACTCAAGTCTTTGATACGTCAGTGCAGCAAACGCAGATTACTGAATGGCTTACCGCTGTTTCTCCTGAGCATCGGAGGGTAACAAGTAATGCACATCTGGTGAAGACGACCAAACCCTCTGTGGCTGCTGTGCTCTTTGTACAGGGCGTATTAGTGAAGAAGGAAACAAGGGCATGTCAAGACAGGGCACGATAACGACCCCATTATCTCAACACCCCAGCGTATTTCTACGACGATATTGTCAGTATAGATCAATTTACAGACTCAATTTTCGCGGGGTTGTTCCGTGGCATCAAAGACTCAAGTGCGATACATGCGGATCCTGGAACAAGGTAAATACCCTTGTGGAGATTCCTACAAACAAATATATGTTGAACCTGTACTACTGCAGCATATGTAGGCTTTCATCGGACTGTTGACCTTTGCCACAAGCTGAAGTATTGTCATCAAAGCGTAACCGTAGAAGGTAACGACATAAAGCAATGGATTATCGATCAACCTAGTACTACCTGGAGGCTGGTACGTACTAGTCCTCATAGGCAGAGCAGTTCTGGAGACACGTAATACATACGGTAGGGACGAAAAGTAGAAGTAGGAACTGTAGGCGGCCAGACACCCCAAGATTCCATCGTTGATAACGAGCACGGTCATGGTGAGAACGAGTATGAGAACGCGTCGGAAACGGAGAACAAACACTTACGGTATCAACTCGGTCTGAAGGGGATTATGTAGTCTTCGGCGAATATCGTCAGCCTAGCTTGAACTTGACTTGCATTGAGGTCGTGCACCTTTGGAGCATACACCGCTATCCGATGTTTCGAAGCAGATACGCCTCGTTCGTTATCCCACTCTTTCGCTAGGCCATCGAGAGGGTCATCATATTATTCCAGTTCTGACGATACCAGCTCCAGTTCATCTGCTTCGAAGGCCCGGGTAGGTCCACGCATGGCAGAATATACTGAAGCTAGGTGACCCCTGTTCTCCAGCCCATGCCCCAAGGGGCAAAGTCCGTGCTTCCTCTGTGTGCACTGATGAAACCCTCTCGTGCCAGCATGTCAGGGAGACGTCTTGCTGCGTCTATGAGCAGGCCTTTATGTGCGTACAGTTTACCCAAGATGTTCCCTATTTTCTTGGAGTAAGACTCTATCTGTGTTGAGATTGTCGAGCTGTCGATGATCTGTACCCATCCACCAGGAGCGAGGACGCGTTAAATCTCTGACAAGGCTGCTCCACTAGAATTCCGTCAGGGCTGTGTAAATAGATGTCGGCCCATTCTCCGGGTAACTCTACGACCTAGTGGATAGAGAAAACGTTGTTCCTTGGAAATGATTTGGGGAAGAGTTTAGATTGTATATCGATAGCCGTGAGAGAGAGCGGTGGCGGTGGTGAAACTTCCTCTGCAAACAACAGAACTCAGGTTCCTAGAGAAACAACCTACAAATGTTAAAACCTCACTGGATCCCGTGCCCGAATCTAATACCTTATCACCGGGCTTCAGGGTTATAGATACCGGTGCCAATTTGCCGGTGCACAGCGCGCACCTGAGAAGAGAATGCTGCCACCCAAGTTTTCGATGCGTTAGTACAGCAAACGGAGCAAATTATTGATCAGCTTACCGCTGCTTCTGCTGAGCATTGGAGAGCACTATGTAGTGCACATCTGGTCAAACCTTCTGCGGTTGCCATCCTCTTCCCACAAGATACCTGAGGGAAGAAAGGAGAACGCGACAGGACGCAAATCGATCCCATTATCTCGTAATTCTACGACAGAAAGACCGGTGTAGAACGATTGACAGACTCAATATTCGCAGGTATTCTGTCATCGAAGTGCAACACACGCGGATTCCTGCAGCAGAGTCCATCCTCAAGGAGATTCTATCAACATGTGAATGGTTTCTTAACTACCGCGACGTATGTCTATGCTTACGTTGGACTACTTCATGACCTTTTCCACGAGGAGGGATACATTATCCAAGTGCAAACGATTGACAGCCATGATGACAAGCCTATTCGTTGCCTAGGCTTCGCACTGTCTCCTTCAAGTTGAATGAGGTAAGTACTTTGGAGGTACTTGGTACGTAGTCCTCAGCGGCGGGGCAGTTCTAAAGTCACTTGATACATACGGCACGGGCGCAGAAGCGGGAGCTGACAATTTTCAACGAATTCAGACGGGATTAGGTGTATGCCGTAAACATGTACAAACACATTTTCGTTCTCCTGGTACACAGCCACTGTCATTCTTGCCTGGATCTTACCATAACAATCCTCAAGGTTTGCTCTTCTGGGAATCTGACTTATTGAACAGGCATCATCCGAACCAATTTCTTCTCGTTGCCGAGCCTAATGACTTCTGGTCACTGACTTCTGTCCTTGACGCGTCTATATATCTTAGTTTTCTTCAAATGAGAAACCTTTCTATCGATGATGCTGCATTGAATTGTTTAGACTCGTAACTGCTGCTTGTGGCCCATTTGTGGACGATTAAATGGTGTGTGTGATCGCATGGGGAACAACAGACACGTCTTGTCGGAGTATGGTGATACATGTCAGTTCTGCAGCACAGAATTACGGGAACTTCAATAGCTAAGCAGCAGCGGTGACGGCTTCTCATGTTTCATTTCAGTCTCTGGGAATGAGACGCGTATGGCGAGAACAATGATGATGTCAATTAGACCGTATTAGCTCCTTCCTTCTTGCCCCGTCTTCCTCCTCCCTACCCCTTTGGTGGTTGTGAATGCCCGCTGCATTTCCACTATTGACCATGCTGGTTGTCGTTCAGGGGGCGGCTGGGCCACGAGTAAATCACCGGGAAAGCGGAAGTAAACCAACCCCGGTGCAAGCTACTGTGTATGGTTCTAGGGCCTTTCTAGCAACTGGTAGCTCGCCATCTTTGTCCTTTGCGCTGTGATGGAATCTAGTCATACAGCCGACATCTGCCTCCTGTGTGTCGCGAGCCGGAGTGGCGTGTGTCTCAACTCTGACGTTTCTCTTGGACGTAAGTTCGTTGTGAATGTTAATCTCAAATTTGAGTTACAACCAAGCCGTTGGATTTTCTGTTAATTGTATAACCATTCAAAAAGTAACCCCATGGAGACCCGGTGCGAGGGATAAAACTTGAAGGCCTACAAGGTGCTCCACAATTCAGCTACCCCTCGTCTCCAAGTAAAACCCGTTCACAAATGAATGTTGAACAGCGAGTTTCTTAGTTTTTTCCCCTTCAAAGCAACTACTCACCTTCGTACTCAGGTTTCGTAAAGCTGGCTACCAGGCAATCGACCACATTTGCGATCATTACTATTCACTACAGAATAAAGCAGTTGTACCCAGTGTACAACCTGGTTATCTGAAACCTTTAATACCATGTGCGTAACAGGAATTTCCACCTGATGTTAGGTCATTTACAATGTACCATCTAGCGGCTCCTCCAGAGTCAGGAGAAGATATTCAGACCATTGCCGATGACTATCGAAAGCTCATTGTACCTGGCATGTTTTCTGCTTTATTTCCGCTTTCCAGGCGATCCAATGTGATATTACAGGCCTCACTCATTGGCAACACCCTTCCTTCTTCGCTTATTTTCCAATATCATGCACATTTGAAGGTATTCTAGGGGACCTTTATGCTAACAGTGTCGCCAACCCCGTCTTTACTGTAAGTCTTTGATTGTATTTTTGTACAGCAATTAAGTCGCCGATACATATCAGTGGGCTTCGGGCCCCGCGTGCAGCGAACTAGAGGCAATTGTCATGGATTGGGGGGCAAAGCTCTTGGGTCTTTCTTCTGGGTTCATGCATGAATCGGGGATCGGTGGAGGAGTGATCCAGTCGAGCGCATCAGAATCTGCGATGATAGGTATCGTAGCCGCTCGCGCATCGTACCAACGAAGCTATCCGGACACCAAGCTCGAGGACCTCGTCATCTATGTCACGTCCCAGACTCATTCATTTGGCATAAAAGCTGGAATGGTGTTAGGGCTATCTGTGCGCATCCTAGAGGTTAAATCTGAGGACAACTATTCATTAAGAGGCGATACCCTCAGTAGCGCCTTGGAGCAGGATGCTCGGGCTGGAAAAAAGCCATTTATCTTGAGTAGGCTCAAATTTCTTCTATAAGTTCTAAAGTTACTAACACCTGTTTATTTTCAGTCGTTACTGTGGGAACTACGTCCTCTGGGGCCATCGACAATGTTCGTGAGATCAAGGAGGTCGGTGAGTCTGGAAGTGCTGAGGTAGAAAGGCTTGCATTTGCTAACATTAATCCAGTTAAGAACCATCCTTATTTACGCATTCACGTTGACGCTGCTTGGGCTGGCGTAGCGTTCAGCTGTCCCGAGTATCGGGAAATGGGCTATCTCGCTGAAATCAACGACGTTGCAGACTCCTTCTGTACCAACTTCCACAAGGTCATTTAATCTGTTGAGTGCCTTCATCTGTATGATCTTACCTGTTTTTCATATAGTGGGGTCTTGTCAACTTGGAAGCTTCTGGTCTCTGGGTTAAGAATCGGAAATACCTTACGGAAGCATTAGACGTGACCCCGCCGTATATGAGGACAAAACAAAGCGACGGCGGTCAGTACAATCGATTCGCTTTGCGGTGGTTGAACTTACTGAGCACGGGGCTTTCCTTGTAGACCGAGCTCTCGATTACCGAAACTGGCACCTTGCACTCAGTCGAAGGTTCCGATCTTTGAAACTCTGGTTCGTTTTGCGCGGCTTTGGTGTGCAAGGCTTTCAACAACATATCCGAAAGGTGCTCTGTTTCTCTGACGACTGTAGACTCTTATTTACATATATCTCGCAGTCAATCGGTCTTAACGATCTGTTCGTTAGCCTGGTCAAACAATCTGATATCATTGAGATCCTGGTTCCGCCTTCCTTGGGCCTAACTGTCTTCCGAGTAAAGTCGCCCTCTCAACACCAACACAACCTGGAGTCCTTAAACGACCTCAACACAGCTTTTTTTAGTCGTTTGTCCGCTCGGGATGATATTTACCTCACGCAGACGCTTCTGGACGGGGTGGTTTGTATACGTCTTGCTGTTGGAGCCATACAGACTGAAGAAAGTCATATACGGAACGCGTTCGGCATTATTGTGAAGGAAGCAACTTACGCTATAGATGAGTGGAAGCGGCGACCGATACAGTCTGCCTTGTAATACCGTTCTCATACTCGAAATTGAGATATTAGGCTCAAATAAAGGGCTTCCATTGTTAGCCTAATTTAACATTTTTTGAGCATACATCACTGTCCATTCTGTCGAAACAGATGCTTCTCGCCCATTATCCCACTCCTTTGTTGTGCATGCAATGCGATAATCATACTCTTGTTCTGATGATATCGGCTCAAAGCCTCTACCTTCAAAGACAGGCCCGCGCATGACAGAAAACGCTGAAGCCAGATCATCTCTAAACTCGATCCCGTCCAGACCAGCCTATTGTCCCAAAGGCAGGGTCCATGTCTCGCTTTGCACGTTAACGAATCCCCTTGGGTCAACATGTCAGGAAGGCGTTTCACGATATCCAAACCTAACCCCTTATGAGCGAATAACGCCGGCAACAGATTTCCAATCTTCGTCGAGAAAAAACCCATATGTCCTGAAAAGAAAAAAAAGTAAGCCAGTGGAGAGCACTTCTGAGGTCGATCCTCACCATATCCACTGGCCCCAGAGCTATTGGTGCCAGTACAGATTTTCCATCACATAATGCGCGCCTGACAAGAGCATGCTGTGATTCAAACCTTTAGGACTTTAGTATAGAAAACGACAGAGGCCAGAGATGATGGCTTACCGCTGCTTTTTAAGGGCATCGGAGGGCAATACGTAGTGTACATCTGGATAATCTCTCTTGAAAGACGCCAACACGTGAGTGAAACCGTCCCCGTCGACTCAGAACTCAGAATATTTGTATGCGAATCTGTGGGGTACGGTTAAGCCGTGTAGATCAACGATTGTGGAGACGACTCTGCAGTTCAACGGCAGTAACACGGTGAAAGTTGCTTCTTCTGACGAAATGATGAGACCACGAGTATCTACGAGCCGAATTTTCAGGTTCGCATTCTGGCCTCCGTAACAGCGTGCCTATGGGATATAGCTTCGAATATCTTCCTAACTGTTGGGAGCATCAGCTCCATGACGCCTATTCTCGCGACTCTGAACGTCACTTATGTTTCGAACACTTTGCCTCAGACGAGCGGTCAAGACCAGCCTTATACTGATATAGCAATCCATTGCAATAAGACTAGAAACAAGGAAGGAAGAGCATGAAGGACCATGCTAGTAATGTCTGATCATCTTTAGATCTTTAAAGAGGAAGAACGGTGGTGTCGTCGGCGTCGACTCTTCGACCGAACTATTGCCGCACCATCAAACTATACAAGTTTGCTTCACCAAGGCATTCCACAGAAGATCGAGAGCAAGATTACTATTACCCTTTTGAGAAGGATTTATAGCAGCAAGCCAGAGAGGAGCAGCGCCAATTGTGTTCTTCACCTTTGAGCTCTTTGAGTACAAATCGACCAGCCCGTCCGTACTAAGGATCAGCACGCTGGGCTGATCAAGTGAAACATGCACGACGTCAGCCTGGTTAGAGAGGTAGGGCGGCGTGAGATTACGCGCTTATTAATTTTGTAGTTTGGGTGAAAGGCGGTGCGGCTAGGGCGAGAACGCGTCGAGTATAGAGAGCTGGGAGATTAAAAAACATGTCGCCTATGGCTAGAGGAGTATTTACATGAACGTGATTCATGAATGATCAATAAATGACTCACTGCGACCAGACCCAACGTTCTACACTCGTGTGTGCACTCGGTTTCACCTGGATGTTCAGCTCTAATACGGTCTGCCTCTGCGTCATTACGCCAATTATGATATGCCTTGAGGATCTTGACGGATTGTCGCCTAATTGATGGGTCCTGTGGGCCAAGAACTATTCGATGCATCGGTCGCACCCGGACGAATGCAAGTTCGATTGATATGAATGGCAGTTCACCGGTATTACAGTCACCGAGGCTAGCAACGAAAAGAGACCTGGGTGGGCTGATTAGAGCTACCTGTCCTAGCACGCATAACTTGCACATAAAGAGTTCACCGTCTCGCTGGAAGGATCTGTGATGATCTCTTTAATTTCATCGTCGTTCAGTGCAGAGATCTGAGCCAGTCTGCTAGGAAAGAAGTCGAGAAAGTCAGCCTTGACGCGTTCGTCAACGTCAGAGATGCAGTCAGCCAGCGTTTGCAGTGAGGCTTTGAACATACTCGGTAAGGTCTCTGCGACGAAATTGACAGCTTCGTGACCTGCTCCATGACCTTTGGTTGGCGTTAGTACCAGCGACATAGCAAGCTGCTCCCTACTCACCATCAAAAACACCAATAAATTTCCGAGTACCACTAGCAAGCTCCCCGATTTCTTCCACAACATGCCCATCTTCAATGTAATCTTTCGGTCGAGTAAAGGGCTGGAATGCGACTATATGGGTGCCATACTTGACAGTCGCGTTGGATACACGCGCCAAGTCTGCACGGAGCTGTTCATCAACATGCTGTGGCATCGGAGAGCGGAAGCAAGACGGAAACCGGAAATTCGATTAGCTTCCATCCCCTTCCAGTGTTACATAATCTATCTGCTGTCGAAGTACGCGTCTTTTGCTCTTTGCTCTCTACCACCATGTCCCGACCACTCACCTACTTTGATGTCAGCATCGGCGGCGTCTCTGCTGGGCGGATTGTGTTCGAGCTGTACACTGACCTGGTGCCCAAAACAGCAGAGAACTTTCGGGTTCTGTGCAGGGGAGACACCACGAGCGAGGATGGCGTCCCACTCAAGTACGCAGGCTCGGGGTTCCACCGGGTGATCAAAGGCTTCATGTGCCAAGGTGGCGACTTTACAGCACACAATGGCACTGGAGGACTCTCGATCTACGGTGCCAAGTTTCCTGATGAAGCCTTCCCCGTGAAGCATAGTAAACCGTTCTTGCTCTCGATGGCCAACTCGGGACCAAACACAAATGGGTCTCAGTTTTTCATCACCGTTGCACCGACCCCGCATCTCGATGGCAAGCATGTCGTCTTTGGGGAGGTGAAGCGGGGGAAGGGTATTGTGAGAATAATGGAGAATACCAAGACGGGACCTCAGGATAAGCCCGTGAATGAGGTGCTGATTGTGAATGCAGGGGAGATCACAGAGTCAGAGTTGGCTGATGAAGTCGTAGAAGTGGAGGACTACCCCGAAGACGACGAGCGAATCGAACGGATCCAGACTGACCCGGCTTTAGCGCTGGAAATTGCAGTTAAGGTCAAGGACACGGGTGCGTCGCTGTGGAAGGAGGGGAAACACGCCGACGCACTCCAGTCTTGGCTTAAGGCTCTTCGGTACCTTGATGTTCATCCCGTGCTGCCAGATGATTCCCCGCAGACTCTCAAAGATACCTTTAAATCGACGCGTATTGCCCTCCTGCTCAATGCCACCCTGGCTGGCGCTAAAACCAACCCGGCGACTGGCGTTGAGGTCGCGACGCGTGTCTTGGGTGTCGAGGGTTTGTCTGATGCCGACAGAGGTAATTTAACATTCCTTGTCTTGTCTTGATTTCAAACTAAACAGTTCTATTTCAGCCAAAGCTCTCTACAGACGCGCACTTTCGTATACTGCACTAAAAGATGATGATGCTGCGGAGGCAGATCTTGTCGCGGCAGGTGACGATGGTGCTGTGGTTCAAGAGCTTGCTCGCCTTCGAGCGCGGAAGAAAGAGAAGAGGGATAAAGAGAAGAAAGCTATGCGAAAGATGTTTGCGTAGAGATGGAAGATAGAAAGCATAAGTGTAGATGTATCAAAACACAACAGAAAAAATTAAATTGTAGAAATGTTGTGGTACCTACGGGTCTCTTCGAAGGTTTTGTATGTATGGCTGCAGAAGGCTGGACTGCTGATACAGATCAGGTAAATATGCGGAGAATACTTTCATGGTGAATCCGGGCCGGATATCGGGATTTATGTGACGATTATACTGTCACACATTGATTTCCGAATCCCGACGGCCATGAACACTCACCCATCTGTAAGGCAACACGATTGTTCCTGCACCTTCGACAGTTAAATCTTGTCTTCTAGACGCCAGCGCTGACTTCTCTGCTTTCCAAGTACCCCAAGACCTCTGGCAGTCTGTTCTTGGTCTACAATGATGTGGTCTACGGTGAGATATTGTTACTCGCCGATCCCCTTTTTCTTCGGCCTGATACCATTGCAGCCCAATCATGGAAAGACGTTGAATCGGTGGATCTCGGAGAGCAATGCCCCAGAGGCGCAATCAAGGGTCGCAGATCAAATGCAGACTCAGATGAGCCCGTCTACGTCGTTCCCTGTTCTTTGGCGGAAACTGTGTCCTATGCATGGTCCGTTATATAACATATATCCGTTTGTTCTGGGGCTTACCTTTTCTAGGCTGCAATCCGCTTTCAAATCACTCTCAGATCCATCGGAAATCTATCTGGGAATAACTGCAGAGGACTCCTCGATAGTGTACTACAAGATCAGTTCTGGCATCGTTAAGCCACCAGTCTAATCCATTCGGAATAGAGAAGGAATGGCTCCTGTGGACCTTCAGATAGGACACCCTAGGATGTCGTCACGGAAAACGACAGGAGATTGAATGCGTAGGATCCGCGGAAGTGTACGTACAATCCGTACTGTTTGATCCCTGGGCGTGAATAAGCAGTGCTATCAACAGGTGGACCGTATTGTCATGTAGCACTTGGTCAGCGACAATGTTATCATTGGACCGTATCTCTACTCATTCCGCAAATTGCTCCTGCTCCAATGAGCACAAGACTTCTTTGCTTGACAAGAATCTTCGGCCGCGACGCCACTGAAAGTTGCCTCGTGTTGATGTCTCTTAATTCCTTTCAGTGCTATGTTCAGGCGCTTGGTGGCTGAAGTAGAACAAATATCTTTGGCTTTGCTGTACCTTCAAAACACAGCACGGAATATGCACGGGGTCGACAAGAACCCGCCGAAGACCCATGATCAAGCAACGTTCGTGATTTGCAGCAATAATTTTGCAATGGCCGTCACGACAATTAAGATGAGCGTCCGATTTTCCGCTTCGTGCTGTGCCGTGTGAGTGGTGGTTGTTGAACTATCATTTCGTTTCTGATTGTGGAACCAGGACATGTCCTCGAGCCGACTGACCATGATCCACAAGTGTCGGCCGACCGGAGAAGATACTTACTATCCTCAAGATCCCTCATACCGAACCAACGAACTGCCATTGATAGAGGCCATCCTGCCAAGGAATTGTGCAGGAATTCGGTGCCCCGCTTTTCCTGTAGGGGATCACGTCTCAGGCAAACGTTCATCAACCTGTCATTTCCTGGCAGCAATGCAAGTGCAGAGAGTGCAATGACATCATGAGGTCTCCACCACACTGCCTTCGCCTACCTGGTCGTCATTGGGTTGCATTCATGGTGCTCCCTTTCCTGTTCTGAGCGGCTTTTCCTTTGATCTCATCAAAGCCTCGTTGTAAAAACGTGTTGGTGCATATGTATATTGTATTCCTCGTCATAGTAGGAAATTTCTACATCGCCTCAGCGGCCGGTCCGATAATCCGTTTATCTCCGTTTACCTCTGAGCTGATGGATAAAAACGCGCGTCAAAATTTCTCTAGAGCTTATACCTCCTTCCCCTTTTGCCCGCATCACTGACTTTTCATCGATCATAGTCGACGCCATGAAAGCGGTCGCCGCAAGGCACTTGCCCTCCAGAGTGCGAGCTCCTTACACTGCGCAGGCCTGTGATGTTTGTCGTCGAAAGTGAGTCATATATAGGTCGCATTTTCTCGTGTGTCTAACGGTTCCCAGGAAGACCAAATGCGACGGGGTCAGGTCTGTCTGTGGGCCGTGCGAGGCATCGAAGCGCCACAATGAGGTGAGCCATCATGATAAGAGCGACACTCATTCGTTCCTGATGGTCATAGTGCTCTTGGACCGGCGAGAGTGTCCGCCATCCGCGAACAGAAGCTCATTTTGAGGCTTTACGCAAACGTATCGACGCGCTTGAGGCCTATTGCGAGACCCTCGAGTCCATGATTGATAAATGTAACAAGGATCACGGTGGACTATCATCTGGCGATCGCGCCACATACCTTGAACTTCGACCTTCCCCTGAATATCAAGAAGTGGAGATAGATGAATCAGGCAATTCTTCTCAGGAATTGGTAGCTGCGACAGAGAATCTCAAGGTACTTGTTTTCCTATCGCTTTCGACGCCATTACTCAGTCTCTGAATAGCTCGAGGACCGTGACCTAGTCATATACGGAAACGTCGCACCCTTCCACTTTGCGCCTGTTCCCGCCCAACGTACCTCCCGGTTCCCAGAGATCATAGCAGACCCCCATGCGCACTACGTTCTCTGGCTCGACGGAGTGTCCTCTTCTCATATCAATCCATCCTTCGACTGGTCTCGTCACCTTCCAGCGGATCTCTTCCTTACTCGGCATGAGCACGATAAGATCCTCGACCTCCTTTTCAGCTTCTTTACTTCCTGGTGCCTCCGTGTCGTCCCTACCCTGTTTCTCCGCGACATGTACCGAGCCATTACATCATCCGGAACAGTCAAGACCCCACACTACTCCCCAATGTTGCACAACGCCCTGATCGCTCTCGCCACTGCATTCTCCGACGATCCACACATCAACAGTTTCAAGACCCGGGAGCGATACGCGATTAAGGCCAAATCATACCTGGACTACGAGTGTGAGAAACCGAACATTTGCGTCGTACAGGCTCTCAGCTTGCTTGGGAGTTTTCACTCGTCGAATGGTGATCAGAATTTGGGATATTTGTATTTTGGTATGTTCAGTTCTCACGTGAACTGCAACCGGTATTTACCGGTCCCACAGGTATGAGTACCAAGGTCGGTCAGATTCTGGGCTTGGAAGTTGACTGCTCCAAACTTGTGACGGCGGGGAAGATCAGCCATGACGATATGCTTGATAGGAATTGGGCTCACTGGACGGCCTTCAGTTTGGTATGTCAGGTCTCATTGCTCTTCTCTTACCTTGAGCTCATTCCTCCATATAGGATGTATGCTGGTCATTGTACGTTGGAAGAGACTGCTCCGTGCCCATCCCAGCGCATATGGAGGATATACCTGTTCCTTTTGTCGATTCGGCCTTCGATCAAATGACATGGCATCACCCTAGTGCCAACATCCCACCCCAGCCAAGCTTTCTGTCGAAGACTTTCGCAGCGACGTGCGAGCTCTGTGTGGTAGCTCGGCGCGTCATGGAAGTTGTGTGGGTTCTTCCACTTTTGAAAATTTCCTTGTACTTATCCACATCGTCAGGAACGGCCTAGGCACCCGTCAAGATGTCGTCAATCTTGAGTCCATCAGTAAGATGGAGTAAGTCCTCTCACCATGCTCTGTTCATCAACTAATGATCATCTTTACTGTGTAGTCTTCAATTGAACAACTGGAAGTCGCAGCTATGTCCCGAAGTCGACATCACGCCCAGCAATCGCAACATTTCCACTCCGCATCGCCTCATGATGCACCTCCTCTATTGGCTGATGTTTATCCTCCTCCACAGGCCCTTCTTCAATCGCAGGGCCCGACTAGTCTATAGTTCTGAACGCGAAATTGATCACAAGAAGCTGTGTAAGCGCGCTGCTGAGAACATCCTCACGATCTTGCAGACTTGGCGATCGCTCTATACGCTTCGTTACGTCCCAGTGACACTTTTTCAGGCTGTCTTCTCTGCTGGTACGGTATTTCTCCTGCTAGGAGGGTCGTCGCTGGTCAAAGTAGAGCTGTGCGTTCGATACCTGAATGAGATTGGCAAGTCATGGAAGTGCGCCATCGATATCGGCGCCATCTTACAGAAGTTGTTGGAGGACCAAGAGGGTTGGAAGGGCAAAGGAAAGGTAGCCGCAGAAACTGTCGATGAAGAGGTTCCTCGCTCCTTGTTGCTGAAGCAATATCCTCCTCCTTTGGGGCCGCCTCCGAATTATCTCCCTCCTTTGGAGACCTCTTTGGATGACTTTCTTGGCATGGACTTGGTGCTGCCGGTTCCTTTTACGGGAGGGGAGTTTGATTCGAACTTTTGGCAGCAACAGCTGAATGATCCCGCTTTGCTGAGCGATATAGCGATGTTTCTGGATGGGAATCACTCTGGAGCGGTCATATGGCCGGTACGTTAGTGGTATGTGTTATTGCCTTCATTTATTTTATACTGTATACATGTTGTAATTCCGCCGTACGCGATAGTCGCTGGTATTGTACCTGTTATCTACTTGTCTTGTCTTATCATCATGTATAATATAATGCATCACTTGTTTCTTATGTTACCAGATCCACAATTGATGAGTAGGACACCGAAGCCGGATATTTCGCGGCAAGCCCGTCGTGCTATCATGGGAGATTATCCTGGCTCCACGTAGTGCTAGGGGTCAGCAGACACGGACCGGATGAGTGATTTACATGGTGAATAATGATGGATATATTCCAAGAATCGTTTCGTCGACAGAAACTCGGGAATTAGACTTTGAACTCCCGGGATGGTGATACATTCCAGGCTGTTCATCGTGGAGGTTGGTTCCTTGGCTACGTGATGCAATATTTAGAACCACAATTAATTTGATTACATAATCCACCTTATACATAGGTGGATAGTGCTTCCACGCTTTCTTTGCGTCTTTCGTCCATCTGCCCCGCGATGCATCTGTCCTGTGCTCCAGTGGACTTTACGACCGCGTCATCGACATGCGCGCTCAGCTTTCTGTCGTTGGTCGTCGTGCTCGTCATTCTCGCTTGTGTCTGGGCCTGTCGCCACCACCACCAAGGCGATAAGAAGGGGGTGTGGAAGTGGGGCGTTCTGACCTTGGAGACGCTGCAGTCAACACCAATGAAGGAGAAGGAGCCTATGTCCGTGTCCCAGTTGGAGGGCCAACAACGACGTGCGTCTTTTACGTTTATTTTTAATTGATTTAATTTTGAAAGACAATCAAAGGCGTCGTGTACTACGAATCGCAAGCACCGGTGTCGATGGCGAAGATAATAATGTCGCGGCATGTATGTCCTATGCTCTCCAAGGCATAAAGATACTGAGGCTGGCTCTGTAGACATTTCGTCGACCAACGCCTCGCTCGATACCACCGCTACCACGGCCTTCGCAACAGCCACCAATATCAACACCACGGCCTCAGAACGGGCCGGCACGACGCTCCCGTTCACTATCACCGCCTCGTCTACGCCAGCAACTGCCAGTAACACCTTCGATGGTGTGATTCTTTTTCGCCGACGAAAACGAAGAACGAGATAAGGGGATATTACGTTATGTTATACACGCTATTACGATCTAGAATGCGCTGGGAGGGAGCAAGGCGCTGATTATTTGCTCGCTTGGCATTGCCTCGGGCTGACCAGATGGGCCCTGTCCGACGAGAGGAGGGAAGAGGGGAAGGAGGTCATCTGTGTGGGAATTTGCTTTCAGTATTTGTATTTCATTTGGACCTTGGTCGCAAGTTCTTGGATTTGCATTTTCTTTATCTATTAGTTTTCGTACCGCTGTTCTTTTTTCGTTATATATATATATGGACTTTCATTCTGGTGGACGGAGCGGGTGTTGCGCCTTATCAATTAAAGGGGGCGAATGGTAAGCTCCTAATGAAAGGTATCCATATTTATCGTACCTCCACCTGGACCGGATTTGATGGTCGGAAAAAACGTAGCTTCGGTGGTGACATTCACGACAGCTGTAGAGGCGATGGTGTTTCAAATTTCAGGGTGCTGCGAGCGCTTCGAGAAATGAAATAGGAATGAATTCCTACCAAAGCCCTCATGCATCATGGGTCTACTCATTTTTGCGAAGATATGGCTAGGACCACAAGCGAATTGAATGGACCACCGTTTCAATGCTCCGAAATTTTTCAGATTTCGAGACCGATGACCTTGCAACAAAATGGTAAGAAGCACCACCGCAAATGGAAGAATTTAAGGTGTACTGGAGAGTCACGAAACGGCCCTGAAACTGATCTCGCCCGCCATTTTTCTCAATTTCGGAACCAGTTTGCTAGCCTGAAAAGCGTCTTTATTATACACTCGCGGAACTCATATCTGTACCAGTTTGCAGTATAGCAGAAAGTTTTAAGACTGATATAGCTTCGCGTGATCCGACAAGCTCCAGCTTCGAATCAAGCAAACAGCATGCGACAACGCAGAAACTTCGCCAGCTGGATAGCACATGGTCGTTCTTAAAGGACGTTCTCCATCATCGATCTCCAAGTCTTGCTCCGAGCAACCATATGCACGAGCACGTCGCCTATTCATTGCCGTCTTTAACTTCAGCATGGCGAGTGGTTGTGCATACTTTCCGACGAAGAAAACTACCGAAATGGACACGGTAACCGAGAACGTCTCCGCTGCACTCAGCTGAGGATAGATTTTCACAGCCGACAATGAGCCATGAGACCGACTTTTCGCCGTAGAAAGCAAAGAATTAGACTATGAATGCGATTCTCGAACGATATATAGCATCAAGATGTATAAGTGGCAGAATGAGAACCTGAGCTGTGGTTTGTGTTGCCCCACGGTCACAGAGAGATATAGAAGTGGACAGCTAGTTGAGTAAAAGACTTCAAGATATCTATTATCGAGAGCTCGACGCTTTTTGATTGTGAAGAGACAGCACAGTTGGGGGCAACTTGAAGGATTAGAGTGGATGAGCGGGCCGAGGCGGCGGGTGACGGAGTTTAAATAAATAAGTGCCGACACGATGCCGTCTATGAAATGTTTCTCCTCGACCACCACCACAGCAACTGAAGCATTCTCCGGGCGAAATGGCTGCTTCGATATTGAAAAGAAAACGTTCATCAGAATCTGGGGACTCTTGCACAGAATTGTCCTAACAAACGGGAGAGATTCGCCTGTGAATCTCAGTCGCTATGGCACTCGGTCTCTACCTCCATCATGTGTGACTTTTCACGACCTTCTACTCAAAATCCTTGTCGAATTGACTGACCCCGTCGAAACTGTCGTTGCTCTGGCTATTACGTGCCGCCGACTCAATAAATCTGCCATGGCTTATCATTCCGGACGAGTCTCCTATGAACTTTTCAATAGTCGTCGGCCCTTTCAATGCTTCCGAATGCTTCGCTTGCTGTTCATTTACAAAACGTCTCTGTTGGTCATTTCCAATCATTTTCACAAGGAGATGAGGGAGGTCAAATAATCTCTCGTCGCTCTCAAGTGTATGGACTTGTTTTCCGGAACGTTCTCTGTCTCCTTTGAAAATATGGATTGGCCAAAGGCAACCACAAAGAAGCACATCGTCTTCTTTGATGATCTCAGCAACCTCGGGTGCAAGACGATCAACATGTATAAACCGGTTTTTTGCTTGTTTGTGCCTACGAGGACGAGCGAGATTATAACTTTTGACCCGCCAACCCTTATCAAGCTCTCAAAGGTTACCCTATCTGAGCGCCCGGAACAGTATATTACTTGGATACTACGATCTATCAAGGAGTCACTCTTCAAGCTGGATCCAAGGTCCCTTTCTGATGACATCCTTCTGAAAATCACGAGTTTTTCCTTAGCGAACTTCGAAATGCGACGCTCTTGAACGCACATTCAATTTCGCGGCCTCTTCGGTGTTCCTCGGACGCCACCCACACATTACAACCGTCTGTGACCGTGGAACCCGATATCAAGGATCGCAGGAAGGAGGGGACCTAGGGGATCGAACCACCCAGAGATGTCGTTGGAACCCGCAACTCGCATGTTATTGACATGCGTCAGTGGTACAGCAACGACTCTTTTCGCTCTACTCTCCACTTCGGAGGTATTCCCTGTTCTTCAATTGGTTACTGTCACGGGTGAAGATACCTTAGGAACCCAAGAAGCGCTCCTTTTGATCTCAATATTAGTCTTAGTCAACCATGTAGACCTCCCCCCACAATGAGGATATGATCTTCTAGAACCTCGAGCTGATTTACAATTTATTGGCGATCCACTACGACTTCACTACTAAGCGTTGAATTTCTTACGAGAAAATATCCAAGTTAAGAGCATGAATAGACAGGCTGAGCCTGATTGTAGACAAGATGATTATGAACTATCAGCGAGTCTGCGAGGGACCAAAGTTTATATTCCAACACTAGCATAGCAGGAAAACAGAAACCTTATAGGGCAGCTAGGGAACTTAACCGAGATGTAATCAAAGGAAGAAACGGAGTGAGGATCATTAGGCTCTCAAGAGCTTCACAACCGACGAGCTGCAAAAGACGCATACGACTGAACCTGAGGTATACGGACAGGAGGTGCATGAAACCAGAAGGAAGATGTCTTCTCAAGCCTGAGCCGTTCGCGCTTTAAAAAGAGATATAGCTGTAGGAATTTTTGAGACGGAGTTCAACGAACAGAAGTTGGAAACAAAACTGTAGACAGTGGGTTGAGTACAAATACGAATACTAATCCTTCTTTAGTTGACGGTCGATTTCAAACTCGACGAAGGCCAGCATATCCTTTGTCCCCTTGGCTGGCTTCCATCCTAGCGCTTTGCCTCTGCTTTTCTCAAAGTCCACTCGTGAGTTGGAGCCCAGTGTAGATTGTAAACGTTCCGCTTCCGGCTGGCTAAACGGTGTAGGCTCCGAAGATCCGATACCTCGGCGAGCGAGACCCGCGGCTACAGCCTTGGAGACGTCGTACAACTGATGCTCGTCACTGACAGTAAAGTAGATGCCAGATCGACCATGCTGGAATTCGGCAGGCGCAGAAAAGGGCGAGAGGGAGAAATCGAAGATGATCGTGTACAGATCGGCCACTGTAGGCATGAGGATGAATGTAAGAAGCTTGAAAGGGAAGGAAATGACATACTTTCGTTCACGTCAACATTGGGCCAAAGATTCTTGCCTTCACCGACTACACCGCCTTGCTTTCTAGCAATGCTAGCCTCAACGAGTTGACGGATTTGGGCAACAACCGAGCGTTGAAGACCATGCTTGTGTAAGATACCAGTGGGTACTCCATAGATAGTTGGGGGGAGAACGATGTACGTCTTCACATAACCTGTGTGGATGATTAGAATGATAGAGGATGCGATAAACAAGTCAACGGACCCTCTTTGTCTGCAGCGAGAACGGCAAGGTCGACATTCCGGTGAGGCTGGGTTGGTGGGAGGGCTTCATAGAGAGAAACGTCGAGGTCCGAGTAGACGACATCGGTACCATGCAGCCCTTGCGCCTTGTCAGTGAGTTCACCAGTGCCAGACTAATCGCAAGTTCAATATCGCGAAGGTAGTCGACAGGCTGAGCTCACGGTGTGGATGAGGATGGGGGCCTTTCCTGTCTTCTCGTAGCGATCTTTTGCACCTTGCAGAATTGCCTGGGCCGCAGGAAGGTCGTCGCAGTCAGCCTGTGAGTCTATTAGTTTCTTCAAATGTCACTGGGGCTGGTGGACTACGTACAGTGGCGAAGACAACGTCTGCCGCAGCCGCCTGTGCCCTCAACAAGGCAAAATCAGAGTTGCTTCCAGACACAGTTTTCAAGCCCAAGGCCTCATATCCAGCGGGAGATCTAGTAGCACGCAGAAGAATAGTGATGTCGAAATTCTTTGAGTCTTTGTGCTCGATAAGACGCGACAGAATCGTGCCTCCAATGTAACCTATGTAGGCCGCGTTAATCTCCTTATACTAAGAAATGGGACGGCGACGCACCTGTTCCTCCAGTAAAGAATATGCTGACTTTCGACATATTGAACGCGAGAGAGGAAATTACTGAACACCCGGATTCTCACATCCTTTATATTGTTGGCGTCATCTGAGCTTCGATGCCTTTCGATGCTCAGTCATCAGGTTGCTCAGTCAGCGTCGTCGATGATGTCGTTGCCTTTTGTCATAATGGTGTTGTGATGCTGCGATATGTGTTGCGGTCATCGAGGGCACGATGTCATGGTAGAGAAGAGAGCGCCAATCGCAACATTGATCAGCCACATCCATCATCCTCGCAGCAAACATTCATCCTTCTCTTCCTTGAGCATCGCGATCTGTAGTTAAATGTATGTATATGCTGCTCTATGCATAGTCGTACTGCTTAAGGACAGCATCCGTCGTCGCCAGCAAATCCTTCGCCAGGTCCTCTCTCTGTGCATGCTCGCTTGCCTCCTCTATCACTCCAAATGGAACAAGATACGCTCCGGCATACTTGCTGCGGTCTTCAGCAATGACTCGCGACGCTGCTGCCCATGCAGGCGTGTACCCTCCATCAAATGGGCTGATGAAGAATAGCGAAAAGACCCAGTTTATAATCGTTCCAAACATTAGAGACTTGAAGAGTTTGACGTTACCCTCTGGAGGGCGTCAGACAGAGTATCCGGAGAAGAAAAGGAAACGGCGCACCGGACATGACATTTCCTGGGTGGATCGCCATCGCAAGGATGGGGATATTGGCACGGTCGAACGACCGCTGAAGCTCTTTTGTCCAGAGAACATTTGCCAGCTTCGTATATCCTATGAATACATTGGTTATTATACGGGCTCAGAGGCAATCTGCGACGCACCGTACAGATTCGTCTTGGGTTTCCATGTATCGGCAAAATCAGAGTTGAAGGCCTCCAGACTGTCGTATCGAGGATTTGGTACCCATCGATGGGCGACGGAGGACACCTGGATTCAAGTCAGCTCAGGCAATTTTCTTCGGATGGTGCGTGCCCACGTTTACAATACGCACGTCAGACCCAGGCTGACGTGCTGTGGATTCTAGAAGCGGTAAAAGTGTCTTTGTGAACAAGTATGGACTCATATGGCTGGATAAAGAACTGTAAGATTCCCCTTCAACGACACAGACAGAGAAACTGACTTAATAACCATGCTATCCGACAGGCCTGTTCATAGCAAGTTTGGACACGATAATTGCTTCTACATCAAGCGACGTACCATCTGCAGTTTGAGCGTATGGACCCAAAATTCTGCAACTCTGGTTAGTTCCACCATTCAAGATATCAGCACTAGCATACTTTGCCGCATTGTTGACTGGAAATAAGACAGGTTAAATGTATTTCCCCTGATATTGGATATGACAACGCACTGAGAATATCAAGCCGGCTTTCCCTTTCCAAAAGCCATTTCGCAGACTCCTTCGCTTTTCTGGGATCACTCAAATCAAAGGGTAGCCATACGACCTTGCTGGTTTCAAGCCCTTCTGTCTTGAGGCGGGCAATAGCGCTATTAAACTTGTCTTCTGTTCTGGCTCCAAGATATGTCTTGGCTCCGCAACGAGCGATGTGAAAAAGGATGTATAAGCCGATTCCTGAGCTGAATAAATCGTTGGTCAGCTAAGCAAGGATGTTCCCAACGTGTACGCACTTTGCACCGGTGACGACAGCTACTTTTCCGGTGAGGTCGAGGAGGGAGTTCTCATCCCCAATACGCGAAGATGAACCCATGATGTAAGAGACTTGGAGGCGGAGTGTTCAAAGACTGATTATTACAATTAACAGGAAATACTTATTTTCAATCTTATCGGTCCGACGAATTCGCAACGTGTTTATACGTACCATGAATGTATTGCTGTACCTTTACCTGCCCCGAGTACAGACACTTGATCGGAGGAATGTATCGTCGCAACTCCTCCTTTGGGAAGAAAATCAAAAATTGTTCCTGAATACAAGTCAAACCGGACGCCGCTGTATCAGTGATCCGACAAGTACTGACTTTGAGATTATGGTACCGATAGCGGTGTGTCAAGTATAATCTCCATCCTTGCTAATAATAAAAAAGCGAGAATGATCAATGTCAGGATTTTATTGCTTATGGACGTTACACATATTCGATGACGTCACCCTCTGGTACTCTTTTTCTTCCGCATGTTCGCACGAATTCATCAGCCTCCTGGAGTCCGGTGCTTAGTTGACATGGTGCTCTCTTATTGCGATACTTGACTGGAATGGCTGTGGAATTGAGGCTTGAGTCCGACAACCTCAAATTGATACTTTCTCGATTTTCGCCTCGTCGCTAGCAAATACCAAGGTGACACGCACCGTTGCGTACTGTTACCACTTGGAAAAATTTTGTCTCACGGCGATGAGCGCGCAATGATTAGAGTAATCCCCGTCTATATTGATCAGTGTTGATCAGATATCATCGGGTTTATCGAGTTAAGACCTGGTCCCGCGGAACCAAAATCAAGACCGGGAATTAACTGAACTCAGCTTCGCTTCTCCAAGCTCATTGCATTGAAGACTGTAGTGTTGGTTGAACAGCTTACATCGCATAGCCGCCGACATAATGCAATACGAACAAAAAATATCATGATGATTCTTGGAGGCGTAAATGAAGGAATGATGAATACACTAACGTGGGAACCCAGATCTTAAGAGTCTCAATAGTCCTTGCACTGAGTTTCCAACCATTCCCAGAGCTTCTTCCCCACCGCTTGGTCTGCTGTCTCTTTACGGGCTTTGCCTAACCTAGCCCACGGAATCATGAACTAGTACAGATGACGGTCAGCGTATTCTCTAACACCAAGGTTAGGACAAGCCTTACTTCACCGTTCAATTTTCCTGCCTCGGGAGAAGTTCCAGCCCATAGTTGAGTCAGAGCACCCATATGAGCTGGGAAGAGAAATATGTCTTGCATCTTGTTCGCGAAGGGGGAGAGATGGCGCTGTAAGTCCGTCCGGATGCTGCCTGTTGAAAGATAAATATAGATTGGAGATAGATGGCTGATGACCGATGGTGCAGCCGCTCACCTGGATTGAGAGAGTGGGAAATTATGTTTTGCTCCCCGTACCGTCTTGCCAACTCAACAGCGAAGACGACATTAGCCTAGGACGTTCTGATGGTCAGCTTCTGCAGGTCTCTATGCACACTGCATAATGTGCAACTCACGTGCTTGCTTTGGACGTATAGATCACCAGAAGCCTTCTTGCTGCGTGCGGGACTGTCGACCCAGATGTTGAAGTCAAGCGTACCCATATAATTGGCCGACGACGACGTTGTGATCACTCGTGCTTTGTCCGAAGGCGTGGCGGCAGCGATAAGCGCGGGCAAGAGCAGTTCAGTGAAATGGAAATGACCTGCGTCGGATGTTGAGCTTCAACGGATTAGTGAACATGTCGAGGGGCGTACCGATGACGTTCGTGCCAAATTGGAGGTCATACCCTTGTTTGGTGAGCATATCCATTGGCGCCAACATAACGCCACTATAGAGGGGCTGGGTTAGCCTGTTGTCTGTGTGAAAAGAAGCGCTGAACGCACGCATTGTTGAATAGTATATGAAGTTGTTTCTCCTTTCTACGAGGATGAGTAAATGAGATTTCCCAAGAGTGAAAGATCTACGTACGAGAGAAACTCTTCTGCCGCACGACGAACGCTGACCAGATCCGCGAGATCCAGGGACAGGAATATAGCTTCAGCTCCGGTATCTTCCTTCAGTTTTGTGATAGCTTCCTTTGCCTTTTCCTCACTTCGCGCAGCCAGATAGACCTTTGCACCGTGCATAAGTAGTGCCTATACACGAGTAACTAAGGTGCTACCATGCCAGAAAGGATGAAGCCACGCACTTTTACTGTTTCTCTCCCGCATCCCGTGTTACCGCCTATTGAAAAGAATTTTTTGGGTGAGGTGCGCTGTTTATGGCGGAAATGCTTTACCTGTGACAATAACTACTTTTCCCGTTAAATCCGGAATATCATTCACGGACCATTTGGGCTTTGGGGGAAACATTTGAGAGATTAAAGACCACGCGTTGCCCATGACTGATTTCGATGCTGTAGAAAGTAAGTGGGAGTGGTGGTGGTTGGTATCCAAAGGTGCCAAGCCCACATTCTGCCCTCCTGATCACATACGGTAACGTTCACACTGCGTAATGGTTTGGATCAAAGGGGACGTCGGGCATTTTCTGCCGGCGGCTATTTCGGCGCATCGAGCCGGCTCAGCTCAGATCGACAAGCGTTAATCTTTCCTAGGCAGCGTTATCCCCGTCGGGGACGAAAATATGGTCTACCTGGATGGAACAAGTACTCTGCAAGTTTATCACTTCAACTCCGGTCCAGGAAACAGCAATTGAGAATCCGTATCTGCTCCGGATAGCTTTCGAGTCGTAGCTGTTTAGATCGAATCGAAACGGTTCCCAATTTCATACGCACCTGAGGCTGCCGTTAGATTCCAAACGGATATGTGGCACGGTGAATGATGGTGGAGATTTCAAGTGGGTTAGTTCAGCTCACCAAGATTTTTTCTGAAGGTTCTGAGTGCCACAACACCCTGTAAACGTTCTCGGTGTGCATCAGCATTGGGACTTGCTTTCATTGCCCTTGTGTCTGTAGACTTCTATGATAATGACAAAAAATAAAATGTCGGACGACTCGGTTGGGCGCCGAGGCATATGGAGACTCCTTGACCGATCTTTACCAGAGAATGTTTGAACCTGCAACATCTGCTCGAAAGAACCGAAACCCTTGACAAAACAGTTCCTTGGATAAAAGTTATCGAAATTATGACGAACGGAAGCTGATGTTGGCGTAGTTGCCTTATTTGGGATTGTAACCGAGCAAAACTTTTAAGCCCCAAGGGGAACCGGAGTGCGCACAGTTTATCCTATGTCGCGGCGCTGCCCGTACCCCTGGATGGTTGTATCTCGTTGTATCTCGATTTCAAAGCATCCATGAACCGCGTGACATTAATCCTGCAAGGCCGGAGGATGGCACAGATATACCATGCAAGAAATGAGGAAGAGATCTCTGCTCTCGCCAGGTTCTTACTGGACCTATATCCATAATGTCGCCTTCTCTTGTGGTTCCTGTGTTTGCCGGACACGGTACCACCGCGATCAACTCGATATCACTTCGTGAACGCGCCGCTGCAGACGCTTTGTCGCCGTCAGGCGCCTTGCTCCTCGACGCTTGCCACTACGCCTTCAACGTCGAGCTGTCGACACTTTCCCCCTCAGAAGCTTCGGTCGTGGGCATCAATCCTGACCATTTCACGGACCCGAAATCTCTCATTTTACTCCCCAGTCATGAGCAATATCTCACCAATTCCGTCGTCACTGCAGCCACCCTGTTCTTGGTACAGACATTACGGTACCTTGCTTCTGTGCAAGCTTCCTCGTCGATAGCATTTGCCTCATCGTTGCGGAAGAACAATGAACACGGCCTTGGAATTGTAGGTTTTTCGTCAGGTATCCTACCAGCATGTGTTGTTGGCTCGTCAGAAACCGCTCTCGAATTCATTTCCAATGCCGTGGAGACATTCCGTCTTGCCTTTTGGATTGGAGTCCGCCTCCAGATACACAAAGCGTCCGTTCAGACGCCTGAGCCTCTTGGGGAGTCGCCTCTACCGTGGAGCCTGGCGTTCTTGGGCATGAGCCCTGTTGCAGCTGAAGGCGCCATCCAGAGTTTTCTCAAGTCGGTAAGCTGTCATGCTACTCCTTTCATGCACAACATTCTCATTGTCCCTAGTTTGAAGGTACACCAGAGCTCCGCGTCACATCAGTTATGAGCGAGACTTCAGTCACCATCTCAGGCCGTCCCGACATCCTCGCTACCTTTGCGGCCCAGCTCCCTCCTTCCGGGCCAGTGCACAAGACAACTGTAGACGCACTGTATCATTCTTCCTCGCACCGCGGCGGAGTGCAGAGTCAGGTTCTCGCCGATGTAATACGCCGCAACATTCGTTTCCCAACGCATACAAACATCAAGTTTCCAGTTCGTTCGACATATTCAGGTGAACTCCTTAGCAAGGGTTCCGAGGGATCAGCGTCTTTTGTTGAGCAGGTCGTCGACATGATCCTCACACAACCCGTCAACTGGGACAAGGTCACTGACTCTCTTGTCCGTGCGGTGCCCGAAGGGAGCGTCGTCCATCTCCTCAACTTTGGACCTGGTGCTGGTTTAACGAAGGGTATAGAGCGCTACTTTCCGTCGGATAATGTTTCCTCGACTGATCTATCGAGTGAACCTGCCCATCAGGCCACATCTCAGACACCGTCATCTGTACAGGAGCCCATCGCCATTTGCGGAATGTCCGTCAATATGCCAGGAGCTCCGAGCGTTGCAAAGCTTTGGGAAGTTCTGGAGAAAGGCATCAACACTGTATCTGAGGTAATTTCTTCGATATCATTTATTCAATCCATTCTGACGTCCTAACCACCTGCTACATAGGTTCCTGAACATCGGTTCAAAGTGTCAGACTACAATGATCCGAAGAAGAAAGGCCGTACCATGGGTGCTCATACAGGGAATTTCATAGACGAGCCGGACGCATTCGATAACAAATTCTTCAATATCTCACCGCGCGAAGCTCGAAGCATGGACCCGCAGCAGCGCGTTCTCCTCCATACGGCTTATGAGGCCCTAGAGGACGCGGGATATGTACCGAACTCCGCCCTGACAAATAACCCGGAGACGTTTGGCTGTTACGTCGGCGTTGCCACGAATGATTATGTCCAGAATCTGAGAAACGACATTGATGTTTATTATAGCACCGGTAAGCAAATACGTTTACTCAGATTGATGGCTTCTGAACCGGCAATAGGAACCTTACGAGCCTTCCTAAGTGGCCGTATTTCATATGCCCTGCAGTTCAGTGGTCCTTCGATCGTTGTTGACACAGCATGTTCTTCATCTCTGGTGGCTGTATATCAGGCATGTCGTGCTCTTATGAACCGCGATTGTAATGCTGCTGTTGCTGGTGGTGTCAATGTCATCAGCAGCCCGGACGTGAGTCCTATTATATCAACACAAAAACCAAAATTCTCATCTTCTCACAGATGTTCCTTGGCTTGGATCGAGGCCACTTTTTAAGTCCAACCGGACAGTGCAAGGCCTTCGACGCCTCTGCTGATGGCTATTCTCGCTCAGAGGGTTGTGGAATATTCGTCTTAAAACGCCTCTCGGACGCGATCGCCGAAAATGATCAGATTCTCGGTGTCATCCGTGGAGTTGAAGTTAACCAATCTGGTAATGCGTACTCTATCACCCGCCCTCATGCTCCTACGCAAGAAACCCTCTTTACGCAGGCTCTCGAACGGACAGGTCTAGATGCTTCTCGTATCAGTGTTGTGGAAGCCCATGGCACCGGAACACAAGCTGGTGATCCCATCGAGCTAGAGAGCATACGCGCTATATTCGCCAAGCACCGAAAAGCGAATAACCCTCTCCATATAACCTCCGTGAAGGCTAATATCGGTCATTTGGAGGCTGCATCGGGTGCAGCGGCTCTGGCAAAGCTGCTCCTTATGCTGCGCCACCGTTCCATCCCTCGGCTTATCTCGTTAAAGAACCTTAATCCACGCATCAAACCTCTTGAATCAGACAATGTTATCATTAATACGAAGCAAGTCGCCTGGACCGTTCCCGATGAGAGTCTGCCCCGTGTTGCGCTTCTTAACAACTTCGGGGCTGCTGGTTCGAATGGTGCTCTACTTCTTGAGGAGTATATTCCAAAGTCGTCCGGGAAGGATGCTGAGGTCGCTTCGACTTTCGTTGTCGGTCTGTCTGCCAAGAATGAGCAAGCACTCGTCGATCTGCGCGCAAGCTATATTGAATATTTACGTAGCCCTGCAAGTGCAGGCGTCACCCTTGCCGATATCGCATATACTGCGACGGCTCGCCGGCGTATGTATTCTCACCGGTTTGCAGTCACTGCGAAATCCAAGGAGGAGTTGGCCCACAAGCTCGAGCTAGCTTCCGGGAAGACCGTCCCAGACAATGCACCAGGGAAGGTCGTATTCGTGTTCTCTGGGCAAGGGGGCCAGTACCTCGGCATGGGATCTGCTCTTTACAAGACATCGGCACTCTTCAAGAGCGCCATCGATGAGTGTGAGTCTTTCTTGAGGAGAAACAACTTCCCGGGAGTTCTATCTATCATCACTTCGGATGGGGAGTCTAGTGGATTGACGCCCGTGGAAGAGTTCGAGGCGAATCAGGCCGCAATTTTTGCACTTGAATATGGACTTGCGAAGCTTTGGATGTCATGGGGCGTTACTCCTACTGCTGTTGTCGGGCATAGGTCAGTTGCTTTGCTTATTTTCTCCTTGTGGTTGCTGACATCAGTTTTCTCAGTCTGGGGGAATATGCAGCTCATGTTATCGCCGGTGTTCTCAGTCTTGAAAGCGCACTCACCCTGGTTGCTCATCGAGTTCGTATCATGATGTGTACATGCGAACTTGACACTACGGGAATGATCGCGATCAACCTTGGGTCTGGAGCAGTCACCGATATTCTTTCCTCATCCCCCGACTTCTCTGGCATATCAATTGCATGCTACAACAGCGCAACTGACTGCGTTGCCTCGGGGCCGATTGGACAGCTTGACGCTCTTAAAGCCCATCTCGACAAGCACGTCCACTGCAAGAGTGTGCGTCTCAAAGTTCCATTTGGATATCATAGTTCTGCTATGCAGCCGCTTCTTGAAGAATTTGGAGCTCTTGCGAAGCGCGTAGCGGTCCACCCTCCGAAACTTCCCGTTATTTCAAATCCCCTCGGCCGAGTGATCCATGCAGGAGACAAGTCCGCCTTCAACGCCGAATACTATCTCAGCCACTGTGCTGATCCCGTCCAGTTTGAAAATGGTATCAGTGCACTTACCGATGATGTTTTATTCACGGATATTGCTGCCTGGATAGAGCTGGGCCCTCACCCTACAACGCTGCCTATGCTCACCGTGCACCCGGGTGTGTCGAAGGAGGCGTTGCTGACCGGCTCATTGAAAAAGCGACAAGACGATGCTCTTACGCTTTCGTCTTCTCTTTCCCAGCTTTACACCTCCAACGTCCCTGTTCGATGGAGAGATGTTTTCGCTGACGTCTCAGTGGCTTGTGTCTCGCTTCCTTCCTACCCATGGCAGAAGAGCAAGTTCTGGGTAGCGTGGAAAGAAGACTCTCTGGCAGTGGCCCCATCTACCGAAAACTCTCCCGCTTCCACCAAGGCCTTCAATCCTGTCAACGACTTTGGCATGCTTCAGTCATGGGCACAATTCCCATCCACCACGAACAACCAGATCGCTATATTTGAAACACCGATATCCCTCCTCAAAACCTCGATTACTGGTCACATTGTAGGCGACGTTCCATTATGCCCAGCTTCCGTTTATCACGAATTGGCTCTCGCTGGGATCGAAGCTACCAAAGCACATCTATCCCTACTACTCCAGGGTAACCACAGCGCTCTGTTTAACATCGACTACGTGAAGCCTCTTGTTTACAGCAAAGACGTAACTCGCGTCATCAAGACAACTATTGCGATGAATACCGATGGCTCTGGCACCTTCACCGTCGAATCATATGCTGATTCGGAACCGGAGTCTGTGCATTGCTCAGGACAGTTCCGCCCCTTGCTAATAACAGACACGACGACGAAGTTCAACCGTATGGCTCCTGTCGTTAGTCGGAGGACTGAGGCTATATGCTCGGGCGAAGATGGCGAAGCCGAGGTATTTACAACCCGAACGGCGTACGAGATCATCTTCACGAGGGTTGTCAGATACTCGAAGGTATATCCTGCATTGCTTGCTTTTCAGCCGTCTGTTTAATACATCTCCCAGGAATACCATACGATGAAGAGCGTTACGATCAGCAAGAACGGTATGGAAGGATATGCCGTTGTCAGGCTTCCCAAGGACCACGACAAGAGCAAGTTTGTTGTTCATCCTGTGTTCATGGATACGATGCTCCACGTAGCCGGTTTCCTTGCAAATATGCAAGGTGGTGATAACGACGCCTATATTTGCTCAAAGGTCAAGTCTGTCAAGGCGATCCCAAGTTTGATCAACAATGATGCTACGTACGGTGTGTTCGTCGTGAATGCTTGGGTGGAATCCGAAGGTATCATGCTGTCGGATGCCATCGCGGTAGACATTACGGGTAGGTCTTTATTTCAGAATAGTTCTCCCCGGTACTCATAGAGTGGTACTACAGGGCACGGCAAAATTGTAGCGCAGCTCAAGGGCATGTGCTTCAAGAAACTTCGCCTGAACACCCTTCAACGTAGCTTGGCTATGCACACCGGTCACGCGACATCACCACGAGCCCAAAAGCGCTCAGTTGCACTTGCTGCTCCGAAGCCCAATATCACAGAGGTTGCACCTGCTCTTGGACCCCGTTCCTCTCCCGCCAAACCCTCCGTCGACGTCCAGAACACAGTACTTCACATCGTTGGCGACACATGTGGCATCGAAATCTCGGCGCTTGACGTAAACGCGGATCTAGAGACTTACGGCGTCGATTCCCTCATGTCCATCGAGATCTTGCGCAAGTTTGAAGAGTCTTTCCCTCAAATGCAATTCGATGCTATTATCTTCAGTACTTGCAACAATATAACAGAACTCGTGCGCGAGATCTCGTCTACGATTGGATCGCAAGCAACCACTGCAGTTCCTTCCCCAGAGACAGCATCCACTCCAGAACCCACCCTGCAAGGTGATGCATCCCAGGCCGCTGACGTTCGTTCCATCCTGCTGGAGCTCATATCTTCCTTCACTGGCTTTGAAGTATCAGAACTTGATCTGAATGCGGATGCGGATACTGCTTACGGCCTGGACAAGTTCCTATTCATCCCCCTCTTCAGCAAACTCCAGACGTTCTTCCCTGATACTACCCTCGATCCCGCCAAACCTTCTGTCTGCAGCACTATTGGTGAACTCGTGGATGAGGTCACGGCACAGGTCCAAGCAGCGTCATCATCAACCCTTGATTTGGTTGATACAAAGCCCATGTTCGTGTCTGTTCTTGGGTTGAACGAGTCGGATATTCAAGACGATACCGAGTTTGAGACCATCGGGCTCGACTCCCTGACTGCTATTGAGGCTCTTCACGCTATTCAGACCAAGTACGGCCTCGAGCTCCCGTCCAACCTCTTCGAGTTGCACACTACGGCGAAAGCGGTCAACCAATATATCGCTTCCAAGCGCCCAGGAAAGTCGTCGAAGCCAGTCGAAGAGACAGCGATGGATCCTGATAAGGAAGAAGATCTTTCTGATCTTACTCCCGAGCAGGTCCAGTCGGTAGTCCGGGTTCTGCGACTCGACGAGGTGCCTATGTCTGTGCAAAAGTCTCCTAGTAGTGGATCTCCGCTCTTCCTTTTCCATGATGGCAGCGGAGCGGTAAATTACCTTCGTCGCTTAAGCTCCATTGACCGTGAATTTTGGGGATTTAACAACCCGAGTGAGCTTTCTTTTCTGTGTATTTGTGGCTTTCTTTCTGATCGTTCGTAATAGATTATGCGACAGGTAAACCATGGGGGTCTGTAGAGACCATGGCGTCTGCTTACGCCGACTATGCTGTGAAAGTCGCTGGTTCTAGGCCCGTGATATTCGGCGGTAAGTGCTATCCTTCTTGTATCCTGGCTTCCGTTAACGTTGACCGTCTAGGCTGGTCTTTTGGCGGTGTCGTCGGATTTGAAGCAGCTCGACAACTAATGAGAAGAGGAGTCCCCGTGAAGGGTGTTGTGCTCATTGACTCTCCGTTCCCAGTAGACCATGTCCCCTCATCAAATGAGTTCATGGCGGTGACTGCGGGCGCTTTTACGCGTGGTGGGCGTACTCCGATTGGACGGATGATGTGGAAACAACTACAACAAAATGCGCCGTTGTTGAAGACATACGATCCTAGAATTGCTGGCGGGCCGTACCCTCCTTTGGTGTTGCTGCATAACAAGGAGGGGATCCCGCCTGACGCGTTCTTGCCATACCCTGTTCCTCGGTGGATGTCGGATAAGGGTACCGATCCTTGTCATTTGGCTGATGACTGGTCGGGGCTGGTGGGTGCGCCGATTAAGGTGATCCACCTTCCTGGGACGCATTTTACGACCTTTGCTACGCCTCATGTGAGTCTATTTTTTTGATCGCCCCTTGATGTGTACTGAGTTGTTGCTATTAGCTGGGAGCTGTGACCCAGGCGCTTATTGAAGGATGTGCGTATCTGGATGAACTTTGAGAGTGTGCTGCAACGTCGTAGTAGTTTATTGATAGATACGATACACTTGATAGATTGCCGCTTATAAGTTAAATAATGTGTTACATAGCCAAAAATGAATTCATCACACCACAAACCAACTTGAAGAAGGTTGAGGGCCCGAATAGACGATAGCGTAAGGAGTAAGCAGGGTACAACCGTCGTCTTGACCGTCGAATACGCTGAATTGGTTTAATAAAAGTATAGCAGGTAGCATACCTTTTCTTGGAGCAGAATCAGTAGAAGGTTGTTCATTGTGGGTAAAGTAGCATCAACGCCGGTCACAACGGGTTAAGCATCCATTGTTCATTACCAAGTGCATACATGGGCAGAGGGCTTTGTATCACATCGTAAAGTACCATCTCGGAGCGATAGCCAACCAGCCAACGGCGCTTTATGGCCGTGCACTGGAGAAGGCATATCCTTCAAGAAATCCGCCGTGAGCCACAAGGAAATAAACTTGGAGATCTGAACATCTCCATATAATTGGGTAATACCGCCTGGATCCGATGTTTTTGATTTTGAGTGTTGGCTAGGCGATCTGAGACGGGGTGAGCCAGTCCTATGCCCTCTTTCGAGCGCATATATCCCGGCTGCTTGTATGAGTATGACAGAGTGTCTTTGTGTCGCAAAGTGGGTGCTGCCACGGTATAGCTTCAAGGCAAGCATAGCGAAGGGCTATCATATAAATTTCAAGTTGTAAACATAATGGACGACGCATGTTCAAAATGGTGGTTGCCATTTTTGGTTGGTTGCCATCTGGACGCCACACTTGTATTTGGACTCTTCCCTCCAAACTCTTTGACCGTCCCACACGAATTGGAATACAAGTATCTCATTATGGGTTGATATTGTTGGATCGGTGAATAACCAAGCTTTACTTCCAATGTCATTCATTGCCGGTTCATGTTGTCCCATTAAAATTTTCTATTGCTAACACCAAATTGTCAAGGCTACTTACGAGCTGTCAAGGCAATTAGAATTAAAGTCTTAAGGGATGATATGTGTTCAGACTAATGAACCAATTCCCCTTGTTTCTGCTCCCAAAAAAAGTCGAAACAAAAAAGACTACAGCATGCAATACGTCTCACACTGGTACTGCGATCAAGTGGGGCCGCAACGAGCCAATGCGCACAACCTCCTTTAGCTCCCAGCCCGTCTTGTTCATGATATCAACAAAGTGTCTGAGTGTACGTTCCTGTCCGTTATAGAAGCCCATCATCTGTTTCACCATTAGTCCAACGATCGCGGAGCTACACAAGGATATTTACGAACCATCACGTCCATCGAATAATCCACCGTATTGGCTGCGCCCATGTTGGCCAGGAGAGGCTCGGGTACCGGACGGGGCTCACAGCCTTTGATCGTCTTGGTTTCGGGATCAAAGCACGGATACTCTAAAATAATATCGATGACTACAAGTTTCGTTTGTGGTCCAGCGGCTGCTCGTAGGTGACTTAGGATCTGAGCTGCATACGAATTGGCCCAATCATGGAGGATCCCGCGAAGGACGAACACGTCAACTGCGTTGCCGAGGTCCGGCTGAGGAGTAAACATGTCGTGAGCTGTCACAAAAGCAGTTATTTTGTTATTGTCTCATAACACAAGATACTTGTCCGACATACCGACAAGCCTGACGCGACCGCTCTCGAGAGCTTCTGGTAAGTTTGATCTCCAATACTAAGTATGTCGCTACCAGTTAACAAGAGTCTGCGTTCAGGGAAAAGTGACGCACCGGCTCAGCATCAGAGACAAGCTGAGGTCGATCTTCCACCACGATCTTCAACTTGGGGAAGGTTTTGGCCAGAACCAACGACATGGAGCCTATCCCGCCAGCAACATCAACGACCAGTGCGCCGTCGGGAAGAGAGCCGAAATCAAAGCCTTAAAAGCACATAAGTCCAAAAAAACTCTACTAGTCTTTTTCGAAACTAATTACCGTTTAATATGGCGGCGTCAGGCAACAGTTCAGTAGTTGCACGCATCATTAAAGTGAAGCGAGACAACACGTCCTTGTTTTCTGGACGCTCTAGCCACTCGAAGAAGCTGACATCAAAGTCGAAGGCTTTGCATAGAGCGCTCTGATTAGCTTCGTCAGAGTGGCCCCAAACAGGGTCCCGAAGTGTTTGTGATAAGAAAGCGCCGCTTTTGTAGAATTCGCCAGCTCTGTGTGATGTTAGTTCGTGACAAAGGAAACGAGGACGATAACATTTACCCCCAACTGACGAACGTGTTAATGAGAGACGTTTCAGTGTATTTGACTTGTGGGCTTTTTTGACAGGTAAGCTGAAAACATTACAGTGTGAATGAAGATGACCTACTTTTCTTCCAGCTCCTGGACTGCCTTCCCAGAGTCAAGCAAGGACGAGATACGATTGTTTGCAAAGACGTCGGGGGATACCTCTCGGAAGATGTGGTGAGAGGCGAGCAAGCGGAGGACCCGACCTTGGCATCTTATCAGTAACCAGACCCTTGCAACGAGAGTCATCGTACCAAGACGCGCCGCATTCATTCCGTTTCTCTTGACTATATCATCGATGTGGACACCCTGGAGTAATGCTTCAATTTCGCTAACTGAAGACGTTAGAGGACTGGCACGAACCTCGGGACCTACATCTCGTAGTATCTCGGCGACGTTTGCATCGTTTGCAACCCCAAGACAGGCAGGTACATCCCACTATCACTTCGTTTGTTGTCAGAACTTGACAAAGAAGAGAGTGCGCACTTGGTGAGCGACGACAGACAATGTCGTGATGGGAGCCCTTGCTGTCGCTATCAGCTGCGTCGCTGCTGCCGCGATCACGTGGATGGCTTCGACGACGTCCGCGTCGTTCCGTATGGCCTCGGATTGAAACGAAAGTATCTCGTCGAGCTCAGGGAACGGAAGACATTGAGCTGAGCATTTCTGTTCGATCTTGTCTACCGACTCTGCAATAAGATTTGACAGGAGTTTGAGTGAGGAAGGCATATCAAGGTAGGATACAATAATCGTTTTCTTCCCAGTCTTATAATATACATTCCAGATATTGTTCAGGCTACACAATACTTTAATGAGGCGCAGTTGCTTGAATGGACGCCAACATTGACGTGTAGCATGGAAGTCTGACAGTCATTTACGAGTGTCTCTGTACCTCGCGGGAGTTTATTTTTAGGCACACCGGCGTTAAGATCACTGCGATGATCACCGATCAACCCGGATCGGGTGCGAAACGAAATAAATTGATAACCGGGGCCCGCCGGCTCACCTTACCCGCTGACCTCACCCGCTGACCCACCTCAAGGTTCAAATGTGATGTGGAACTATGTTTTTCTCATATAGTCACCACACACACGTCCCTTTCTTTCTGCTTCCATGTCCGCCATGGGTAATATGTGGGCCCTCATCTCCCAAATGTTCCCTCCTAAACCTAAATGGTCCATCGACGATATCCCCGATCTGACAGGCAAAGTTGTCGTTGTCACCGGTCAGTTTGTTTTCCGTACGTGTATGTGGTCGACGTCTCATTGTTCCCCAAACACTCAGGTGGTAATACCGGATGTGGAAAAGAGACTGTAAGGGTGCGTGAATCCCCTCTTTGACACGTTTAGTTCCAAGTGATTCAAACACTTTCTTTGTGTAGGTGCTGCTTTTGCACGGTGCAAAGGTCTATTTGGCCGCTCGAACCGAAGGCAAAGCTAGAGAGGCCATTGAAGATCTGAAGAAAGAGACCGGGGCTGAAGCTATATTTTTGCCCTTGGATCTTGCAGATCTGGTCAGTGTTCGTCGTGGCGCTGAAGAGTTCCTTTCGTGGGTTTCAGCCTTTTTTTGACATCGGTTCTGTTGTCTGATAGCTATGTAGGAAGGAGAAACAGCTCCATATCCTATTCAACAATGCGTGAGTAGCATGGTTTCCGCACCGTGTCGACGTGTTGATCGTTCTTATAGTGGTGTCATGCTTTCACCGATGGACATGCTCACCAAGCAGGGCTACGATCTCCAATTTGGCACCAATGTCGTTGGTGCGTTTCTTGAGACCCTGGAGTTCCTGTCTTTTAACGCATTTCATAGGTCACTTCCACTTCACCAAGTTAGTGTTGCCTGCGCTTCTCGCGGCAGCGACGCCTACCGAAAAAGCACGGGTGATCACCACATCCTCATCCGCTAATTATATGGGTACCCTCGACTTTGACCTCTGGATCGACGGGCCTGCGCGGAATAAGAAGGCTGCAGGCGATATGTACGTGCAAAGCAAGCATGTAAGTCTCATACGGCGTCCTTTTGGAATTATCCCATAATTATACACTACCAGGGCAATGTCGTTTTCGCTGTTGAACTCGCCAGGCGTTACGGGGCGCAAAATATTATCTCCCACTCTCTGAATCCAGGTCAACCGTAGATCTCTGTCCGCCGGAACACGCTCTGAACATTGTTTTCTTTCATTTATGCAGGTAGTATCCGTACCGACTTACAACGCCATCTTTCCCCATTCGCCAATAAGATGCAAGACATCTTCCTTTTCCCTGTCTCTATGGGTGCGCTGACTCAGCTTTGGGCCGGAACTTCGCCTGAGGCAGGACAGATGAATGGCGAGGTACGTGTGAAATCTGAATTGGAGTGATTATACAATGGCTCACCAACGAAACTAGTTCATGATTCCATGGGCCAGGCTTGGCAAAGCTCGTAAGGAGACGGGAGACCCTGAGGTGGGTAAGAAGCTGTGGGAGTGGCTTGAAGCACAGTGCAAGGACTACTGATTGTTGCATGCATCTCATTTTCCAAACTCTTCGTTGATACCACATACTAGATTCCAACTAGATTCTCATGAGCAATAATGTATATAGATTCTTTGTTCAATGATACCATAGTTCAATATCTCCAAATTTACGTGAAGGGACAACGGCCCGTCATCACAGAAAGTTTGATTGGTTAGAACGTCTACAAGGACTTCTGCGAGGATCTACCTTCCTAGTTTGGCGGGTCCGAGTACGTTGTCGGGCCCCGCTGACAAACATTTATGCGTCATTCCAATTCCACTGCGGACCTTGAAACGGGTGACTTATCTCCAGCTGTATAGACCTGTAACAGTCTGTTCTGGGAAAGTAGATAGCACAGGCACTCCGGTAGCGCTGCCTGCGAAGAGGTACAGCTTATCAAAACATACGACGGGGCCTGGCTTCGGGATTGAAAGTCCCTAACTGGGGACTTCTGCTTTTCCGACAGCATTGAACAAGACACTTCCGTGTCACTTGGCTCGCAGCACAAATGCACGATGGGAATCTTGATGCTATGTTGCCGAATGTACCGGTATCCTTGGACATTGCCTGGATATTTCATCGGTGGCTGAATCATTTGAGGGCTGAAACCGACATGCTTATTACCTATCGATGCGGAGATGTTCCAAACAAAAGTTTTCACTCAGTTGGGCTTGGAATTTGCATAAGAATTCATACTTTGCGTTTCATTTCGCAGGCTGTGAGTCGGTAGTGTCGCCCCATAAGCATATTAGGTGTCGTAAAAGATCTAGAGCGTATTTGGTTATATTTGATAAGATAAGATGGGTTAATCTAATCGATCATCAATTTCTCCTCCGTTCAACCATGCTTCTTCGCTAGTTCAGTGCAGACTGTCGGTGTTATTTTAAATTCTCGTTCTTCTTTGGCGCTACTCTTGATGCGCCCGTGCGTCATGTTTGCTCTACACAGGATCACTTCTTGAATGCTCATTCCGATTCTTCACAGATTTACTGAGATAGCGGTACCGTCTCCCGAATTACTTCAGCGGACTGAAATACAATGGTAATTCAGTGATTGAAAATTGCCCGAATCTTCACCAGAAATAGGCTTGAAACTAAGTGACAATCAGATGACGGCCTGCGACAGCGCCAAGGTCGCATCAGTGCCTTCCTGTATCAGGGTGGCTCATACAACTTGCAGCCCTAAGGCTATGCTCCGACTCTCAGCTCCGTTTGCACGATTGGTTCCTTGATCCTCCTAGTCTTGATATGTATGAGGAGCGATGGCAGCTTAGCGGGATAGAGGATTATATATATTTGACGACTGGTTTTCTCTTGACGGACAGACGCAACCTCTCTTCCGTTAAATCTCTTCGTTCAGTGTGGACTCGCTCATGCCAGCTCTCACTTATATGTTATTGGCCGCCATTGGCGTGTCGTCCGTTCACTCTCTACCATCCAAACAGAGCTGTGATGCTCCTGTGACGGCGTCCTCCTTCTCATCCACATCTTTGGATGTTGTCATCGTGGGTGGTGGAACTGCCGGTCTTGTCCTTGCTTCTCGTCTTTCAGAGAGCAAGAAACTACAAGTCGGTGTGATAGAAGCAGGTTACGACCATGTCAATGATCCCCTCATCGACGTCCCCAATGGTGCGAACCTCCTTGGCTACCAGGGCGCTCTATTCGGCAACTCGACTTATGATTGGAAGTATACAAGCGTTCCGCAGCGAGGCCTAGACGGTAGGGTTCTGTCGTATCCCAGGTGTGTACTATGTCGATACCACTGTTTTTTCTACTAATGAGTTGATATCTAGTGGCAAAGTTCTCGGTGGTTCATCGGCTATCAACGGTATCACGATTCAGCGCGGATCTCGCGAAGACTACGACGCGTGGGGAAACGCGTTTGGAAACGGACAAGAGTGGACTTATGATGCCCTACTTCCCTACTTCAAACGTTTTGAACACTGGCACGCGCCTACTCTATCAGTTACGGGTGACCTCAACTCAGACGAGCTGAGCGCAGTTCATGGTACCAATGGCCCCATCTCACTAGGCTACAACAACTGGCTACCCGGCGTCGACACCCCGCTAGCTCAAGCAGGAATCGCCCTTGGTCTTGGGCCAACTCAGAACCCTGACGGAGGTGACGACTCATTCTTTCCCAATTTCGGCGCGGCACATGGCTTCGATCCCGTTACGGGAAACCGCAGCTATGCAGCCAGTGGGTATTATGGACAGACGGAACGGTGTCGTTCTAATTTGCATCTGTTGACCGGTGCCGTTGTGACCCGTATTATCTGGGACAAAAAGAAGGCTACGAAGGCAGTGGGTGTAGAATATGCTGTTGGGAACGATAAGTTTACGGTGAAGGCTTCCAAGGAAGTCATACTTTCAGCTGGTAAGCAGTTTCTTCCGTACCTAGATGTACGCTGCTGACATACTTCGCTTGCAGGCGCCCTTAGATCACCGCAGATCCTTGAGCTGAGCGGAGTCGGTAGCAAGACACTATTGGAGAGCCTCAACATCTCAGTCGTCGTCGATATTCCTCAGGTGGGAGAAAACCTTGTGGAGCAAATGATCGCAGCAACGGACTTTTTGGTTCGTGATGGGGTGCTCACGCTTGGTAGGTTGTATCAATGTATTTTCTTGCATTTTTACTTAAAGCCGTTCTACAGATGCCCTCGGTAACAATTCTACCCTCGTAGCCGAACAACAGAACCTTTAGTATGTTTTTGCGCCCTTCTTTCAAGGGTTCATTTTATCTAATCGACTTGGTTTAGCCGAACGAAAAAGACTGGGGCATTCACCTACCTTCTACATGTAAATGCTCCTACTCCCATTCGTTCAGTTGTTCCGGAGGAGTCCTTCACGGCCATACGCGCAGTGCTTGACAATTTCCTTGCCTCTGAGACTCTCACTCCGCTCCAGATCGTGCAATATAATGTCACGAAGCAATTCATCGACGGCGGTAAGGTTGCTACTACCTCCTTGTTGGTGGTCCCGAGTGGCGGCGTGGTCAGCACTCCGGCAGCGGGCCAAGGTTACATATCAGTCGTTGCGACTCCGGGGGTAAGAGTCCTTATCCATGTCTAATCTGCATTAACATAATCTCATTTTGGACAACAGCACCCTTTCTCGCGCGGAACTGTGCACATCAATACCACAGACCCACTTGCATACCCCCTTATGGACTCTGCATTCCTCACACATCCCTGGGGTGAGACAATTGCTCTGATCTACAGGCGCGCGATGGATTACTGACGCATATTTCAGATGTCCAGGCTATTATCCAGGCTATGAAATTTGGTATGTCGATGAAAAATGTTTGCCTTGTCCCTTCATTGATTATTGTCGAATGAAGTTCGCCGATGGGTCTTGACCACGGATGTTATAGATTCACCTGGTACACCTCCACCAGAAGCAGATTCCTGGAGTGACGATCAGTGGACTACATACGTGAAAAGCGTTCTCGGGGTTCGTAAACCGTTGTCAAACCCATCCTGCTTATCTGATCTGGTGTTCATATGCTTTAGACGGCCCATCACCCAGTTGGAACCACAGCTATGGCATCACGAGAGCTTGGAGGTATGTGCAGTTTTGATCGACCGTGATATCCATTCACTGTTCACTATGTAGGTGTTGTCGATCCCCGATTCAAAGTGTACGGTCTCCAAAATGTCCGCGTCGTTGATGCTAGCGTGTTTCCCATGCAAGTTGGCGTAGCACCGATGTCTACTGTGTACATGCTAGCTGAGAAGGTACGCTGCATGGCTTCTGGTCATTCCATCACAACACCTGATTTCATTTCCAGGCGGCTGATACTATCAAGAACGATTTGAAAGCCAACTAAATTAGAATGCAGGACTTTCAACCGTTCTTTTGCTAGGCCACCTGTGGCAGACGTTCTTTACCAAATTACTTACGTTTTACTATCTAGTCGTGATCTCTTCATCATAATTAATTTTTATCGCCTGTATTAGGTATCTGTCTATAGATTATTCACCGCTTAGTATCGAATATCTATCAGATTTTGAATATTGACTCTCTAAGTGTCTGATCAAAATACCCGCCATCATACCAGTACCATAAGCTTCAAATGAAGGTACTCACCTGTCCCTTCTGCATGTAAAAACATAACCAAAAGAATCAACATCCGGGGTTGAAACTGCCAGCTGACTGCCGCTACACAGAGTTCTGCATTTAATGCTGCTGTCATTTCTACATTTTGTCCTTCTTTCTGCGCGTTATTTGATCGCCGTGAGATCTTGAGTGAATAGCAGAGGCAGGAAGTAGCGGTGCTCGTCGATATCGCGGCCGCGCTGTCCTATTTCTAAGGTTCGCAGCTGTACATCCCGGCAATTTCCGCTCGTCTTGGGCCGATTTCTCGCCAGGGCATCCGAGTCAATGGCGACCTCGCGACTTACAAGCCTACCGTTACCATTGAATCTCGGGAGAATACCCATGCATGCCGGGAAACGCTCCTCATGAATTTCAATCATTTTGCGCAGTCCTCCTTTTTGGACTCCTTTCTACCTGTAAACCAGGAAACAGACTTTGCGCGTCGGTAGAGTGAAGCAGCGGAACATCCGTTTTTTTTGCCAATAGGGCATGTGTGTTGTATGTGTGACTATCCTTACTCACTTATCTGGGGAGATCCGATAGGGACCCGTCTGTCGAACAAGGTCGAATGTATCTAGGATCACTTCTGTGACCGTCACAGTGCTCATGGTAATAGCCTAAGTGCCACCGGAGGTACTAATCTCAGTGATATCCCGTCTCTAATTTTTCTAAGAAATTCTACATATAGTTCTTCATTTCTCTCGGTGTCCAAGGGTGTAAGTTGTGCTTGCGATCTTATGGGGTTAGCAGGAAGCATGTATTAGCGCAGCATCATTCTTTTTGCGTCTACCATGCTCCAAGGTATCGTACCGTGTGATGGCGCTACCGAGTTTTGTTGCGTACAATTGAGTATCCTGCAGAGCTTTAAGTCATTTTTGGTCACCCACTCGTCGGATCCTAACATTACTACAAGATTTTTATGTTCTGTCTTATTAATGGGTTAGCGGGAGCAAGGTGGCGGTAGTCGGTGGTTACTGCAGTTTATTGACTCAGGCGCGACGAAGAAAGATAGTACTTACCGATAGACATATTCCATCTCGGCGAACCAGACCCCTCATGAGGGGTGAATATCTTTGAATGTCAAAGGATCGTTAGTCAGAAGCTTATGCGTGGACGGTGACTGGCTTTTCAAGAGTAATTTCAGGAACGAATACTCTCAAAGGATTGTACAGCATATCTGATTTTGCCTAAAGCGTCTTTGCTCCTGAAGGAGTAGATGAAGGCAACAATTTGAACATCGTGGACGACTGGTCTATTCAGAATGGGACGTCACTTCCGATAGTCAATTTCAGGATGTCAGCAACTAACACATACTACATTTCAGATATACTTAGCACTTGAATGTTTGTCTTCGTCGAGGATACAGCTGTCAGTGGGAGGCAGGGTGGCGCTTTGTACACGGCACTTGCGATTGTCATAGCTTGTTGAGTGGCCAAAGATCATCATTTACTACACAGAGTTGAACGTCAAACTCTGTAAGGAGAAAATCCTGGTTTGCGTAATATACGCAGTACTGACAAGTTATTCATAGAAGGAGGTCCCTGTCAATTTTTATTCAGCCTGAGGTAGCAGACCCCGCGTTCCGACCGACTCTAATCCTCCAAGTACATGATTACGACCAAAGGTCATGCAGACTTTGAATATTACTCGTATATCTAGTAGCATACCACTACGTGATACAACTCCGTGTTTCTCCCTTCCCCAGTCCGACTTCAATCATCCTGCATAATGAGATCAAGAGCAGCTTTTGATCGAGGTTTGATGATACACGGAAACGGCGCCGGGTGACTATTCATAGAAACAACGGTCAGCTAAATTTGGAATGTTTATATGATAACGCTCACCTTATCGTTCCTGGGCTGAGCTTTACCGGAGGTGTGATTTCATTCCCGCGTTCATCGACGGCTTTCGAAATATCGAAGGCAGCCAGAATGGACGCCATGGCTATCCACATAGTATCAAGCGCCATGACCCTCCCTGCACACGCTCTGTTGATGGAATCAGGTTACTCTGGAACTAGACAATGGCACTCCCGCCTACCGTCTTCCAAACCCAAATACCCCATTATCGATAGGGTTGGGCAACGTTGGGTTCTCAATGAATCTGTCTGGTCTGAACGTTTCGGGGTCTGCAAAGATGTCGGCGTTGTGAAGGATAGCCCTAGCAGAGGTTTTAGGCAGCATTTACATGTTGACAGTAGACTCACCACGCGTTTCCGTACACGAAGGAACCCGCTGGGATATAGTATCCTTTGTAAGTGTCTGCATTAACAGCTCGGTGAGGCACGGCTAAAATGAGTATGATTATCTATCGTGTCAAGATACCGGGTTCGTACTTGCCCATCGGTAATACAGGAATCCAGCGAAGGACCTCCTTTAATATTGCAGTGACGTATGGAAGTTGAGTTTTATCGCCAAAATCGGGTAAACGTTCACCACCCAGTAACGCGTCGAGTTCGGCTTGTGCTGCCTTCTGAACATCGGGGTAAAGTGTCATGGCGAGGATAAAAGTCGTTAGAGTTGAGACGCTCTGTCATTATTTGTTAGTGTTGTAAGTCGTATCGAAAACCAGAGGAATTTCACCGTATCAGCACCTAGTTACAAGTTCTTAAGAATACAGATGCAAATGAAATTGAGATAAACTGACCGGCAGCATATGCGACAGCAGCGGTATCTTTAATGAGTTCCTCGCTCAACGCTTGACCGTAAGCGGTCTTGTTCTGCTCGAGACAAGCAGAGACGAAGCAAGGTTCGGCATTTCCTTCATCCTTTACAATGCGACAGATTTAGATCGCATTGTGATCCGGTCAAAGGCTGCAACATACAAATTTCCCCTTCGCCATGTCATACGGAGCGTTGATCATGGCTTCTGAGAGTTTGCGCCTATAACGTCCGGTTTCATAAAGGGAAAAAGCTAAGAATAACAGGAAACGCTTACCACTCCCTAGCCTTTCTCTTGAATTGAGCGCCCGGGAACCATTCAGGAATGTACTTCACTACAGGATAGATATTGACAGGCTGAATGATTGAGTTTGATAAACATACTCGATGGGAATAGGTCGACAAGGAAGGCTCCTGGGACCGCGGCTACAAACTTATGATGAGAACCATCACCATTAAGAGAGTTTGATGAAATGAATTACCTTCGGAAGTACTTTGAGACGCTGCCTCAACCAGACGGATATAAGGGTCATTCTCATCGACTACTGTGTGACCATACGTGCGCTTGAGGATGATATGTCCCGTGTAGCTAGAAAAAGAAGTCAATAAAGAAGAGTCTCTTCCAGAAACTACATTGACGTACTGTCGAAGGTTCTCAAGATATTTCGAGGGAGAATGGACCATTAAAGACAAAAGCTCGCGACGGATGCGGAGCTGGATGTACCGGTCTTCCGATGTGCCAGAAGTGCCAATATTGAAGTGGTTATTGAATACGCGTCTGTGTTCCTTCCAGCGCGGCCCGTACCGCATGAGAGCAAAAGTCCAGTCCCATCCTGTTTGGTATACATCTCAAAAAATTGTTTTTGTATCACATTACGGTCAGACGTACCCATCCTAATAGACGTCAATAATGGATTAGGGGTTTTTACGAGCAAGTCGGAAATTACGCACAAGTCAACAATCATTGGCATGTCGGGCCGATCTGAGTAGTTAGAGGCTCGCTTGTCAAAGAGATCAGAGACTGCGGTGGGCGAGTTCAGGATTATCATAGTCTTCCCAAGAACTTTGAGAGAAATGACATCTTCATCTGAAGATGCAAGGGTGTTATTACACTACTATTAACTTGCACGACAAACTCACCAAAGTTGCGAGACCAATGACTGGCTCTGATATGCACATCGTTATTAGCCAAGTCAAGCAGGTTGCCTATAATGGGATAACCAGGAGGCGCAGGGGGGAGAGGAAGGGGAGAGCGTCGACTAAAAGTCCTCTTGAGCCACAAGAAGAGCAGGATAGCCCAAATGACAACGGCAAGAAACGCAGAATCCATGACGAGGAGGAGGTGAGGAGGCGACAGTGCCCCCTAGAGATGTACTGTTTCCCAATGCTCAGTTTGCCTACATAGGAAAGTACAGAGAGGCATACCCATTAGGTCGAAACCACAGTAATCAGTTACCATTGTTCCGAAAAGGTTGCGCATCGCTGATAGAATCAAGATCGACTCCAGTCGGGCGCAGATTCGAAACAGTGAACTGAACCACACAGACTTTTTTGAATGTCCTCTTTTCGGACGTGAAATTTCATGGATCGAGACCCTATGGAGATGAGATGTTTCGACAAGGACGGAGGTAAACAGCAAAAGGCGCTATCCGGGCCGGTACTGCCATCTATTCCTCCACCATCATTTCCGCACGCATCGCGGTCCGCCTTTGGTCCACTTCAGGCTTAGTTGGAATACACTGACATTTTTTCCTGTCCAGTTGATTTCACAAATTTTCTCGTGAGTTGGCGCTGAGCGCCTCTTTTGACGCTTACCACACGCTTCTTGAATGCTTGTGCGATTGCTTCTTGAATGACATCCGTACTTGATTATTTTCAGATTTTTGTTGGGTTTGGTGGAAGAGTGATCGATCCGAGATTCCCACTTGGACTAATACGCGTGGTCGGCCGCTCGGTTCCGGTGGCTCTGTTTCTTCCAACTGGAGCTACGGAAGGCTAAATTCCCCAATCAGTGTGAATGTGCTTGGGCGGTTGAGGGTCCGCTATGACTCGCAGTATGTTTCTAGCGCCGATGTCGGGAGGTCGGTAGGTTTTCGGAGCGAGTTGTAATATTTCCAAGGTCACTAGTCGCTACAAGGAATCCCTTATCCGCTGAGTCGGCGGAAAGTCCTTCAATAATCCGTGGAAGATGGATCATGCCGGTTATTGTTTTATCTGCCGGGAGCTCCTCCGTTTGACCTTGAGAGTCTACCCTGAACTCTCACAAGATGCCAACGAACCCGCCATGGAGACATGTGCATGGCCTATATACCGCTTATCGGCTCATTTTATCTTTGGTTTGAACGATTTCTTACAGACGCCATTTTTATGAACAAGTTGGCGCTAAAGTTGACCGCTTTCATCGAACGGAAGTGAACGTTGGGGGGGGGGGGTCTGTTAATCCTTTTGATTCGGCGCCATTCTCGCATAATACGTCGAGCCTTTTTTATACTTTGAAATTCCATTTCCCGACGTCGCGACTCGTCTAATGTCGAGAATAGGAGAAGCGGTGGATGATTGCGGGCTGCCGTGATGATGCCGACTTACCGTTGATGCAGGATCATTGTGAACTATTGTAAACCAGCGGATCACATATCATCGACCCAGGGTGAAGGACCGACCTTTTCTTACACTTTTTACAACTAAAATATTCAATGAACGCCAATGAACGAACTACCTCAGTTCAAATTCATATGTCATAGCATCTAGGTGAGGTGGCCTTTCCGTGTGCTGGTGCTTTTTCAACTCCGCGCAGGAATGTTCGCGCAGAGTGGCGCTTGAAGTATCGACGTATGGAGTTAGATACCGGAGTTTACGCCAAGGTCGCCCCGGATTATGTTGCACCAAGGCACGGTAGCCACGATACACAGACAAGATCCCAACCGGAAGGAGGGCCAATCCTGCGAACCAGTACCATCTATGGACGTTGCAACGGGTTTCATCCATGCTATCGCTAGCAGCTCATCTCCGGTTGCCTTTAAATATGGCCATTAAGCGATCCACTGACCCAAGATCGTTCCAGACTGTCCTTCCAGAAATCCCCAGACCTTTCTTCCACTATTATCAATGTCTCAACGCATCTTCCTTCCTGATACTCTTGCCAACTGGCAATGGCCTCGCCATCTCAACCCCCACTACGCTGAAGTCAAGAAGGAATCAGCGGCCTGGGCGCAAAGCTTCCGAGTAAGTTGGATATAGAATACGTTCATGTCGAATATTCTGACCAAGAGCTTTAGGCTTTCAAAACGAAGGCTCAAGAAGCGTTCGACCGCTGCGACTTCAGTAGGTCAAGACTGCAGTGCTTATTGGACTCAGACTGACCGGACGCCATCACTCAGATCTCTTGGCCTCATTTGCGTACCCACTGGCGGACAAAGGTGAGCGATGCAGGACAGAAGAACTGACCGTCCAGGGGCCTAATCTTTCCTCGTCTCTAGCACGTCTCCGTAGTGGGTGTGATCTCATGAACCTGTAGGTTTAAAGTTATTGCTCGGGGATATTTTGTTGATGCGATATCAGTTTCTTCGTCATCGATGAGTACTCGGACGTCTCGACGGAGGCAGAAGGTAAGCCTAGCATTGACTTCTCCTGAAGGTAACCGTTTTGACTGGTGTATTAAGTGCGCACACAGAAGGACATAGTCATGGATGCTATCCGGAACACAGAGAAGCCTCGGCCCGCAGGAGAGTGGATTGGAGGAGAAGTTGCTCGACAGTCAGTACCACACGGTTAGAAACCCATGAACCAGGGACTGATCATACTCCATAGATTCTGGGACCTCGCAAAGAGGACAGCTAGCACTCAAGCGCAGAAACGCTTCATCGACACCTTCGACGAGTACCTGGAGGCTGTCGTGCAACAGGCCGCCGACCGCAACAATTCTCACATCCGAGGCATTGAGTCGTACCTCGAAGTTCGCCGATGCACTATCGGCGCGAAACCATCGTTCGCGCTTCTCGAGTTTGACATGCAGTTGCCGGACGAAGTCATCAACCACCCAGTAATCAAAGAACTCGAGAACAGCTGCATTGATATGCTCTGCTTGGGAAATGTGAGCGATTCATCTTTATTCATCAAAGGAAAGGGGAACTGACTTGGTATACTTTTCAAGGATGTCGTTTCGTATAACCTTGAACAAGCTCGGGATGACGATGGGTGGGTTTTAGCGCTTCGCTGTCCTTAGCATTCTGACGCAGTCTCTAGTCATAACATCGTGACCATCGCAATGAACGAGCTCAGGACGGATGTTGCTGGTGCCATGCTTTGGGTCGACGAATACCACAAGCAACTCGAGTCCAGGTTCATGGAAAACTTCAAGAAAGTGCCGAGATGGGGAGGTCCCATTGACCTGCAGGTTGCTCGATACTGCGATGGACTAGGTAACTGGGTGAGGGCGAATGACCAGTGGAGCTTCGAGAGCGAGAGATACTTTGGAAAGAAAGGTCCGGAAATCATCCAGAACAGGTGGATAACGCTGCTACCCAAGATGGTGTCGGAGGAACTTGGTCCTCAAATTGTTGACGGATCCCATCTCTAGCGAGTGTGTTGGCATTGTATATATTTGGCATTAAATTAGAGTAAATTAGTTTTGAGGAATATTTAAGAGTGTGGACTTGGTGGGAGTAGACGACAAGTAGATGGACTTGGAATTTGAAACAATTTTGAAGTGGTGTCATATTACACATGTTTGGCAAAGGCCTCCTTACCGTTTGAACCGAACCACCAACTCGACGCGACCGGTCGCTGACCATATCATGATGGCAATCATATATAAAGGTGGCCACTGGCCATTACTTCCTTATACCTCTCCTTGACACAATGGCGTCCACTTCAGTTCTTCAAGGCAGAGTCGCGCTTGTCACAGGCGCTGGACAGGGCATTGGCCGTGCCATCGCACTTCGACTAGCATCGGACGGATTTGATGTCGCACTCAATGATCTTCAAGCAAACGAAGCGAACCTCGTGTCTGCGCTCGCTGCTGTAGAAGCTACCGGTCACAAGGGCTGCTGCATCTTTGCAGACGTCTCGCAGGAAACCCAGGTTGAAGAGATGATTTCACAAGTCGTTGAAAAATTAGGCGGGGTCGACGTAGTACGTTCTACTGTTGTTTGCAGCGAACAAGATCTCATTTCTCTAAGATGGTCTGCAATGCTGGGATATCCATTATGAAGTCATTTTTTGACAGTATGTTTTTACAGCTCCCTCTTTCTTTCGCAGATTTCTCAGTCTTTACCCAGCTACTGTCGAGGACTTTGATCGCATAACCTCTGTAAACCTGCGTGGTACTTTCTTGTGTTACAAGCACGCCGGAAAACAAATGGTCGCTCAAGGAAGAGGTGGGAGGATCATCGGTAAGCTGTACGTCAGCGTCCTCAGAACTCCCTCGTCAATGTCATTTTAGGCGCATGTTCTGGAACTGGGAAGAAAGGTGAGTAGTCGCCGCGGATAATCTGTATCTATCCTGACAAATTCAGGCCAACCGCTGTTTAGTGCATACTCGGCCAGCAAATTCGGTATACGAGGACTAACCCAAGTCGCGGGTAAGCTCCTTCGAATATACAAGAAAGGTTCACACTCACGGATACTTTTTATCAGCTTTGGAGCTCGGTCCTCACGGAATCTCCGTCAATGCTTTTGCCCCGGGGCCAGTGAAGACACCCATGTGTATGAACGCGCGTCGTTCCATTCTGCTTTACACTAACAATCTGCCTGTTTCTAGATGATCATTTTGAAACCATTATCGGCACGCCCAAGGGGGCTCTTGAGCAAGAAGTGAGAACCCGCCGATTTTACTTTCATACTGTCGTATCTTACACTTTCAAAGCTTAATAAATCAGCGGCCTTGGGTCGCATCGCCCTGCCCGAAGATATCGCAGTTGTAGTATCCTTCCTCGCGTCTAAGGAGGCAAGTCTCATCACTGGTAAGTATATCCTTCTCCCGTCATCAACCATTGTTACATTGTTCTTCTTCTATTCAGGTCAGACGGTAAGCCTCTCTTGCGTCCATGGTTGCTATTGTATACCAACTAGAATAATCAGATCAGTGTCGATGGCGGTATCGTGTTCGACTGATGGTTGCGTGGGTTCACCCTACATTTAGTTTGCGACTGTCAATCGTTCCTGCTGTTTATGAAGGGTTCCGTACTGTTATGCGCTTGTAATAGAGATATATCCACGTAGAGTCTGTACTGATAGCATTATTCAAGTCACGATTTTGCTCTCTGGAGGTAAAGTCCGTGACCTTGGCATGCTGTTCCATCAGAGCGCCCAGCGCGTCGACTCTCACTGAGTTTCAAACTAGCTTACGAACTTGTGCCATCAGATCGAATACGATATTTGCAGTGGGTTTCACAGAGTATGAAATACAGCTTGAAGTACATTCAACTTGAATTCAGGACACGGGCATCGGCGCTACGTAATAGCAGCTACTTATTAGCTGGAGGCAGTATTTACAGACATTATGTGGGTTACGTCTAGAATCCGGGAATTGTGAGATCATTGCCACAATGGCCGCCCGAGAAGAGCCAAAAGTTACTGAAGTTGAATGAGAAAGATTGATTATAGATACACAGCGGCATTGGCCTTGTAATGTATGTGGCTCTTGTGTCCTCCCATATCGTAAACCAAAACCAAACTAGGATTTCCGAGAAATTTACAGTGGCCCTGACCACAACTACCGTACATTCCGAGGATCACGCAGACCAAATAAGGACGCTGCATGCTTTCACGACTCCGATAGTGACTTTGTGGCCGAGGAGCCGATGAATTGAAGAACGTAGGACCGTAAGGCAATAGCAAGTACCCACCGTCTCCTATGCCGTTACTACACGCGTAATGCTTACGGGGAAGTTGGTACGTTTTTTGAACTCGGTGCTCGGAGCAGATGTGTGCCCAAGCTGTCAATGTTGTCTAGATATCCGAAATACATAACATTTATGTTGTAGCGTTCGGTGGCCATGTCGGGCCAGGGGTAAGCGTTTGAATCAGATCAGACCGGATCGACAGATTTGTTCTGATCAGTGATTGAAACAAGCCGGGCGAATCATTACCTCGCTCCCATGCATTGAAGCTGAGCTTCCAGATTCGTGAGTGATGTAAATACCTAATAGAGTGGATCATGAGCGCGAGAAAATATTGAGATAAAAAGTACAAGAGAAACGGCATGCCCAGGCCGAGTTTATCACCCCCTTCTCCCAAATCCTTGAAGTTCGTCTCTTATCGGAAATAAGGCATTATGACTCGGATACTCTCAGAGGAAGTGTCGCCAATATGGATTTTGACTGCGATCGCAGTCGTCGCCTACACCACCGTTCGCTACCTTCGTAGTCCTTGGCGCAACCTCCCCCCGGGACCGAGAGGCCTTCCTCTTATCGGAAACCTTTTGGAGCTTCGCGGCAAGCAATGGCTCACCTTTACTGAGCTAGGGAAAAAATATGGTCCGTCTTTCGAGTTGAGTAGGATGCAGAATAGCTAACTGGGTTCTAGGTGATCTCATGTACTTCAATGTCGCTGGGCAGCCGCTCGTGGTCATCAACTCCCAGAAGGTGGCAGCCGACCTGCTTGACCGTCGCGCTGGAAAGTTCTCCGACCGCCCGCGCAACATCGTCGCATCCGACATCATGACTGGAGGAATGTTGGTTGTGTTCACACGTTACGGTGATGTGTGAGGTCCCTCCAGTTTGTATTCGGTTCTTCTATCTGACATTTGGAGCTCAGCTGGCGCCGGATGCGCAAGGCGGCTCACGAGGGCCTCAACAAGGGTGTCGTGTATAAATACCATCCGATTCAGACCGCGGAAGCTGTTCTTCTAACAGCTGGTGTGCTCGCGGAGCCCAAAAAATGGAATTCGCATCTACGTCGCACAGCCGCATCTGCCATCATGTCCATGGTATACGATACGCCTCCAGCTTCAGAGCAAGACCCATCGGTCAAGAATATTAACGACTTTGTCGCACGATTGACTCGCGCTGCTATGCCCGGCGCCCACTTTGTGAGTTGCTCTCCATGTGCTTGGCTTCACCTTAATCATGCTATGGCTCCAAAGGTGGAATTCTTCCCTTGGATGCGGTACATCCCCAGCAAGTGAGTCAAGTGAGGTCTTGTGTAAGCATGCGCTGACGACTTCCTCGTTAGGTTCGCAAAGTGGAAGCGCGAGGCGGAGGAATCATACGCTAAAGATTCTTCGATGTTCGAAGGCCTCTTCAATAGTGTCAAGGAAAGGATAGTACGTGCACGGCGATTATGTCCTTCGTAGTTGATACTCATTCGTTCCGGTAAGGCCAAAGGTGACGAGCGTCCCAGTCTTGCGGGTACTCTGATTCAGGACGCGGGAAGACACGAATTAAGCGATCGAGAAAATTCGTGGCTGGCCGGGACTATGTAGTATGTCTTATCTGTTCTTGCCGGATTTCCTTGCCTACGGCTTCAATAGCGCTGCGGGTGCGGAGACCACTTCAGGAGTTATGGCCTGGTGGACTCTTGCAATGATTGTCTACCCAGAAACACAGAAACGGGCCCAAGCAGAACTCGATGCTGTCGTTGGTCGCGATCGCTTGCCTTCTTTCGCCGACTATGAACATTTGCCATACATTCGTGCAATGGTCAAAGAGGCCCTCAGATGGCGCATGGTGGTAAGTCTGCTTTCTCCATGGTGTCGTGCGATGCAGGATACCAATTGATGTCCCCATTACAGGACCCAGTCGGTGCGTATGACTCTCGAGGCAGACATTCCCGATCCTGATAGTCAGTCCCTAGGACTTCCTCATACGTCAACAGAAGACGATGTATATAATGGGTACTTCATTCCTGTAAGTGTGGATTATCCTCGGTGCCGTACGGTGCTCATCCACCATACACAGGCCGGCACCATCCTCATCGCCAACGTCTGGCACCTCAACAGAGATCCAGAGATCTATGGGCCTGATGCAGAACATTTCGACCCCGCCCGGCATCTCGACAAGACCGGAAAGCTGGCACCTGGTCCCGTAGACACGAAGGAAGAGAGGTTTGTTAATATCTAGTTCCCACACATAATAAGCTGATTCCGTGCAGTCACGTCACCTACGGATTCGGGCGACGGATTTGTGTTGGGCGGCACGTTGCTAACAACTCTTTGTTCATCGATATAGCAATGATGCTTTGGGCTATGAACATTGAACGTGCCACCGATGAAAACGGTGTCCCTCTTCCGTTGGATGTTGATGGATGCGTTGAAGATGGACTAGTCACGTAAGTCCTGTACTGCTCCACGTTCAAGTCAGTATTAATCATCTTCGCAGTCGCCCAATCCCTTTCGAGGTCAAGATAACTCCAAGGTTCCCGGAAGCGCAGGCAATAGTAGAACAAGAGCGAGAACTCCTTGGATATCACTGAGGAACTTTCTTTCTCACTTCTACAATGTACTAGAGTGCACTACGCTGTAGAATAATACATTATTTAATCGGAATAATGTCACTGGTCTCGATTACTTACAGAAGAGTTCCCATCATAGGTATAATCGCTTCCACGCTGCCACTGTGAATGGGACATTGGTGTACATCTTGTATAAACGATCTGATGTCTCAAATCCCAAATTGAAAATAGCTTACCTTGAAACTTTGATCAAATCATGATGAGCGCTTCTAGCGGCACAGTAGTATGTGTTTATCGGGAGTGCCCTCCATAACAGGGTGCTTCATGAGCTTCGGAGATCACTTCGTCGACGCTATGTACTCTAATAGCTATTGTAGGTGTGTTTTTAATGCAAGAAACAAGCCAATGAGCATGTCTTAGAGAGAAAGATGAGATAAAATTGCGCACCACGATCCAACTCTGAGCTGCGCCACTCATAGTTTCATGGCATTCATATGTACAGAGATCGCTCGCTTGAGGTACCATTTTCGACACCAATTACACAATGGAGATAAATGCATTGGAGTGTTGAATGGAAGTTGAGGCCAAGAAGCGCCAGCCATGTGGACGTGTGTCATCTGTTTTCGCCTGAACCGCCGCCGCTTCAAAACTATGTTGAACCTCGCTGGCTGGCTTATGTATTGAGCTCACCTCGCAAAGATTAATTCCATATTGATCTCTCGCTTTTTGCTGACGATGGTAAGAGGGGGTGCGGTAACGATAGCAAATTACTCGTCCTGAATTTCTTATTTTCAAGTGCAACCGCCTTTCTGTCGTATCTTTGGTTCCATATCTTGTCTCCCTCAGGCTATATATTAAGTTAGTATGTATGCATAACGAGATGCAAATTCCAATATTTTGTCGCATGCAATAACATGACCGGAATACTTCTGCGTGTCCTCCCCAAGTTCTTTGGCCGCAGATCAGTAACGTAGGCTTCATCTCCATCGCCACTATCCTGGTCAAAGCACGACCAAGCTCTACTGTTTCTATCCCAGACGTGGTGTTCTTGTTGCCGTAAATGCCTTCGCCGAGCCATTCAATCCGCGCTGCATAGTCTTTTTTTCAATTAGATTCCTTCGGAATGTCGACAGCTCACCATAGCATTCATACCACGCGGAGAGGACAACTTGAAGGACCCCCGCACTAGATATTCAATGAGCCAAATGCCGAGAAAAGAACATCAAAGGCTTACTGTATGGCTTCGAAGAAGCTATTTGCCCTACCGTGACCAACAACACATACGAGTTTATGATGCATGAGGAGTGCCAAAGGTTCGATATCCAACAGATCGACAACCTTCACTCGCCCACTCTCCATGTCGGCACCGAAAATGTCATGCAAGGAAGCCTCCACATCCGAATTTTGTGCTTTTAGCTTCCAAATGACTTGGACCTTACGTTCGCGGTCAAGTAAAATACGCAGACCCATCGCAAGCTGGTGGGTATCTTTCTCATCCAAGATTACGTGCATTCCCAAGCTGACGAAGATGGTAGGAGCAAGGTCAAGCCATGCGGCGAGTTCGCGGTCACCTCCTTCAACGGGAGAAGCAGAAACAAGGATAGAACCACATAGGGTAACGTTGTCTGGGATGACACAAGGAAATTCAGTTTTCGGTGTAGCTGGACAGAGATATTGCGCTTACGGCATGTACAGGTTAAAGACAGGAAGGGTGCCGGTAAACCCATTTTTCTGACGGTATCTGTCGAGTTCCTGGATTTTTGTGGAGTAGTTCACGAAGAAGACTAGGGCGCAGGTGAGAAGAAGGTTCTTGGGCATATGATACCAGGGCACGGGGTACCAGAATATCGATCAAAATGGTTGGATGGAGGCAACGATGTCCTGCACATTAAATGCATACGTTAAAATATGAATGTAAACGAGGAACGGTAATTGAGCCCACCTTGGATGAATTTGGTGACAGAACAATGAACTTTAGACCTAGGGAATGCAAGCATCTATAGCCTGACTTGATAAAGACTCTATGATGATAGCATGAGCCTCGAGCTTCTTACTGATGTCGACACAGCTGCTGTAGACTTCTTCGTACTCCCACCCCGATCATGGGGCTACGCAGTGAGGTAGGCGTTTGAAACTCTCGAAGGCACCCGATATGCTAATAGCTTGGTGAGAGCTAGGTCCGAGCCCGGATTCTTCCCAGGCTTCAGATATGCTTACTCCGTTGAGAGTGTATATTGACACTGGCAGAGCGTCCCGTAGCGCGAATGGAACCGCGGAGTTTTTCGATTCGAGATGAAAGCACTTTCCAAGCCGAGTTGACCGTCAGTCAGCAAAAGATACAAAAGAATGTAACACCTGCATTACCAGAGAAAGAGGCGATATGTTTGGCCGAAGAGCGAGTTCGTGTGCAACTGAAAGAACCACGTTAGCTTGTCCGTATTCGCTGTTCGTGAAGAACAAAATTCTCCGGGGAGTGGTGGTTGTCATGGCAAGATTGAACAGTAGAATCATCTGTTCACGCTACGTGTCAGTAGTGATGTACCAAGTCATCCAAGGTGGATCAGGGTGACAGCATATTGTATATAAGACTAGTCAAGGAAATCAATCCCACTCTTGGTAAGTTATTTTGGGTCAGGCAAGAAGCGACAAAATTGGGTGGATAACGTATGACATTTTGACCCAGGCATCTGACCACAGCAAAATGAGTCGGCATTCCCTTTGATAGTAAAGCCGACGTATTTTGCAAAAGAATGTATCAAATTTTCATTTCTATTCTAATCGTTTCCATTGCATTTTGACCGGCGCAAGTTAGTCACCTAGTCACCTACCAGGAGTGGGATCGGCTCTAGGTACCTCAGCTTTCGAACATATGAGTGTCCGGAACGATCCTGGTATGCAGAATTTAGCCGTCAGCCTTTCAGAGAACGGATCTTTAACAGCCAGCTTACTCTAATTATAGCGGCATTAGCCAAGTTTGGGGCTCAGATGTCTACCTTGCGTTTCTGTATAGGAAAAGGAGCTCCCTGAGCAACCGGAGAGGCAAAAAAGCGTCGAGGTACCGTTTCGTATTTGGGAAGCACAGATTCTGGTCAATCCCCGATTGTAAGGCAAGGTTGTATTAAGGGGCGGAAAAAATACAACCTCGTAATACTGTGAGACTCAAAAACGCTGGCGAAGGTGGCCGCGTCTATGCTTTGTATTAACCCCTAGTGGAAACCTGTGAATTGTGCACGGTTATTGTACACTGTAGTAGCTTCTTATCGTGTGAGATAGTATTTGTAAGAACGTTCTTGGGGTTGAATATAGGAAACACAATCCTGCCATAATACACGTTAGAACGTATCTGTCACTAAAGAACGGTAATTGAGCCCACCTGGATAAGCTTAGATATGGAAAGCATCCATTGTTCATTTGCAGTAAATAGCGGTGGACAAGACAAAGGTTGATGTAAATGCTGATACGAAGATTTTATTTGTCGGCTTCGGAGGATGCATCAATGAAATAGGAAGGGCACAGAAGCGGCCAACATTTGAGAGAAAGAGCTCTCCCTTAATGACCATAGAGGTAAAAACTTGAGGTGGGGTTTCCGTTTGACATTTGGGGCTACGGATTCCGATGAATCCTCGATTATAAGGCACGGCAAGTGTGCCTCGAGGCTCGAGCCCTCAGGGGGAGGTGAGGACAATACCCTGCAGCACAGTGAGACTCAAAAAGGATGACGAAAGTGGGACTCGAACCCACGTTCATGCCTTCTTACTTAACAATCTCCCGAACACTCGGTCTTTAGCCTGTGAATGAATATGAGAAGGTGAGAAATAGGCCTGATTGTCATCCACAGTCTGTGACCATTCACTTAACATCTTGCAGGCAAGATGAAGCCAAGCTGCAAATTCTCTTCATATACACATTATCGATGTGGATAGTACTAGCAGCATAAAGTTTAAAGTCTACCAAACAACTGCCACGACACCGTGTGGGAAATGACATCGTATAATGTTGACCGGATAAAATTCAGACACTCAAAGTTAGAAATGTTTACGTCACCAAGTGAGAAAGAACGACAGGCGTAGCATGAACCAGATGAAAGTCTCGCAGATTGTTTGTGCAGGGTGAGGCGTCGTCATCGGATTGAGAATGTATCACAGAAGGCACAAAGGAGACTCTTCATCTAGGTCAGAAAGTTACTGTAGAATAGATTACCAGAGTCAAGCAAGGTCGATATGCGCTAGAATTCCTTGTCAAAAAATCTGCCAGTCCATGCCCAAGGAGAATAGGATATCAACGGTGGCCATATCCGCCGCGAGCCATGGCTCACAAGAGCTCTAGCATGCATTGCTCATCGGGGGGGGGAGAGACGGGTACAGTCGTACAACGTGGACACTGAAATTCTGTGCGTGTCGTACGTTATTGTCGTCATCCTTTTCCGATATCGAGCTTGAACCGGTACACCCACGACGTCATCTAACGGATCTGCAAGATATTTTTTTCCTAGAGAATTTTCACCCTCTTCCACCGTAGGTGAGGCTCTTGATACATAATGAAGACTTTGTGGTACTTATTTCTTCATCTGTGGACTGTTTTCAGCGCTTCGACTCGAAAGCTCAACTCTAAAATGGTTTTGAAGACGGGCAAGCAGGCTATTCCAAAGGACTATAATATTGATTAGTCGAGATCCCGGACAAGACATACAATCCTGAGCTCAACAATATCCTTTGCTGGCAGACGTCCACGGGGTGTATCCACACGTGGGTGGTGAGAAGAAAATTAGGCGCTCATAGCAGGAATCCGATGGTCCGTGATGGATTAGTCTATCACTTCAAGAACCACCAAGTTCATCTCTTCTTTTTCGAATCGTTATGATGTACGTACCGCCCGCGTGGTTTCTGGCTTCTGTGGCAGTCGTCACCTTCATCGTCGTTCGTCACATCCGCAGCTCTTGGCGCAAGCTCCCACCTGGACCTAGAGGCCTTCCTATCATTGGCAATCTTCTCCAGCTACGTGGCAAACAATGGCTCACATTCACCGAGATGGGGAGGAAATATGGTATGCACTCTTCATCCGTGTATCGTTTCTGGTCCCACATTATGCTTTAGGCGACCTTATGTACTTCAACATCGCCGGACAGCCTCTTGTAGTCATGAACTCTCTGAAGGTTGCCACTGATCTCTTAGATCGCGCAAAGTTTTCGGACCGCCCACGCAATATTGTCGCCTCAGACATAATGACCAAAGGAATGTTCATCGCCTTCGCTCATTATGGAACTGCGTAAGCTTTTGACCTCACTGGCCAATATGCGTACCTGATACCCCAGCTTAGCTGGCGCCAAATGCGCAAAGCAGCTCACGAAGGCCTCAATAAAGGCATCGTGAACCAATATCATCCAATCCAAATCGCGGAAGCTGTCCTTCTTGCAGCCGATTTACTGGCGGAGCCCGATCGATGGGTATCGCATGTTCGTCGCACCGCTGCATCTACTATCATGTCCATCGTATATGATCGGCCTCCAACTTCGGAACAAGACCCATCCATCAAACGCATCAACGATTTTGCTACACGGTTAACTCGTGCTGCTATGCCTGGTGCTCACCTTGTGGGTTATACTTTCATCAGTTAAGCCCGACCTCTGATTGATGCCTGCGATCCCAAAGGTGGAGTCTTTCCCCTGGATGCAGCGCATCCCCAGCAAGTGAGATTATATCAAAGCGTCATGGGAGCACAGGCTGATGGTTGATTTGCTAGATATGCCAAGTGGAAAAGAGAGGCGGAGGGTTGGTACGCCAAAGATTCGTTCATGTTCGAAAGCCTCTTCAAGAGTGTCAAGGATCGACTAGTATGTACCCAATGGATGGGACATGGACGGCTGATGCTAATTCATTTGTGTAAGGCCAAAGGCGATGAGCGTCCCAGTTTCGCAGCTACTCTAGTCCAAGACGCCAGAAGACATGGGCTGACTGAACGTGAAAGCTCTTGGCTGGCGGGGGCCATGTAGTATGTCCTCATATTAGACTCCGCATACTGTCCTCTAATATGATTCTTCGGTAGCACGGCTGGTGCCGAATCGAGCTCAGCGGCTATGTCCTGGTGGATGCTCGCTATGATCTTGTACCCTGATGCGCAGAAACGAGCCCAAGCAGAACTCGACAAGGTCGTCGGTCGTGACCGACTCCCCACATTCGCCGATTACGAGTATCTGCCGTATGTCCGTGCGATGGTCAAAGAAACTCTCAGATGGCGTGCAGCGGTATGTTCTCTATCTCGATCCCGCGTTTGATGTGAATTGATATCCTTCGTGCAGGATCCAGTCGGTGCGCATGGCTCTCGAGGTACATATACGCGATATTGACAGTAAGTTTCCAGGGCTTCCTCATCGGTCGACAGAGGATGATATCTATAACGGATACTTCATTCCTGTAAGCATAATGACACTTTGCTCGCTGTCGTACTCATCTGGCATGCACAGGCCGGTAGCATCCTCCTCGCCAATATCTGGCATATCAACAGAGACCCGGCAAACTACGGACTCGATGCCGAACACTTCAATCCTGCCCGGCACCTCGACGAGACAGGCCAACTCGCTCCTGCACCTGCAGGCACTAGGGAAGAGAAGTTGGTTCATGCCCCTTTTCACCTTGTCCTAAACTGATTTATGCGAAGCCACGTCTCCTTCGGCTTCGGTCGGCGGATTTGTGTTGGACGACATGTTGCTAACAACACGTTGTTTGCTGTCATAGCCATGGTGCTTTGGGCTATGGACATCGAACCCGCCACAGACGAGAAGGGTACTCCCCTTCCGTTGGATGTTGACGGATGTATTGAAGACGGAGTGGTCGTGTGCGTAGCTCTCATTCGGCATTGCGTACGATATATATTGATCGTCTGCCTTGTAGTCGCCCGATGCCTTTCAAGGTCAAGGTAACTCCAAGGTTCCCGGAGGCAAGTGCCATTGTGGAACAAGAGCGTGAGCTTCTTGGCCACTACTAAAGGGAAAGGGTTCAGTAATTTTCTATCTTTGTAATGTATAATATTGTGTACTTCACTATAGGGAACTAAGCTATCAGTTAAAACAGGATGCCACTGGCATAGATTCCAAGCAGAAGGTTTCTTCCTATATGCATGTGATGAGAGCATCCGCCAAGAGGTGGGTCTGAGAAAGAAGAGGCCTATGCTGGATTATGCTTGGGCACTGTTACGACAGCCTGGAGGTCTTGGACTCTCATTTCGCCAACAGGTAGGAGCCTGGGAGAGATCGTACGATATATCGACAGTCGCTTTTGTGCTAGACCGATTCACCGATTAACGCGCCGTCGATGAAGCCTGCCGCAACTACACCTCAAGACACAAAAGATCAGAGGATCCGGGGGCATGAGGTGGCGGTCTCTTGAATAACTGCGACAACCTGTTGATCAACTGTTGCGGGCGACAACTAGGTCGAATGACAGAATGACTCATACTGTGGGCGGAGTCTTTTGCAAGGTCCTGCTGACATGATTCAGACGATAACTATTAATTGATATGAATTCGGTACCTTTACGTATAACCATCACTAAACTCTACCGAGGTCCAAATGACTTCTAGCCCCCGGTTGATGTGGGCTTTATTGAAAAATGAATAAATTTTCATGAGAAAACTTTGGTGTGAGGGTGTAGCGGGCTTACACTTGGTCCGAAGTCCCTGGTTCAGGTTTGATTTTGATTTTGATGTCGGGGCTGATTGAGGTTATCACCATAGAAATCGATCACCCGACTGTCGGAAATGTCCAAAATTGGTTATAAGGTAGGACAATGCTGCAATGTCAGGGTTATCCGGTGTAATAAGGAACAAGTTCCGGCATATTTTGAGCCATATAGGCATCTTATCGGAAGTGATGGCCGTTATAAAGCATATATAATATAATTATCGGGGAGGCCAGCAGCATCGGACCTGGCATGCCGCATTATTAGCCACATAACTGCTTATCTGGTCATTATTTGGACGTATTTCTTATCAGGTTTTTCAGGAGTTTCCGACACGCGATAGGAATAGTAATTTTAGAGTAAAAATTGGTACAATCGAGCAAGGTCGTATACGCGTCACGACATAATCATACAGCTACATACATATTGTATTCAAGTTTCATTATCGCCGAAACGTAACGCGTAACGCAGCCCTTATTTTCAAGGCGCTGCAAAACTGAAACTTCCGTCTCAGTAGTAATGTAAAGTTCCCCATTCTCAAAAATATACCTCGGTTTCAGCTCTACAAATCTTGGTAGTATCGCAGCCGGAACGGACAGTAAGTAATATCCTGTAATATCCTTGGCCCACTTTGTGAATTGTGTTATGCACTGACCGCGGTCTACTACGGGTTATCTGTAACTCCAAAATTACCTTGGCCACACCGAGTAGTCCGTACCGATGACCAATCATGTGGCGAGATGTTCTTCTCTTCAAGTTCGGGTGCCCGTGCATCACCGGCCGAGGGTTTCAAAGTCTTTTTGGTCCATCGTTTCCCGGCGCCCATCTTGAGGGTACTATGACAAATTGACTTGTTGAGTTCACCAGAATCATATGTTATTTTCTGGTTTTTGGAGACCGCCCGATGACAAAATTGTGACCTCGTCATACTGGCATAGGTACATTATGATTTTGCTTCGGCCCCCGTTTAGCATGCAGCAAGTTGATAACGCGTTTTCGAAGGTGAGTCATGCAAGTAGCCATAATCCGAAGAAGTGTTCTGATAAATCCTCTCACGCACGCACTCGTTCAGATGGAGTAGTGGCAATCATTGTGGGTAAAATTCTAAAGAGATTTTGGTATGGTGTACAGTGTTATTCTAGCTGGAGGACTTATTCTATTGAATTTTAACGGGAACGGCGTCGTATCGTGGATACTGACACATTGTCCACCAAGTCAAGTTCCTCTAATCCTGCTCAAATTGTGCGAAAACCTGGCGCGCGTCCGCAAACGCATTCTCGATCATGCGTTTGTGTTCTTCACTCCTCACTTGGATATCGCACTTGAATGGTTTCGGTATCGTATTGATGCTCTAGGAATTTTTGTCAAGGTGCAGGTAATCTTCCGGAAGATAGAACACGCACGATGTCATATTCATTGATATCCACAGGGATTGGCTTTTTGGTCCGGGGATCGATAGCATTGGTCAAGTTGAACGCCCAAATGAGATACATGCTCGTAATGGCCTGTTTTCACCCATGTGAGCATACAGAATGACATATCGCAACGTAAAATCAAACCTACCAGTGAGTTCTGTCCGAGATGCATGCCAACACATATGCGCTTCAAAAAAAGTCAGACAACCTCGATGTACATAAAACAAGCATGCTCACCCTCCCGCCACCGAAGAAAATATCTTTACTCCGACCCGTGTCATCCGCTCCAGGCTTTGTGCCAAACGGCGATGTCAAAAAACGCTCGGGGATGAATGACTCTGGTTGATCATAGCAGTCTGGATCGTGTAGCATGCCCCCTGAAATAAGATGAGAGCTTTAGTTCGTAATGGTAAGAGGGAAGTATGGTGTGCACATTGATTAATGAAGATCATAGAGTTCTTCGGAATCACGTAGCCGTCAATCTGAAGCGAGCAAACATCACTTTGCGAATATCAGGAAATGGAAATGGAAAAACGCACAATTTCGGGCTGGGTACTGTAATGTGGTGCTCCAAGGGCTGTAATAGGTCGGAGACGCAAGACCTGTGATACACGTAATGAGCACAAATGCATAAAACAAAGACGATGTGGGGGACTCACTTCTGTAATCACGGCCGATACGTAGGGAAGATTGTCCATATCATCAATGTCAGGCAATCGATCTAGTCCCACGACCGAGTCTATCTCCGCGCGAGCCTTTGCCTGGACGTCTGGGTGCGCTACAAGCATAAGAATGAAGCTCTGCAGATATATAGACGTCGAATCGGATCCGCCCTCCATGAGAGCGGAACACAACCCTCTGCGAACTATAAATTTGTGGGAATGGAGCAAGCATACTCTCTAAACGTACCGTAGCAATCCACGGTCCACATCCTTATTCTCCAGTTCACCTTCCAAGAAACATCCATTACGCATACCGCTTTCGAGGCGCTTTGCACAAGCATCGACAAGCCCATCATATAGCTCATCCTGGGAGACCTTTACTTTGGCACAGATTTGCTTCCAATGTCCAGGGATGTATTTCAAGAAGGGCACCATGTCGACAGGGGGATGAGCGCCAGGCTCGATAAGGTTAGTCCATTCGTGCTGCATCTGGAAGAAAGAGGTGACAAGAGGGCTGGTGCGGTGAGGTGATCGGGTACCAGCGAGGATTGAGGTGATCACCGAATTGGCGTAGCGCTGACCATGAGCAACAAAATCCTGACATTGGTCGTGAGACTTTTCCGCTTTTCCACTACTTTTTGATGGAATAGTTTACCTTAGGCTCGACAAGGTAGTCGTGCATCAACTGCGAAGCTTCGGCGCGCTGAATAGTTAAATGATTTAAGCAGGCCTTCTTCGTAAGTATCGAATGCATGAGACGGCGTCCTCGTCGCCAATAGTCCGCTGTGAACTGGGGTTTAGCCTACCGACGAAAATGATGAAAATAGAGGATTCCGCACAGTAACGGGCAAAGCCAAGGTTGTTCCCGCCGGTGACGACTTCCGAAAAATGCGACGGCGGACGATCTGAGGTGCTCGCACTCTTCTGATCAATGAGCTCACGAACGACGCGAGGGTTCGTCGCGACAATGACAGTTCCAGGACCAAATTTCAACTGTCGTGTATTCAGAACATGATCAAACAACTTCCGTATTGCTTACCGAGAAGATCCCTCCGAATTCCTTTGCCCAGGCGGTGAATCTGTCAGAAGATATTCGGGGGAGGGCTACAGGATATCTCTTCGCCACTTACTGTAGATGCAACTTATGCTTTGGTAGCTGGTGGAGGTTACCTACCAAGGGTAGTGTAGATGGCCCAGGAGGAAGGCCACTCTCCCTTCTCCCGATCCTAAGAAAGTAGAGGATCAAGGGGACGGCCAAGAGCGAAAAGGCAAGAGTATATGCTGAAAAGAGGACCATTGTCCAAGTGTGATAGATCACGTCAAAAGGATAATTGTGCTAGCTTTAATACAGATGAGAACGGATACGGCAAAAACCCAAAACCTACTTAAATGTCATCATGCGGGAAGTATTGGCACAGATGATCGGGTCATGAATCTCGACTTCTAACGGCGCTATCGACAACGTTTCGGGATTCAATATTGGATCGGGTGCATATGAGCTCGGGTTGCAAGGGGGGTGACTATTTTAGGGTGGGAAAAATCATTGGAAATTCGAAAAGAAAAGATAAAGATCAAACGCATGGTGATAGACTTGCACCACCCACCTTCAGCAAGCACGTGGCTTCACTGATCCTTCGCCGACCAAATAGACAACCAAACAAACAACCTGTATAGGGAATAAGGTTTAGCGAGTCTACCATGTTGAGCACAGAAAACGCCTCAGGTTTTTCCAAATGCGGGAACGCCAATGAGCTTTTTTTTGTTTTTTTTGTTTTTTTGCCTGCAGGCCAAATCCTAAGTTAAAATTTTGGCTGCTGCCGTTTCACTAGGACATCCGACGGTTACGCACTCCATACACCCGCTCAGCACCGCTGGCCATTCGTGCCAGCTGTGTTCGATTTGGAGCACTGATACGTGCCTTGAACCGAAGCAAATTTCACTGGAGTATGGGGCACACGATCCAGGGAAAACTTGACGCGATGTGTCGGACGAATAAAAAGACTCCCTGTTGATGGTAGCACTGGGCTTCCGAGGTCTGGAGTCCAGACTCTTCAATTAGTACCACATCATTGTTGACCTTCACGTCATACAATCGCAACACGTCTGGGCATTGTCATGAACGGGGTAAGTAGCTATCGCCACCGGGCATGAGCGACCCACGTTCTCTCGCTGACCCAACGATTCAACTCGCACCCGCTTATACATCCATTTTTACATCTCCTGGCTTGGCACCGAAGTATATCCTGAAGAAGCCAACGCCTCAAGGGTATAATCACCCTTTTATCCGGTACAAATGCTTTTGGAAAAGGAAACTCTGACCTTCTCCGTTCATTTGGTTGTCGGTGAGATAACGTTTTAACCGTGGTTAATGATGCAACAGGCCGCATATTTGATTCTGACATCTTCGGGAAAAAAAATTCAATCCATTGTTCAGATTTCAGATGTTTTTTCTGACTGGTTTGCGGACAAGCACCTTGGACGGTATGGAGCAAGTTGTAGGTCGTTGTCAAAGAGTTACGTATCCCTTTACAGATATCCTGTTGCTGGAATCTGTAGCCCGTCAACCTCGCTCCGATGTACGAATTGTAAACAGAAGTGTGTGCATCGTTCAATCCATCACAGCAATACTAGCTAAGAACCAGATGTTCTCCGGCCTTTCCGCTGTTCTTCATTTCGGTGTGACAGAGAGTATACGCCCATGTGCAGAGATAGCTTTACTGCCCCGGGTTGCTTACCGCAGATACTGTGCAGGATAGGACTCTACGATGTTGGATTACTGAGATGATGAGTCACTGAGGATAAAATACACTCCGATCCACTGAGCAATTCTTCCATCCACAGCGACCGTTCAAGCAAGATGACCGAAACTTCAGACTCGCCGGATGAACCCTACCTCAGTATTCCTGTTGTCCTGCGCAGGGAGAGAAAATCGTAGATTACTCATGTCCGAAATTCTGCAAATGCCTTAACTTTCTCATTATTTAACATAACGAGCATTATAAAGTATTTATCGTTGATGAAGAACTACAAGATTTTATCAGGAGTAATGTATAGAGACGTGTGTTCTTTCCATGTATTTTTTATTCTCTTAACCTTTACTTTTCACGTTCGCTAACCAGGATTATTAGGTCGATAAAAATGTCACCTGCCGCCTAATCGGACGAAAGTCCGGAATATATGCCCTAATAAGGCTTTTGCACTTTTTCCGACAATTATTCTCCTCGACTAGGCTCTCAGACTCCAAGTGGAACGTTCATAAAGCATCGAGGTAATATCACTGTTGTTTTAACAGGACAAGAGGATGGCAGCTTGTCTCCCTTGTACGGTCGAGGGGGGGACCATTCAAGGTGGCATCCTCCTTGAGAGACTTGACGGCATATGTAAAGTGAAGACAACAGTAACCGTTCTTGCTTTCTCCTGCGTGCTGCCTTTCTATATTCATATTCTTCCCATAGACTGAAGGGCAGCTGGATGTTATGGGATCTTCAAGTGGTATACGATCACTCATTCCGGTCGACAATAGCACAACGTTATGGAAGCGCGATTCATCAGACGGCCTGATATGCTCGAGATTACGTCGCCCAAGGCTTCTCCTACCCGACAAGGTCGAAAAAGTTCCGGTGTATACTTGACTTCAGGGTTGATAAACTCTCCATAAACGTCAACTCGTCTGCCGATATCAAGGTGTGAAGCATTGTAGCTATCACTATAAAGACACTCGCGTCTCCAAGATGCTTTCCTGGGCAGATACCACCGTCCAAATTCGTGCTGGATAAAAGCTGAAACAGATAAACCTACCTTTTACCAAACCCGATTTGACCAAGCGGGAGTGGTTCTCCATAACTTCCCTTTGTGATCGGAGCATAACGACCTGGGTCAAAGGTTTCATGATCTTTATAGAACATTTCGTCGTGGCACATACTATAAGCATTGGCCACGACGACAGAAACCTTGAGATCACGGCTTCAAGTGGAGTTATTATATAGTGCTGGAATGAATTACTGTAACGGAATACCCGGTTATGTTAGAATGAGCGGTAATTCTCCAGCACTCACCCAGGGAACCCTCGCAAACAGGCGAGGGTTGTCCTCGTTCAGTTAACTACTTATCTACACACCGTGTACAACACAGAAAGTCCTTGCCTGACAACCGATGATCCCGACATCAGCTGCGCTGTGATGCGCGACACTTGACACTCCAACAGGTTAGTCACTCCTTCCTATTTCGTATACCTTTTTCCGAGCCATTTACTTATACTCCTTTTACTACACCAACGGCTCTCCGTCCAACTCGTACCGATTACGCCACTACTTGTACTCCATCTAGTAAGAGTAGCAATTACCAGTCCGATCAGAACTCTTCAGGTCCACATCCGGACCGAGCCATCCCGGAAGTCCGAAGCTCGTAGCTCATAAGTTCAGTACACACAGTGGATGGGATCAGTGTGAGTGAGCATCTCTGCCATCAATCCATGCCACTTGGACGGAGACTTCATGAGTTGATCATCATCAATCGGAAATGGCGCCAAAACTTCAAAAGGATTGAAGATTCATAAGCCTTAGATGATAGCTACTTGGAAAAGTCTCCGGAGAGATCTAAGATAACAATTTCAATACATGGAACCGTCTACTATTAGAAAAATTCCATGGTGCGGTGAATATGGTAGGAACTAAAACGTTCAGCTTTCATACCGTATCAATCCGAGATTAAAACAGGGCAACACCAAGGACAGCGCTGAGCACAAGCGTAAACCACATCTCGACGTTGCCTAGATCCAGCGAAAGAGCGCCATTGCTGTCGGTGGTTGAGGCGGCATTCTTGGCGGAGATAGAGCCCGATGCAATGGTGGACGATGCTTTGCCAGATGCGGTGGTCGACGACGCATGAGCTGATGTCGAAGTAGCTCCGGCGGTCGTACTTCCAATAGGCGCGGTGGATTGGCCGTCGATTTCTGCCTGGACGGATGCGTTGAATGAACCGGTCATACCTTGGATCCTATTTTACACATTTCCCGTCAGTGGAAGCAGAAATATGCATAACAATAAAAACCTACGTGAATTTGGCTGAAAATCCAAGGGCAGGATATCTTGCGTCACTGGCATCCTTGAGACTATTGGATTCAATACGGATGAAGCTGGTATTACGCGAAGTTCATTGAAAACCGGAACGGAAGTTGCATGGTGGAAAGAAGACATACTATTGATCGCTGTTACCGCCAACGCTCGCATCCGGCGTGAATTCAATTGTAGATGTCGTCGAAACGTCGACATTCTCAGCAATGACTTGAAGAATGGTCTGCAAGAATAGAGTCAGCCATGCGGAAGTAATTTAGAGCGCTGCGGAACGTCGATCATGTACAAATATGGTGAGGATACGAGCAGCACTGGATCTTCACCTGGGATATCGCGTTTCCTACAGCTACGGAGAATTTCGACGCGCCGAATTCACTGAGGGAAGGCGAATCGGTAGTGTCTTGCCATGCAATACTGGCAGATTGACCAGCGGTTATTACGGTGGAGGCCACAGGATTCGTGATCTAGGACAGACACGAACTAATTATCAGCTAGTAAAATTCGAAAATCGTGCAGAACATACGTAGATATCAGCCAAGGCAGATGAGGCGAGACCGAAGAGGACGAAAGACAAGGAGAACATCTTCGCAAATGAAGTTGAAAAAAGGGGAGTTGAGTGGTATAAACGAATGGAAGATCCAAGAGAATGTGAGGGTGGTATCTAAGGATAATATTCAGACTAGGCGACCTTGTCTGCGAGAAACAGTGGTTGGAATATGAAAAAGATGGAGAAATCGAGGGTCGTCTTCGTGATGGCGTTTCGGTTCCAAGCTCCGCTCAAAAACCTTTCGTGCAGCGTGCTTAGTGCCTTTCCACGCGACTGATTCTCCCTTGCCTGACCCTGATATTGCGGTACCAACTTTTTATATGAAGAATCAGAAACTGTCCATTCAACAAAATGCTCTACCCTGGAGAGCGCCCTGCAGTGATCCCCTGTTTGCGATTTCTTCTCATTGTGGCCTTAACGTTGAAATCGGTAATGTCAGTGTCAATTGTTGATAGCCGGCGTCCGGTAATTAATGATGTGTAATATGTTCATTAGTCTGAACTGGTGCCAGGTACGGTAAAGTAATGGCAAGACCTTGAAGCTCGGCTTGACTGTTTACACGTATCTCATATCTCGCCGGACAAGCACCAAGGCTCTCCTAGTAGTAGATAATTGTTGGTTGGAAGCGTGAAAACTTGGCCGTCGCGTGACTGAGAAAGCTGGGAACATATGTTGCAGAATAGTGCGGAATCCGGGCTAACATTATCCGGTGTATTTCCCCGGATTTGAGGTGGATGTTCGTGAGCTACACTCACAAGTAGCATAATAAAACAATATAGCAATTGTTGTCTGCAGATATCTTCATCTCCCTTCAGTATTAGAACTTTTATCTGCTCATTATCAGCACGCGTCTTATCGGCGGCATTTGACATCGGAGAACGGCCGGATATACCCTACACAGCGGAGTCATTTGTATGTGTTGAGCGCTTTTCATTTACACACTTTACGATAAAAGTTTGATACAACCTTGAACTACTGTAATGACAAGGGCGTCGTCGTCGAAGAGGTCGTCTGGGACGGGAACATCACGTGGTCGAGGAACTTATGCTTCTCATGCTTGCAATGTATGCAGAGCCAAGTACGTGCCATTATCGTCCTGGGAATTAACCCTAACGTCGTGTCCTAGGAGGGTTAAGTGTGACGAGGTGAAGCCTGTCTGCGGCTTCTGTCAAGCCTCCGGACGTAACGATGAGGTCTGTGTGCCACTTAGCAATTATTCTAATGTCTACTAACTGACTGCGCAGTGTTCATGGACAGGTGAAAGTGCAAGAAGACCGAGGACAGAGGCCCACTACGAAGCGCTGAGAAAACGGGCAGATGCACTCAAAGCCTATGCAGATCTGCTTGAGTCGTTGCTGGAGAAATGCCGCAGAGAACATGGAGGAGTGTCGGAAGAGAGCATGTCGTATCTCCAGTTCCGACCACCGGACGCTGGAACCGCCATTCTGGACAATGAAGTGCCATCGCCGCATGACGATGGTGCCGATGCTAATCAGGTCGAGGGAGAGGACATAACACGGGAGATATGTGTGCCTACCCGGAATCTAAAGGTGAATCTACCTGCGTTTTTACTAGGTGTCTGCTAACCGTATATACAGTTGGAAGACAGTCAACTTGTTTTCTATGGTATTGCAGCACCATTCCGTCTTGACCAGACTCCTGCGAAGTCTAGGGTAACCTCCAGACTCCCCGACGTTGATGATCCTAAAAAGAGCCATGTTCTTCAAATAACGGATGGCGATGGAAGTTATTATGACCCGGATTTCGATTGGTCTCGCCATCTCCCATCCATCGTACCTCTGGACAGGAAGGAACACGATAGGTGGGCTACCCCTGCATCACTCTTTTAGGGTATTAATGTCCACTCAGAGTTCTCGATCTTCTCTTCAAATTCTTTACACCGTGGTGTTTTCGCATTGTTCCAGCACTGTTTCTTCGAGACATGCACAGGTCTCTAAGCGTACCTCCGCACCAGATACCTCCGAGGACCGTCCATTATTCTCCTATGCTTCATAATGCTCTTGTGGCTTTGGCGACAGCCTTCTCGGATGATCCTCGGGTACGTGACTTCAAGTCACGTAAGTACTTTGCCGACGAGGCCAAGCGCCGGTGGGAGGAAGAATGTCGAAAGCCGAACATCAGCGTTGTACAAGCGCTTTCAATACTATCGAGCTTCCATTCGACCAACGGTGACCAAACTATCGGCTATATGTACTTCGGTAAGTAAACCGATTTCTGTTCGAACCCTTCTCATTCAGGGATATCAGGTCTCAGCGCGCGTATCGGTCAAGCACGTACGTACAAAGTTACCGACACGGAAAATATTTTACTCATCGTGATTATCATAGTGGGCCTCAGCTTTGATAGTTCGCAATGGGTCAAGGCTGGACTTATATCCAACGACGATATGATGGATCGAAACTGGGCCTACTGGACTACATTCAGCGAAGTCAGCTATTTCATTGAGTGCCAACTTCTGTTTTATAATCTTTGACCTAGGACGTCTGTTGGTCGGTTTACGTCGGACGGGACTTTTGCGTCCCTCAACCAATAGAACGATATGTCCCTGTTTCCTTCGTCGACAGCGAATTCGATGAGACCCCATGGCATTACCCCCCTGCTAATATCCCACCTCAGCCAAACTTCCTATCGAGAACCCTCGCAGCGACTTGCGAGCTGATGATGATAGCGAGACAAGCTATGGACGTTATGTATGTGTGTCTCGTATTCTTGTCTTGAACTAGGGCAATTAACAGCGCAACAGAAACGGTTTGAATCTTGTTGGCACTCGACAGGAGATAAGCGACGAGATTATCAGCAAAATTGAGTGGGTTTTTACTATTGATCTCCCCTTTTCTGACTTACATGTACTCCTAGTTTGCAACTCCATGAGTGGAAAAGTCGACTCTCGCCAGAAGTGGACATAACTATTAGCAACAAGTCGACTGCTACCCCCCATCGTCTAATGCTTCACCTAGCCTTTTGGTGGGTATTCATCCTCTTACACCGCCCATTCTTTCATCGTCGAAAACGTGGGTCGGATGGAGACATCGATCACGTCAAGGTCTGTCGCTCTGACACCTTAATGGATCCTCTTCCTGACATGGGTCCACCATAGATGTGCAAGCGGGCGTCAGAGAACATCATGGAACTTCTTCTTGTCTGGCGATCACTCTATACACTACGATATGTCCCAATGACGCTCGTACAAGTGCTCTTTTCTGCTGGAACCGTGTACCTGCTCCTCGCTGGGAAGGCCGCCTCAGGTCTTCGTGTCGCCAAGAAGGACCTTGAACGATTTGTCTCCCAAGCTGATCTGTGCGTTGATTATCTGAACGAGATCGGAAAGTCGTGGAGCTCCGCCACAAGAATCGGTGGAATCTTATCAAATCTTTCGCATAGACAGCTAGATCCGCTGTTGGAGAAGAGGTCCGCGAAGCGTGCCTCAAAGCAAGCAAAACAGGAGGAGACCAAGATCGAAATCGAAGTGGACATCAGGACGCCTCCTACGACACAGTCTGAAGTGAGCTCGTCTGAATCTGGGTCTCATCAAAATGACGTCTCGCCGATGTTAACCGAGGCATCTCATCCTCAGTCCCAGTGGTTCCCAACTCAGCACTACCACACATCAAACAATCACAACAGCAACAGTTATGGATCTCTTGCTGTTTCGGGGATGTTGGGTGGCGAGCCGTTTGGTATCGAACCCTTCGTGCCAGATTATAATATGGGCTCGTATAATGAATACGACAATGTGTCCAACGACAATAGCAGCGTTTCCAATGCTTTTGGAAACCAGGATTTTATGGTCGCTTCTCCGGAGTTTTTTGGGACGTATGATGCCGGTACACAACGTCTATGGGATATCCTTCACCTACACCATTCTGGTACGATGTGATTCCAATGGGTAGTGTGGTTTGTCATTTATTGTATGCCAGAGACCTTAATCTACTACACATATGTTATTACGCTTCCACTAGGACATGCACTTGTAGTTTTCTCAGCCTATGACGCTTCTAGTGAATATGTTATATTTTGTACTAGTATTGTAAATTTGGAGGGAATCTAGTGATGCCATCGATTGAACGTCAGTACTAGTTTATATGCATCTTTGTTCAAATCGCGAAAACGCTACAAGTTCGCTAGCCGAATTGAGGTGGGGAGCAGCGCGGCCAGGGTCATCAAATTTGAATGAAGTAAGTCACGCATCACGTCACTCGACACGAGACTCTATCCGGATGCTGTTGCCAAGCCTTCATTCCACCTCCTACTACCACCATCTTCTCTTGATATCTTCCACCATGGTTGTCTCTCGCCGCGGAAGTGGTAGCATTACGCTGCCGTCTGGTCAGACGATGGCGATCCATACTCGAACTCACGAGGAGGAGGATCTCCCTCATGCTACCAAAAAGTACGTATTTTCCTGTGTCGTCGCCTCAAATCCATGCTAATTATTAGCGGTTCAATATCTTAGGACTATGGCAGACCATCTGCGGAAGTATGAAAGTCTGTGAGCAATGTTCGCTTGCGCAGCCTTGACCATTGACAGATGAACGATAATAGGTTTACACTAACACCCCAACGGATGCGCATGATCGTGGAGGCATTCAAGGATACACTCGAACTGGGCTTACAGAAGCCGCAGCAGATCGTTGTGAGTCCGTCTGCTTCATGCTAATGGATTTATCTTGACAGATACAGCCCATGATTCCTACCTTTGTCTTTGGATGGCCAACTGGCTCAGAAATCGGCGATTTCCTGGCCGTGGACCTCGGTGAATACTCACATCAAAACACTTTTTTGCTTCTCACTGACGCGCTTCACTTGTCAGGCGGTACCAATCTTCGCGTCTGTCTCGTGAATCTCCAGGGCGAGGGGAAATTCGAAATCACACAAACCAAGTACCGTCTTACCGAGGAGCAGAAGCAGGACGATGGACAGAAACTTTTCGATTTCTGTGCCGAATGTTTGAAGACGTTCGTGGATACAAACCTTGCTGATGACAATGGGGAATTGTCGCTCAAACCCGGCGAAACATTGCCTCTGGGCTTCACAGTGAGTACGCTCTTCATTGCCATATCTCCTTTCATAACACTTGGGCAGTTTTCCTACCCCTGCAGGTGAGATGTGCGCAGTGGAACGGGAGCCATATTAACGGATCGCTTAGCCAAGAGAGGATTGATCATGGCGTGCTCATTCGATGGACCAAAGGCTTCGGCGCTGACAATACGGAAGGTCGCGATGTGGCCGAGATGTTCCGCCATTCTCTTGCTAAATATGTACGTCCTCTTAAGCTACCTATCGTTCATCATGCTAACATCCGATCTTACGATAGAACTTGCCCATTACCCTAACCGCTCTCATCAACGATACCACTGGAACTCTCATTGCGTCGCACTATGTCAACCCACAGACTAAGATTGCCGTCATCTTTGGAACGGGATGTAACGCGGCTTACATGGAGAAGGTCGGTAATGTCGAGAAGATTCATTCCTTGGGCATCGATCTGGATGCCGAAATGGCAATCAACTGCGAATGGGTAAGTTCAGCCGTTTTTAAAAAATTTGAACTGGTACGACCTACCTTGCCACAGGGTGCGTTTGACTCATTTGAGCACGAACATTTGCCTCGGACGAAATATGACATAACTGTCGACGAGACGTCCAACAAACCAGGCGAACAGGCTTTTGAAGTGGGTCGTATTCACCATCACAAGTGTGTGACATTACTAAGTGGCCCTTGAACAGAAACTGATTTCTGGACGATATCTGGGAGAAATCCTACGATTGGTTATATGTGAACTGATTGACGAGGGTGTTCTTTTCCTTGGCCAAGAGACATACAAGCTCGAAATACCTTATGTATTTGAGACTGCGTTTTTGTCGCTGATGGAAAGGTAAGGACTATCTTTCATATGGAGTTAACTTATTGTTTTGGCAATCCCAGTGACCCGACAGATGAGCTTCTGATGATCATTGGAATCTTTTCGCACTTTTTTGCCGTTGAGACAACTCTTGCAGAGCGTCAGTTCTTCCGGGCCCTTGCGAAGCTTATTGGAAGACGGGCCGCTCGTTTAAGTGCCTGCGGTATTGCTGCCATTGTAAGCAAGATGGGATACCTAGATGAGGGTTGCTCAGTTGGTGCTGATGGTTCCTTATACAACGTTGGTGCTCTAGCATTTCTCACCTTACCAGATCTGACCAGTAAATAGAAATATCCCGGGTTTGCCGACCGAGTCCACGAAGGTCTACAAGACATCTTCGGCGAAAAGGGAAAGTGCGTATGAATGTTGCATTTCAGAATTTCCAGCTAATTCCACATAGGAACATTGTCACGTACCATGCTGAGGATGGAAGTGGTGTAGGAAGTGCAATCATTGCCGGTAAGCTGCGATCGTAGCTGTTCATCTGACTATTTTACCGATTTTTTCCCCTGTAGCCATGACAAAGCTCAGAAAGGACGCCGGTCTGTTTGCTTACGTGTAGGCTCAGGACATTCAGGCGCTTGGAACACTTAAGACTTTTGACGAGAAATCAAGTAGAAGAAGCCATGTATGTGTTTTTTATGTACTTTACTACTTTTTTTTTGTTCGTTCCTCTTCGAAGGAGTATAGATTGTGGTTGGTTATCACAAACTTTCTTGTCCGACAGCCGGAGTCTTCGACTATAAATGTGCTTACACGTCGGCCTTCTATTCTCCGGACTGTGATAGAGCGGGCCGGCTTTCGAAGTGCTACATAAGCTTCGCAGTTGCAGAGCGGAACATCAACGATGCTGCTTTTGTCGCTGTTCGCAGCAGTTTTCCTATTGGCTACTCACACCGTTCTCGGACAGGACAACTGTACTCTCACTGCTTCTGGTGAAGATGACGCGTCTCAATTTCTCTCTGCCGTCCAGAACTGTGATACTGTAACGATTCCCAGAGATACCACGTTGAATATCGCGACACGCCTGAATATGACGGGAGTTTCTGATACCACTATTGTGTGTTGATTTTATCTTTGAACTTTCACGGACTGATGTCGCGGTTTAGAATCTAGAAGGAACCATCCGTTTCGAGCCCGACATTCCATATTGGACTGGAGTAAGTAGACCCAATCGATTCTACTTATGGATATGTTTATTCATGTGATGTAGAATGCATTTTACTTCGAGTTCCAGAATTCAGTCACCTTTTGGCTGCTTGGGGGAAAAAATATCGTTCTGAACGGAGGAGGGACTTTGGATGGTGCGGGTCAGGTACGGTCTTTTCATTCCATTTCTGTGTCCGCTTTCGTGCTGACTCTGATTTTTTAGGACTGGTATGACGAATTGTGAGTACTACGTATGGGTTGTTGACTTGCCGAAATGTCATGAAATATTTTAGTGCCTCGAATAATACCCTTCTCCGCCCTATCATCTTGACGGTTTACCAGGCAAACAACGTGGTTGTAGAGAACATCCAGATGCTCAATGGTCCAAGCTGGTTTAATCTAGTAAGCAATCCTTGTAATATTTCTCGACTCCATATATGAATTCCTTCCGTAGGTATATGAGAGCAGTAATGTTACTTACAGCAACATCAGCATTACGGCTGAGTCGACATCCGATAATGCCGCCAAAAATACCGATGGTTGGGATATCTATCGCGGCGATACAGTTGTCATCAAGGACTCTGTCATTGTCAACGGGGACGATTGTGTATCGTTTAAGCCAAGTATGGATCTCCTTATTTTTATCGTGATGCTGAAGCTGATCGGCTCCGTAGATTCCACGAATGTCTTAGTATCCAATTTAGATTGCAACGGATCACAGTAAGTACTTAAGACGCAGTGCTTTTTTCCATTCTGTTGATCCATTTTCCAGTGGTATATCTGTAGGGCATGTCAAACCCCTGCATTGTATTGACGTAGAGCTCACTTTAAAGTAGTTCCCTTGGGCAATACGCTGGCATCTATGACATTGTAGAAAACGTCACCGCAAGGTATGATTCCTTTGCATTCTACAGCAGAGAAATATCATAGCCCGTCATCTCTAGTCATATTAAAATGTCGAATGCTTCTAATGGTGCCCGAATAAAGGCATGGGCAGGACCCAACGTTGGCAGTGGGATTGTCAAGAATATCACTTTCGTTGATTTCGAAGTGTCCCACGTAGACAATCCAATTGTGATTGATCAGGTGAGCTATTTCAGCAGGCGAAGATGGCGAGAATTGACTGGTCTTTTGCATTTTAGTGCTACTTTAGCGAAGACGTGTGCGATGAATATCCATCGAACACGTACATCCAAGATGTCTATTTTACCAAGTGCGATTCCTCTTTGTTTTAAAAAGATATTGACATTGGATCTGAATGGAGTACTACTTCAGCATCTATGGCCATGGGTCGAGATCTACTGTTGCATCCTTGGTTTGCTCTCCTGACGGGCGATGCGAGAACATCAATGTGAATGATCTAAATCTGACGTCAGTTTTGGTGTTCTATCGTTCTTGGTGATCTGGAACTGATATGTACTTGCAGAGCTGAAAACGGGACAACTACATATGAATGTTCGAATGTAGTTTTGACTGGTAATTCTGCCGATCTCTTCAACTGTACGGGGGCATAGTGAGAAAGTTTTTTTTCGGCTATGGTAGAATTAAACACGAGTCGGACTAGTTACCTCACGAAGATGATCATTCGATTTTGCGAAATTCCTCCGTCATTTGTAATTCCTGCCTCCCCGTGTCACTCCAAAATAACCCCATCTGGAAGGAAATGACCGCAAGGCTACTTCTTCTCGTCGTTCTTCCGCGCCACAAATATAGTGAGCGGGACGCGTGCTACATAGAACTGTGACCTTCAACTCACGTCCGGACCGTTCATGGCGGTCCGGTACATGGACCATATATCTCGGAAGGGTTCGAGGTGAGAGCGCCAACGATGCTTCGACTATTGTGCGTCTTTCTTCTGACTCTTGCGGCTGCCTTCGGGCAAAAGTGTACTTTGACACCCTCAGGTGGCGATGATGCACCCCAATTTCTGGCCGCTGCAGCCGCTTGTGATACCGTCGTCATCCCGGTCGGCAAACAGCTCAACATTGCCACGCGGATGAACATGACGGGTTTAACCAATACACATATTGTGAGCGTCGATGAAAATTCGCAGCCATTGCAAAGGAATCTAAGAACCTTCAATTGTAGAACCTGGAAGGCACCATCCGGTTCGAACCTAATATTTCATACTGGACTGGAGTAAGTTACAGGATTATTGCGTCCCTAGCTACTCATGACACCTCAAAGAATGCCTTCTACTTTGACTTTCAGGATTCTATCACATTTTGGTTACTTGGTGGGAAGAATATAACTTTGAGTGGAGGTGGCACCCTTGACGGCGCTGGTCAGGTACGTGTAACGATATCTCAAAGGACTTTCCTATGATGACGTTCGTGTGATAGGCATGGTATGATGCCTTGTAAGTGACCATTAAGTAGACAGAACTGCTTCAATATTCATATTTCACTTTAGCGCATCAAACTCGAGTCTCCGCCGACCTATCATCTTGACTATTTATCAAGCGACGAACGCTCTGGTCGAGGACATACAAATGGTCAATGGTCCGATGTGGTTCAATCTTGTATGTATGCTTCCAACTTGACTGCTCCAATCTGAATAACATTTTGTCAGGTCTACGAGAGCAATGATGTCACATACAGCAACATCAATATCACTGCTGTGTCGACTTCAAAAAACAAGATCGCGAATACAGATGGGTGGGATATCTATCGCAGTGACACCGTCGTTATTCAGAATTCCTCCGTCCTTAACGGGGACGACTGCGTCTCTTTCAAGCCCAGTAAGTTTTATGCGTATTTGCCAGGCGATTAATTTAGCTCTCGTGCAGACACTACCAATGTCTTGGTGTCTAATTTGAACTGCAATGGGTCACAGTAGGTCACCTCTCTATTATTTGTGCTGGTCTCGAGACTGACGGAAATTCTATGCAGTGGAATATCTGTAGGGTAATAGATCGATCGGCTATATGACCTCTATCACAGAGCTCATATGCTGTAATAGATCCCTTGGACAATACTCTGGTATCTTTGATATCGTAGAGAACATAACGGCAACGTAGGCTTTCCTCTCTTTCTGATTCTTGGCGCCGTTCAAGTTACCATTCTAGTGGCATATCCATGTCGAACGCGCAAAACGGCGCTCGTATAAAGGCATGGGCTGGATCTGGCGTGGGGAGCGGGATTGTCAAGAACATCACCTTTACAAACTTCGAGGTATCCAAGGTAGATAACCCAATCGTGATCGACCAGGTAAACGGAATCTCTTACAGATGACTGAATATTAGAGGCTTACAAAGATGACAGTGCTATATGACAAGCTCAAGTGAATGCTCCAAATTTCCATCCAATACGTTCATCAAAGATGTTTGGTTCAATGAGTAGGTTTTATCTTATTGTGGGCTACTCATTCTCGGACTAACTGTTGCTTAGTGTCTTTGGTACATCATCTGGGGCCACTGTCGCATCTTTGAAATGTTCTCCTGATGGTCGATGCACCAATGTCAATGTGAATGACTTGAATTTGAAGTCAGCTACTATTGTTTTCATTTTGTATTCTCTTTGTGCTTACTTTTTACCGCAGAGCTGGAAAAGGAACTGCCACGTACAAGTGCCAAAATGTCGTTTTGAACGGGGATGCTGTAAATCTCTTTCCCAATTGCACAGCAACATAGGATAGGCGAAACCAATGAGTGTCAGTAGTGGGACTCGCAACAGACTAGTAGCCATTGTTTTCAAGTCGTGTATTCGGCAAGGGCGGTCCGTAAATCAAATTTGCTTCTAAAAACACTCTGAGAGCTCTTGTCGAACGCAGAGTGTTAACTCCTGACTCTAATAATGTCAGCCCAAAGGAAATTTGATGGAAATGGTTCGCAGAGCTGAAAAAGTTTCTTTAGACACGTTTCCTTCTGTTGGAAATCAGATTTCGGCGGGGAGAATTCTGTCTCTGACCGGACGGAAACTGTATAAGGAATTTTTTTCACTGCCACTATGCATTTCCATCGTGCGGAAACTCAGGCAAGACAGGAGTGGTTCTGGTTCAGCGTTAATGGTTATGACAGTATATTCCTTGTCTTGTGATAGAATGTGAAGCGCCGTGTTACCCGATCTATTGCTTGATACCTCGGATGCATCCGTTAATCCCTGCTTGCATGTCTTCCGATTCCTTGGTTCTCATTGACTGGCCTTTATCTTGGTGGAGGAAACTGAATTGATCATTTTCTGTGAAATCTGTCACAAACTCGACAGGGCGTATGATTCTGAGTTCTGAACTCGCACATTATCTGTATACATATATAGCTTTGAATTCCCTCGAATGACTGCGTTTGTGAACCAAGTAAGCGCCCTCTCAAGGTTGTCATAATTTGCCAAGACTAATACCCAGATCCCTTCTTCCTTTGCGAACCCAGGGTGCTAATAGACAAAGGTACATTTTTTTTCGTATCTTAGTTTCCCCAGCTATTCATTCTTTTTTATCGACATTGACTCATATCCATCGACAGTAAGACGAGATAATAATTTGTACAGGCCTTTCATTGAAGGCTTCCTTCCTTATTCACACCGAAGTCCAGCTCATCTTTGCTAGCCCATCGAAGGCGTCATAATACATCGCAAAATGGGACAGCTAACCTGTGGGTAATAGCGACTAATACATGCAACTGAAGCCTGACTGTTTATTTTGAACAGACCGGCTACCTTCAGTTGTTGAATATAACCAGCAAGGGTGGCAGACGACTTGTTCAAGTGCCGCCGTTGTTGCATGTTGATCGAATTTCCGAGTAAGAAAGACAGTGAATGCCTGAACAGACGAGTTTGCTCGCGGCTGTGGCTACTGGCCTTTTATCAGCTATCAACGACGGGAATTTCAAGCAGGAAGCGAATCCACACGTTCTTAACTTTCTCTATGTCGCATCGTTTGGGGCTATCATCTTGAACGCAAGCGCTACTGTCACATCTCTATTTCTTATCGACGAACTGGGAGACCTTCCCACACTTACCTCCGACCTTGACAAACCGAAAGAAGGCCTTGCGCCAGATACTACGGATATTTTGGTCTACTATGGGCTGGGAAATACATGGACTTGGACACGATGGCATTGTAAGTGTTCAATGAAATTCAAAGATAAATGTTACGACAATTTCTTGTTCATCAGGGATCATTTCACTGGTTCTGGGGGTGTGGTGTCTGTTTCTGCAAGTCATCGTATTCGTATACATTACGCAAACAACGTCCGTAAAAGTGGTAATGACCTTAGCGACAATTTTTTCGGTTCTACCTATGTACAGGCTGATGCCCAATCTCTTCAAGAAGAAAGATACTGTATTACCCTGTTATTAGTCCGAAGTACCAGATCATGTAGCTTCCTATACTTCCTATGCACGCTGATCGTTTTCTCTCTCACAAAAGACCAAAAATCGTTTGGGAAAACTTGATGACAATTACAAGTGAAGACCTAAGAGTGGTGCGGATAAGGACAAGGAATGAGCCCACCCTCCCAATTTCAATCAGGCACTTATTGTAAGTAGCAATATGCGACCCACAACTTTGGAGGCAGGATCAGACAACGACAAGGTTTCTGGAGGGGATTCCGTCTTAAGGTGGGATCTGCTACGAACACGATCCCGGATTTCGGGCAACGCGTGAGCAAGTACTTTCCACAGGATCACGTCCAACTGCGTAGTTGGTGGAACAGAGACTAACAGAAATGGCATCAATGCGCATGCAATCAGAGGCAGTGTTTTCCGATCATACTTCTTTGCTCCTTCGAGTTCAGTACGCTATGTGGGAAGGCCTCATCCTTGAATTTGACAACGATTTCTACACGATCTACTAGTTTGTTCATGTCCTTGTCCTGCAGGAGCCAAAGTAGTTAGGTAAAGTGCGGGCGAAACAGGGTACCACGAACCTTCGCCCTGTCCTTCCATGCCTTCAATCGATTTGCGTCGGTTTCCTTTGCCGTGTCCATACGGGAAGCATCGAATTCGATCTACATATGCACCGAGTCAGACCAAGATCTGAGAACTAGATATAGAAGAAGAAGCCTTGTAGGCGCCGTACGAGGACCGGGCTGCCGCGGTCGCGGTTTGATAGGCATTAGTGACTTTGCTGGATTGCACATTCTCGAAATCGACGGTTGGTCTATTGGAGGCCTTGTCTCTTAGGTTTGCAGCACCCTGTAGAGCAATTTCGGTTGTCGAAATTGCACTGAAGAAGAAATACATTTAAAGGCTTACAATAAATCAGAGAAACCCAACGCTGACTCATCTATAGGCTTGCGCGGCGGCTCTGTCTCTGCCTTGAGGTAATGATTTACCAACGCATGGCAATAATGTACCAAGACTAGGGTTTTCAGGTAATATGGTGGCCTGATGTTGCCAGGGAACTTCTGAAGTTCTAGAAAGCTGTCCGGTGTCTTGCGGGGGCCAGCTGGGTGTCTGGTCGGTTCTACTTCTTGGTTCCTCTACTTATGAATGTTATCATAGTAGAACTAAACGAAATCTCTAAGGTTTACCTTCAAAAGGGCCTCAAAATCGGAATACTTCTTTTACAAAGGTTGAATAAAGTTTTGAAAAATCGAATCCAACAGCCTGATCAGGTTGGTTTAGCCTTTGAACTAGATAAAATCTCGGCATAGGACATACCCCTGCGTTCCTGAAAGCACAGTATCGGATCCCAGATGCACACAAATTTCAGGTGCGGTAGTTTTGATGGTGACCTCAGCCATGCCATTGACAAGAATAGTAGACTTGATAGCGATGACTATGATTTCTCAAGACGAAGGTAACATCAGTCTCAATACGAAACGAAAGTAAAACTGCATGCTTCTGATGTAGAGTCCTTGGCCCTCGTTTGAATATCTCTGAGTTTCGATTGGATTAAGGTGAATCGAGACTGGACGCCCGCAGAGAACTTGGCCTTGTTGTTCCTCAAACGACGCTCCAATCCACGAATCAGGTTGTCGAGGAAAACATTGTCGTCGTGTCTCCATGAATGTGTAGTATCCTCCGATGTAAGGGTCGGCGCAATGGACTGTAGATACATTAGTGGCTGGATAAAATCGATCCGACCACTACATACCTGGAACACCTCCTTGGAGAAAGCAGACGCCAAGGAGTCTTTGACTTTCTTGCGGTCGATATTCCAATACTGTGCGCCCTTGATCCATTCGTCGATGTCGATCGTATCTGTCAAAGTTTCAACGCGAGAGGTGTCTATAAGCTCGAAAACTGACAGAAGCAAGCTGCAAGTGCCATGAGCAATGACCATGCAGTGATCACATCGGCACATACGCTTCAAGAGGTTCAATCATAACAGTATATTGGTCATAACTGGTCCAGCCATCTTCGGTGATGAATTTCCCTATGAGATAGTTGACATGGTCGCATATATCCCTAGACCTGGAAATCAACGTGCAGAACGTATGCGAGCTTCGCTGAAGGTTTGAAGCACAAAGCTCGCGCGAGAGAATATCAATGAGAGATTCAATGACGTCTGTAGCAGGAAAAGCCGCGTTGTTGAGCACCGTGAGACGGCCGTAAAGGAACATGGTGGTAAGAAATTTTCCAAGGCAAGAAACAGATGTGTATAGATACCTCTTGAGAGGATCTTTATATGGGCCGATGTCTAAGAATGTGGCACAATAATCAGTAAGCGCTCGTTCTATTCTATTCCACTTCGACAGTGATCTCTGCTAGAGCAGATCTAGGGCTTCACAGAGAAAAGAATACTCCTACAACGGCGCCAAAGGGACCATCTCGAAAAATCAAGCACAGGGTCGACATGTACACCTTTAGCGCCGTATGTGTTGTTAGATAACACCGCACCGAGTGATCAGGCACATTTGCCTAGCAAGTTAGAATAGAGTGAATTCATGTTTCTGAAGGGCAAACGAGTGAGGTATACTATGAAATCTAGCTACTTGAATACCATTCTGTATCTTCTAGTACTTTCTTTCTCTTAATAATCATTTACTCATCCTTTACTCAGGCTAACTGGACATCGCGCCAGCTCGCACAACCACAGGGGGTCAACAATATTCCACATGCGTGTGAGGTTGAGGTCAAGTCGGAGAAGGCGAAGCACAGGGGTAAGCGCCGGCCCGGCGCTGTGATTGGCCAGTATTCGACGGATGTTGAACTTGAACCTCATGCTGATGGTCCAAATACAAGTCCCCACGCAAATATCCCGATGGGAAGTTTCAAGAATCCACATGCCTATGGAACATTCAACACTTCAAAGAAAAGCTCCGCCTCCAGCTGTTCTATTCTATTCCTTATCTAAGGCTGCGGCAAAAAAAACCGAGACCCCGAGGTAACGAAAGGAACCAGCAAAGCGAAGGTGTTGGAACAACTGCAAACTGCTCCGCCTTTTTTCTTTTCATCTCCAGTGAAATATGCCTCTCATCCGTACACTTGAAATTTTTCGTCAAAAAGGTTGCGTATACCAGTCGCGCGCATCTCTCTCAGTCAGTTGAGATAGTCCGTTGCTGTCGTATTATAGTACAAGATAAGAATGTAGCAGCCTCCGCTGGCGGCGCTAATATGGTCGAGAAGTGAGTGCACCTCTATCTATGTATATAATAGTCTCAAGGCTTGTTTTTCAATGTAGGATTCTAAGCCAAGCGCTGATAGCGCTTGATATGGCAAGTAATAAAGGCGTGAAAGACGGGGCCGTCATTGCGAAAGCTTATGACGAGGCCGTTACCGCCATTTTATCAGTGGAGTCCTTTCGTTCCAACAGCATGAGTATGGTTCTTATATAAGAAATGAGTTTAATTGGGACATCCTGCAGCTTGGAGATATTCGAAAGTGTATGGAAAATGCGAGAAACAAAGATGGAGAGGTCCAGTCTAAAAAATCTTCGATCCTAACGAGGCATTTGAAACCGTCGGTAAGAAGGACTTCGCGTATGGGGAATTCCTTTTGGCCTGAAATATGCGTAGAAAGGTTCCGCGCCCGATAAATCTCCACGGGTTAAAGTCGATATTAGAGTGCGCGAGGATATCAATTATGAGAAAAGCCAAAAGAGTATTTTGGGTTCGTATCCCTGATACTAGATATCCAAGACACCGGCTGACTATCCGTCCATCACTGTTCAGTTGATGAATTCAGAGAAACTGATACTCTGGATACAGTTCTGCTGCTGATGGTACTGAAAAAGGGACCCACACTGCAAGATAATCCCCATTTCTACGACCGGCATTTGCTCGACGACCTATTGGACGTCAAAAATTTGCACAGAAGTGCTCTTCCATTCGATAGTGTTCTCCAAGATATCCCGCGTTCAGATTATCTGGTGCTTTACTGTCTCCGTGATCACGGATCCAGGAATTTCCTTTTACTCCGATCTGTTGACACACAGAGATCGTTTGCTAATATCTGGCAAGTCGATATGAAAAAATTCATCTTGAAAAGTCAACATTTTTGCTTTTCTATCCGTAATACCCTATTTAAGTGCTTCTCTTTAGAAACTATTGGAGATCTTCGCTCTGCAGACTGGATAATCAGATACGGCTTAATTGCTGATATAAAAATTGTCAAAAAGTCTGAACGCCTAAATTCTGAAGGAAGTGAAATGCGAAAATATACGTGGTTAGAACTGTTTCAAGAGGTGTACGAGGCTTTCAAACAAGAAGGGGATATGTATTGGACAATCGAAGTGGAGTCGTCCCAGCCCATTCCTCCCAAGTTTATCAGTCAAGGATGCCATGATTTGCTGAGTATTGTCAGCCTTACTACCATTTCCAGTGGAACATCGGTTTGTTTAAACATTACTATTTCATTGTTCCAGGCTAATTGTACGACAAATAGACTCTAGTTCCAACGGTTCCAGCGAGTGCTGCTGAACCAGACAAAGAAAGGCGAGACACAAAGCATGCGTTATTTTCAATTTGGGAGATAATGAAGAGAGTCGCTCTTGATCTGGTGCAGCCGGTGCGAGGGCCGTAACCCAGCCGTCGTGTCAGTGACTTGGTCACTTGAAAGTTGGCACAAGGGTGGCTTCGTTCGCGCTTATCTTTTTTGTACAGAGAACATAACATGCAAATCATACGTTACTTGCTATGCAAGAAAGGTACTGTTGGGATGAGGGAAGATGGCCTTTATTTAAAAATTTCCGCAAGCCGCTATGACTCCTGGCGAGATTTGGGTGATATTGCATGTCTTCTAAGCATATACCACCGTCAATGAATGAGAAGAAGTTACGCATTTCTTATGTAACAATGCTACGCCAAATATGCCTTTAAAGATAGTCCATCGGAAACCATGTGTATCGTATGTTATGACGCATACCTGCCAAAACGGGAACTGTGCCCCTTTCCTTGCACCACCGCTCTGACTACGATACCCAATACTGCGCCTGCACGTAGCATCTCTTGAAAGTTGTTCGAACGGATATCTTTGCAAGAATGGCTTCTCCCGTTTTCAAAATAATACCTACAACACAGCAATACGATTGGGGCAAGCTCGGATCCAGCTCAAAGGTTGCGCAGCTTGCGGACGCATCTGCAACCCCAGGATTCCAACTGGATGATAGCAAGCCCTATGCAGAAGTGAGTTTATCTAATCTCATACGATAGACTGGCATATATAAATCTGTCCCTAGCTGTGGATGGGCACGCATCCCACCTCGCCATCAAAACTTTCATCTGGCGCGACGCTGTCTTCTCTTCTGAAAGAAAATCCTTCTTTAATTGGCACGAGCATCTTATCCAGATTCCCCGATGCGATTGATGGAAATCTCCCTTTCTTATTTAAAGTGCTCTCTATCGAGAAGGCGCTCAGTATACAGACCCATCCCGATAAGAAGACCGCTGAACAGCTTCATGCACAACTGCCTAACATTTATAAAGGTAGTTCCTTAGAGAGGATTGCTTCAATGTTCTAATGGTCACGCCTTACAGACCCCAACCACAAACCAGAGCTAGCTCTTGCTCTGACTCCATTCCGAGCTCTCTGCGGATTCCTACCTCTTCCCGACATCGCCAACCATCTCCGAAATACCCTTGAACTATCCGCGTTTCTTCCGTCCTCTATCGTGGATGCTTTTCTCGCAATCGCCGGATCGGACACGCCTACCGGCCCGACGGAAAAGGCAGCGTTGAAAGACCTTTTTGCTGCCTTGATGACTGCGCAAGAAACTGCGTTCGAAACTCAGCTATCAGCCCTTGTAGAGCGTTATTCCTCCGAGCCTAATATTGACCCAGAGGGTATCGAGGCGCTGGTTCTGAGGCTAAATTCTCAGTTCCCTGGGGACATTGGCATCTTCTGCGCGTTCCTGTTGAATTATGTCAAGCTGCAACCAGGGGAGGCTATCTTCTTGGGTGCTGGTGAGCCACATGCATATGTAGATGGGGGTAAGTTTGCATATCATTTTTCTCGTCTCTGTATATTCTAATGATAATGGATAGACATCATCGAGTGCATGGCCAACTCTGATAATGTGATTCGTGCCGGTTTGACGCCGAAGCTCAGAGATATACCCAATCTCGTGGCGGGCCTAACATATATTTCCGCGGACGCTTCAAGACATCGGGTGCAGCCCACGCCATTCTCATCGAGTGTCAGTACATTGTATGATCCGCCTATCCCAGAGTTTTCGGTGGTGCAGGTTAAATTGGGTACTGGTGCTACCGAGTCGCACCGCGCTGTGGAGGGACCCAGTCTCGCAGTGGTTACAGAGGGTAGAGGTGTTGTTTCCTGGGGAGACGCGTCGTTGAACATCGGTACCGGCGACGTCATTTTTATCGGTGCGGCGACAGAGGTTGACTTTGCCGCCGATTCCGGTATCGTGTTATATAGAGCTCTTGTAGAAGCCAAATAAAGGCGAATGGCGTCTCAGAAGTTCAGTCATCTGCTTCGTAAATCTCAATGCATAGCAAGTGTCATACATAAAACGACATGATCTCCGGTGGGGCGTACTCTAACCTGTCTTGTTCTTACTCCGCTTCCCAACTTGCGCCTGGAATCCACTCTTGATGGGATTCACACTACGCCTACTTCCGCATGACTCGCAAGACATGAAGAAAATACGGTTTTCCTTTGTCAGAAGTGTGTCCGGTGATTTGCAAGTTTTGCAGGTAACGTATTCGACTATACGAACATGAGCATCACCACATCGTACAGGAAAGGGATAGCTCACCAATATACCGCCTCAAGACGTTCTCGACTTGTTTCTGTTGAAAGCGACCTTTTATAACAAGTCGACCCGCGCCGTCCACACTACCGGTTGTACCCATTTCAGAAAAGAGGAATTGAATGACATGTTCAGGCTATAAGGAGGACTCAGTATCAAAAACTTTCCACGGGGAATAACTTTAGTATACCTGACGATGCATCTTCTTGCAAATATCGGTGACATTGGCAAAGATGGATTTCTTGTTCCCTTCACGATGAATGGAAGGTGGCGCAATGGTGTAACGTTTTGTGGATGACGTGGAGAGGAGAGAAGGGTTGGCGGCGTGCAGGAGGGAGTAAAACCGTGTAAGGAGCTGTGATTCGTAGATGAGTCGACGTGTACCATGGTTGAGATGGTGCATACCTCTGGATATGTGTAGTCCCGGTCACTACCTAGCCAAGTCGCCTCGCCAGTTTCTCCGCCGGCCGACGCCTCGTGTTGAGCAAACGGATCGTCGCCAAGATCACCGTCGTCTATGTTATCGAGATGAACATGATCGGTCTCGCCCTCATCGTCGTCTTCATCAGCATTCATCGATTTAGCCTTGGATTCATTAAGCTCCTTCTCGAAAGCCTCCAAGTCAAAGGCCGCCTTTTTCTTCGACGATTTCTTTTTCTTTTTTATGTCAGAGAAGTCAAGGTCATCGGCGGGACCAGCTGGTGCTACCGTCGGCGTCGATGTACCAGAATCGTCGCCCTAAGTGATTCATAAGAAAGATCAATATCGCAGACAAAGAATGTCATACCAAATCCAGAGGGATCTCCTTCTTTTTCTTCTTCTTCTTGAGATCGCCAAACATGGCCTTGAATTCATCATCCTCCTTCTTTTCCTCCCCGTTCAGCTTCATCTGCTCATGTGCAGTCGTTGGGCCGAGATCAACTGCCTCGCCATTAGTGGTGGTATTGTCGATAGTCTCTGGTGCCGGCGTCGTTGGATCAGCATCAGCACCTAGAGGGTCTTCAGTGAAGGCGACGGCCTTTTTCTTTCGTTTTTTGAGCGACGGGTCGAACAACGGTTCCTCGGAGGCCATGACTGTAATGAAGAAATTGTCTCGTCCCCCCTGCCCAAGGATGACTATGTGACCGTGGGAACTTTCCTGTTCTAAGCCGAGAATGTCCGACGGTCCTTCCACCAGCCCCCACTTCTCTCCATGTTTGCTCGTCAGTCTCTTGCCCGTGTGGCGACCCAGTCGTCGCTGGCTGCGACGAGGCCCAATGCTAGGAACATGGCCACCCTCCGTGAGCTTGAGCTCCGACTCAAGTCCGTCCGTAACATTGAGAAAATCACCAAGGTGCGTCACAGCGACAATTCACATTTTTTGAAGGCACTCACTGGCGTCACAGTCGATGAAAATGATTGCGTCCGCGCGTCTTGCCAAGGCCCAGCGTGCCATGGGGGCTGCCAAGGAATACGGCGTGGCCAACGCTGGTGCGGACACCCCAATTTCATAGCGGAGTTCGCGGAATAACGGGTTTTCTTTGCAGAGGTGTTCGAGCAGTCCAAGGACGAGGCTCCCACTCCCAAGAAGCTTTTCGTCGTCATCTCGTCCGACAAGGGTCTTTGCGGTGGTATCCACTCGTCGGTCACCAAAGCGACACGTAGGGCTATAGGCAACCTGCCTGACTCTCCCCTCGGTGCCACAACAGTCGAGTCCGATTCTCCCATCATGATCGTCGGTGACAAGTCCAAGGCACAGCTATCTCGCGCCCTACCCCAGAACATCCGTCTTACCTTCAACCAAATCGGAAGGGACGTCCCCACCTTTGCTGACGCCTCTGCCGTTGCCGACTTGATCGCCAAAAGCGGTGTTGAATACGATTCCATCGTTATCGTCCACAACAAGTTCGTGTCTGCTATCTCCTACGAACCCGCAGCTTTGGAAATCAGGGGTGAGAAGTCTTTGGCTGAGAGCAGTGAGTACTGTCCGTCGAAAGAATTATTATGGTTACTGATGACCGGCGCAAGGCAAATTCAAGACTTATGAGATGGAGGACGACTTCACCAAGGACCTGGCTCAATTCTCGCTTGCTAATGCTATCTATGCTCTTCTTGTCGAAGGCCATGCTTGTGAGATCAGTGCTCGGTAAGACCTATCAACTAGCATTGATATTCGCGCCTATTCTCATGCTTATACGCAGGCGAAACGCTATGGACAATGCTTCAAAGAATGCAGGAGACATGATTGATCGCCTCCAAATGCAGTTCAACCGTGGTCGCCAAGCTGCCATTACCAACGAGTTGGTCGACATCATTACTGGTACGGTCATAAGTGTCATTTCCTCTTCTTTTTTTTAATTAAAGATATCTTTAGGTGCAAGTGCTCTGTGAGCGAGCGGTTGGTTTTGCTGTATTACGTCAACAGAGCTACATAGACATATCGATTAACTTCCGCTGTCGAACCGCAAGAGTATTGAATATCAAAATGAGAAGACTTTTCGAGGAACAGGTTGCAATTAAGCTACTAGGTGAACTATAGATCGGTGCCAATCATGTACAATGCCAGATAGGCATAGTTGTCCTTGAGCTGAACATTCTCCGACGAAATTTTATCTCCACATCCACTGTTGCTGTCGGAAGAGTACTGCGACATCTAATTTTTGCCATTTTGTCCCGGACTAACTGAAGGCGCGAGGCTAAAACTTTCCAAAAATTTGTGCGGACATTAAGTACCTAGTGACGTTAAGTGGTTCCGATCCTCCCTTATATTTATGGATCCTCTCCAAGTCTTCGACCACAGTTTCCAGATGCATAATTGCAAGTGTGGTAGAATATGAGAGACATGCGAGCTTGGTGTGGCTAAGTGTCTTCATTCTAGTTCGGCAGGGGTGGACTGAAGTTTACTGGTAGTGAGTACCTGAATACTTATCGAATAACCCTGCTGACAAGCAACATCATGAAGAGGTAGGCACTCTTAGTTCCATCCATACCGTATGGATGTAACAGGACGTACAGCATAGAAGGAATTCGCTAGTGCGAATAAATTGCTGAGGTTAACGTCTATGCGTATTGCTCGTACAAATTGCATTGACTAGTTGGCCATTTTCCTTGTCTTCCAGACTGTCTCTCATAGAAACTAGTCCGCAGCGTCGATTGTGTGTTCCTTGTATGGCGTAGTTTCTGTGGCTCCTGACGTCGCGTCCGGGGACGCCGTTGAATATTGCATGCCAGTCAGAGTCTTGGAGCGCTATTCAATCACCTATTCTTATCATAATACCGGGTCACAGGACAATGCCAATATATCAGACTACCCTGCTAACTCGCCATGCTCCACCTGGTTCTCCTCCGAGGTTGTTTTTCTTCATATTCTGTGGCTTTGGACTGTACGCTAAAAGCGGTATCCTTATCCTCCGGGACTATCAAGATTCCCTGCTATTGGCAATGCTATGCAGATGCCGGTCTCGTACTAGTGGCTAAAATTCAGTGGATGGGCGAGAGACCCTGATCTGCGGACTTCGTCGTATAGCTAGACCTGACTCTAACTTGTGCTGAAGGCCCGATATTTTACCTCTCCACGCTTGGAACGTCAATGATTGTGCTCAGCTCCAAGAAGGTCATTAGCGATCTATGCGAAAGCGAGGGTTGATGTACAGTGATCGCCCAAACCTTCCCATGTCTGGGAAACTGTGCGTGCACTCTTCTGGGTATCGTTCACTCGTATTGACCATTTGTTAGTATGGGATACGACGGCCCCATTCCGATGGCCCCCTACGGCCGTTATCACAAAGAAGATCATAAAGCTCTCTTGAGTGCGACATCAAATCGGCAGATTCAATATGGTACATTTTTGTTATGCATTCGTTTAAATTTTGAACAATTTGGGTTGGAAGGGGCCTCTGCCGCGATCCACAGCAGTACCCTCACCCCAGCCGATTCTATCCGGATCGATTCCTCCATCGGGAGAATGCAGATGGGGTGAATCCTGATCCCTAAAAATATGGTGCATGGTCTAATCGGCCCTCGTTATACTACCTGCACTTTCAGCTCGCGAACTTCAATTAGCGTTTGGATTTAGCCGAAGGTAGGCGGTTTTGGTCGGCCTCGTAGCTCGTACTTTTCTAATCAGAGGGCATATGATAGATTACGTGCAGGACTGAGAGTGGCTGATGCAACTTTGTTCATTACCATCGCTCGTGCACTCGCTGTTTTCGATATCTCAAATGCGATACGTGGCGATGGCGTCCCCATCAAGTCAGAGAACGATTTATTGTATGTCGGGCCCCTAATTAGGTTACTCAAAGCGCGCTCATTCCCTTGCGCATTAGTCATCCAGAGCCTTTCTCATGCTCCATTGATCTGAGATATCCAGAATATCAGACCCTGTTGGGCGTGGACTCAACGTCTCCTGTGGCTGGATGATATCGACGTGTTTCGTGATAGTTAATTTAGCAAGGTTGTCATAGGTTCAAGTGTATAGATGAATCCGCTTTACATCGATTTCTTCGTAATTTTTCTATGATATACCCTTGTTCTCGGATTTGAGGACCAACAAACACTGACAGGCAAATTATTGCATTTGTTCCCTTGCGAATAGTCATATCTCACCTCACCTCATCCTTACACAGTACATCACCATCATATAATCTGACCATGGCATACCAAAGCACGTACCAGTTCTAAGCTCCAGTAGAAATAGCCCATTCACAGCGTACCAGCTAAGCAAGTTACTACCGAGATCCTGACAATGCAGGAGTCAGAGGAAGAACTTGCCAGTGAGATCGAACAAATATGCTCACGTGCCGGGTGCCTCGAATATGATGGTGTGCAAAGATACTATTAGGTCTTCCTGGCTTTCAAAAGTAGTTGTGGCTGCCCCTATATGCAATGTGCTATATGGAAGGTGGTAAAGTGTATCAAGAGTCGGGCAACTTGCACCATATGTCACATGATTTGAGGTGGCTGTATAAGGCTCAGATTTTCGTGACATTCAACAAGATTTCACTTACTGTGAGGTCCTGTCCCCTTTCTCTAGTCTCTAGCTGCTGAATATATCTCCCAGGTGTCATGGTTGTATTGACGCAGAGTATAATATATTCATCAGACTGGCACATCTACTCAAGATGCTTACACACAGATTGACTGCTGTTGCAAATGGAAGAGGCCTGCTCGGCAGTCATTGCTGTGCTCTCCATCTTTGTCTCCTCCATGGACAATGACTTCACCTGACCTTCTCAATGAACTCCTACACAAAAGCATTGCTGAGTTGCCTGATGCAGTTAGGACTACCACATGCCACTGACTCAATGAATTCACCATGGCACATCATTTTGACCAAGTTTCTTACCTATTTTTTGGTATCTGTTCTCAGCCTTTTACCTCTTTCTGGATGCTTTGCTTGTCATTTGTTCACAGACTATGTCTATCCTCTATCCATTGTGCATTTTCTGAAAACTTCAATAATGATATGAAGAAGATCAAAAGATCTCTTTTTTGCTCTTATGGCTATAGGCATATTTTCAGGTGATTTTGATGTCTCTTTTGTAGCAATGGATTGACTAAAAATACCCATGAAGAAGCATATCGCTTTCTTCAAGGATCTTGGCAAACTCAGGTGCACCATAATAGAAATAAATAGATCAGGTCTGTGGGCAACCATGAGAACAGGCATGCCTACAAACATAATGTTTAACCCACCAAGCCTTACTCAACTGTCAACAGTCACCCTATCTAAGTGTCCACTGCAGTATATGACTTGGATGCTGCAATCTATGAGTCTCACCTGTCAGAATGTTGAATCTGCATTCTCCTTCTGATGATATCCTTCTGAAAATCACTGAGTCTACCCTTAGAAGGCTTCAGGAAGTGACACTCCTGAATTGCATGTTCAGTTTTTTGGCCTTTGTAGCTTTTCTCAAACTTTACCCATATATTACATCACTTGATATGCAGGAATGGAAACCACTATCAAGCATTGCAGGAAGAGGAGAACATAGAAGATTGTACTGGGGTTTGAAGATGTTACTGGAACCTGCAACTCACATGTCATTGTTGAGTGTCACTAGTATGACAACTTCAATTCACCACTACTTTTCACTCCAGAAGCATTTTCTATCCTTGAATGAGTTGATGTTATGGGTAGAGATATCACTGGAATATAAGAAACTCTTCTTTTGATGACCCATATACCTACAATCTATCACCTCAGCTCTGCTTAAAAGATATAAGTGCTGCTGAATAGCTATGCTTTAATTTTTCTCACTGTAGAGGACTTGGGGTGAAGAGGGTAGAAGCATTGCTTACAGAGGTCATCAACTTGTCAATTTCTTTTGATACTCTGGATGTAATCACTATCACTGAAATCCCCACTGTAGTGGCCTTAACCCCAAATTTGAAGCAGTTTTGTACTTTGTAAAGTTGCTTAGAAAGGGCAATACTTGGTTTCATAGAGAAGGTGGCTGCTCTAGTTTAGAGACTAACTGTAAACTGGTCTGATTTTTCTACAGATCTAAAATAGTTGCAGCAGAAGTGGAAGAAATTTGATGAAAAAGAATGGTAGCTGAAGTACCAAAACATAAGATGATACAATCTGCTACAAATCTAATAAATTCAATCTTCTTTTTATTATCATTATTAAGTATGTGACTTGAAAACTGCTCTCTGATTGATGTCTGATTTCAGTTGAGGTAATATTTTCACCCAATTTGATTTCAGGTTTCAAAGTTAGACTGTCAGTACTGGATAAAATACTTAATGATAGCATTTCTTTGTCTACATCATTGCTAAGTATATTTGGATAAGGTTCAATGATACACTCAAGCTGATGAAAATCAGCATATAGAGAAACTTAAACAAACTGTAAGAAGTCTAATGTACTTTCTCCTCAAACACAGATTACAGGCTGGTCATTTTGCATTGCATCATATCTTCCTATACAAAAGGTTTACAAGGGCAAGAATAATATATATGAAACATATGCATCTTCCTTGATAGAAAATACAAGCTGTATGATAGATTATTCTTTTATCTACTGTCTTCAGTTGTAAATTTTCCTGAAGGGGATATTTAACATAAGAGACTTTACTGATCTCCTTTCACAGAAATTTGAAAAGGTCACTGAAACCATTATGCAGTCATTAGACTATTGGTCAGGTGAGACATCTTCTATAATCTCTATCCAGTCCTCATAGTGTGTGACTGTGACAATCATGTCTGGATGCTGATGATTCAACCTCTTAGCAAATAGACAATTATAATTAATGTTTTTTTTTTATCAAGTCCAATAGGTGTTCAATTATTTTGACTGATAGGTTCAAAAACTGCTGTATCTACTTTTCAGCACTGAGGAGTGAATCTTGTAGGTGTTGTAAGTTACATATCTTGGCATTCCTTCTAGGTAAATCAGTAAATTCTATGTCATCTTGTAATAAGGACTTGCTGTTATTATTTGTCTAATATGAAAGATTTGGTTAGTGAAAACTCTATGTCTTAAAGTTTATATCAACCTAGTAATCAGGCATATCAACATTCTTGGTAGAACCCATAAATGATAGGATCTTGGAGCTTGAGGATCCTGTAGTATTATCTTGATATAAAGAATAAGGGTTTTGTGGACTAAAGAAAGGTGCAGCCTCTCTTGTTGATCTATTGATGGCCTTGAGCAGAACTGAACTGAACATTTTCTGCATGAGGCTGTTTTTTCTGACTGTGCCCACATGAATATATATTAATTATTTTGCTGAGGCATGGGATCAGGATAGCCAGAGTATACTAGTGTATTAGCATCAATCTCCATGCTCTAAGATGTCTACAAGGCAATCTATCCCTCCATAACCTATTCAATCATAAATCTGACAGATATTGCATGTAATTGGATGGGCATGACATTGTGGCAGTGACAAGATGTAAAGACCCATTAGGAGCCTGTCATGCTAAATGGTCTAAGCTGTTTATATATATGTGCCATAAAAGAGAATTTTTGGTAGCATATTGTTGAAAAAGAGAATGATGCTTTATATTATACCTGTTGCCACCATCTGGCAGCTGCTTCAGCCTCTGAAGTGCTGAATTCAAATCTGCATCCACTAGTGACAAATAGGCTGATAGTAGATCTAATCAGCAAATAACTACTTTATGCAAAGGCTCAAATTGAGGTAGGACATGAACCTGATTAACCAGATTATCTGCTTCTATGCAGACATTGAATAGAAAATCAAGTCACTGTTCTCTGTCCTCTGTCAAGATCTCCCACAGAGACACCCTTATCATGATATGCATGTGGAAGGCTCTAAAAACTATAAAGAATAACTATGACCTTGTCAAAGGAGAAGTTTCATATAATGGCAGTAATCACCAGGAGATCATACTGTGGACATGTTCAGTCATGGCCTTGTATCCATTTCAGCCAGCTGCTTTGGCTGTGCAAAAGAAATCAACCACAAGGATGGACTACAGCAATCAAGGTATGAGGTTCATTACAGCTATCACTACTGGTAAACAACTGTTTCAGGTCAAACAAAAAACCAGAGGAAATAGTTGGATAATATAATCAAATTCTGATCCAGGTTTTTGACCTCAGCAAGGTGAGTCAGGATTCATTTTAATGGCAAGACTGACACATTTTGTTGTGGTGAACAGCTAGAGCTGAAATATGATCTGTATTTCAATTGTTTCTCTTAACTGGTGCAATTAGTCACCTACCAAGAGTGTGCCCAATGCTGTAAAGTCTTGGTAAAGTTGATGGGTTGTCATTCAAACTCCGAGTTAGTGCAAGCCCTTAAAGAATTTTGGTAAATGCTACTGACCAGTGTTTGGTCACTTTAGAATGTGAGATTTCTTGCTTCTCATAGCATCTACAGTCAGTCACCATTAATATTCTTGAGAGAATCCACTTATGTGTTTGCTTATTTCCATGGGGATTTCAGTATATAAGCCTATACATTTCATTGTTAGCCCCGTGACATGTTCAGTTTGCTAAAAATAAAATCTTTTTTGCTACTGTTCATTTGAGTCTGGCCTGCAATATAGAAGCCCTCAAAAACAGTGAAGGTCATAAGCGAGCCAATTAGTGTCCGGTAGTGAGCATGTCGGAATAACTCATCGAATTCCAATGGCGGCATGAGAACTTGAACTGTTCAATTGCTGTTCAAGGTCGAAGATGAGCCGATGACACGGCGCGCTTCACATTGTCACATCACGTGATAATCGAGACGCGATTATCCTTCTAGTATTACCCTTTTACTTACCATACCAAGGGGCTACGCACTATCAACTAACCACAGTAAGATGCTTCATCCCCTGTCCAACACATGTACCAAGCTTTGTCCTACTATTTTTCATCAACTATAGATTCACACCTCATGCTCACCGGCAGATCCCTCTCAGGCTCAGTTGCATATTTGAGCTGTTGTTGGGCTGTTGCCGCATAAATATTAAGAAAGTGTAACCATAACAAGCAGAGTTAAAGAACCGGAAATCTGTAACTACCGGAGGTGTCACTGTATATGTCGTCCTTCGCAACACTCCTTGTCATTTGATATCAGTTCCCACACAGCGTGGTTAAGTACTCCTCGGCCGGGTCTAGAGTCCTTAGGCTTCCCTTCTGACGTCCTAATTCGAAGATTAACAGCGCCTTGGCTCCTTGATGTATCCTATTCGCACACCCTTTACCTGGTACCTATCATTGAACTGTTCCTGCTGTTATCCCACATATTCACTGGTTCGGACTCGAGTATAGGCTTTCGCTTTTGGAGGTACACAAGTACTGCACTTGCAGGTTTGTCTTCAGCCTGGATTTCAGCGAACAGACTGCGAAATCTTGCCGTCATGTGTGTTCGTTTTCGTTTCCCTGGCTCCAATGATCTCTCCGTCATCCGCTCCGTGATCAAGGGTCTTTGTATAGGCATCAAACCTACTTAGTGCTGTTATTCCTTCGGTACTATTCATCTTCATATACAACTGACCTCGATTCGATGAGGATACCCGGCACCTGTGCTCGGCATCATGAATGATAGTACAGCATTCGCCTTCGGCCCATTCATTCAATTTATCACGGAAGCAAAGTACCATTTGGCGACATAGGTCATGTTACCCATAAGAGCTAGCACTCGTGATGTCAGTTACAAGACTGTCATATGTCTCAGGCAGTGTTGGAGCACGTCCTACTGACATAGAAGAATAATACAGTTTGATGATTGTGATGCAAGATACTACAAGTACATTACGAGTGGAGTTTTCAGTTCGATAAGCTCAAAGGATAAAGAGAGTTGCCAATGGTGATAACTAGGTTATAGGGATGGGAGAATAAGATTAGACAACGACCTGTGATCAGACGCATTAGGCTAAGTTCGGAGACTGGAAAGGTGAGACAAGCGAACCTGTACGGTCTTGGAGGTTGGGGGAGAGGAGGAAACAGCAGAGGAAGTACGGGCAATGGCCGCAAGGTCGACTAGAGGAATAATTGTTAGAATGAACTTGATAAATTGGAACAAAAAGACTTGCCTTCTCCCTTAAGGGCCTTCTTCCTGAACTGCTTGGCGGTTTCGATTTCCTTCTCAGATATGGAGAAAGCCCTAGCTGGTACGGCCTTGGTCTCGTTACCTACGTATAGTGTCAGTGAGAACTAAGACACCGAATTTAATAGCAAACGTACTGGAATCGGATGCCGCACTGACACTGGCAGTATCTTCGGCAGCCTCTTCAAACTCCTCTTGAAGTTCGAGAGCCTCGTCGTCCATAGCAGCATACTCGAGCTCGCGTTCGTCAGCGAGGCGACCCCAGTTATGTTGGCCACCACCGTTCTTGCGCAGGGACTTGTCAAAGCCAGACTTGGACTCTGAACGGTCCTTGAGGACAGCCTTGGGGAAGGTAGCACGAGCGGTACGGGTCATAACGAGATGAGAAGGTAAGTATGAAGCAGAAGAAGGGTACAATATAGTAGACGATGATGGGCGTCAGTGAGGAGGTGGAGTTTGAAGGTGGTCGTATTTATACGTCGGTGCGAACATCAGTAGTGGCGCGTGACCATCGAAAGGCCTTATTATCTAGGCCTTTTGTCGGCCGGCCTGGTTGCCAATGACATCCTTATATACTCGTTTCCTGTTTCTGCCCTTTCAGACCACTTTCTTGTTCCCTACCCCTTGTTCTTTCTTTGCTGAGTCGTCTTGAATGCCGTTTAAAGGGAAAGTTGATAAAGAAAAGAATGCTCGCAGCTCCAATGCGGGGTAACGTGGGAAGTTTCTGTGCACGTGGATACGGATATCCAAAAATGGACGATTTTCGTCTCCTTTCTATCGAGTTCTATGTCGACGTGGCTTTCCCAATTTTCTATCATCTTCCTTGACATCTACCAGTGACTCCTGGTACTCTAGGGAGAAAACGGAATTGTTGACCCGTACGGCACCTGCCTTCCTAACAGCTCCTTACATAAAATCCCAAGCCTCGACTCGTCTATTGAAATTTCTAGTCGTGTGCGTAGTAGTTGTAGACGTGCTCTGATGCGCTCCGAAAGTCGCTCCGGTCTTCGAGCTATATGATGGCGACCTCGTTACAGGATTCTCCCTGTCTGTTGGCTGTCTGTCCAAAAAGATTATTAAGGTTGTGTTCACATGTTCACAACAGCTCCACTAAAACGACAGCTGGTGCTCAGGTGCTCAGTTTTACATGATGTTCTTTTACTCCGGAGACGAAGACGCGATGGTGCGGTTTGCAAGCACTCCGCCGCCTCTTCAAATGCAGCGATAATTCTATTCCGTGGTACCACTCAGTAAAATGCGCGACTTGATCCGTCGTCGCGTCTAGATGGTCTGCGTAAATTATTACACCCGAGAAGGACGCCATCGTAGCTTTCATACTACTACCGGACGGTGACCTCATCTCTACGATTTGTATCCGATTTTTGGGGAAGGCACTTGAGATCGAGGCCATTATAACGTCGAGTGCACACGATGCACAAAGAATATTCAGCTTCTTTTGATGGTCTTTGTATTAAAGAGCAACTAAGCTTATCTTGTGATACAATATCATCGGCGTCGCAGACTTTTCCTACGGGCTCAGCTGTCAAAAGCTATCCTTCTTTTTATCATGACGCTTTGGCTCCACCGGGACGGGTAACTTCACTTATATTCAATTAAAGCTCATGTGGCTTCCAGTTGTGAAAATGAAACGAACTTCGACTTCAAAATAACGTAAAGGTTTCTTCCCGCTGTGCGCGTATCGTGTTCAGAGGAAAGCAACGTGGATGCGACAGCTCACCGAGCATCCCACTGATCTACTACGTAGTTGAAAGTTTTCAGGGAAAGGGCCCTGTCCTCTGTTGCATGACTTCGCCACACGTAACTTCTCACCATCATGGTCTGGACCTTTAATGCCTGCCGTCTACAAATTCCTGGAGTACTGAACGACTCGTTTATTTCACAACGGACAAACAGAGGGAGGAAAGTGGGGGTTAGGGAAGGCATCCGTCGGATCCGTTCATACCTTGACACCTCCAGTAAGAGACGGCAAGCTGTCAATTCACAACACCGAAGGACAAAGCCCATCAATTCATTGAGTATTCTTTGCTGTGAACAGGCGAATTTCTTCTCGCCGAATATTCGACAAGTCTTATATCGCAGGCATAAAGAGTCTAGAAACTGCTACATGTGAGCGCAAACTGCTGGACGCCGATCAACATGAGGGGACCTTTGAGTACTCAGCAGACAACGAGATGGGAGAAGCTTTTGGTTATCTCGCCTCAAGGTAGGATCACATCGGTGTAAAGATCGAGGCCATGGAGTGAATGGAAGGGAGAAAACTAAACGATGAGACGGTGCAGCTTTACGTTGCATGGGCAAAAGGCAGCATTCAGAACAAATTTGTTACCTTCACCTGCAACGTTAACGTTAGAACGAGCAGGCAGACTCGACATCCATGTCTGGCCGTCCTCCGAAAGATAATTCTCTATTCTGCTTTATCCTTGCCTTTGGACCGGTCACTCTATACTAATTGTTGCATCAATCATCTGTTGGCTGACGTACGTGATTAAATGATGCATCGAGAGTAGCATGCTTAGTATTTGGGAGTTCGTAGATTCTGATGAAAGACGGTTCATCTTCTCGGAATGGAATAGATAGATACTTCCGATTCCATCTTCGATAATTAGCAATGACACCGCTACACAGGCACACATAAGATTATACTCACGTAATTTATTCAAAGCTCTTGTTGAGTCACTATAGAAAGTGACCGCAATAGACACAGCCAACGACTTGAATCCACGAGAGGGTCAAACTTGAGGAAATCAAAGTATTAATCAGCGTTTGATGATCCCAGGAAGAAAATTGCGCTATGAGCAGACAAGACTGCCTACCAACAAGCAAAAAATGGGATGAAATGGTCAAGCAGCAGCGTTCTTTGAGGAAACGTGGGTTTGCAAGGCAACCTTTTGGCTGAAGGAAAATCTTTGCGGCAACTGCCGATCAAACTTCAACCCGGCCGACATGGATCCACAGCGATGAATATACTCCTTCAACGGCTGGCTGCTCATCTGGGTCATTCCCAAGCAGCACTCGAGATCAAATGGATGTCGGAATTTGCAGAAACGTCAAAGAAATCACTCTCTGAACTTGTCGACAGGCGCCTGAAAGACGAGCCTCTGCAGTACATTCTGGGTGCGTATATGCGCCCTAAACAATCGTATTTTCATCCGTACGAAGATATTTTGCAGGTTCACAGCCATTCGGTGGCCTCGACTTGATTGTAAGGCCTCCAGTTCTCATTCCGCGCCCGGAAACCGAAGACTGGACCATCAGACTATCCAAGATCGTCGCGCCCTCACCATCGCGCCCTATATCTATCCTGGATTTGTGTACAGGAAGCGGATGCATCCCACTGCTGTTATGCCACCTATGGCCTCGAGGGAGCGTCCGTGCGTGCGGTGTTGACGTCTCTGTTGACGCGGTAGAGTTGGCGACGGAGAACGCTGCGAAACATGACATTCCATCTGTAATAGGCGGTATACGAAATAGCTTCAGAGCTCAACAAGGAAACGTTCTAGATCCAGCGTTTTCCAAGAGCCTGGAGCCACCGTTCGACGTACTCACTTCTAATCCGCCTTACGTACCCTGGAAGGAATACCTTGAGCTCCCTCCTTCGGTCGTACGATATGAGGACCCAAGGGCGCTTTTCGGTGGTCCCTCAGGTCTTGAATTCTATCGCGCCATCGCCCGCATAGTCTCGCGTCAAGGCTTTCTCAATACCGACGCTGTTGTGGCACTCGAAGTGGGACACGATCAGGCCGAAGAGGTGGAAGATATTCTGCGCGATATTGGCGAAATCCAGCGAACAGAGATATGGAATGATCCTTGGGGAAAGGCGCGTACGGTCCTCGGATGGCGATCATAGTATGCAAACTCAGCCACAGGGTAAGCCGCGCCTTTTGTCCGAATTACTACGACCTGATCTATCGAAATATAAAATAAATGTCAGCCACCGATCCCACCGTACCTTTAGAACCCAAGAGTCTCTACATTGCCACTGAGCGGCTCATAAATCAATCCTTTTATAAGACAGACGAAACCGGCAAGGACGAGTGGACAGAACTACCTTCTCTATCCAACGGATCTAAAGGCGTAATGACCATCACTGTCAATCCTGTCACGCTTACTCTGAAACGCTGTCGGTAGAGTCCGCAGTGGTTTGAAGACGATATAACGAAAGTGAGCGTTGATCGGGAAATGCAGTTAGCGGAGGGAAGAGGCCAGGACATGTCGTTCCTTAGAGAAATTTGGGACCTTCGAGGGAATAGGCAGCCAAGTGGAACCAAAAGACCGACAACTTCGTGTATTCCTTGATACAAAGAGCAAGCTATTGCCAAGTTTTTACGATGCCTTTCTTTGCATCACTCTCGCACACATGTCTTGCTATCCATCCCTGAGGCCAGTCGTATCATAAGTATCCTCGTACAATGTTCCTATCTATATGCAGGTCTCTCGCTTGGATCACAACGCGGCTATCACCCTCAGGTACGACTTCATTGAACTTGAATCAACGCGTTAATAATGTTTGACCCTTCACTCCCCGCAGGGATATGACCAGGGACAGTATAGTGCCCCCCTCAAGAACATCAACCTCAACCGCAACCCAAACTGTTATTATGTATGTCTCTATCTTGGCGGCGAGGATAATGCAAGTAACTTCCATTTGTAGTCAACAGAAGAGTGGCAGTTGTTATCGTACTTGCCTAGGCTGCTTTGCCCGGATGCGCTGTTAGGTGTTGTGCAGATACTGTTCGTACACTTCGATTCTCAGTCTGCTCGGAAGCTTACACAATCTGTAGTCCTATGTGACTTATGAACATAATATACATGGTTTAAATCTTTAATGTTACATCTACCCCCGCACTACTTGTGTGCTCTTCACCTGTGTGCTTGAATGTTCAGCTTGATTTTTCCTCGAATAGCGCGTCAGAGGGTGATGTAGCCTCTCTCAAGCTCGGTTCTCAGATCTCCACCTATCACATCAACATCCAAAATACCCATCAAGTTTGTCCTCCTCAAGCCTTCCATGACTTTCTGTCCATCCAATTGCTTATTTCTTTGTTGTACGACGGATTCAGGTTCTGTAACAACAACAAAGTTTACGCGATTCTTAACGCGTACCATAAGGTCGTCGAGTAACTCCCATGTCTCGGATGGGCAACGATTCAACGTTTGCGAGTCAGGTAGGACGACTCTCAGCGTTACATTCTCCATCCGACATTGCTCCCGATGATAATGCCCTCGGAAAAGGTCTGGGAGTCCTCCAATGAAGTCGTACGTCGAGAATACGCAAGTGACACGTGGAACGCAACTGATATCCACGAAATTCTCCGTGGCTGTAACGCAATAGTGAGATGGTGGATGAGGAAGTCTCATCTGGACCACGTACATCGCTCAATAAAGGTATACAGCACGAGTTCCTCCAACGTGCCCTGAGTCATATCCAGAAGCTTCTGCAAACTCCCTGAGTGGACAGACCTGGGGGTACAAGTTAAATAAAACTGCAACTTCTCCAAGTGTCCGAATACATGAGTAGAGAACGAAGAATTCATCAATATTTCGAACGGTGACTCCTCCAACTGGGACATCCGCACGGCGAGAGAAGATAGTTGTGGTAATCGAGATGTATTGATAACGCCATGATACGGTAATGAACCCGTGATTGTTTGTGCATGGATGAGGACATCCAATAGCTTGACTTCCTTGAGTGTCGGACGGTCGACAAGGAGGTCCACGAGTTCCTGAAAGTCAGGGAAAATGACGTTTACGAGCGATATTCTGGTTAGTCGAGGCAAAGACGTGTATAAGAGGGATGCCCTTATGGCGCTGGACAGGTTCTGGCTCCTGCGAGCAATGAACCTCGCCGCAACGATGGTGATGGAAGTTAAGTTAACTAAGAGCTCGATGATTCTCGGGATCAGAATATCGTCTTGTAGGAACCAGGTACTTTCGAGGCCTCCCTCGTAATAGTCGTGAATCATGAGCGCCTTTACCAGCGCAGCGATACGTGGTGAGTCTAGGATTAGCCGGTGGAATTGGATATAAGGATTATGTCTTCCGGGGCGGAACTTCAGCTCGATACGGGAGAATAACGGCTTTTGACATGATGAATGGAAGGAATGATTTACGAGGGAAGCAGTCCTGAGGACGACATCTTCGCCTTCGACTTCATCGACGATGGCGTCAATCAACTCTTGGGGCAGCCCAGGTCTCCCCGACGCAGCAGTCTTCGATCCTATGTGGTATTAATTCTGTACAACAATGTCTCTTCAAACATACTTACTTTCATCGGAGTCGGTACACGAAATTGCTCCCGCGGAGGAGGATGACATGATCGTGGCTTGATAGCTCAATGATAGGGATCGATTCGAAAGGTTGATGGACAGATCTTATCTTATCTTCCTTGTCCTTTTAGTACATTACGGTGCCTTCTCTCTGTAAAGCGAGCTTCTCTTGGTCAGCAGCTACTACAGCCTGTACCCCGAGGGGTGGTCACATGTATCATGGCTTATTTTACCTCAATCCTTGTAATCAATGTTCTTTCGAAGCTTATTTTTTGCTTGTTCAACTGATACTTACGAGTCCTACCTACAGTCTACAAAATTACATTCACCCGAGCTCATGGAAAGCAAAACCATGACGATGAACTTCAGGTCAATCTACATTTACGAATACCTTCGTAGTTTGAACCTGAACTTCCTACGTCCGAATCTCATTCTTTGTTTGCGATCATGCGACCAGATAGCCCAAGAGCTCCCGTCTTTCGTCAATTCACTCTTTGTCGCCCTACCTACGAGCGCAAACCAATCTGTCGAGCTTCCATCACCAATGATGGACACTTTCCCCGAAAATGTTGCGCCAACACGCAAGTCCTCTTGTGCGGGAATACAGGACCGCCTCAGTCCTTGGTCCGACATTTGATGTTACAATACGACGCAATTTAGCATCCACTGCACCTCTTGAATGCAGTCCTGACCTCCTGAAATGTTTTACCACGTCTCGGGACGCAACAGACCGTGCTCCGTCGTAAAAACTTGATCTCGCACATGATCTACGTCAACCTCTCGTCTTGTTTGCCACCCATCCCACTAGCGACCCAAAGCTTCGGTTCCAGCTCCTCTGGTAAATGATCCATCTAATGGGCGATGGAGCTTCCTAGAGAACAGAAGAAATTGATGGCTTTATCGTATCGCCTTTGGGTGTCAAATGCTTGCGCACCACCGAATTCAAGATGATGGCGAAGTTTGATCATATATCGAAAAACTGTTGTAAAAAACGGGGGATGAATAGATCAGTTCGTTCCCAGTTAGTACATGCGCGGTGTCAGGCCAATAGTATTGCGCTTGGCTGAGCTCTGCAAACGCAGATGTACACTACTGTACCTACTTATATGCTAAATGCTCATTTACTAGAATCTTCTACAACTTTCCTAATATTTCTCTCTTGATCAGCAAGTTCGGCATGATGCCGGATTGCCATCATCTCGGCTCAACTCTCAAATCCCAACAAAAACATGCGGAGAGTGTCAGCCTGAAATCCACAGTTGAAATCCCATTGACCGATATAGTAGTGGCTGGGGCATTGCTTCGTCGTGGCCTCAAAGAAATTATAGAGGGAAGGCAGGGGGGTGAAGTATTTTCTACTTGACGCTTGCGAACACGTTTGCATAGGCTGCGAACGGATATAATGAGATGCTTCAAGACAATGTCGAGTCGAGTGAGAGTGATAGCGAGATATGACCGCAGATGAACAGGGTGCTGGTCAGAAAGTTCGACGCAGCGGGACATGGAAGCAGAGGGTTCCACTGCCTGACAGAGTCAGTCAGAATTTGAGGCGTGTAGACGATAACATCAGTGATATTGTTCGACCAGCGCTTATAGCGTGCGCGTTTGAGGACTTTGGGAAGGCTGCTGCTTCAAAGAATTCCAGCGATTCGATCGAAGAGAAGATGAACGAGGGACATAGTCTGATTCGAGCTGTGATTACAAGTTTTGCTGCAAGGACTGTATTCTTTATGAGCGTGGCTTCCGTGAACATGATATAGAGCGGTGCTTCTAGTCGCCATCTCACAGTTGCGTGTATTCAATATATGCAGGAGCTCAGGCAGCCACTGGGAAGTTCGCCCCTTCGCCAAGAAGCAGATGGAGCTGGAACAGAAAGTCTGTTGCTTGGATAGCAAGCGAGCATCCAAGTTATGTAGATCCTTATGCTCCTCCTTTAGCACTAAGGTAATCTACGTCGTGCAACCCAGTAGACACTGCCGGGAATACTTTAGTCTATCTAGATCTTATCACAGACACAGCAAAGGATATGATGGCGTATTCCTCACGATCTGTTCTCGAGTCAAGATCTTTCCCAACGCGATGTTATTCCGGTATGATAGGTATTGAAATCTGTCAGATCGCTAGAGTGTAAGGGTCAATCAAGAATCTGAGAGAGATACAAAGGCACTGACATACAGAAAATCGTATGCTGAAATCAAGATCGGCACAAGGACAAGGAGGCTGAGCATCGAGGAGCAAAGCAAGAAGTCACCAGTTCGAAAAGTTCACCGACGTGATGAGCAAAGATAAGGTAGTACGCCTCAGAAGTCCCCATTTCTCTCTCGGAGATTGCCGGTTCCCCGAATTCGGGCATAAAATATACATTGGATCCTTCAAATGTCTAGATATATACAAAGTACAATAGATATTTTACAAGATGCTTACACCAAGGAGTTAGTCTCTAATAACAAGATGATACCTGGAGTTTGCGTCAGAGATGTCGATGAACTATCGAAGCAGAAATGGAGATGCGTACTATGAACGATTTCCGGCACGCTTTGTGACACCAAATCTACCGTAAGGTCGGCGCATGAAGGCCCTTCGTACTCCACATCGACACTGGGGAAGCCAGTGATTTCACCGCGGCGTGCTTTAGCATATATGCCTTTCCTATCCGTCTTTTCGCAGTGCTCGAGAGGTGTAGCGACATGTATTAAGAAGACGTTACCACCAGCACCGGCAGAATGAAGGATAGTATCTTTCGCAGCTAGTCGCGCGTCTTCTTGGGGAGCAAAAGGTGTGGTGATGACTGCAGCACCAGCGCGCGCGAGCTCTGCGGCAACAAATGCGGCTCTATCAGTACTCTCTTGGGTATTTCCGTCCTCTAGTAGTGTATCAAATAAGTTTTGATATGAAGAAGAATGAAACGGGACCCACCGAGGAGCAGGGAAACACTGCGGCCTCCTTGTTCATTAAGCGAAACCTGTAAGGCCTTGGCAATCTTCTCTTTCCCAGAATTGGGTAATCCAGTAAGGAAGAGGACGAATCCTTGTTGATTGCGGGGTGGGTAACTTTCACGCAGTGTTTTTACAACAGCGCTAGAAGATAAACGGTTGAGAGATGAAATAGGGATAGTAATAGGGAACGACTCACTCATAACTGAACCAGTCAGGGATGGGCGCACCAGTCTTGAGACGTCTGCGGAGCTCAGTGCCAGAAATGTCAAGGGTTTGAACTCCTTTTGGAACTTCGTCGACAGGCTGGTACTCGTCTGCTGAAGGCAAATAAGTCATCTGTTGGAATGGCACCATTTCGATCTGGAGTTCATCTCGATACTTGGTGACAAGGTCCTGCGCATCATAGGGGCCATAGAAGTCTTTTCCTTGGGAATTCTTTCCGGGGCCAGCGTGGTCGCGGCCAACGATAAAGTGAGTTGCGCCGAAATTTTTACGGATGATAGCGTGCCATACGGCTTCGCGAGGGCCTGCCATGCGCATCGCCTAAACGAAAATGATCTCAGTGTGAGGGTAATTGAACTCAAAAAGCATGCACTAACCAAAGGAAGCAGAGCAAGATGTCCCATTCCGTTGGGATACTTGGCCATGATGGCTTCGTACACGCGAACCCGAGTGTAATGGTCGACATCACCGGGCTTGGTTAGTCCGACAACAGGATGAATCAAGACATTCTAAACGCGTTATTTAAAGGATGGAGTCCCATGAGAAAAGAAGAACCGCGTACTGCTTGTCTTTGTCGGGCAGCGCGAACGGTCAGTTCACGGTGAGCGCGATGCATCGGATTGCGCGTCTGGAATGCAACAACTTTCCTCCAGGACAGTTTTTTGAAGTGAGCTCGCAGTTCGGCGGGGGTGACTGTAATTATGGTGATCAGTGGTTGGCTCTCCATCTTCCCATGAAAAAACCATACATCTGAGTGCGACGTAGTCGAAGTGAGCAGGAGCTTGGATGGCCTGTATTTTTCCGCCAACGTAGAACTCCTGCACGTGTTTGCGAAGGTAGCTGACTGCCGGATGAGCAGGGTCGTCGGCACCGAAGACTTGAACTGCTTCTTTGACGCGATCTGGCTTGTAGATATCCTCAACTATCACCAGATAAGTAAAAAGACCATGGCGTGAAAATTCAGACACACCAGTTATAATGGCTAGAGCCTCTTCATCCCGCGGGTCGCGAAGGGTGACTCGCGAGCCAGGGACAATCGAAAGGCGGCCTATTTCTTGGCTAGAGACATCCAAAGTGATAGGAATGGGGAACAAAACTCCGTCGGCGAGCCGAAGAGTATCAACAACGCTGTGAACGCAGTCATTCAGGATAAGTCGGTAGAGAAAAACAAGTCTGCAAACCTCTTGTAATCCTTCTCCATCATAAAACCTTCCAAAGGGCTGAAGCCACCATTTGCAATCAGCTCCAAATCGCAGAGTTGTCGCTTAGGAAAAAATTAGTACATGAGATAGAAAGATAGGGGGAAAATCACCTCAGTGAGGATGATGTCAGGCAAGGTCTCCGCTTCCTCTCTAAGTTGGTGAGAAATTGCATTGTCTCTTGCGACGAGATCCTAGAAAGAAGGAGAAAAGTTAGTACTATTTCGAAAGAAACGCGTCAGGTCTTTTTTCGATCACCTTGAGAACGCCACCGTGAGGAATGGTAGACATGTTGGTATGTTGTTTGTTCTTGAGCTATTCAAGTGAGCGAAAGAAAGAATTGAAAGTTTGAGTTGAGTTTAACGACGTCTGGCTCAGACATTTTATAGGGCGGCGCGATCGCTCAGAATCACGCAATTATAATTAATGCGGTCGGGTTTGTCAGTGTCATGCACGTCGAATATGGAATACAGTGGATGCATGATGCGTTTCGCCCTGCTTCGAATGTTCGGGGAGATTACGGACAGTTGCATCAGACAGTTGCAGGTCTGACTGGTATTTGATGGCAGATATCTTTCCGCATTGGGCATATCAGTGAGCGAAGGAGATAACTAATTCACTATACGTCTTGCACTGGTCGAAGGGAAACCCGGAAGAAAATCGACATAGTTCGTTCAAGATATGGTGAAGAAGTAAGGCCTTCCTGAGGCATACCGACAATATCAGCCCCTGCCTTGATGATAAGACGACAGGATAAGACTTGACTGGTTTATGGAATTCATGTTCTACACCACACCGTGGAAATGTCTCCATGCGATGTGGAGGTGATTGTCATTCAATGGACGGGAGCCGATACCGTAAGTAGGATTTCTCGATTTCTGGTTGGCCACCTGTCACATGGTCCTTAGTAACAGTATCGCTCGCCGTCAGTATTTTGTGTGAAAGATTTCTGGACGCAGCCTCGTCACCACACGGCGGAACACTGGAAGACAGACATATCATGACACGCCTGGATCCTGATAAGTTCCGATAAACGAATACACACTCGGCATGACTTGGGCGCTGTGTGAACAACTGTTAAAACCCCCAGAGGTGTGGAACTAAATGTATTGAGTGCGGGTCAGACGTTTACAGTGGTGCACATGCCCTAGCAGAGGGGAGCATGACTGAACACAGGTGAATAGGTGCAAATCGTCAAAGGGGAGAAAACATCCTCATGGAGTATCGATGGGTATCAATCCTGAGAGGCTTCTAACAGCGGTACCACACGTCGGACTCGTTTGATGGCCTATCATCAAGGTGTATTCTCAATCTGAGGTTTTGTCTGTGCACTGTGGACGCGTCAAGGCAAGGTGGCTCGTGGGAACTTTGGTGCAGTGAGCCTAGTATCCAAGATATCGATGACAAAGAGATGTAGTGATACTTTGGGGGGTGTCAGCGGGATTCTGGGCGGACGGTGGAGCACGCCGACGAAAGATGGCGCCGCATGAAGAGCAACGAGGACGTAAGAATGTCAAAGTTTGGTATGCGGTCGCCTCGCTGGCCGCCCAGGTTGCTTATTCGAGGTCTATAGACCATCTGGGAATTTCCCGCGACCGGCTACGTCCTCAAAAATCTACCTTTCGAGAGCACAACAATCCTTCATGAGGATAACATGTAGGCGAGATGGGGCATCAATGAAGCAGTCCTGGAACTAAGACTCAACGATGGATATCGTTTCTTGTGACCATGTTGCTTACCACATAACTCCAAGTACTTTGCATTACTACATCCTTTATGATTTCTTTCAGGTCATTAAAGAGGGATAAAGGGCACCTACTGACAATCACTTGGTCTCAACCCAACATGTTCTTGTCACACATCCGATTCGGAGATCCATAAGAACGACCATTCGACGTCGGATATGAATTCGGAATTCTGTCATTTGGAGTGCCTTCAATTCGTGAATGCTGAAGGAGAAACAACTATGGCAGATGGACTAGGCCAACAACGTATCCGAGCCGGGCATAGACAATCAAATGACAGTCCAGGCCGTGCATCTCCCTTCATCAAATCGGACGACTGAAGCAAAGCTATTAAAACCATGGCACTCAGCAAGGCGGTGCTATTGCCTAAACGACAGCGCCCTTAGCTATACAAGGTTCTCTGGCAACATCTCGACTTCAGTACTAGATCCAAGAAGCCCGGAAATACTATTCAAAAAGATGACGTATCTTCATAGGGTGTGTATATAGAGGACGCGCGTCAAACTGACGAAAGGTTGTCACTTGTAATGACGCGCGTCTCTCCACGTGGACTTCAATGCCGGCACGGCAGACAGATCGCCATGGGATGATATAAAAAAAGAGGTCGCTTGCAGTGTACAGGCCAACGAAATCACGACATGACTCCTGCCATAGCAATTATTGGAGCTGGCCCAAGCGGTCTTCTTCTTTCCCGCCTTCTTCAGCACCTCGGCAACATATCGTCCACCATTTTCGAACTCGACTCCTCTTCCTCTGCTCGCGGCCAAGGCGGCACTCTCGATATCCACGAAGAAACTGGACAACGCGCCCTGAAAGCCGCCGGTCTCTCTTCAGAATTCCAAAAACATATGCGCCCAGAAGGCGATTATCTCCGTCTAGCAGACAAGGCCGGTTTCATACATATAGACGAAGAAACGCCCGGCGAAGGACGCCCTGAGATCGATAGAACTCAGTTGCGTCAATTCCTCATTAATTCTGTCCCAGCTAAATCCATCGAGTGGGCATCCAAGGTCGCCAGCGTTCGGCCTACCCCAGATGGGCATTTCCGAGTTGTTTTGACGGATAGATCAGAAGACCCACGCAGTTTCGACTTGGTTGTAGGAGCCGATGGTGCATGGTCCCGCGTTCGCCCTCTTGTAACAAACGTTCTCCCCTTCTATTCGGGAATTAGTGGTGTGGAGGTCCGTTTCCACAACGTCGACACAGCTCATCCGGAGATTTCCAAGCTGGTGGGACAAGGGAGCTACTTTTGTCTTAGCGACGAGAAAGCATGCTTTGCACAGCGCCAGGGAGATGGAAGTATCCGCAACTATGCCATACTCCGCGCTCCAGAGAGCTGGATAGATGATTGCGGTATCGATTTCTCAAACCCGCAAGCGACTAAGGCTGCGCTGCTTGAGCAGTACTTTGATGATTGGAGCGAGGCCAACAAGGATCTCATACGTCTAGCTGACGATGACCAAGTTATTGCACGCAAGCTGATGATGCTACCTGTGGATCACCGGTGGACTTCACGGCCAGGAGTGACGTTGATGGGTGACGCGGCTCATGTCATGACGCCGTTTGCTGGAGAAGGGGTGAACAATGCGATGGTGGATGCATTGGAACTGGCAGAAAATGTGGTTGCCGCGCTGAGAGATGGCCCAGCAGGAACGATGAAGGAGAATTTGGCGAAAGCGGTGAAGGACTACGAGAAGGGTATGTTCGCGAGAGTTCATGGCATAGCACATGAGACCTTGCAGGGTTTGGGCATCCTTTTCTCTAAAAATGCGCCTTTGGAATTCAAGGAAATGATGGAGGGATTTAAGGCTGGCGGTCGCGATGTGTAAACACTTTATATTCATGTTTTTTTTCTTTCTCTTGTAGTACTGCAATTGTAGGTAGATAGGTTAATAGTCGAAGCAGAAAACTAAGTGTAAAATTGGCGCACCATGGAACAATGTGAAAATACGACAGAAACCCGAGATATCCATCTCGAACAGCTGCTACTGTATTACGGGCGGAAGCGAAGACAGTGATGGTGGTCCTTGAGAGAGAGCTAGTCGTGGGAACATGTTCCCAACAGCGGTGGACGGCACTTCGGTCCGAGCGATGTTCTAACCTTTAACACGATGTTCTGCGTACTTATGCCCTTCCAATGACCCCCCTACTGGGACGCTGTAAGGGAGCACCCTATGAAAGTATGGACGTTATCCGATGGATGTTCTTCTGCGCCTCGTGTATTACCAGATTTACCTTCGACTATGATCATTGTCTCCTGGAACGTAAACTTCGTGGCACCTGTTGTGGACTCGGAGAGACTGCGCTGCGCACTTGAACACATGCGACGCGTCGTCCTACATTCGACGTCATTGTACCCTCACCCTTGCTGTATTCTTCTCCAGGAAGTAACGGGCTCCGGTTTTCAAACACTTGTCTACGGATTGGATCCAAACCTACTTTTCGGTCATTCCACAGTCAGAAGGGACTGGAACGAAAATGGATATGGTCGTGTCACCTTGATTTCGAATAATATACCCCTCGTCGGAGCTTGGTCGCTCCCCTTCCCATCGGAAATGAGCAGAAGTGCCGTGTTGACAGATCTGATTTTCGCCTCAGGTCCTGGTCACCCGCTGGTGAAAGCGCGATTGGCTAATGTCCGCCTCGAATCCCTTTCATCTGGCGCTAAAGCCAGAGCTGTCCAGCTGAATCTCACCGCCGAAAGGCTGCGCGATATTGGCGTCGACTTTGGCATTGTAGGCGGTGATATGAACGCGATCTCTGATTCGGACAGGGCTCTTCCTGAGGCCTGCGGATTAGATCCCCGGGGGATATCAACCTACCAGCAGGTTTCCACCTGCCAGGTATTACTTATTTTTCCCCTCCAATGTCATGATTCTTTGCTGAATTCCGCCGACTCGAGGTTGGACAAAATATGTCACACACTGCCGCAGCCACTCAGCTTCACCCTTAACGTTCCTCGTCGAATCGGAGTCAACTTCCGGTAGATGTGTCAGCGACCACTACGAACTGGTGTCAGCGTTCAGAATCAATGGATCCTAACACCACCTTTTTAATTCTTGCCGCTGATAAGAAAACAGTTTCCTGGCATTCCTATCACCTTTCCTTCATTTCAGAGCGGTAAATTCCGAATCCCCTGCGAACTTTTTGTGTCCTTGATCATCTGGCAGTACACGTATCACGCGAACAAACGCAAAAAATCTCACTTATGGTAGCTTATGGTCCGCATACTCGCTTTCTATGTTTAGAGCGGACTTCGGACCGTCTCGCGGATCCATGCAATTGGTTTCTATCTAGTTTTCTAGTTTTCTACCCTTGAAACGTTTTTCTGCATCGGTAAGCAAATTCGACTAAAAATAAATCCGTCACCGATTTGATTTTACGCACTTGCGTACACCATAGTACAGTCGCATCTCAAGGCAGCTGGAGCCTTCTAAAGAATATTGGATGTCGTCTTTTTTCTTCTCGCCCCCCTAGCATGACCGGACTGTATGAACCGGACGTGCGTTCCACATCAAAATGCACCTATACAGAGACGTCGGTTCAAGTGCCCTCGCGGAAGCCCCGAGAAATATACATGAAGCTGGTCAGTGTCTCGTGGATCATTTTCGCATGATCTTGGACTGAGTTATATAAATAGACTCGACTCGAAAAGTTTTGCGGCCACCCAATAACTTTTCCCGACGGAACCTCGACGAGGGTCGGCAATTATACGTAGATAATCAATTCCCTTGTTTTGATATCCCCAGGTTCGAGCAGATAAGGCCATCCCCATGACCTCACAGAAGTATTTGGTTCGCTTCGTCCTTCTGGTGGGGAGATCACCTGTCCGATGGCAATGACAAAATGGAGTACCTTCCGTATATAAAAAGGTGCTGCGCGAACATCTGATTGCCCAGTCTTCTTCCCCCCATTTCCTCATTATGTCGGAAGGCAAGGCCCCAGTCGTCGATATCGAGGGACGCTCCATTATCGAAGGGAGCCCGAGCAAGGAAGGCACTGCGCACCAAAATGCTCTGGGACCAGTTCCGAAGAAGAGCTTGAGGCAGTTCTTTTCGCCATTAGACTCAGCATATGCTGCCGCTGTGAACGCGGACGCAGAGACGGTGGAATTTACACCAGAAGAAGACGTGAGTACTTTCTGTCCTGCATTCTTAGCTCCGTCTATGATGCTGAACTTCTCATACAGTATAAAGTAAAGAGGAAGATCGATAACAGGGTATTACCTTTGGTGATATGCAGGTAAGTTGATTTGACTTTGCCGACGTCGGTCATTCGCTGATGCAATGATTTTAAGTTACGTTTGTAAGTGGTGCTTTGGGGATCCTGAACGTATTATTAAACACCATGTTATTTGATAGTCAATCAATTCGGTACGTCGACGTTATATCGGGAAGAAGTTGTGAACCTGACTCATAAATAGATCGCACCAATATGTAATTACTCGTTTTTCTTCTACGCTTAGTACCGTCTCATCAAGCACTCGTAGCGGAAATGCCCATGTACTCAACGAATTTAACAACAATTTTGTACGGCAGAGTACTGACTTTCCTCGATGTTAATCATATCTTCTTCCAGGGTATCACGACCAACGCCAAGTGGACGCTAGCACTCAGTATATTCTACGTGGGCTACTGCCTCCTTGAAATGCCTGCGAATGGTAAGTGTAAAACTTTCTGATATGTATCCTATATCTTACACCATCATCAGTCTTCCAACGCCACATCGGAGCTAATAGATTGTACGTGGTCTGATTTCACTGTATCCAGCTACTTGATTGCGCATATCCTAGCTTCTTCTTGTCCTTGACATGGTGGGGGATTGCGTCTCTGTCCTTCATTTACGCCAAAGGATATGGAGGTTTACTGGTGCTCAGGTAAACGTAACTTCCAATATAGTACAGGGTGCGACTTACCACCTTAAGAATTCTCCTCGGAATCGGAGAAGCGGGATACTACGCCGGCATGATCTACTATCTGTCGTTTTGGTACAGGCGGTAAGTGATGTTCGGAGAACATACAGTATCACTCTTGACCCAACATGGCCGATAGTCATGAACTCGCCATGCGTATCAGGTGAATGAGATCACTATCGTTTCCCAGATTCGACTTGCTCATCATACCTTTCGATAGTCTCTGTATGACTGGAACGTTTCCCGGTGCCATCGGGGTTCGTTGGCTGGCTTAAGCACCCGACCTGCGTTGTTTTAACAAGTATTGCTTATACAGGGTCTCATAGCATTTGGCCTCGTCCGAGCACATACCTCTGTTCTAAAAGGGTGAGTGTGACCACCCATCTTGCAATGTCCACCTAATCTCTACTCTAAAGATGGCAATTCCTCTTTCTTGTATGCAATTTCTTTACCTGATTCGAAAGTTAACTGATGTGGGGGGGTAGATTGAAGCCATACCCACTATCATCATGGCTACCATGATTTTGTTCTTCCTTCCTTCTTTCCCTTTCTCGTCAACATTCTTGACAGCCCGAGAACGAGCCATTGCGCAAGCTCGTCTGAACCGCGATCACAAACCCCAATCCCATGGCGGTATGACTGGATGGCAGGGCTTCAAGAATGTGATATTGGATATTAATTCCTGGTTATTCATGTTGATCTATGCTAGCTGTAAGTTTTTCATCAGTATCATCTTCATGCTCTAGAACTGGTTTATGGTAATAGTCAACGTCGGAGTCGCCACCATTTCGTACTTCTTGCCCACGGTATGCATCTGCGAATTCTGCACTATACGGCGAGTGCTAACTTATCAGATCAGTTGATTAAGGGCCTCGGATTTTCTTCCATTAATGCTCAAGGGATGACTGTGGCTCCCTACCTTGTCGGCTGGTTCATGGTCTTCTTCCAAGCATGGCACAGTGATCGTACACGCGACCGAGGCTGGCACATCATGCTATCATGCGTCATATCTTTTATTGGGTACATTATCCTCGCGACTTCAGTACAAAAGAGCATTGGTGCGGCGTATTTTGCTCTGTTCCTTGTCGTGGGTGGAAACTACAGCTTGTTCCCTCTCGTCATGTGAGCTTTCTCTATGCAGTGAAGTTTTTTTAATCCACCGACGGTATGTACAGGAGTTGGGCCGCTAATGCTTTCTCTCCGACATCCAAGAGAGGTGTTGGCACGGCTTTTATAGTATCGATCTCAAATTGCGTGTCAATGTACGCTTCCTTCTCCATCTTCCTTCGATGGCTACTGAACGATTTCTGCATACAGCGCTTCGCCTCAAATCTATTTCGACGATAATGATAGATTCCGAAAAGGCCACGCCATATCCGCAGCGTCAGTATTGCTATCTAAAAAAGTAATCAATTTACTAACTTTCCAAATCTTCTAGTTGTTTGTTCGTGGCTTTCATAACGGCGTTCATTCTACGCACCCGTCTATCGATGCTGAACAAGAGAAATGCGAAGAAATTGCAGGAAATGTCGGCGGAGGAGAAGGAACTAGAAGAAGGTCCGACAGGAGAGATTCCGGATACTGATCCTAGATATGTCTTCATGACTTGAGAGATACGCAAAGGGTCGACGGATGCTCTGGGCCTCGGGTAACTCGGGTGCGAGTGTAGTATTATAAAAGCAACAAAAACGAATGAGTAATGGTACCGAGTCATGATCAATGAGTGTCCGGTGGACAGAAAGTTCGGTTTTCTGTAATGTTTGCATGTTCAAACTTCAAGATTCGTCCTGTTCTACATGTCGGTCCTCGGACCGCACTCAAAATCAGAACTTGCAGTGCTAAAGAACGGCTGACAAATTGCCTCGCCTTACTTCCAGACTTGTTGTGGCCCTTCAGCGGATCTGTATGGCTGGAATATATCTCAAATACCTTGTCTTTGCTTGCAATTTTGACGTTATCCGTGTATCATGTTGGACGTCCGTCAACCACTTTTCTCTAAGGAGCTTGGCAAACTCATTGATTCGGACTTTTACTTGGCTTCTCGGTCCTTGCTCTGCGTTATTAACTCTCCTGTAGCTCGGGTCTTAGCACGGTGCCAGTTTCGGGACGGCTTGTTGTTCCGCTTCTAGCCTTCTATGCAGATGACTACCAGCGTCAAAAATAATGGGAGGAGGTTCTAAAATAGGTCCATGTAGCGATCGACCAGCAGGATGGTCATTGTACCTGGCATGAGGTACCTGAAAGCCCCTCTGAAAGGGGTCCGCACGTCGACTTTTTTCCCCTCCTGTTTTGCCCTTCAACGTATACATCGTCGTGGTTGCATCCTATAGTCTCTGCGACTTCCCCCTACACTCTCTCGAACCTTACGCTCTTTCTTTGCTCTCTTTTCGTGCTCGTTTGGATCTCTCTTTTCGAAACTCTTCCCCTCCTCCCCCCTAAAATTTGTCCTTTAATGTTCTCCAAACCCTCAGTCTTTGTACTTTTTGGCCTTGCGACCTCGGCGCTCGCCACGGTTTATGTACGTTCAAATTTTTTGAGATGACACTCGTCTGAATCTTACCGGTACGTAGATCACAGACCCGGTTGGTTCAACCGTCTGGAATGCAGGTGATACTGTCACCGTCTCCTGGCAAGATGACGGTGCCTCTCCGACGTTGGAAGCGTTTGGTGCAGCCAAATTCGCCATCGCGGTTGGAAACTCGCTGCAGCAAGTACGTAGAGGTGCACAGGTCTTGAGGAGAAGTTTGTTCTGACTGGCCCACCTCGATGACAGACTACTCTTCAAGTCATTGCTGAGAACGTCAATGTAGCCACCACCTCCTCTTTGCAGTTCGTCCCGTCTGCAAATATTGGAGCGACAAGTGACCAATAGTATGCATATTTTATGTTGAGGTGTTGCACCATCTCACGGAATGATTTCTAGCTTTATTCGTGTCGATTCTAACGGCCTTAAGGATGCAAATAACTCGCAATACCCTGCTCTCGCTTTTTCAGCGAAGTTCACGTAGGTGGTGTTTGATTTTGCCTGCATACACTTTTAACATACTGTCGTAGAATCGAGGGCCTTTCCGGCTCATTCAACTCCTCTGTTCAAGCACAGATTGACGGCCAGTCGACTGCACCGCTCGCCGGCGCTTCGACGTCAGCATCGGCCTCAGCGAGCCACTCCAGTGGCGCAACCACCACCAAGGCAGCTTCTGCTTCAACCACTGGAGCCGTCAAGGCATCGTCTTCGGGGACTGCGACAAAAACTGGCAGCGCTGCGAGTTCTTCGTCTACTGGGAACAACGCTACGAGCAGCAATCCCAAGATATGGCTGTCTGTGGCGTTAGCAGCTGCATTCGGTCTTGTCGTCTGCTAATTTTTCCCCCCCGTTTGCGAGTATTGTTTCCAATAATGTCTTAGCATTAAACGAGTTCCGTAATTGAATACATATCATTTGGATACCAGATCACAAATATGAAGCCGCGTCGGCGAGCGCCGAGTTATTGGGGAAACTCTGGGGTAAGGTTTTCCCATAACGTTCCATCGCAATGACCCCTTCATTTCCACATTCCCTCTTTCTTTCAATGCTACTAGGATAAGCCTGCATCCTCGATGCTGCCAGTACCTTTTCGAATACCAGCAAGCTCGACTTTCCGTCAAGCATACAAGAGCCTTTTGGTGAAGGGACCCAGAGTATTTACCTGCACACGACAATCTCGTCACTTCATCGCCGTTATGCCAGCAAGGGAATCAAGTAATACGTCGCCCAAGGTCGACTTCGGTTTTGAGCTGTCCCCAATACCGACGAATCCTCTGGGAGAGGGCAAGTGCATTCGTACGGCGGCGGCGCTCATCATCGGGTGCGGCGTTCTCACGGCTTTCCCTGTTTCATCTCTTACCGGTTCATACCAGAGACGAGATTCTGAATGGCAAGACACTGGAGGCAAACTCGCACTTTTTCGCCAAGTACTGCTTTGAGCATGGCATTGAGCTGTGGGTGTTTGCGGCCATCACTGCGTCGGAATTTGTTTCCTGAGCTGATTTCAGGAAACGTATAGAGGTCATTGCAGACGACGAAGCTGAAATGTACGTGCATCGTGACTCTCAGGAGGTGTTCCACTGACATTGTGCAGCATCGAGGCGAGCCGGCGTATGGTGCGAAATTACGACTTTGTGGTCACCAGCGGCGGCATCGGTCCAACTCACGACGATATCACCTATGCGTCCCTTGCGAAGGCATTCGGACAAGGCTTAGCTCACCACACGGAGACACTGCGACGACTGGACGAAATGAACAAGCACCGACCATGGATATCATCGCAGACAACATCACAGAGAGAAGCTACGCAACGAATGGCCCTGCTCCCCGACCGCGCAGAAGTGATCTTTGTAGGGAGCGATACATGGGTGGTACGCTTCACTTTTATATCGTTGCTGTCGTATGTCTCACCATTGAACAAAGCCTGTCGTCCGCCTTGAAGGAAAATTATGCATATTCCCAGGGATACCTAAACTGTTCCAGGTCATGCTCACCCAACTCACCCAGTTTTTACCCCTTCCCCCACCAAGCGAGCGACCTTTAAGGATCCAGATATTCACAGAGTACGCCGCCCGTCGTTGTGCTGCTTCCTAATACAACTGACACCCCGTCTAGCCGGCCAGAATCAATGATAGCTCCATATCTGACCACCCTTCAAGCACGACTGAAATCTTGCGGTATCAGAGTGGGCTCGTATCCCGTCTTGGGCATCGGTGTGTTCGTCAGTCTCATTGGACGGCCTGTGTTTAACAGCTCCGAATGCATCACCAATGTGGTGAAGGAAGTAGAGAGGGAGATTGGCGGCAAGATTTACAACGAGAAGCAGGTAGCAGAGAAGAAGAAGGAGGGCTCTATCACATCTCTGATGGGTTCTAGGGCAGTGACCGCAACCAACTTTACTTGCACGACATCTCCCATAAAGGCCAAGATGATTTGACGACCATCTGCTCTGTACCACTAGGATATTGTGTCCTTGTACTTTTTTGTTACTTCATAATTTTCCAGGCCCTGTATTAGACTCCTTGTAGCATTGTTATGGAATTATTACATCTTCATACGTTCTACTGTCGGTCAGATTTGCGTTGGGATGGAGGTTGCTGATAAGATCGCAATCTAAGGCACATGACAAGCAAACAAAGCTTCAATTGCAACCATCACCCTCGACCTCATTTTCTCCTCATTTTCTCCTCATTTTCTCTGCATGCCATCTCCTTGAAAGCACGATAAATTTTCAGTTTGCTTCAAGACCTGCCACTCCTTTAACTTTTCAGTGTCAACTTTCTTTCTCGGAAAAAAACAAAAATCATGGTTTCCTTTTCGGCCCTGGTTTTGGCGTGTACCATTCTCGATGTCGTTCTTCATACGAATGCTGCATTGTCAGTTCGCAGCCTCTATGTGATTGAGCCTAACAGCGGCTCTTCCTGCCATGGCGGTCAGAATTGCACGGTTGAGTGGCTCGACGATGGCACCTGGCCGCTGTTGTCGTCTTTTGGAGTTAGTAGTGTTGGTCTGTATACCGGGACTCAGGTATGTCTAGTATAATATGGAAGGTTTATTTTTCCTAAAGGCGGCATCGCATTTTTAGCAACTTGTACAGAATCTCGATCCGGTAGATACGTCCACAACTCACTCTCTTACATTCACGGTGGGTGGCGCCTTGTCGTGTTTCTCCCCAATCTCTCTAATCAATTTCCGTAGCCTATCCCAGAGGCGGGCCCTAACTCGGATACCTAGTTTGTTACCATACTCCTGCATGATATCATGTTAAAATTGTCTGCAGCTATATCTGTTTCACCTCCACATCCGTCTTTGATAACGGAACAGCCGTGATGGCGTTCTCTCCATTTTTTCAGTAGGTATATGCCATTTTCTTCTATACACTGTATTTGACTTCTCCGTAGACTCGATCAGATGTCAGGTTCCTTTGCGACGCCCTGGGAATCGGCTACAGCAAGTGTTGCTATCCCAACATCTTTGATGCAAACAACTGCAGACTCCACCAGTGAACTATCGACAATCATAATCGGGACGCTGTCAACATCACTATCTTCTCTTACCTCTTTGTCCGCGACACCCCTTGCTACCTCTTCCTCTTCGACCACGACGTCGAGATTCTCGACGTCTTCAACACCCGAATCTACTTCGACGTCTGCAACTGGGAGTGCGGCCACTAGTACTCAATCAGGAACTGCCAATGGTGCACTTTCCCGCACCGATGCGGTATCTCCGCTGGTCATGGGCGTCATCTCGTTATGCTACTTCATTGTCTGTGTTTTGTAATGTACATTTTCCCATACCCACTTTCTTGGACCTTGTTTTCAGATATCTTTATTACATGCGATACCATTTCTTTCTTGCATATTCAACCGTTCAGTGTCCTGGTTTTGTATATATAGTACATCATTTCTTGGTTTCACTTCTGCATCCCTTTAGAATACGGACACGATGATACGACCGAAATACTCACTAAATCATATGGACTAGAGCGTCTTGATCTTTCTTTGATATCCTAACAATGGCGCGACGTAGTATCCGAACAATGTCAGGAACTGTTCAAACATCCAAGTCAACATTCCATTAAAGTCTGCTCGGAAGTCTTGCATGATACTTGACTTACAGCTTTCTCGAGCCAACGGATACCTCCCGGAAGCGAAGGGATTACATCCCCATGATAACAGTTATGCATGATGTCGAAAAAATTCGTACTCAAAACACCGCCTGCCGCCATGTTTCGGAAGAAGAGTTGTTTCATCGAATCCTGCGTTTCAGTTAGGTATCATTCGACCTTCACCGTGCGAGAATTCAAACCACGAACATCAGGAATGGTCCTCTCCAAGATGACACAATTACCGATGCTCTTGAGCGCATGCGGGATCCCTCTCTCAATCATTTGTTCACCGTCCTCCGGGCCGTACACTTGGATTTCTGACCCGCGAATGATTTGCAACTTTCCTTCGACGACCAGCATGTATTCATCGTGCTTTTCGTGCCAGTGTAAAGGAATGGAAAGCTCCTCATCCCCCGGTACACCCGAGGCAGAAATGCGTGTCTCATACTTGTCGTCCTTCAAAAAGGTCTGTTTCAGAGCGGGAATAAGGATAGATAGTTATCATGATGAAGAGGGCAAGTGCTTACGACAGTGATGCCTTTACCGATGGTAATCATCTCTGGGAGTTCGGCTGCCATGGTTGTTGGTGAATAGTCTCTAAGTATAACGGTTCGCTTCAAACGGGCACCTCAGACCCAGACATACATGAGACATTTCGCACGCAACGTCCTATTTCGATTATAATGAACTGAATTATAACTTCGAATCCATTCTTAATAGATAAATAAAAATCGAATAAGACTACTCTGCATAAACGTAGCAGAGAGCACCATCCGTAGTGCTCAAGTAATCCTTAACAACCCATTCATCGTACATGCCTTCACCGGTGACGACAGATTGGGGCTGTTTGCAATCAACAAACCATACTTAGATGGTGATTTATAAGACGTACCGTGACGGCGGGTGGGCCTCCGTTCGGATACGCCAAATACATGGTACGGTTCTCAACATGTTGGACAGAACCACCCTTGTAAGCGTTCTTATTAGCGGGACTTTTGTTCTGCCAGTCATACCAAACTTTGTCGACAGTCTAGGAATGAAAATATGCGTCATGTGTCAGCATATAATGGTCAGGATTGACACTTACGGTATGATGGAGGAAGAACAGCGGGTCTACGTGGAATATTAGTATGAGACCGACGAATACAATGAAACTGGACTATACCATTTGGAGCCCAAAGCGGTCCCGGTTGGCACGTTGCGGGAGCATTTAAAGGGCAATTACCAGCCATATCCCTGTTAATAGGCTCAGGTGATGATAGTGATGTCAATCAAGATGCACTTACCCGCCCGTCATTTCATGAACGCTGGCATGAGCATTCTTCCAAAAATTGTCAGTAAGGAAACTCGCTGAGAGAGAATTCCCCCTACCTCCCAATCTTCAAAGGAGAGCTGGAATCCTACAAAATCTCCTTCATGGCCGTTGACAATCTCTTGGACCTTGTCCGCGGTGAAAGATACGTTCGCCATCTGACTAGCGCTTAAAATAACATCCATGCCGGTAAATTGGTCGGACAGCCAAGGCTGCAAAGTAAAGTTGCGTCGCAGGCCATGCGGAGAGGGATAGGCGAGGTCAAAATCATACGAGAAGCCGCCATCATGAACAAGATAATCATCTTCGGGGCCTCCCCACCCTCCAAGACCGCTTTTGAGATCAGGCTCAGCAAAAATAGTTGCTCCTTCAAAGTCTGCCGCGTCTACAAGGGGGATCATGAGATGAGATTTTGAAACTTAGCAGAAAAGATTTCCTACCGCGCGTCCAGTCCCAGTACGGCATAGTCCCGGAAAAGCCACACATTTCCCGGAGCGATGTTTCCACTATGTGCATATACCATCGATGCCAGGGTAAGAAGAGACCGGTAAAATGGATCTGTCACGTAGAGGTTAAGTGAGGGTGCGTTGCAGCATCAAAATACGCGCTCGTTTTACCTTGAAGTTCATGTCCATGTGGATGTAAGAAATGTCTTCGCGGAAATCAGTTGTTTTACGCATGATATGATTGAGAAACGCGTACCGTCCCAGTACGAACCGGTCTCGTTCACAGGCGGGATATTATTAGGTTTGACAGTAGGGCTGAACTTTGGATCGTGAGGCATATGAGCCAAACACTGAAAAATTGGATTAGCTCTGTCCTTGTCTATACTCGCAAGACCTCACCTTGATAGAGGAAATCCAGTCGGCCTTTTCGTAGTCAGTGAGAGAGCGCCATTCCTTTCTGACGGAGGGATTGCTACATCTTGTGCTTTTTCCGTGATTGCTGTCGCGGGCATCGACTTTTCCGCTGCTGTTTGCAGATACAGACGCGGCAAGAAAAGCAAGGGTTACCAGGAGAGATAGCTTCATGATGCTCGAGTCTTGGACTGCTGAATGGCTTCCTCTTTTCAAAGTTCGCCAATTTTATACGCGACCATACGGCGGTTATGCGGGCTGCCTCGATATCCACGCAAAAATCCTTGACTATATGTGGCACAGGAAGACCTTTTAGCAGAGAGCCACTCCAAAATCCCTGTCAGTAAATGAATGTCCCCCATTAGACGAAACTGCGGTATATCCTCACGTCCACGTCGAAACACTTAGTATATAAACCCAAATTTAACCAGTCACTTCACCGTTTATAAATTACTGTGATGTCGTTAAAGCTTACTGGAAACAAGGCAGGTGCACCATGAGAAAATAACGCGTGTGATAGCTCTGTCATGGCTGACAGGCGCGCCGAAAAAGTATCTGCGTACCTGTAAGACAAATCCCGCGGATAGGATGTCGTAACAACCAGTGCGGATCATCCCAGAAAAAAAGAGACGATATTTGCGTCGAGGAGTTCGTAAAGAACACTATACCCTTTCTCCCCTGCCGTATCCTTCAGAAGCGATGATCGTGTCAAGTAGAAAGTACAAACCTAGGCAGCTATAGTGATAGCACTGCCTAACAAACCTGGTTTGTGACCAAGAGACCCTTTCACGGCTACGATCATCTGCCAGTTTAGTGCTGTCAAAGTAGTTTTAAGTGGTATCCAGATACCGAACACGAAAAGGACGCCTGTAAAAGTTGCTGCCGTGTCCTAAATAGTCCTCCGAGGTAAAGGGTACCTGAAGCCAATAATCAGATGTTTGCAGCGAAAATAGCGCTACCATTCTTAATACGTCAGAGACATAAAGAGAAGTATCCCCTGTTTCGTTGCCCATAGCTCGTGTAAGTATCCCAGGCACATCAAAGAAGCTTTACGTTGTTAACATAACATCGCTCCCGAAGTGGTGATGTATGGTATAAGGAGCTTTCTCCTCGACCGACTACCGGGTTCGCATGCACCGAAGAGGTTCCCTGTATGTTTCCGGCAAAAGTACCCCATTAACATGTTGGCATGGCTAGACAAACACGAGTACCGATAACGGGAAAGAACGCTCCATTCTAACCGGATACATATGTCGGACCAACCAATCAAATCGGTGAAATATGGAACCAGTTGACCTCGCAGCCAATTCCATTGAACCGCAAGGCGTGTCTTTGCAACGCGCTGTCAATTCTTGCTTCCGATTTTTCCCGTGGAAGATCCATAAAGTACTCCAGGTAATATATAGCAAGCCACGAAGGTTCTCGATGCCGATATGAAGGACCTCGTCCTGATCAAATGCCTCTGGAACGGAAAACTGGGGACCCAAGTCGCGGTGATGGTGACATGAAGAAGGAAAGATACGGTCCGGTCCCAGTCGGTCCGCAGCCACACGAATTCACATAGCTCCTATTTCTGTTCTTTCATATCTTTCAAATACCCCAGAACTATCCTATATCTTCCCTCTAATCGCTGTATTTACACCCCCCATCACATCTTTTTCTATGGCTGCCACTATCGCGACTATGCCCCAAGAGCCTCAGCCCGAATCCATTACCCTGCCTGAACATATGGTTTGTGCGAATATCGTGTGACCGTACCATTGAATGCTGAACCTTTGATAGAACACCCACGTTGACGACCAGCTGCAGGCAGTCAGCATAGGACTGCATCACCTTATCCAAGCAGCCAGCGATTGCTCTATCTCCCTCGATGATATTCAACTCACGTCAGTCCATCGTTCTATTGAATACTCCCATCAGATGAACAACCCGACATCACAGACTATCTCTACAGCCCATGCGCCTGAAAAACGCAACGAGTAGCCCTGATACGCCTCTTTCATACCCAGATGGCTACGCTGCCGGTGGGCCACTTCCCGTTACAAAACGGGAGGCTTTTGCTCTAACTGGTTAGCATTCGACTGCGCCGTTACCTGTGTTGTATGAATTAAATCGTTGTTTAGGCGCTCAATGTGCGAAGGCATCTGGGGCTCTCGGCTTGAAGGACATTCCATCTGATGAACGAGGTCAAGTTACCCAATTCCTGACATACATGGGGTTGTTTGGGGTATGAATAATCTATGATGTAGTCGTGTACCTGGTTTAATATGCAAAGTCTCGATCATGGCCTCTGCGACGGCTTTCCGTCCTCCGCTCTCAAATATTGAACGATGTGAAAACTCCCAACACCCCCGGAATCCTCCGTGGCTAAATAAGATACTAGAGTCCGTTGCAACGCACTCGTAAGATCCAAAAAGCAAGTGTATATATTCCTATTACGAGTTACAAAATGGTCATATATATACAAGGTATACAACAATTGATGGTTTACAAGATACTAACAGTTCCAGTTCCTAAAGATAGTAGACAATAAAACAAGAGTGATGTACCTGTTGTACAAAATGAATAGATTATAACTGTCTGCCCTTACATAAATAATTCGGCACCATCCAGGCCTTCTGAGAGGTCCAAAACAACAATTCGCTGATCATGGGAGGTACTGTTCAAACCAAGCGTTAGACCCACAATGAACAGCCGACCCCACGAAGAGGGGAGACCGGAGACCCACCTCACGATTCTCGATACGTCAAATTTGACATCGAATATGTGACTCGTATGACTCTGTTTGAACTCTCGCAACATTTTGCCTGTCGGAGGATCAGCTCTCCGTGATAAGGGATGTCACCCATAGAAAACGTACCAGTGCCCACATCCCACACTCTCACACTCTTATCATAGCTGGCGCTCACTAATCTCCCGCTGTGAGGATCAAAGGCCAGCGCTCTGACAAGAGCATCATGCCCAACCAAGGTAGTCAGGCATTCACCAGAAGTAGCCGACCAAACTTTGATCTTGCAATCGTTCGATCCAGATATTATAAGATCGTCCTACCGAACCGTCAGAGATTGGTAAACGAAGCGGAGAAATAGCTCAACCTTGAACTCGATACATGCTAATCCCCGGTCGTGCCCCTCCAAGGTCCTCAGTCGTTCTCCTCTTGCTATGTCCCACAGTATCATCTTTCCGTCGCCACTAGCACTGACCAGTTTGCCGCCCTCGAGACAGACAGCATTAACAGGGCCCTCATGGCCACGTAGAGTTCGATACAACTCCAGTGTGTCACGGTGCCACACACGAATGACGGTGTCCTTCGAACTGCGAGAACATTAATAATGATGTGACAAGAAGCGAAAACAACGTACCAGCTAACGATCCAGTTAGCGTCCACTCTCAAGTCCAACACACCGCCACCATGACCTCTCAACACAGTCCTAATGCGCGCTTGAACCTCAATGTCTTCATCGGCATCGTCAAAATGTCGTGAACGACTCGTTTTTACGATCCAAACATCCCAAACACACACGGTACAGTCACTGGAGCCTGAGTACAGCACCCCATTCCGACCCTCATTCTCCCAGAAGAACTTCAAACATAGAACACTCCCTCGGTGACCGTCGACATCGCCGGTGTTGCCACCGAACGTCCCTAAACATCTTCCCGTCTTTAATGACCAAATCTTGATGGTGCGGTCGCGAGACCCGGTAATGATGTGTTGCTGTCCCGAAGCTGTACGGCACAATTCGAGGCAATAGACGCTACAGATATTAAAGATAAGTGCGAAGGCTACAACAATTTAGAAGATCACAAACCTGTCGTTATGACCTGTCAATTTCATGATCTTGGGCTCCCATGGTAGGTGATTAGAAAGACTCGGGCGTGACACTGCACCCCAGCGGCGTTCAAGTTCTAGGCGCTCTTGATATAGATAACGATAATCCATGGCACCCGAAGGCGTGTGTGTTCTCTGTGTCCGAGGGTTGGCGTGCTGCAGGTTCTTCCCCTCAAGGAACTTGCTAGGGCATTCCAGATTGCCCCAGCGTGAGGTGAAGAATGCACGCCAAATGCTGTTGTCGTTGGCGAGGCGTCGCCACGTCTGTGAGACTGCCAAACATGTGATGATCGTGCGCAACCCATCCTCATGTGATGGATAGTGGTCTTGTAGCGACACCGATGATGGAAGACGAGAAGGGATTAATGCAAGCATTGACAGAACTTGCAAGGAAAGTTCAGGGGGGAGAAGCGAGAGAATGTCTGATATTCATAGCATATCAGAAAGGGGAGTCTTGGGATTTTTCGGAGACACACACACCAATTCCAGTGACTACTCTAGCTCTAGAAGCATTGATGGCTCCCCAGGGATGTTCGACGGCAATGAAGCAGGCTTCATCATCTACATCGATGATTTCTCCCTCGTCACCATCTAAAGGCGGTAAGTCCAAGAAATTGATAGAATCATTGTAGTAGTCTTGATCGCGATACATTCTTTTCCCTTTGAGACGACCAAAAGATATTGTTGAATAAGAAGCAAACTTAGCGTGGGGGCCTGAGCCACTCAGAGCGGGCCGGGAAGGAGATAAGATAGTCTTAGTCGGCGATGCTATGAGAACGTCCCACAAACGCGGAAGCAAGGACTTGAATAAGCCGTTCGACGACGGGGCATCTGATCCCGAGATGAATGGAGATGATGACGAAGAATGAAAGTGGCTAGTAAGTGCAGGCGTTGAGTGGATAGCACGACGCCCGAAGGATCCTATGCTCTTATACGGGGACCTACTACACTCCCAGTAGAAATGGTCACTGTCGCTGGATGCCTCGTCCTCTCCAATGAAGGAGAAACCGGAGGTGCTGGGGGAGGGTGACGAGGGCCTGGGGTGGTACACCGATGCTTGCCGTGGCGTAGATGGGGTGGTCATTGAGTTGGACGTCGACCAGTGGAAGATAATATAGCAGAAAAGACCTGCTCTGGATGAAATATCGGCGTCGAGAACGTCGACTCGACGTTGGAGACGGTGGTGGTAGTGGACACTACAACGGCCACAAGACAACAGCAGTGGCGGCCTGTCTCGTGATTTGCCAAATAATGACGTACAAGGCACAAACAACAACAACGCGTCTTTATCTCTCCTTGTCCTTTACTTCTTCTACTATGTTGGGGCCAGCTGAAGTCGCGTACGTGGCGTTGTATTCTCTCGTGTGCAGAATGGCGGACTCACTGGGTCGACTGTGTACCAGACATGGCCCTATGTTTATCGGCATCATGTTTAATGTTCTTTACGGAATTATGATCACTCAGGTTTACCTATACTTTGCTGCATAAAAGCGGTAAGTCACTCGTCGAAGAAGTTTACTCTTCTTTTCATTTTTCTTAGAGACAAGCTTGTCGTCAAGCTATTCGTGAGTGCAATTTTTTTTTTTTTCGTCGTCGATGCACATTGTATTACTCCAACCGAGGTCCTCCTTCTTTTTCTCTGCAATACCATAAACGCCGTTTTTGACTTTGTGTATCTCTATGATTGTTTTGTCCTGCATTTTTGTACGTGGTGCACGTCTCTACTATTTGCAGAGATGCCAACGATGTATTCCAGCAGAAGCCGCATACTTGACTAAGGCAACGTGGGGTACGATCCGGCCTCTCAATGCTCTCATCGATCTCATTTTTCTCAGTATTTTCTGTAGGTACAATACTCGCCACTGAGAATTTGCTCCCCATTTTGAACTGCTCTGTTCTCAGATCCTGCCATGACGGTACGTTTGTAATATGGCTGTTTTGACCTTTGCAACACTTAGAATTATGAAGGGCATCATTGCCGGTCTTGTTCAGTTCTTCTTTGCGTGGAGGATTTTGGTCTTGACTTCCAATGTTTGCCGATATGGTATTGTTATGCTTCTCGCTCTTCTCGGAACCGGTGACCAATTCCTCCCCCTGTCATCTGCTATTCTTACTTAAATATGATAGCCGGTGGAATAGCCACTGCTGCAGAATGCGGTATCATATCTCAGTTTGTACAGTTTCAGAGGTTTCAAGTTAGTCGCATCGCATTTCCACATCTCCCAAGAGTGACAGCTGATGCAACATAGGACGTTGTCACCATCTGGTTAGCGTCCGAATGCTTGTGTGATCTTGTTATCACATTTCTTCTGGTTCGCCATCTGTTTGTGTTCTCGAAGCCTTGGTATTTCATTGGTTGACGGCTATGACAGGGTAAGCATCCTCTGTTCGCGTGCGCGGCCAATATAAAAGCTGGTGATGAATAGCGAAGGCAAAAAACTGGATTTAAGCGTTCAGATGACCTGGTTGACAGGATCATTCGGAGTGAACATATACTTTCAATAGCTTTGATTTCATCTGTTTGCGCAGTAGTCGATTTGATCACGTATTTGTCATCGGTAACGTTCATTCTCCTCGTAATATATATACTTAACCTCGTGTTCTTCAGCCAACAGGAATGTGAGTAATCAATTACTTTGTGTGCCTTGCTTGCAAATCATATTTGAATAGTCACCTCATCTTCAACCTGCCTCTTTCCAAGCTTTACACGAACTCTCTCATGAGCAGTTTCAACTCGCGGGAGTCGCGCCAGGAACCAACAGCATCAGCACCAATCACACTCTCCTCCACCAACACCACTGCATACAAACATACTGTACATATGCTTATCTTCCTGCAGTCGCTGAATGCGTACTAACAAGACGGTATCAAAATTCCTTTACCCGGCCCTCACAAGAAGAAGACCGCAACGCAGCTGCTCTCAATTCGCGCCGGTTCTTAGATGTCACAGTTCATTCTAGTGGTGATATCAGTTCATGCCTTTCTATCGAGATGCTTCAACGAGACTCGGGCTGTACTATGATTAGAAACCCTGGCTCCTCTGGCTCTGTATCTGGAACAGCGCCCGATTTTGGTATACGCAATCCGGTCTGATCGTGACGCTTTGGAAGTTCTATGATCTTGCCTCGGCTCTCTGTTCAAACATTCAAGATCAGAACTATTATAATGTAGTTATAGGAACGTATGCGTATACCTACCTATATGTAGCACACTATTGTAATCCCGTTTCTTCGTATTACAACAGATCCGTCGGTTTTAACGTGGACATTGTCGTGAGACGTTCGGACATATTCATTGAGATTCGGTATCTGCAAGAACGCCACTGAAAGCGGGCATGTTACGGTCGGCTAGATGCCTGGTTGTGCTAAAGCATGCTTCGAGCTCAATTACATTATAGGGAACCATGATTAGCTTTTTCCCTAAACTCAGCATTAAATGGGTACATATTTAGTGTATCCAAACGGGGCATCCTAATATGCCTTGATTTGCTCCTCTAAATATTCCCAGAGTTTCAGACCAAGTGCGGGATCCTGAGTACCTTTGCTAGCTATACCAACTCGAGCCCATGGAATGAGATACTAATGCACGTCCATAATTAGATTCAATGGAGGAGGAAACGGTGGTAGCGCGCACCTTGCCATTCAATTCAGCTCCCTCGGAAGAGGTGCCAGCCCACAACATCGTCAATGCACCCATATCAGCTGGATATTGACCCTACGTAGAAATTTGACCTGTATCCCATGACGGAGATAGTAGAAATACTTACGTGCATAGCAGCAACGGCGGGTGGAACATTGCGGTGGAGATTTGTCTTGATGCACCCCGGGTGCAGGGTGGTCGTGATGATACCTTGAGAACCATACCGCCGTGCGAGTTCACTGGAGAGAACTATCATCCCCTGGGTTTGAATGGGCCCGTAAGCTGCCTGCTGAGTGCAAAATACGGAGATAGGGACTTACGTATTTGCTTTGAGCATATAATATATCTGTGTACATCTTCCTCCGCTTGGGGCCGTCCTTAAAGGTAGCGAAATCAAGGCTGCGCAGGACATGGGCGATGGACGATGTATTGACAACGCGGACCCTTTTCTCCGGCGTTGTCTGAGCGGTGGATACTAGGAGGGGAAGAAGAAGCTTAGTCAAGTAGAAGGGTCCTTGGGGGAGAATGTCAGCACTGTACTTGCCCGAGGAGTGGAGAAAGGGTATTACCGAGAACATGGGTAGCAAATTGGAGATCATAATTTTGCGTACTTACCTCCATTACAGGAGGTGCAAGCAAGCCACTGCGGATTCGCATGAGCGACTCATAACGATATCATGGGTAATTCAACGAACGCGTTGTTGTAAAGGACGTGAAGTTGGGTCTCCTGACTAAACGAGGCTTCAGGTGAGAAGTTTTACTGCGGAATATGCAATATTATCTACCTTGTGAACTGTTCAGCTGCAGCTTTGACAGAATTGAGATCGGCCAAGTCTACTTTCAAGAAGCGAGCTTCTTTTCCCGTTGTCGAGCGTAGGTCGTCGATAGCTACCTGGGCCTTTGCCTCATCACGCGCTCCAATGTACACTTTGGCGTTATGTTCTAGTAATGCCTGAATAGAGGAAGCTAATTTGGAACGTGTCGAGATATTCAGGAATCCATCCAGGGTACCTTTGCCGTTTCTTTGCCTATTCCTGCGCAAAAAATGAGGGAAATGTCAAGACCGAAAGAATGTCCATCAAACCTGAAGCTCCACCCGTGACCAGCATCACCTTGCCCGTCAGGTCAGGTATCTCAGCAGCGGAATATTTCGGCTTTGGAGGCTTGAATTCTGTGTATAATGAAGCAAGTCGTGAGAACATGATGATGGGTAGGGATAAGTTCCGCCGCATAATTAAATAAATCATATATAAATACCGTTCACTACAGAAGCGTGTTCATGTCGGAGGCCACATCATCGCGGCTGGGTGACGGCTGAAAAGGTCATCGTGGGCTATATTCTGGGTCGGCTTAGGTAATTTAGGGTGATTCGCGAGCTCACGGCTTCACAGCAGCGTCGAGCCGCTGTGGTTGAACATCTCGATGTCTCCCTATTAGTCGGCGCACTCTGTATGGTACGTAGTAGGTAAAACCCTCTTGTTTGAGACCTAATGGTATATGCAGGGACAAGCAGTTAGAATGAAGAGCACATATCCACATATCACTCTGAGATTTAGATTGTGCAAAATGCGAGCTTAACAACACCCGAAAGGATTGTCTGCTCCTAGTCTCTACCATTCGATTTCGCAGAATAGTAGAGGGCAAATACCTGGTTTATTTTCATAATACTACAAGCTGCTGCACTACCTATTTATGCTTTGATTCGTCCATGTGTTCTACGACCTAGTGCAGCCAATACACAGTGAAGCGACCCCGGCCTACTACTCATTCTAAAGTCGCTCTTTCCCCCAGGTACAGCGATGCCGAAAAGCAGGGTTATTCACCCTCCAAGAGGAGGTACTGAATTGAAGTGCGCCTCATAGCATATAACAACATATGGGCTCTCCGGAAGGCGTGAGTTTGATTAAACCTTTTGATTGTAGCAGCGTCCAATCCTCCTCTGGGAATGACTCTGGCCCGTTATTCAACCTCAGTCATATTGGCCATTAGAGTTTATGCTGTAGTCATAGCTTCAATCAGCGACAGGTTGTCCGACCAACGGACTCTCAGGGTCGCATCAAATCTCACCTGAGTCATTTTCGCAGATTGACATACCACTCCGGAGTTACCAGTGGAATCGCAGTAATTGAGGTATTTTCTCGGGACTTTGTATAGCCTTCTCTACATGGTTAGGCCTGTTAGCACCCAGATTGCTACTCTCCGACCATTATTGGGTTTCAAAGTGGGGCCTCCTCAGTCTGACAAATTACTCAGGTGCATGATGCTCCAGTACAAGGCATACGGAGTATCACTGTGGACGGAGTAGACATTGTTGATCAAACTTAACTTCGAAGCAGAAGATGAAACCAAAGACAACTTTTCCAGGTGCTGCAGGCTCAACTCTTGTCTCCAAAATCAGCGAAGTGGCGAGAAATCATATACGCAGATCGTTTTCCGTCCAAGTGCTGGCGTTGAAGCCCTTTGCTATTCTTCGATGATTATTGGGTGGCTCAGCCTGATAGAATGACTCAGGTACGTATTGTTTTGATAGATGCTGATTTCCGATAATGAACACAAGGGTTACACAGTGACAGACACCACTCGTTATCACTGTAGACAACGCGGATATTGTTGATCAAATTTAGCTGCGAAATGGAAGATGAGATGACCACACCAATGAAGATGTCTTTCAAGATGTCAATCTCCTTGCTCCGAGGTCGGTGTCGCGGCGATCTGAGAGCAAAATGGATGCAAGAAGATCGTTTATCCGCGGTGTTGAAGGTATTTTTCGTCTTCTTGGTCCTCCATTCACCGGCATCACTGTTGGCGGACTCCTCGCACAACATGTGGCAGTCGGTATCGGGGTCAGAAATAGCGGTCAGTAAGAAATGTATACCAGTTTTGATGGGAAATGTAGCATCCTTTCATGAATACACGATCAGCGGTTTTAGCCTTTAGTATATGAATCTGGAGCAGTTGCTGGTTGTGAAGGTCAACATTGATAGAGATCTTGTGGTCACCAAAGCGGGGTCACTGCTTGAAGGAAAACTTTGGTAGCGTCGAGTCATTGGAATGCCGAATAAATACGATCCGAACTATCGGCCGAATTGAACCTCTTCCCCACCACATCTGGGGAAACTTAATTGGCGGCATGCGCCTATAAACAACGAGCGGGGTTCTTCTGTCATTCACACAAATGTTTCGTGCCATTTCTTGTTGTGCGTTTAGCACGCGACACTACGCGACAGCGCGCGACGTCGTCAATATTGTTGAGGTCGGACCAAGGGACGGGCTGCAGAATGAGAAGGGCATCATACCTGTCGGTGTCAAGGTCGAGCTCATTAACCGTCTGGCCAGCGCCGGGATGCAGACGATAGAAGCTGGAAGTTTCGTCAGCCCAAAATGGGTTCCTCAGGTCCGCCTTACTCGTCTCTATACGACGTGAAAACTAGATATTCGTTATAGATGGCGGGTACTTCGGACGTGATCAGCCAAATGAATCGGATTGCTGGCGTTCACTACCCTGTATTGGTTCCCAACCAAAAGGGACTGGATAACCTAACACACTTACTCGAGGAGCATCCGACTTCACCGCCGTTGACAAACGAGATATCCATCTTCACAGCCGCAACAGACGCTTTTACCCGAGCCAACCTCAATGTTACTACAAAAGAATCATTGGAACGTCTTGCACCAGTGGCTCGGTCAGCGTTGGATAAAGGATTGCGGGTCCGTGGCTATGTCAGTGTGGTTATCGCATGCCCGTATTCCGGTCTAGTAGACTACACACGCGTCCGAGAAGTGGCGAAGGAACTGATAGAAATGGGCTGCTATGAAGTCAGTCTGGGGGATACAGTTGGTATGGGTACACCCGCACAGGTTGCAGAGATGCTAGAGGAAGTCAAGAAAAATGTTCCTGTAGAGCAGCTGGCCGTGAGTGGGCAATGATTTTCAATTATCCAGCTCATCTGACGTCTTATTTCAGGGACATGTAAGAAAGGGTGATACTTTCATCCTCGGTGCCACACTGACGCTTTTCTGGCAGTTTCATGATACGTACGGCACCGCAATCGCCAACGTCTTTACCGCGCTTTCTCATGGGATCCGAACCATCGATTCTTCCGTTGGCGGCCTCGGTGGTTGCCCGTACTCTCCCGGAGCGACAGGTAATGTCGCTACTGAGGACGTGCTATATACACTACAGACATCTCCATACTCGATCGCTGGCAATCCAGATTTGGACGAAATTGTCAACATCGGTTGGTGGATCAGCGAAAAGCTGGGAAGGGAGAGTGTCAGTCGAGCAGGAAGAGCAATTCATTCCAAGAGAGATAGAGAAGCTGAAAAGGAGAAGGCCAAATTGTAGTAGGTTTTTATGTATCAAATCGGATTGTATACTATCCTCGCAAACATGAACTTTGTAATATCGGGCAGTCAGCCCGCGTTACCAGTTGTGGCGGCCAGGCTGGCAGTTTTGGAGAACTTGATATTGGTACCTTTATCTTTGTGATAAGGTTGCGAACCATTTCAAACTTTGTGGGGTGTGAATGAGAGCATCGTACTTATTCAGATTAATGTCGAGACGATACAAACGATAGTCATGGATACTGTGTAGTGTGTCACATATATAGTGAAAGTGTACTTTCTAAAAATGTTGGAGAACGATTATTGAAGCGACGCGAGTGCTCCACTTTCAAGCCAAAAATACGTCCTCTTTCCTCTTAATCGGGGAGTCAAAGTCTAAAGTCCTCCTTGTGCGTTTCCTGGCAGCCGGGGAGAAAGTGCTGACAGGAGACCCAAACAATGAGGTACCGACGGGGATCGGAGAGCTGGTCAATCCATCATCGACAGTGTCCCTTCGCTTCCTTTTTGCCAAGGCATTCGGAATGGCTTGATCCTGTATGGCTCGATTCGTGATATCAACAAGGCCAGTCTGCTGTGTGGCAGAAGTCACGGATGTGGACGAGGAGGCTCTAGTGGATCGACGGCGGCACGTACGACAAGCTCCTACGATGTAATCAACAACCCTACGTGGCACAAAGGCATAAACAGCGCTGATAGATGTGAATGTTTCTTCGGCACAGCAGTGGTCGTTCTTGACATGATGACGCATGAAGATAGCGTAAAGTTGACTCCATGAAGCGACGAGTTTCTTCTGGTAACGCAGAACCATAATTCGTAACTCCTTCGCGGATTTGCGGTGGCTAGGAATGATACGAATCGCCGTATCATGGTCGATGTTGTTAGGCGAAGCGGGTCCCAAGTCGAAATCACGGAAGACCCCCGTATGAGACTTGCGATCCCAGAGAGGAACGCACGCCTTGGTCGTGTTGAGATAGAACAGGACGCGCCTTTCAATGAAGAAAGGAGTCGTAGGAGTACAGGGTATCTTATCTCCGAGGAGGCTAGCTTCACGTTCCAGCTTGCCTTGTATTTGCTTGAAGGTCTCGAGACTGAGAAAAGAGGGATCTTCGAGTAACGGCGGCGAGTTGGGCGATATCGTAAATGATTGTGATATATAAACGGAAGGATAGAGAGGTATTTTTGATTTGGACGGATGAGCACGTCGAGTGCGACGAGTAGTAGATTTGTTTGTGTTCGACACTGAATACATCGTGGAATCTGGAACCACCTGTAAGAAGGTAATTGATGCCATGAAGAAAAAGACACACAAAAGCGGGAGCAGAGGCCAGTCACCCTGAAGCTGAAGGGGCAGACGGTAGATAGACAAGGAGGTTGAGGAGCGTATTTGTAGAGCTAAGAATAGATCAAAGCCAAGGATCGCCAACCGTCTCGATCGTCATGTCAAACATGATCTTGCCAGCCAAGTCTTCTTACGAACGAACAGAAGAAAGCAAAATATTAGGCTGCCACTGAGCGTCTGATCATTCTGCACGTTGCGATATGCGTATTTGAGCGCGAAGCTTTCTGGAAGCGTATCCAATGTATCAGTATAATTCAACAAATAATACAATCCTCCTTGAAACTGAGATTATACATCGTCTTGTCGACCGTTTTCTCAATCTTCTTCCAATCAGATCTGTGCTGGATAAACTCGTAGATATCCTGACCAGTTTATTAGCAAAGGTTATGACGACAGCTAATGTGCTAAATACCTCGGGCTTGTATGCACCCCCATATCGGGTAACGTCCCTGACAATCTGCGCCAAATCCTTAGCATCCTCGACAACATACACATGCCCCAGCATCTTCAGATGCGAAAAATCCGCAACGATAGAAGGAACCTTAAGCGACGATATAAATGTATGATACGTATTCAAATCAGCGATGACTTGGAATCCTCCATTCAGCGATATGATTTGTCTCTTGATGTGTTTCTGTAGTATCCTGTACCAATGAATGTCAATGTCTATTCTGACTGAAGCCTCAGGACCTACGTAATGAGTCGGATCCCCACCTCCTGGTGAAACACTTCCAGGACCTCCTTGCTGGTGCTTCCCTTCAAAAGCTTACAGTGCATTTCTAGGCACTTGATAGCCTCCTTGCACCCTTTCGTCGCACCCAACTCCAGAGGCTTGTCTTCAGGAGGATAGTATTCGCGAGGCTGCGTTAAAGTGATGATGATGTGCTCCACCTTCACATCTATCGTCAGTAAAACATTCGTACCATGTCATTTTAATACTCATACCTGATTCATCAACACCTCTGTACCAGCATTAAGTCCACCAGCAACGGAATCGTCCAGGGCATTTTCGAACCGCTTTTTCTCCCGCACGACTGCATTGAGAAAGTCGTGACGATCGATATGAGGTGCCTTCGACACAGTAAGGATAGTTATTCTGAATGATAACTGGGGTAATTACAAGCTCCTTGTCAAAGTAGACTTGAACCATGGACTGAATAGTGTCTCCAATGTGGACAAGCTCAAAAAACTGCAGTAACGGAGCAACACTCATTGTTTCTTCGTGCTCAGCAGGTTTGTAGGCTCGCATTTGCTCGATAGCGCTAGATTAATGGCATGGTGCATTTGAGCGCTATTCAATGGGGGAAAAACTGCCGGCTCACGCAGAAAACCCTTTAGTTACATGTCGTTCACTAAGCGTCTGAAGCATCAGGATGAAAATCTCCTCGATAGTATCCCGAACCCTATGTCCGTAGTGCCCCGGATATCCGGCAAACGTCTCAACGCGTTTTAAGCCTTCGCGATCAGCGTGAATGAGCTCCAAAGCCACGTCAAGGGAAAGTAGAAGGTCAAGCTGATTGATCCCAGAGCTCCCTGTAAGCGGTGTGATAGCTCCGTTCGAGCCTGATGCAGGAGGTGTTGGAGCCGACGATGGAAGGTCCGGGGTGGATACTATACAGCGAGGTCAGATAGTCATGCAGGGCGGATAAGTACGAACGTACATGAAAGTCCCAGCTTCGTTGGCTCTTTCTCAGAGGACTCGTCATTTTCATTTTCATCATCGTCATCAGGATTATCGAACAACATTTCGCCATCCTTTGTCAAATCCTTGGAATACCCGTTGGACGTGACCACGTCACCACCGCCCCATCTCTGAGGGTTAAGCATTGCAATCCCTTGGGCGGCAGCGGTACCTCCAGTCATAATGGCACCACCCACAGCTCCAACAGTTCTTGGAACAATAGTAACGGGAAGCAACAAGACGCTGGTAAAAGAGGCTAGCACGTTTCTTTTCACCTGCGCAGGATTGTGGGAGCTCAGAAACCGAGCGGTGTTCATAGCTGACGATGTTTCGGCGTGCTAGGTAGCTTATAAGACCCGAATGTAAGAAGAATACTATGAAAACCGACCTGTCGTTCCCAACCTTTACAAATCACATCGAGTGCTTGCTTTACGGACTCTACCTCTTCATCGAGGTACTCGTCCATGTTAATCTCAAACATCCGGTACCTAGTTAAGAATATTAATAATACGATAAACACAGAGGGAGGAGACGTTCTGACACAACATCCTCTGCCCTTGTTTGTGTCAAGTTGCAGTTGGGGCTGGCTTTGGCAGCCTGTAAGACGGCATCTACCATGCGCCAAGACTCCTTGAAGCTGGCTGCTGCCGCTTTGAGGTACGTCTCGTTGGAGATTTCGCGGGCTCTTGTAAGAAGTGATGTCACATATTCCCCGACCTGTAATCAAGTTAAGAATTGTAGCTGACACGCAAGACTGCTCACGTACGACTTCGGTAGCGACGCGGTCAGCAAAAGACACAAGAACATCTGATGCCGGTGGAAATACGCGTACCGCACGCGATCCATGCTCGATAATGGATCCGAGAATCGCAGTCATAAATTCATCCATGGCATCGAAATCAAGCTCTCGATTCTTCCTAGATACAATTCAGAGTCGAAGTGCGAAAGCGTAACACAAGACGCACGTAAAGTTGTCCATAGGATTCCATCTGTCCAGGATGTAGAATATCTCTCTCTTCTCGGCCCACACCTTGCCCATCTCCCAGTCGCCGCGTCCGTCCCAAATCTGCCAGCTGGACTCTGATGCATCCTTCATCCCTGCCTCATCCGCTTTGCTGTCTGCCAGGTCGAATGCTGCCAGAAGGTTGGCGTCGAACCGGTCCATAGCCGACCGTAACGACGAGGACAAGGTGTCCCATTGCCGGACGGGTTGCACCTGGGGTGAGAGAAAGAGGGAGAGGAGACGTAATGTTTGCGCTTCATGCCGCAGCGTATGTGACACCAAATTGGATAGTTCGTTGAGTACTATGTGGGGCGGCGATGACAGTATTCGTGTAAGGGGCCTGAGTAGCTTATGGGCCCGGATATACCGCTCCCTGAACGAAGGCTCCATGTATGCAGGCATCGGCGTCTTTGGAGTGATCACGACGTTGTCGAATGCGCCAACAAAGTCGCCCATCTCTGCGTGAGGCGGGCTGAGGATATCGACAGTCGCAAAGTCCCCGAATTCATCGTCGACTGCAATGGTCGGTGGAGCTGCTGCACGACTCACCGCCACCTGTCCCCTCGATTTTTCCTCCAAGTCCTCGAGAACGGACGATAAGGAGTGTTGTTCTACTCCCAAGGCCTTCCAACGCTTCTCCCACACTGTCTCATTCCGAGCCAGGTTGGCCAGAGACCGCGAACATCTACTGTATGCGAAGAAATCCGGTATTGGAACGTAGGATAAAATGAGGAGATGCAAGTCCGTTGGCAGACGGCCCACTAGAGGTGAAACGACGGGCTTCGACGTTGTTTGATTTCGCGAGAGCAGGCGAGCACCCGTCGACGTCGCTGATGCGTAGAGTTTTACCGGCTCCAATGTAGCGAATTTCTCCATGTTGCTATCCTATCTATCGCAAGCATGGATTGAAAATAATGGACAGCGACGGTGACTCGACAAACTCGTCACTGTAGACCGAGGAAAGTGGAACGGCAAAAGCCGACCCTTCTTACCCGTCATCGATGCTGACAACTTGGTAGTCTATTAGGTGGGGCTAGTTACATAGGTAGATACTCAAGGTACTCAAGCAATTGCCAGTCTGCTGGCTTAGACTAATCAAATAGATCACTGTACCCCAACATACACAGGCTATGTCTTTACCACCACTACGGATATATTCCAAACATCATTCAAATACAACGACGCCAATTGACAGCGATTCGCTACAAGAAATGTTAGACTTTGAGTCAAAGCTTTTATCGTGATTTTAGGAAATTCGTTACCTTTTGCTGTCATCTATATCAGACGACCGAGACGACACTGATCCGGCCGCATTCTCACCACCAAAAGCCTTGTCCACCAAACGACTCGCTAAATTTTGGTCCTCGAAATGCCTCCACACCGAAAACACGATTTGATCATACACCAGTAACGCCGAGCCCTGAGGTTCTTCAGTTTCACTGACAACGGCGCGTTCGGTGGGCTTCTTTTTCTTAGACTGCAGCGTTGACCCAACCTCTTTTATCACTTCCTTGTTCGACAAGGACTTCCAGAGCCCCGATGATGCAATAACAAGGAAATCTCCAGGTTGAACAAGCGTTGTCGTGATGACCGGCTCGGCAGTGAAATATGGCGGAGTCTTCACGTCGCTGTATGCCTTCTTCTCTTTCACTTCGGACCAGGAAAGCCTCTCACGGACTGCCTTGGACCACTTGTACGGCCCTACTCCGAATAGCCGGAATGGAGCTATACCAAAGAGCGTATCGTCTTTTACTACCTCTTCTCCATGGTGCTCCCGTTTCACTCGTGCCAGCTCCTCAGCATTAGTTGCATCCTGGTCTGCTGAGAGAATTTCTAGACGATAAGACTCTCCCGCGCGATCTCTCCGACCCAAAATGGCGCGTGAATTTCCCGTCAGCGCGATACGCAGCGCACGCGTCTCCGTGTCATAGAAAGCAAGCGTAGCGGAAGACCCAGAATATGCTGCATCCAAAATATGGGGGAAATGCCGCGAGGAAGATCTATTGTTAGAAGCAAGCATGGCACTGAAGTTAACGATATCGTCGTCGAGCCGATTAAACGTCTCCTTGATTTCTTCATCAATCTCGTCCGGGGCAGGGTCAGGACCAACTTCGGAGCGGTCAGAAAGGCTGCTGAACTTGCTCTCTTTCGCTCGGCTAAAAAGGTCGGCTAGACCCCCGATAATCGCGTTTAAAAGGTTTCCTGCGAGGTACGCACTGGTGTCGACACCATTGTAGCTATCGTACAGAGCGAAGAAGGACCAGAAACGGTCCGGTAGACCAGTAGATATGGACTGTATATGATTGCTGCCCAGCTCATCTCTATAAAAGTGTTATATTCTAATGTGTCGCGACGAAGAAATATCGTATTTACCTGGCAACAACATGGTAGTCAAACCTCGCAATCCCTGGCACTGGCCTCAGTGACGACTCAGAGTACTGTTGGGAAAACCCAGTCAAATCTCAAGACAGATGAATCCCTGCACAAGGAACCAGACAGACAACACACCTACCATTTATTAGACGAACATTGAGTGCAGTATACACTGCTCCCGATGCCAGGAAGAGACGGCGCGAGTTGCACAGAGTACGCGCAAATTTGTAATAAGTACTCATGGGCCGAGTAGAGGAAAGAAACGAGTGACTACTGGGCGAGAAAACTCGGGTCTTGGTCACTTATTGAGGTCGGTAAGAGAATGACGTCGGCACGGCACATATTTAAAGCGGAGCTTGAACTTCTGGTCGGCGGGCAAAGTCAGTAGCCAAAATTAAGCTTCTATCCGCTCATTGACGGGCAATCATGTCTGTTCGTAGCGCGATCTCCCTCCTCGATATTACTACACCAAACACTGGTTGAAATGGTATCTATAATGACACACCGAGTACCTTGGGTATACTTTTATGTATGCATGTGTAGCAGCATTGATAGCTAATCTTCACTGACGTCCGTGAATGAACAGTAACAAGCCCACCTTCGGGACTTGAAGTGCACTTATATCTCAACTAATGGAGAAAATGAAAGCCAGTTATAATTGTGAGACTAGCCTTCCGTCAAATTTACAAACTTCAGGTCCTAAAATATTTCTTTCTCGATGTATCATTCAATCACATCCGAATGACAGGGACTTGACAGATTGGGCTGCTCATAGCCAATATGTGACACAGATCAATTCGATGAAAGACGAAGAGCTCTGGAATTATTTGGTCCCGCAGCCGCAGACAAAGAATTGACTTTTTCAGGTGAAGCCAAGATACTTCCAGTTGGCTCACATCCACGATGCGCTCCACCCCACGACCTCTCCATTACGGCGGCACAAGCTAATACAACGATGCCAAGTGGAACCAGAAGATTGGCAACGTCACGAAACCCTTGGTATAAGAGCAAGCCTTCCGCCAAGCTCAAGACGCATCACTCTCGCACACATGTCCTACTATCCACCCCAAGGCTTGTCGTACCATAAGCATCCTCGTACGGTTTTTTAATGTACATGCAGGTCCCCCGCCTGGACAACAAGGCGGCTATTACCCTCAGGTACGACTTCATTGAAATCAGAAGATTAATCGTTTGACAAGTTTACAGGGGCCCCCCCAGGGACAGTATGGTGCCCCCCCTCAAGGATATCAACCCCAGCCCCAGCCCCAGACTGTTGTCATGTATGTCTCTAATATCTTCGCAGCAAGGCTAATAGAAGTAACTCCTATTTGTAGTCAACAGCAAGAAGAGAAGAGTAGTAGCGGTTGTTGTGGTCCTTGCCTAGCCTGTTGTGCTGGGATCTGCTGTTTCTGTTGTGCAGACGGTCAGTATTATTTCTGATTCTCAGTCTGCTCTGAAGCTCACGCAATCTGTAGCCCTATGCGATTTATGAACATACATGCTTTAAATCTTCAATGTTATATATCTACTCCCGCAATACCTTTCTGCCCTTTATCTGCGTGCCTGAGTGATCAGCCTGAACTCTTCCTCGCATGGCAGGGTAGAGAGTATTGTAGCCTCTCTCAAGCTTGGCTCTTAGATTTCCACGGATCACATCAACATCTAAAGTGTCCATCAAGTTTGTCCTCATCCGACATTGCTCGCGATTATAATGCCCTCAGAAAAGGTCTGGAGTCCCTCTAATAAACTTGTACGTCGAGAACACGCAAATGATGCGTGGAACGCAGCCGATAGTATCCACGAAATTCTCGGTAGCCGTAGCGCAGTAGTGAGACAGTGAAAGAGAAGCCGTCATCTGGCCTACGTACGTCGTTCAATGAACGTATACAGCACGAGTTCTTTCAACATATTCTGGGTCGTCCAGAAGTTTCTGTGAACTCCCTGAATAGACAGACCGGGGGGGCAAATCAAATAAAACCGCAACTTCTCCAAGTGGTGTCCGAATACATAAGAGAACGAAGAATTCTTCAACATTCGAATGGCGAGAGAAGATGGTTGTGACAATCGAGAACTATCGATAACACCGTGGTGTGGTAACGCACCGGTGATTGTTTGTGCATAGATGGGGACATCCAATAGCTTGACTTCCTTGAGTGCCGGACGGTGAAAAACTTTTGTATTGGCCGTCTCGAAGAAGAATTTTGGTAAATATTAGAAACATAAATACACAGTATCTCGGGGAAGGTGAACGCACGACTGCGGCATTTGAAGAGCGCACACATTCAAGTGTGCAGATGTACGGAGAAACTACGAAACACCGCTATTCGGGGAAGGGAAACAAAGCGCATTCTCTTCCGCGCATGCCTCTTCGTCGTCCTCATTCCAATCACTCACGGTATCCCACTCGTTCTCAAACTCGATATCTAAGCTCAGCTCAAACTCCCCATCACCCTTCTCCGTGAATGGCATGAACGATGTTAACTGTTGGGTCGACGGGTTGTGTGATATTGGCTGCACCCACCGACGCTCTCGGAGTCGTTTGTGCCGTTCTCGGTCTTCTTCTATTCTTTTGAAAATTTCTTGCCTCGGGAGGTGGGCGCGGTGGGTGCTGCTGCTCTCTCCTGGATTGTTTTCGCGGGCGCTAAGGCTGGACAGGGCTTCATCGATTATTTCGGGGTCGATGACACGTTTGGATTTCCAGCTTTCAAGGATCTGAAGAAGAGGTAAGCGGCTGAAATAGAAGTCGGGAACATTGAGATGTTGAAGACCATAAGAATGCCACATCTCAGTGTAAAGATACTCAGGGTCCCGGTAAGAGGAAGGATTCAGTATGTAAGATTGCAAACTGACCTGACGGGTGCTAATGAGATTCGGAAGACCTTCCCTCCCTGAAGGTACAACATACTCGACGATTTTCCCCAAATCACGGGCGACATAGTCCACGTATTGGTTACTTTCGGGTCTGTTTGACCGTACGACCTTTGCATGGGATTTGACAAGCAGAGACATTTCGCAGAGAGAGTCAAGGAAGTATAAGGTGTTTATCCTTGAATTTATTGAGCCCTGTCAAGTAGTCAGAGGAGCGGAGCAATATTTTATTTTGTCAATGTGTATACTTTTTGGCATTCCTCTACGATACAATCCCAGAGGTCCTCTCCGCATGGTGCAACGTATTTCACGGCAAAGCCCACTGCTTTGTGGATTGACTGTTGAGTACTGAATTGAGCGACGTTGAGAGGAAACACAAAGGGGTAAAACGGGAGTACATACGCATTCAAGCGACGCAGCAGGGCTAGGAACTGGATCCTGACTTCAAAGGGATCCATGGTGAGAGTAAGAGTGAAAGTGGTTAAGTTAGGTTATTAGGGTTAGGGTTCGGTAAGCTTGTTGCCTTTTGCCTCCACGTCCTCCTCAAAAGTTTACCCTCATGTACTGAACGACTAAAGGTAAAGGTGTCTCCCACTGGACCTGTATTCCCGCTGAGAAAAGCTGATTTTTGACGGCAGGTACGCGTGCAGGGCTATCTATACGTGCAGAAGCACCGGAGCCGACTTAGAGAGCGATATCAGTGCATTTACTTAGGAGGGACGTCGTTGGCTATCTCAGGTGAGTATTCTGTATTATTTTTCCACTGGAATCCTACTGAACAATTGAGCAAGGCCTTCTCATTTGGTCTTGTCGTAACATGGAATCAGTACCCGCCCTTCACCGACGCAAATCAAGCAACCCAGACGACGATGAGAGCATCCTCGTAGCTGAGCAGTCGACGCCGCCAGCGACACCGCAGAGGATGGTACCGTCCATTATCTTCCCGCCACCGCCGCCTCGCAATCGAGTCCTGTCGACGCCAAATTTCGAGCCAAAACTTGCCTCTGCCGGCCCGTTTCGAACAACGTTCAACGTTCCACGTACTCCACCAGGGACGAACGGCGCAACACTCTCTCCTTCTCGTTCTACATTTTCTTCCAGCCATGCTCGAACACGTTCAATATCGACACCATACTCTCCGCCGCTCCCTTCGCCACTGTCCTTTTCCTTCCCTAGCAACTCACTAACCATACCGACATCGCACTCGGCACCTACAGCATTGACCTCCGCCAACGAAACATCACCAAAACAGAGCCGTCGGCATTCCCGAATTCACTCACGCAACCTCTCCGTTTTCTTCCCGCGGCCCGGGTCTCTTCCAGAAGCCACCATATCTGAAGACGGCTCGCAGGAGGTCGAAGCAACTGGCGACATTGAAGTGCCAGTATCTTCGATTCCCTCAGCTGATCCCAGGGTGAGCATGCGCGTTCCGCTTACACCTCTTGGCGCCGGATTCACGTTCGGTGGACGTCCGCCTTCTTCAGCGGGCATCCAGATGCCACCGCTCATGTCCAAGTCATCCTCGTCGACATCCTCTTCAAGACGTGGTCACCATCACAAGCATTCCCTCTCTCACAACTTTTTCTCTTTCCTGGAGCCTGGCTCCCAGGTCAGGCCTGAAGACCTGCATACCGTACCTACACCTTCACCTGTTTCGCAGTGGACGCCAGTCTCGCCTATACCGACCTCTGCCTCGTCTACCAGTCACACTCATGACGACAAAGACCTAGAGCCGAGTGTGCCTATGGGTGCCATATCATTAACCTTCGCGCAATTCGTCTTGGGCGCGTGGTTGTGGGTGTGCGGACAGCAAATAGGCTCACTAGGGTGCACGGGTCTGGGATATTGGGTTGTGTTTGATGCATTTGGGCTCGGGTTGGGGAGTGTTCTTCCTGGCTGGCTAGGAAATGGAAGTGGGAAAAAGGAGAGGATACGACGGCCGTATGGGTCAGTTTGGCATTCCTATTATCTATGTCATGCTGTGATGCTGATGGTTATGCAGGAATGCGCGGATAGAAACCGTGCTAATGTTCGCTCAGTCTGTGTATCTGATGTTTTCTTCAGTGTATGTCTGCAAAGAGACCGTCGAACACGTTTTGTTAAGTATGGGAGGCGGCGATGGTCATCACCACCATCATGGGGATGAGGAGACTGGATTTGGGTATGTCTGTTTCACGCTTTGAGACTGCTCTTTAACGCAGTCCAGGATTGAATTCCCCGTCATCTCAATACTGCTTTCTATCTGCTCGATAGTAGCATCTGCATTCTTTTTCAACAATCATGACAAGTTGGTCAACGGTACGGTTTTCGTACATTTTCACGCCATGAAACTTGTTTGACCAGACATTTTCAGTGACCGGAAATCGGATTCCATCGCTTGGCGCATATATTCGTTCGTTGTCTGCTACTCACTATGTGCGCGATCTCCCGCCTACATCTCCCTTTGCGATAATACTCTCCAATCCATACATATCGAGCTCTCTTTTATTCGCACTGTGTATCCTTTTCGTCTCCTTCCTCATTCCATCGTAAGTGGTATCTGATCCTATCATGTGCCTACCTAACGTTTAATTTAATCTAGATCCCAACACCAAGCTTGTGACCTCGTAATCGCGACCCTTATAAGCGTGGTAACCTTCAATGTCTCTTACAGCGCGTCCGTCATACTAGGAGCTGTACTCCTTCAGACGTCACCTCCCCGAGGCTCCGCTGGCGGACGGATGGAGGCTTTTTTACGCGCGATGCGTGAGGTCGAACGGCATCCCCAAGTGCTTCACCTTCCCGCCCCACACATGTGGCAGCTCACACCGACGTCCAAGGGTGGAACGCTCGTGGTGACAATGGAACTCCATGTACGGCCGGACTTGGGCGACGATGAGGTGTTGTCACTGACTAAATGGACTTGGGAGCGATGTACGAACGCGCTTGGCGGTGAGAGGGAGGTGACTGTGGGAGTTGTTAGAGGGTGATGAGGGGTATCTTGGGTATCGTTATAAGTTAATAAACAATATGCTGCTCAATGGATTTGAATGCTCATTCTGGGTCGGGATGAGTTTAGAGTGGTGGCTCAGTGAGGATCTGTTCCTTTCTTGTTTATTCGAACTTTGGCTTTGATTAATCAATAGAAAGCGTCACGGATTTTCGTTGCTATATTCTGGTTGAAATTCGGAAGTTTCATTCAACACCATAAAACGCGTCAAATTCGGAGTTCTTACTCAGTGAATAACACCGTGCTCCTACCTCCGAATTCCTGACAAAAAATTACTGATGTCGTATCCGACAATCTCCTGGGACCACACCGAAGTCCTTCCTATGGTTGAACGACGGAGAGTGAAGGAGTCCAAGTCTGAGGTTCTGGGCATGCTCTGACTTCAAGTGTATATCGCCAGACGATTCCGACGTTGGTACGTTTGCATTGTCCTTCACTGGTAGGAAGCTAGAGCAGTCCGTTGATTTTAGTTTAGTCAACAAAAGACATTGCCGAGGCGTTGTGGAGTGTCATCAAAGACTGAGCGCTCTTTCGTCGCTGCCTATTTTCCTCCGCAACAACGGCCTCTTCCTCGAATCGTGGAAGGAATCTACCGCCTTAAAATCAACTTACCACTTTCCTAGAGAATGGTCTAGTCCCCGTCATCTGTTGTAACCGCCGCCTCCCTTGTGATTTACCTCATAGGTCGAGAACAAGGACTTTTGGAACTTGGTGATTTACTCATAGCACCACTCATTCCCCCGACTTGAATCTTTAGTCGCTAAAGTCGATCTTCTTCACTGGCTAAGCTCCGGACATTTTCTTCTCCACGAGGCAAGGTTTCGAAAGCTGGAGATCTTTAACTGTGGGGCGGGTGGCGGAGGTATTATGGACCAGTATGGAATACTCTTGATATGGACACACTGTGCGACATACGCGAGGCCCGGACTGAGGATAGTTCCCTGTGGATTATCAACTGTTCCATCGGTTCGGAACAGCCTTGGAATACATGCTACATCTCTGGGGACTATGGACATGTGCAATTGCTCCGTTGAAGAGTCATTAATAGATACTGTCCAAAGGGAACCCCAAATTCGCAAGAAGATGAGGTTGTTCTAGGCAACTACCTATTCGTTGAAATGTGGGCGTAGTAACGAGGCTTCTTTGAGTGGGCAACGTTCAACATGTCGAGCCTTCTTTGTAGATGGCCGTCCTACGAACTGATGCGACCTCCTTATGAACAGAGCATGGTTACACCGTGGTCCTTGCTAAATAATGCATCTCCGTGTGTCGTAATGCCTCCATTGTGATTCGCTGGAGTATAATAGCGCAGTAAGCTTGCATGATCATCACCGCGTAAATGAAGATACTTGTCTGCAAACAAGCGACTTGCCACATGGTTGTATATGCGTGAGATCATTTGAAGTCAAGCAGTTCACTTTGAAGTTGAGTCTAACACAGTTCCAGGAATCCGCCGCCTACGCCGACGACACTAACGCGCTGCGCCTTGGCGGTGGACAATTCGGAAGACACTCTGTCGTCTACCCGTTTTCGGCCGTTCTCACCCAGGTCCAGACCCCGAAAAATATGTCTGGAGCGTTTCATATTCAATACAACCTCATGTCATTGGCTATTCCTACGGTCTAGGCGATATCTGGTGGAGGGGCGACGTCGTATTGGCTTTCCCGGCTGTCGTACAGAAGCTCGCTTGGTTATAAAGCACCGTGCACTCTATCCACCCCCTACAGGCCAATCATGACGGACACTCTGAAACTCGACTCGCTGAATATTTCAGTCCCACCAGCTCGGGAGGACGGCCTACAGACACCACATGTTGAGAAGGAGGAGGCCAAATGCCCGGCTACTGGCGCCATTGCTTCTGATACGGTCGCTTGTCCAGTTACCGGCGCCTCCCTCCATGAGGATCCTACAGCCCAGGAAATCGACACAGAACTCTTACGGACGTCGATAAACGCACGGATGGCCTATCTGAAGGATTTCCTTGGTTTCGGGAAGCCCCAGCAGGACATACTCAATAAGACTAGCCCGTTAATATACGGCAGCATCCCTGAAGTCGTGGATGGGCTCTATTCAAAGCTGTTCGAGTTTGACGTCACGAAACAGGTGCATGTCCTGAGCCTTCCCCGACGTGATCGTTACTCATTGCCACCGATAGATCTTCATGGAACGGAATGAGGTTTGAGTTCGCCTCCCCGTTTGAGTACCAACGAGTCACTGACCTCTATCAGGGCTTTGACGGGCCCTTACCAGCGAAGCTAGAAGACCTCACCCTAGACAGCCCACAGCTCGTGTACCGGAAGGTATGCTCACCTACTAACCACCCAATGCCGCTCACGCAAAGCCCTTGGCCAGATTTTCATGAAAGCCTGGGCCCGACGAATCATCACCGCTGACTACTCTTCACCGAAGACTTGGTCATACCTCGACAAAGTCGGTATTATGCACACCGGTGTCAAGAGTTTCAAGCACAGGGCACACGCACCCCCGCTGATTGTACCTTGTGCGTGGGTTCCCCTCGTCCCTTCTGTTTTCCGTTTAACCGCAAAATACATGCAGATAGAGATTGTGCATTGGCTCTCGGTTGGGTTTGCGACGTCCTGCAGACCGCTATCCTTCAATTACCCGACGATAAGTTGTCAATGCAGGAAAAGATCGATGCTATCAGCGCGATCACCAAGGTACACCGTTGTCTTTACTACTTAAACGCCTCAACTGAACCGCGTTATTAGGTGATATGGATTCAAAATGACCTCTTTGCTCGACACTATATCAATGAATGAACACTTCCCTTCACATTTATTGTAGCCCTACTTAATGATGCCGACACTAATTGTACACTAAATATATCCAATCTCAAGATCATCTCCACTCCACTAACCAAATAAAACTGATTTATGAAATGAAGAAGGCAGTAGCATAACAATAGTGTTTAGAATCTATCAATACAACGTGATGCACATGCTACGATCCGCATACGAGAAGGATGATGAGCATCTAATCCGTACCCATACCCTGAGTCGTCACCAAGAATTCATTATTGATTCGAATAGAATTTATACTCTCCCGCTGTTGAAGTCTGCCAGTATGGTGCATTGGACTGCTCCGTACTCTGCTGAGGCGGCCAAGATTGTGCCATGGGTTCTCCCTGATACTGCGGAGCATATGAAGATTGCCTCTCCAGACTAGGCTTCACATCACCCTCGCGTCGTTCGTACATCTCTTGCACTTGCGAAGGAGGAATACCAATATTCACTCCACCATCATTAGCAAAAGGCGATGGGTACGTTGGCGAATCAAACGGCACGGGCGCGTAATACTGTTGTGGTGCAACGATAGGAGACTGTATCGGTATTATAGGTGGACTGTGCGTTGGTACATACGTTGGCGTATGGACATGGTTTGACCCCGTCGTATAAGGAGAGCTTGCCGCCGAAAGGGGGCCACTGGATGTCGTAACTGTCCCTCCAAATGGACTTGATGCGAGATACGATTCTCCAGTCTCGAAGCGACTATCATTTTGATCGTAACTGGGGTGAGAATCGTAAGAACCTGCGCGGTCATATAAACCGGGAGCAAAGCTTGATCCTTGTGACTGAATCTGGAGAGGCTGGGATTGGGTAGGCTGCTGATGTCCGGGTAGAGTGTAGCGTCGAGGAATGTCTGATCTCGAGCCACCCACATTAGGATAAGGGTAGTTTACGGTCGAGCTCTGTTGCTCAGACCGACGAGGAGTAAATGGCGGCAACGGAGGGTCCTGAGATACAGAAGTCGACCTCGAACGGAATGCTTCAGACTCAACTACTGTCATGTGCGAGGGAGACGTAAGAGGAGCAGGCTGAATATGTTGCGAAGACGATAGAGGTGGGTGATATGATGCGCCAGCGGGCGTTGACGCTAATGGTGACGAAACGGGGGGATGGTGATTATCAGCGCCTGACGAAGACGTAGTAGAGCCCGACTCAGACACAGAATCAAGCTTCCGCCTTGTGAAAGGCGAACTACCTTCTTTCCCAGGTCTAATCCGAATACCGACGGACGGATAACTGTGCTGACTTCTCTTCGCGTGCTTCTTCTTCTCATCCTTTCCGGATTTCGAAAACTCCATTGCGGAAGGATTGGAGTTAGGTGACCTGAACGGTGGCAGAGGAAGCTCAGGCTCTCGCGGCGTAGGTTCAGGCGGTGGTTGAGGGGACAGCAGATCATTGAAAATCTCTGGGTGTGGTTCATTATCATCTTCCGCATACTCTGGGAAGACCTCCATATCTTGTCCCGCTTCTTCATAGCGTTCCTCTACAAAATCATGTTTCCTCTTCAATGACCCTAGCGATCCCGAGCCGCAGCCTCGAACATGGACGGCCTTGACCTTCAGCTCCTCCATGAGCCTGATCGCCTCACATTCATTGACGTCCTGACCGGATCCAAACCCACAACCCCCTCCAAACTGGGACATAAGCCGACCGTCCCTGAACACCTCCAAAGCGCAATCAATATCTTCCAAAGCAGCACTAGCAAGCATGGCCATAGGCTGCTTGATAGCAGTGTGTGCACAAACAACGGCAGCATCCAGCAGACAACGTGCAAAGGGATAGAAATCGAACATGGCTGAGGATAATGATGATGGTCGGATTCCATTGAAGGACGACTTCTTCCACACTGAATGTAGGAAGCTACATGCGCGCACGATGCTATGGGCGGCGTTCACTGTGCCAAACGACGCTTGATGTGGAGCGGGGACCGTCTCAGACACACTCGCGTGTTTCTTCAAGAACGGCATGTACACCTTCATGATCAGACGATGCGCAGTAATCGACACCTCGCAGCGCTGAGCGGCCAGTACTGGGTCGGGATCAGAGAGATCGAGATCAGTGATGTCCAAGTGGTAGCAGGGTGTCAAGTCATTCAACCATGAACGGATCTCTGACTCCATTGACGCGGCCTGGTCGATAGTATAACCGTATCCGTTCTTCGATGTGGACGATGAACCATGCCCGTAACTGAAACGGCTATTGCTTCCCATATCAGGCGCACATATCCGGCGCTGGATCGCCCGCACAAGCAAGGCGAGGCTAAAGTTGGCTTAAATATTAATAAACCCACCTTCTTTGATATCATCAGCGACACATACCGGCACTTAACATCGAAATATCTAAATCCATCCCTGCTGAAACCTGATCCTTGTGCCAGATCCTTGGGGATCGGGATCCGAGTCGAAACGTGCGAGAAGACCTTCTCATCAACATCTGCGACGGGAAGCTTGGTATTGAAGTCATCGCCGATAAGCGGAGAATGTCCCAACGCGTCTGATACGAAGCTGAAATTATTCAACATGAGCGCATACGACCACGCGAAAATAACGTGACGTACACATCATAGTAAAGAACATCCCACCAGATTCGCCTTCTCATTTCGACATCAAATAGATTCGCAATGCCACGGATCGCAGGAGAAGCTCCGTCGACTTCGTTACCTTTGTTCTTCAACTTCCTTGCTGATCCGGACAAATCAGTTGAAGAGATGGGAATCTCCTGCGGGTCTCTTGCTAAACCCATCCTTCTTGCGATGTTCACCATCTTCCCAACCTATGGAAGAATTAGAGTCAAGGTCAACTAAGAAATGATGATTGAATAGTATACCAAAGGAAAGACGATTCCCCCCACACCACCAAAGTTCTTGACCCTGTCATTCTGCTTTTCCCGTTCCCGCTCCCGCTTCCTCTTGTTGCCTCCTTCACCACTTCGTCCAGCTGCGATTCCGGCAGAGTCCACTAGTGATGGACCCAGACCACCCTTTACTAGAAAGATAACCTGAAACAGACAGGCCACCAAGTAATCCAAACCATAATCATCTGACTTGGCCTTGACCTTGGTACCTGAAGGAGCGGCCGCCGAAACCTGGGCCAGAGACCCCTCGTAGACAGATAGAGCCTGAACACTGACTCTATACCAATATTCAGGGTCGGAACAGGTTGAGACTGCACGGGCAGAATCCACTTGCATGGCATCCGGGTTATCGAGTTCGCGTGAGCTCTCCAGCGTCCCTAGTGCAAGGGCCGCACAGAGTGCCCCAAAGAAAGGTACACTCTCTCCGATAATCGGTTGTGCATCATTTGGATCGTCGGGTGCAGGGGCGTTAGAAGGCGGAGTGCCAGGAAGAGAGTTTTCAGCCCTCGCTCCAAAGTAAACCGTCTGCTTTCCGCCTCGGTTTCTGTTCTTGTCTCGGTCGCGATCTCTCAAGGGGTTGTCCAAAGGGAACGACCGAGACGCTGTCGCTATCATACGCGAGGCGCGTGCACGGAAATGTTTCCAGTTGATAGACGGGTAAGTATGGCAGGTGGATTGTTCGGCTAGTTGGAGGAGGGATTGTAATGTATGAGGGACAGTCGCCGATAGGATAGATGGCGGAAGAAGTTCGAGGAGTCCTGTTGTCACTCGAGGTTTTTGATTAGGTGGATGCGGTGAGACTTCGGGGCTTGCTTGAGAAGAACCGGTAAATGGGGGAAGAGAGGAGATTTCGTTCAAATTTCGTGAAGGCGTTGCATAATATAAGTTGAGGTGCGGTAGTGGGTGCACAATCCCAGATTGCGGTTGCTGAGGGAAGGGCAACGACGACTCTGATGAAGCAAAGAGATTACAGGGCATAGAGGACAATGAAGCGCGGTCGCCGAGGCTTTGGTCGGATGAGTCCTGCTGAGATGCGGCCTCGCCAGAAGCGCCCTCGGCTTTGATGCCATTGGATCCAGTACTCGTCGACGGCATCGTGCCTTTAAGAGAAAGGTGGGAATGAGCCAGGTCAAGGTGGTCAAGCCATACGATGGACAAGTCCTCGAAGGGAAGGGCCAACGATGTGTAGGGCGTAGACACAGGCTGCTGAGGAACTATAGGAAGAGATGATGATGCAGGCACTGGAAGGCTTGATGCCGCTGATGGTGGTGGCGGCGGCGCCCAATTTGACGTAGGAAAGGAGGAATTGAACTGGCCCGAGGTCAACTGGGCCAATAGCGATTCCACTTGAATAAGTCGGTTATTTAGGGAATGTAGGTCTCTAGATGGGTGTCAAAGCGGTAAGATGGAGCGGTAAATATGAGATACACTGAGACGTACACTTTCTCAGCGGCAGCAGGTGAATATATGCATCTGGCGACGGTGTCGCGCTTGGTACAACTCCCACAAGGATTTCTTCTGTCGCATTTCAGTTTGAGGCGCTTGCACTGAAAAAAAAGCTAGGTAAACAGAGAGTGCAGTGTACAGAATAAAGTATGTACCTCGGCACAGACAACGGTGATACGAGAGCGGACTTGACTGGACGACAAAGTCAGCAGGACATAGCAGCGACGAGTACGATACTCACGGAGCTGTCGTCGCTGTGCTCGACGATGAGAGGGTCTGGGGCTGTTCAGCGTCCATGGGAATGGTGGTCAGAGGGAAAGGGAGTTCGGATAGGCCCCAAGATAGGGTTCTTTTAATTGACCGCATTTGGCAGGTTGCACAGGGACATGACCACACGGTGGTTCGCCCGCCCTGGTTAGCCAATTCTTGCTTCTTAACTTTCCCGGAAGAAATAGACAATCAGGCGTTGGTTATTTTTTTCTAATGAACTTTCGCAGTGAAGGTGTGCTTCTCAGTCTGGAATACATGCTTTTTGAGCCCCTACGTTGGAAGGGGGCAGCTGAACCAGTTTGGATTTTTTCTTGCATTGGCTCATTGTGGACCAAATGTCTCCGATCAAAATGATATGCCTCTTGTCTGTCTTCCCTCGATATAACTTTACCCGCGATGCTATTGGACTTAGTGGACTGTATTTCCCCTTTTTTCCCTCTTTGTTTGGTGTCTTTTTACCAGTGGATCGCGTCTATTAATCTCTCGGTACCGACCGTACAAAGCGTTCCTTATTGTCCGATAAACATCTAACGTATTAAAAACGTATTTCATTTCTGATTCGCAACGGAACCAATAAGTTGTCACTCGTGAGTTTGCGGGGTTCCTCCGATAGGCTGTCAGCTTATCCACCTCTCCGTTCTGTCGACCTTTTCCTCGCTAGCTCATTTCAGTATTTACAACGACGGACCCACCTCTGCCCGGTATAGTTATTCTCCAAGCAATTGGCATGTCTATAGGCACTTCGGACCGGGGGAATTTCTCACGAAGCCCAGTTATCCGTATTTCTGCAGGGCATTCGGCGTCCGAGAGCAGAGGAAAAGGCACGCAAGCACCTTTAGCGGTTAACGTTCATATCTCAATCTTGACTCAATAGGTGTTTCTCGTCTGAAGTACGTATGATTAACAGTCGACATTCCTCCGATTCAGGTTCATTAAACTTCTTTCTCCACCACTGTTTGTTTCAAGCATTTTTTACGAGTTCTTTTTTTTCTTTTTACGATTCCAAGGACAAGCCCGAGGCGTAGTAACAGTCGCTCCCCCAACTTCTTTCAAAAGATCCACGGATCTTAGCATCGGCTACGGCGATGCGTGCGCGTCGCGCCATCAAATCAACTTGTCTTTCCGAGCCCATGAACCTTCTAGGCCCATAATAATACTACCATAGACTCGTTTAGATCCCAACTGATGAGTGCTGAGGTATAGTTTGGGTATAATACTGTTGTGGTACGCTGCCCCGTTTGTTTTCTCACGTGTACATGCCGTCAACTTCATACCTTCTTGTCAAATTTCTCAAACCCACCCTTACTTACAAATTCTTGTCAGGGTCACCACTGCACCGAAATATTCGCACTGCATCTATTAGCGTACATTGGAATGTTCCCAAAATGCTAGAATCACCCGGGGAATATTTGGCGCTAAGTCATTGTACCGAACAAGCTCTCGACCTCTGACTGAATATATTCTTTGTGTATTGCAACAGCGCGGCATCTTTCGGCCCGCGAGCAAGTGCATCCACATCAGGGTGGGTTGGTTCATACATCAAATTTCGAAGCTATCATGATTCATGGTAACGCATGCATGAAGGAAACACCCCTTCGAATCCATCATGCGACTTGGTTCAGATCAACCAGATGACCGATGGGTCATCCTGCGCTTACCTCCAACTTGAACCTTCATATCAAGTAGCGTTATTGTAGATATTTTTATAAACTCACATAGCCTCACCTTGTAATATCGTTGTCGCCGCTTGCAGTTATACGACCTCAGTTGGCATCGGTTGATAAACTTTAGGCCGTATCTACACGTGTTGCGCGGACATGTAGTTTTCACGCGGTCGCGTGACTGACGTCCTCGTTGCGTCGAGTCCGACTCTGGAGTCCGCGACAGTGTGACGTCCCGCGACGTGAACGGCGAGTAAGACATTCTCCCGTATAGCATGTCCCATACATACCGTCTCTATCGGGAGCTTCTCTTAATAGGGATTTGCCAAGTCCTTTTCAATTATTTACGTCCAGTGTAAGCTAAAGTTGTTCAGTGTTTGATTAATATTCATTTTACATCACAAGTTGGCTGCTAATATCAGGCCACGGAATAACGTCTTCGATGCCTTGACAATTACCGACGAACCAACCATTCTGATTCTATGATACCCACAACTTATTCGAGACGAGCTTCATCCTGATTATAACCACAATGTTATCGACGAGTTCGAACTAGCTCCAGCATCATTACCGTCCATCGCATTAGAAAGCATAAATATCCCTGACACCTCTCCGTCATTCTCGCTGCATGTCTACGGCTGCTTCTCTTCATCAGTATCTCTCCCCGAGGCTGAAACCCGAGTATGATACCAATCAGGTATCCACATCCCCAGAGGATATTTCCGAAAAGGTCGACGTACCTGTTGTCAGGGCGCGTTTTCTCTCTTTAATAGGAAGCTGCAGTCTTCTACTTGCTACAAAGAGTATGGTCCGTTGAAAAGGGCAGTTGACACACTAGTGCTGTTCTCAGGACTGGACCAAGGCGTAACCTTTCCACTCCCACAACGAACCGGATATGAACATGCCTGTGACCTCCATGAGCTTGCAAACCAAGCAACCTATATTCGTCGGATGAGTAACTTGGATTTTTGCGTAGCTGGATCGGACACCACTCACGAATAGGTACGGTACGTTGCTTCATCGTGTGTGTCGTGAGGTCCGCATCCTTTTTCCTAGACTGGTCATGACTGTATGGAAGCCCAGGACTCTCTCGCACCCTATCCAGCTGTAAGTATTCCGGCAGTATGGTCTCATACAACATCTAACGTAGATCAAGCATGGGAAATGTGCTTCAGTGGTTGCTAGATCACAGAAGAGTTGTGAAAAAGCCTCTCACCTTTTTCCTTTTCCGCTTGTAACTAAGTTGTCTTCGCAATCCTGTGCTTACTGGAGGAACGGACCAGCTCCTGGTGCTGGCAACGGAGTGGCAACAAGAACCAACAATGCGTCAGATACTTCACGTCAGGACTCAGAACTCAAGCGGTCTCTCATAGACAGACAGCGATACAGACCTGTTGATGGGAGGGAAGGACGGTCTATATGTAGAACATAAAATATTCTTCTTCCACCTACCACATCCTACGCCCACAGCCTAGTCATATCTACATCAGAGCACCCTTTGTGTATCCGTATACTTGCTTGCCTGATTTATATTGCAGGATATGCAACGGCGAGTAGCTTTAAATCGGTTTCGACAGCAAGTTGAATATTCTAAACCTATTTAACTGCAGAGTCTTCTGTCGATCCTCACCGTTCAGCTCTTTCCAACCTACAAGGCCGGACATCAAGTATATGACTCAGACCAGTCTAGCCACCGTCCCGAACGACGACCTAGCCGTTCTATTCTCATTCTGGCCGAGGAAGGTCCTCTGACTCGAAGCACGATATCAGTGCCGTCTCCAGCCCTCAGAAAATCAAACATTCTTCGCAGTCCTCTTTTCGTCCATATCGCTCATGACGATATCGCATGCTTCTAGTTTCCAAAGACTCGGACATGCCTAAGTTTACCGATCCTTTCAAAGCAAGTCGAAACCTGGTCGCTTCCCCTCTGCGCTCTGTGACTATGCCTCAATTCATTCCTTGCCGTCCTTCTCCGCAAAGTATGAAAATGAGTGACATCGGGCGTGGTGCTTATCCCTGACATCGTCTCCACATTCCTGAAGAAGAATCTAACGGTATCAGCATGCTTCCTCAATCGAAAGTTCACGTTTCATCGAGAGCCCAAACACTTCTTGGTACGAAGATTCCGTCGCATACGGTGTTTTGCAAACGATGCTAGAATATATAGGATCGGTACAACTGCTTTATAATTAGTTGTCATACCGCTACGTTTTATCGCCACAGCTAGAATACACCCTTGCTTTCACTCGATCTTGACACTCTAAAGGCGCACCTGGGGATATATTTGTAGAGATAATTTTGTCGCCCCTGCACAGATCGAGTAACAGTCGTCCCACCTAATCCTCCCCGTCACAGAAGATGACGCTCATACAATCGACCACTGCCAAGCTTCTACAATTTTCAGGGTCAGTGCAAGCTTGCTCCAGCATTGTGATTGCTTCGTGTCACAAGGACAGTGACAGACTGAATGGTCCACAGGCTGGAATGAACGAGATGTTACTCCATCATACGTTTCGCCTCTCGAGCCTCTGAAACATAGTCCTTCATAAGCCCAACAACTTTTGACAAGTTCTGACTGAACTTTGCCGAAGTAGGAACTACATCGAGCCTACGCCTCGTCCCAGGTATGGCCATCTGTGTCCTGACGTATTCTTCCAACTGCCGAAGCTTCTCCCGCGCCTGTTCCACAAGAACGGGATCTCCGTCACCCCCCAGAAGATCGGCCTTGTTAGCGATTACCATGCGTGCTTTAGCACTCATACCTGGCTGATACTGCTCCAGCTCGTCACGCAATATACCCAGCTCGGTCCAGGGTTCAGGGCCAGCCAGGTCAACGACGTAGACGAGCGCTAGTGCACGTTCCATTGATCTTAAAAACGTGTGCCCTAAGCCTACATTGTCTGAAGAACCCGAAATAAGCCCGGGATTGTCGGCGATGGTGAAACGGAAAGTTTCGAACAAGTCAAAATTATGACCAGTGCCGGAAGTGAGTTGGTTCCGTGTTAAGGCGTGGGCGTATTCGCCTCGCCAATGCTTTTCTTGCTCACGCTGATCCTCAGTTAGTGTCTCGTCATGGACTAAGCCAGTGGAGAGTCCACCCTCAAAGCTACCGTCTTCACCAATGCGAACGACGCCAACGATGGGATTAAGAGTGGTAAATTCATACCCGGCGACCTCGGTTCTTGCTCTGCCACCAGTGAAAGCACGTAGAAGTGTGCTTTTACCGGCATTGGGCATCCCGACGAGCCCCACGTCTGCAAGGATCTTGAGTTCCAGTGCTAGCGTTACCCTCTCGCCTTCGTGACCTCTGGAGGCGAACTTGGGAGACCTATTCACATCAGTAAGGAAGTGAGGATTCCCTAGACCGCCCTGTCCGCCGGAAGCAATGAGATATCCGAATGAGTCTGTACGTCTTTGGCCCAGCGGCAAGTTCGTGTTGTCCTCCATGATTTCCTCCGTATCTAGATCCAGAAGGATCGGAGAGTTCAGCTGCCTCTTGCGTCGCTCGAACCTTCGCTCCCTCTCCTCACTATAGAGTGCCGTCTCGGCCTCCTTGAAGGAGTCGCGCTCCTGATTTGCCTCTGAGAACCGAGGATAATGCACCCACCGCCTCTCTCTCATCTTTTCCCGTTTTGTTTCGTAGTCAAGACCCTCCAGACTCTCTTCTTCGGTCTCCCATTCATCCGGTGCTGTCCTAGGGTCATCAGGGGGTAGTTCTCGAACTACGGTGCCCAACGGGACGCGGATGATAGTGGGCTCCCCGTTCCTGCCATTTTGCCAAGTTCCTTGACCGTTCCCGCCCGGGTGACCATGGACGCGCTTGGACACTGAGGTCAAGGTGGTGAGGGACGACGTCGGGATAATATACACGTCGCCTCCACGGCCTCCACTGCCGCCTGAGGGTGGGCCAAAAGGTTTGAACTTTTCGCGATGAAATGCAGCGCAGCCATTACCGCCTTTGCCTGCGCGACATTAGCTACTTAATACGATCAGAAAGATGACTAACCTGCGCGTACTGTCACGATAAGATGGTCAAGGAAAGTCTGGCCCTATCACAAGGTAAATCTAATGCAAAAAGAGGATTCGGGAGGACATACCCCTTGCTTGCGCTTCCATTCCGTTTTGCGTCTCCGTAGGTACTCGGTGCGGTCTTCGTCATCAATAATGTTCCGTGTAGTGCTTATGCTAGCATATTTCGCAGTTTTTACGGGAAAGGTGCAACGTCGGGGCACACAGAGACGACTGAGCATAAGCAAGAGGGAGAAAATAAAATTTATTTATTTGTTACAGGCAAATAGAATAATAATTCTCAATAATAGTTGCTTGTCTCATACCAACACCTCCACCATCCAGTTCTCTACTTTTCTGGACGGACGGACGTGCTCGATTCCTTTCCTGAGAAACAAAATATCTATCTGAAGATATATATGTTCGAGGCAATAGAAGGACGTCGGATCTCTGCACAGCTCCGAAGATGAATATCAATGCGTTGCTAAAGGCCGGCGTTGCAGCCCCACTTCTCTCCTTTACGACCACCCATGGATTTCGCCCTGCTTGAAAATAGCCTATACAATACCGTACTGGCGCTACCAGACGGTACACCTGCCTATTACGTCGACACGCCCTTCAAATTGTTCGGATCAATGACAACGATCAAGAAATTTACCGGTGCTACTTCGAGCGACATGGCTATCATACAACTTCATGGATGGGATGCGAGTGTCGTACAAGTCTGGGGTCGTGATGTATGTCCTCATCGGATGAAGATATTCTCAGTGTGCGTGTAAGCCGTCTGGCTCGTTGTTTTCCAACTAAACTGGAGCTTTAGATCCGAATCATGGGTCGGTGCAGACGGTCAGTCATATAAATGGAAACAGGACATGGGGGATCTATATGTGTGTCTTTCTTGCTTTCGGTCCATTGTCGAGTTCCTCACTGAATCAGCTCGTCAAAAACGACGGATCCCATGCGCTCGTTGCGACCTTTGATAGAGGATCAATTGGGATATTTTCTAAAGCAAGACCACCGAAGTTGACCATCAACCCGGAGGGTCTTGCAATAGCCGACGAGATTGTGGCAACCTTCATTTACGTGGCACAGAAACGCGAGAGGCGAAGGCGGAGCAACGTGTAGTTGTCCTGTGCTTTTGGCTGTATGTGTTTCTTCTGTGCCCCATTCATTTGCATGTTTACCGGTTCTAGGTACCATATATGTATATCATTTTATCAAGTTCCTCTGCTAGTATCTTTCATGCACCCAAGTATCATCTTCTGGACCCGACCACCGAATAACATCTAGCACCGAGGTCTGGTGCTTTCAAATTTCCGCTGAACTACATTTGGCGTCTCAAGATCTCAACTTTCATGAAATCTCGAACAGGCTCAAATGGCCGCTCTTCTTCAGATGCGCTACTCCCTCCTGTGTCCACCCGATGGGTGTTAACGACTCTTAGGGCGTCACGGTGGGTACTCTGTCAAGAATTTATTGATGGAAAACATACTGCTTTGTGAAATGCTCCGACGTTTTCGAACCGTTGTGTACTCAATTTGCGGGTAAAAAATATTTGTGACATCCACTCGGCCTACGTCCTTTCGCTGGCATTACTTCGTCCGCTAGGACGATCGTGAAACTAGTACCGCTGCTACTCGGGCCTCGGACTCGAACGGTCAAATGAGGACAATGATATTTCCCATCTCGTTTTATCCTGCTTTGAAAGATACATCTCTTCCATGGAAGCGAACATTATCGGGTCTTTATTGCTCCATATTTCAAATGTCTTCCTCACTAAGTATTTTTACCCCTAAATATGCAGAAAATATTCAAAGTTTTTTCTCGGTATTTTTGTAGAAAAAAACGGTATTGTATTTGGCAAATTTTGCAGAAAACAGTGAAAATACTTTGCATATTTTCTATGTATTCATAGGTAAAAATACATTGTTTTTCATCCAGTGCCTTTGAAGGCGATGCTTGCTATATGCCACATCAAACGCACTATATCGTTTCTACCACATGGTTGTGTTTTGTCACCGCCACTTGTGTGACTTGCTGCACACCTGGCACTGCCGAGGCGGCGAGTACTGCTAGCAATCTGATAGTCACGTCTGACCGAGTTTGGTGGTGTCTCGATCACATGCGAACTTTGATTTATTTAAAATTTTTTTTGCGGTGATCTAACCGACGCCAAGGCTAAAACCATACACGTCTCACATTCCTTCCATCAAGCAAAATCTATTGTATGTTTACTTCGCTTCCGAAAGTTTCCCAACCCGAATACGCTAAATTTCCAACCTGTCGGCAATTGCTGAATATCATATCAGTTTTTTTATTTCTTCGCTGTTAGGAAGACTCTTCAAACAGTATAACATTTTTGTAATAAAACAGCCGCAGTTCAACCTATGTATTGTAGTACAAAGTTATATAGCACGTCCAGAAAATCAATGAAAACCGTGGGTATAGCTTTAACGCTGCATGTACTGAATAGCGGATGGTTTTCCTTTGATATCCAAATGCATACCCTCCAAGCTCTTGCTGCTTTGATTGTCGTTTCCTCGAGAAGCCAATTCCATACTAGAAGCTGACGAGTGAGACTCAGATCGCTTTTCAATAAGGTTCAATCTTTCGCAGAGCTGTAAACTTGTCACAGGATACTTGTTAGAAAAACGATGAGCAGATCCAGTGACGTTGAAAACTCACATCCAAGGGGGTATCATGCTACCAGGGGGAATGGTCCACTCTTCCGAATTTTCCAGGTTGGGGGGAACGATATAGTCATTTGTGAGTTTTCGAATGGCCCAAGGAACGCCGTTGAGAATCAGATAGGATATAATTCCAGTAATGACGCCGTAGGCAATGCTATAGCTGTGGTTAACACCGTTGAGAATGTCAATAGAGGTTGTACCGACTTGTAAGACAAGGGAATGATGATTATGGTCAAGAAAGCGGGAACGCTGTCACCGATGTAGTCCCAGTTGATTTCTCGAACGCTGTAGCAAGACATAAGCCAAACATTAATGTGTATAATTAAATAAGACGCACTTCCGAATCATGAGAGAACCGACAATGACTAGTGCACCTCCAGTGGCCCATGATGGTATTGACGCAAAAATCGGTGCAAAGAAAACAGAAACGAAGAAGGCCAATCCGGTGACTATTGCAGTGATTCCGGTCTTACCGCCCTCTACATACGTTTCAATGAATGTCGTCTAACATAACGAAAGGAAAACCATACCACTTATACCGGTCGCGCTCTCGATGAACGCGGTTACAGGACTAGTTCCCATCAATGCACCCATACTGATAGAGAATGCGTCAACGCAGTAAGCCCAGGTAGAATTCTCGAAGTCCATGGTGATTGGATCTCGTAAACCAGCGAACTTGGCCATTGCGTAAAGTGTACTATCGATTCAATGATTTATATCTAACAGTAAGGAATGGAATTGTCGGAGCCTTACCCAGTGGTATCTAAATGGAGGCAGTTCAGCATCAAGCACTATGATGGAGTGTAATCTACATACCTAGGATATCGACGTAAAGGAAGGTGATCAATGCATACCATACTCTACCGTTCCTGAGGGGATCATTCGCATCCAGTTGCTACTGAAAGAATCATTACGCACCCATAGTTGTACTAAATATGACGATAAGAAATTAGTAAATGTTTGAAATGGAGTTTGTAATCTACTTACGTCTATGGTGTTACCGACTCTGGTGAGAGGATGGAATGTCACGACCTTCTTGAAGTAGTCGAAAAGAACATCACCAGCATCGGTGTGCGGGAAAAATGTCACAGCGGTCGGCCTGGGCCATGATATAATGGAAGTCAAGAATACTCCAATCAAGATGGCGCCGCGAACGCGATACAGCATAAGAAGGACAGTTAGAAATCTGACGGTGCCTCGTCAGTACCTTCAACAGGAAAAGGACTGATGACACCGCACCCCCCAACGAAGATGCCAAGCCACATCGTCGGGCTCTGTAGTACACCATGATCACAGTAATTGGGCATGCCAGTGATCCAGTCCTCTGGTTTGCATCCCCCGAGTCCGACGAAATTCGTAGTGTCGCCTCCAATAACTCCAAGTCCATTAGCCGCTATACGTAGGCGCGTTAATAAGTAACAGAACAGTTGACTAATAGAAGCGCGAGCGACCCACATAGTCCGATTAGTCTATATACATAATCCCAAAGTGAGATATGGCTGGATCGAAGAAGAGATGAAATAACGTACGCAATGAAGAGACCAATCCCAGAGCCAATCCCTAAAACTAGAGATTGGGGCATAATTCTGACGAGCCATTGTCGAATTCCGAGTAAAGATAGTGCTAGGAATATCCACCTAACAAAAGATGTCAGTGGGGCCAGAGGCGGTGTGACAGAACACATACCCTTCGAGAAATACAGCTGCCAGAGCTTCACGGTAGGTGATGACTCCAGAACCATGGAATCCAACGATCGAATATGTAAACTAGATGCGGGAAATAAGCCGAGATTGAATCGAAAAATTTGCAGTTGGAACTAACGTAGGCGTTTAGTCCCAAACCTGGGGCCATTCCGATCGGTAAGTTTGCAAGAACGCCCTCGAGGATAGAGGCGAGAGCAGAAATTGCCGCGGTTGAGGTTATCAGGTCATTTCGTACGTCGTTAACGCAAGAGAGATAGGTGTCGTCAGAGGTGCACGTAGGATCAGTCTCGGATGTACAGACACAAGTACCTCCGGAATCTGACAGAATAGCCGCATTTACCGATATCTAGGCAACGAGGAGTCTATCCAGTTTTCACTCAATTACGAGAAGTTACGTGACGCACGATGTAAGCCATGGCAGCCTGAATGCACGTTTCAATTGTCAATTCATGCACAAGTACATGCTTGCTCACCCATGTTGTAAGACCAGCTCGGATTTCAGTCTGTTAAAAAAGACGTGAATTAGTAACGGCGAAGATAAATACGAATTCCTGATTTACTGTAAAGCGAGATCCAATTCGTTCATTGGGATGACCTGAGCCCTCTAGACGAAAGTATTTTCCTACAAACGAATCAGCTACCTATGATTGATAGATCAGTTAGTGGTTAGTTATTAGTGGTGAAACATATTCATAGCAACATACATGGGCATTTAGACGGTCAAAGACGTTGACCATGTTGACTAGGGCCTGGGGACTGGAAGAAAGAAAGAAATTTGCCACGATGATACTACATCAGCGAGTTTTTCATTGGTTTACGAAGCTTCTCTCTCTCACAAGCGGAAAGTCGGCATCAGTTGACCGCAATAGAAAAACTTTTCTTGGCCAGCCGGCTGCAATCAATCTAAACCTAAAATATTAATTTGGAGCCCAAAATAACTGACTTGATTAAGGTCAAATTCGTACCCCGCTGACGACGATGGTTCTACTTGCTGTTCACAGAAAGTTATAGATGTCGAGACCGTTCTTCTCTAAAGAAGACAGCCGTACTAGCCGTAACAACCGGAATCGGGACACTTTAGGTTCGTTGAACCATCATTGGTCGATCCCATAAGTATGGGCCTTCCGTGTGTGTTCCATAAACACATGCTTCGCTAACAATCTATACAGAATACGCACCTGAAGCAGAACTAGGGCTCTCTGCATTGAGTTCATCCTTTCAGCTTGGAAAAGTGAAAAGGCTGCTTGTAGTAGTCTGCGGCTTTGAAGATATTGTATCAACTCGTTACATGTTGTCATCATTATCAGGCAACGAACAAGGCCGAGCTCAACCCTAGAATATAAAGGACTTGACCGAATCAGAATATGATCATCGCTTCCGTAACAGATTCCGGGAACAGTTCGACTCCTCGGATATCAGGATCTAGTGCATAGAAAAGATTCAGTCACTTCAGGAACGAAAAAGACAGCACTGCTGATTGGTTCGGTCGGCTTTTAGTGGAGCAAGACTCACACTTGAGTTGACCACGATGGACTGACTTTCACACATACATGAGGAGTTCCCTAAAACAAACTCTTTGCGTTGATTCATTATAGAATTGGCCGAAGAGCGCCCCGGAGATGTCCTACAGCGTATGCGATAAGATGCGAAGGGTGCTACACCGCCTACTGGCATGACATGATAAATGTTGAGGAAGGTCGGGCACACATGTAGAATTATTGCTGTACCTCCGTGACTTCAAAGTATCGACATTTAACCATATTATTTACGACCTTGGCCCTGTTCCGAGATAGTACGCAGATCATTCAAGAGGAACCGCAGGAGGCCTGAAACAGATACTTCCACGTCAGTGGATAATAGCTTGAAGCAGTACCGTGTGAACAGTGACCTTTTTCGACCACAGCTGTGGACACACTACAGTAACAAACTGATGTTTGTAGCCTTCGAGCTCCAGCTCCTATAAAATCGCTCTGCAAAGGCGATACTTATGTCGAGCTGGAGGTACTTTTGTACAACAGTCGTGGTGGCTATACTTGCCTTGGCCTGTGAAAGCCAAGTGCTACGCAGAAAACGGATCAAACAGAAACAGAATAGAGCTGACCTTCCTTTAGTTCACAAATCGCGTGTCTCTCAGTCCTCTTGTAGTATTCTGAAGCAATTCGTACGCGAACTGGCGTCGAGAACGGTTCAGCCAGGAAGTTCGGCTGCTGGTACATAAAGGAGATAAAAAGGAAGAGGGATGACGTCACGCGTCAATTCATCATTCGCAGTTATGAAATTTTTCCTTTTCCAATTTCAAAGCGGGATGAAGGTACCCGTCAGAACTCACAATAACTTGGAGAGGTACAGTTCATGCATCGCGGATAGACCGTCTTACCCGTAGAAGGGGTCACCGGTCATATATCATCGAACATCTGCCGATGTAATTATAGCTTTCGCACTGTTTATCCCCTCTTATAGCTTAGTCATTTGTTAAGAAAGCTAAGCTGAAACTAGCCTGTCCACAGGTGTGGTTGTTGACAATCGGGAAGATGGAATATGTTTCTTAGCGACCGTTTTCAATACACTTTCAGTCTGAAATATTGAATTTTATAACTATTTATTTGTTTGATATATTCAACCAAAATATCGAGATAATAGTTATTTATTCATTTTGCAATATTTGGGGATTTTTCAATATTTTACGCTAAAATATTAAATTCCATGCAGTGATATGATAGACACGTCCCTGTCTGACATAAAGCAGCATCCATGGAATTCTATGCTGTGAAGGACGTACTCCTGGTTATGATAACGTCCAGACTTTGCTATCCATTTTTAAGCATGTCAACAAAACTGATATATTTACAGATATTATGTAGTGTACATTTGTGAACGATAGACTCGCGAGCTAATACGAGGAATAATTCTGGCTAGAATAGAATTATGGCAGTAACTTACTCAAAAAATAAATATGCAAAACGATAGCATGCTCAACTGGAAACCCAAACCCCAATACACTTCCTACAGTTCCCTTAGGGCGCTAATAACCTCTCCAATATTCTCCCGATTCCACTGCCCCGTGCACTCTTGTTTTTCCTTCATCATCGAAACGAAACTCTAAGAACGCGCTCAAAAGTCGGCGGTGAGACAGGAGCACTTGAACCCAAGAATGGTGAATCTGGTCGGAGATTCAAAAGCGCGCGATCCACCTCTTCAGGCTCAATGTGTAAGGGCACCTCCTCGATAGGGCCCTGCAGCGAAGACGCTGGGGAGGGCGAGTTGCAAAATATTATGGAGGAGGTAGGCGTCGTTTCTGCTTCGCACCGGTTATCTTTGCATGGGCCCTCGAAGATTCCCAGAGTGCTTGCAGGTTCAAGGTCGGGCATCATAACGCGTGAACTATGCCGATGGGATGGTCTCTTATACATCGTCGAAGAAGAGATGTCAGACACCGGTAAAAGGGGAGGGAGCGACGGCATTACAATCCGCCCAGACATTGCTCGACTGTGGCTCTTCGGCACAAATACAAATCTTGCTTTTGGGTACCGGATATCCGTTCCAAAAAGTTTGGTCAGTTTCTGTTGTTGCATCTCCAGGCGGGATGACGACGGGATCGATGACATTGCGACCGTATCTAGTTTTTCAACATCGGCAAGGTCCCCTATCACCTCTGGAATCGACCGTCGTTCTTCATCAATGACTTCTTCAAACGCATCATCATGAGGAGGTCGAGGTGGGGAAGTAGGTTTCGGCAACGACACAACAGGCACTGCGAAGTGTATCGAGCTGACATCTGATTCCGAGTCCCCGATAAATGCAGTACTATCAGCCTCCTCTTCCTTGGTCTCCCCTTTCCACCTTGCAGGAATTTTGAAGTCGAATCCAAAACTATGCTCTTTGGGGGGGTTGGAAAGAACGGAACGAAGCTTAGATCCTGCACCTCCTCGACCAGAATAACGAAATTTGGTTTGCGGCGGCACAGAAGCCGCAGTATTGACCGGCAGAGGAAGGAGACGTGATGGTTCTGCGATCGGAGAGAGCTGATCTCCACGAGCCTGAGCTAGCCAAGGCTCGCTGTTCTGGGGTTTCGGCCGAGCAGGTATGACCAGATGAGAGGATCCCGACCCTCCGCGTCCTATTATGCGGAAGCCGTGTTTGGGCGCGCCTTTTGAAAGCTCCGCACTGCTAGGAAAACTAGGCTCGCGCTCCTGTGCCTGGTAACTTGGAACTATATGCGGTATTGACAGTGACAGTTTGCCCTTCTGTTTCCGGGGCGAGGATTCAGCCTTGCTTTTACCCGTCAGGATACCGGTATTCCCGTCATGAGAACTAGTAGGGATGATGCTCCGACGCTCAGAGGAAGATGATCGCGTGTGTGGCCTATGATCATCTAAAGAATACTATCAAATAAAATACTTGAAACAACAATGAAGAGCGCACTCCTGACTAGTCCTCTGAAATCGCCTAGATTCGCGGGGATGGATGTAGAAGCGGCGTGGGGCCTTCCTGAGCAGCCATCAGTCAAATCACTTGAAACAGGGAACCTGATATGATCATATACCATTTGGAAGCACTTGAAGTGGCCTTCGGTATTCGTCTGGTATTCCAGGTATTGAAGTGGACAAGCCTGCTTGGGAATGAGAATGCTTGGAGCTGGAGCGGACAGATTTTTCAGAGGTGTTGGTTTGGGAGTTCGTTGTGTTTGTTTTCCTGAACGGGAACCGCGTCATAGGCTCCAAGAAGATGAGACAAAGCGGCTTAGGCGTTGAAATGGTTGCGCGAAACGACGTAGAATGGCGTCGGATGTCCTAATAAATAAACTGACAGTAAGTAAGAGTCAGATGAGAAGAAATCAAATAGGCAGACCTCTGGCGGTAGTGGCAAGACTTGTGAGGGGGGCGGAGAAGGGATCATGGGCATGGGTGTCAAAGATCAGTCCGAAATAAACAGTGGAGTTAAAAGAGGCTCTTCATGCACCCAGTGACCGGAGTTGATGGCTCGTTCAGTTGATGGTGAGAATCATTTAGGCATCGAATAGGTAACTAATTCCAAACTGCTGCGAATATATAGTGTTTGAGTTCATCCAGGTTCATCATCGTAACCGGATCAGGAACCATTTCTTTGATGGCTTAATTACCAATCATGATTTGCGACGGCCTAGTCGGTATCTAACTCTGAGACCTTCACAGACTGTGCTCGTCGTACCGGTGAGCAGAATTTACTCTCAGCGCCATAGGTAACTGAAATTTCTCTTGAGTTTCAGCTTGTATTGAATGTCAGGAAAGTAAAGGCACTAACATTCCTAGGGGTTCACTGAACCCGCTGTTTCAGTACAAACGCCGAAAAAGCAGAGTAGGATGAATACTCCTTAATATGGTGCACTAACCCCATCAACAGGATCAAGCATTCCGTCGTCATACATACCAGTAGCGTATATCATGACCATTGGTTTCCACATGCGAGGTTATCAACTCCTATCGCACTCTGAGTGTTGACGTAAAAGACCATTGCAGGAAGCAGAAGTTATTGCAGAAAATCCAAGTAACGGCCAAGACCTGCAGATGGTGGTCGTATCCTAATTCCAGGAACGCCGGAAATTGTATCATGATACAATGCATGAGCGCATGTGTGAGATATTTTTTGCAATGCGCCTAGAAGATTAAGCGACGTGAATCGCATATCTCCGAAGCGCAACCGCCAGCTCGCACTCCGAAAGATCTTTGCGCTGAACCATGAGGAGAGCTATGAATACATCGCGCACATCAATCAAGAAGGACGATTAACCACCTCTGACTCAGTGAAAAAGATGCTTACGCTCGGGGCATTGGTCTGCAGCAACACACCCCTTGAAATTAAGTCTTGCCTTGCCTTGCAAATACTAGATGAATTCAAGGGTAAAGAACCGGGGATGACCCTTCTCGGTCGAACACTAGTCTGCCCGAAAGTAATTAGTAAAACCTCAGTTGATAGGATCATCGGAAAAAAGAATGTAGGAATCTGTGCGATCTATAAGGATAGAAAAGTTAACGTCAATAATCCATCGTCTAAAGTGTCTATACATTTGCGGCCTCTTGAAACATGCACCTGCATCGCCCGGAAGCTTCTAAGGGGTCTAATAATCGGAATAGCGTAACCCTGGTTGCGGTCCACGCCTCAAAACAGCATCAATGCACGGCAGCTAACGACTCACGACAAGGACCATACTCATAACTACAAATTCTCGGCATCCGAAAGAGGGGGAATGGGCGTCGGCATACCCAGTGCCTCATGGAGCGGTCTCTTGTTCAGCATGCCAGAGTACTTCGGTTGTACGAAAAGAGCACTGCACAAGCATTAATCACGGTAGCATCGAATGATATCGACTGACGTACGATGCCTCGACGAGGAGTTTACCCTCTAGATCCTCTATCCGTCCAGTGACAGTAATCTTTCGCCCTTGGAGCTCTTTGAGAGATGTCTTGATGACAACAAACTGTATTATGACGTGAGATGATCAACGGCTTTCTCGACGGAACTGGCGGACCTGATCGGCAATTGTAGGAGCCTTGTATGTAAGTGAGAGCGTCGCGGTGACACCAACTTTCTCGGGAAGATTGACGATAGCCTGGTGTTTAAGTGTCAACTCACCAAACGAGTTCCTGAGGCTGAAAATGACATACCAGTCTGCCCAAACTCTCATCTAGAAGGGTAGCTAGCAATCCACCATGAATGATCCCGTCGTGTCCACACAAACTTCGGCCAAGGTGAGCAAATATCCACGCCTCACTCTCGTCCCTCTTTGCCCTGACTACTGGTGGAAGTGCCAACTTTCCCGGACCCCTTAGAGCACCTGCCGTTAGGTTGTTAACGCGCCTGTCCTCGGGAAAGTTCGTATATGGCCGTGTTTCGTACCACTCATCTGCATCTTCCGCCTTTCGGACCATCTGCAGTAATGGAAGATTTTGCAGCTTCTGTTCCAGCGATTCTGTATAAGCGATTACATCGGGCGAGGTTAAATCAGACGGAGGAGCGGGTGCATGACGTGGGTAAAGAAAAACAAGCTCCTGCGGTGGGTAAATTGCTCCTGCCAAGTACAATCCCACTCCTGCGATAATGCCAGTAAATAGAAAGTGTGGACGACGCGAGGGCCCTGCCTGCGTCCCCGTTGTCAGCCGTCTTGTGAAGATAGGCGAGATGAAGGGCCGTGACCTAAAACTTATCGGAAATCTAGCCTGTAGTCCTTTCAGAAGCATGACGAGGAGGCAGGAAGACCGTGGTGGTGGTGGTGGTGGTTGCGGTGGAAGGTGAGAGTCGCCGGTGACCGGCCCCAGCATGAACCGGTCTTTCCAAACAGGCACTTGCCAAACAACGCGGCTTCCGAAGTTGGAACCCCAACTCATAGTCGCCTGTCCTCTGCTGCGGTGACTTTTCCATTGAAAACGTGATTCATTGATAACGATAATCGACTCTCATATGATACTGGCAACTGTATGGATGTCTGGGAGCCTGCCGGTTTGTCGCATTAACTGCCGGAGCTCGAGCTGTTCAATTCCGGATTGTGGCACTAGGACCAGTAGCGTGACTTACAATTACCCTGGCGATATCACTCTGAGTTACCACTAAATCGCCCGGTCGGAGCACAGAAGATGTTCCTTTATGGATTCCATGTGCTCCAAAAACATCGATAGCCCGGTGCATATCGTTCGTATCTTGTTAGGCCTCCACGATTTCAGTAGCTGGGTCTGTACTATACGGTTCAAAAAGTGCGCTTTCACCTCTACTTGTATGCCTTCCACACATACGAGTAGCTTAAACTATAAATCTGAGAAAACACTGTGTCCGTCATTGCGAAGATTTCTAACTATTGCCCCGTCATACTAGAAAATGCGTTAATAAGCTTTCGTCTTAACGCCACGGCATGCGGCAAAAGATCACTTTTTGTGCTAATAATATCTCCTTCCCAATGTGATTATCTATCTATATGTGTGCTCTTCTTCTTCTCTGACACTGCTGGATACTCGGATGTTTGACAAAACACACCAGGTGATCTCGCAATGGGTTACATTTAAACGAAGCCACTGTATCATTTATCCCTCAACAAGTTAGCCATGTTTCTCATCGGTCAACTTGCCTTATTCGCACTCCTCTGCTTTAATCGAGTCACAAGAGGACTGTCGAATGCGACTGTCGTTCTTGACTGTTCGTATCTTATGACTTTCGTCCCCGTCACCTTGTAATTATATCCCGTTTAGATGGTACCTTTAAGGGGGCAACCAACAAAACCTCCGGCATCGTATCCTACCTTGGAGTTCGGTTCGCTGACCCGCCTATCGGAGATTTACGGTGGCGTGCACCCGTCTCTCCGCCGTCAACACACCTCGGAGAAGTCGATGCTACCAGCGTAAGCAACCTTCTCAACGTCAATCAATGTCAACTAACATATAACATAGTACGGTCCGACCTGTATCTCGACGTCACAGTCGTCGACAGTAAATTTCAAGAAGACATCGGAAGACTGTCTCTTCGGAAACGTATGGTCCACTGCGATTGCTCTACAGCTATATTGACAATGACAATATGTATACGTAGGTTTACGTGCCGATTGGTACTAACACATCTAATCCTTTGCCTGTACTGGTGTTTTGGCATGGCGGTGGCTACCAAGGCGGCAACTCACACTCGTACACCCCTGAATGGCTCATGCAGTCATCCGTGGACCCGTTTGTTTTCGTGACATTCGAGTACCGACTAGGCCAATTTGGTTTTCTTGGTAAATGTCACGATAAAGCTTTACTATTTACTTGTTAGCTCACGCCGGTAAATCAGGTGGCTCTCTGCTCGCAGCAGATGGCGTGATCAATGCCGGACTACTTGACCAGGTGAGCGTTTGTTCAATTGATTGCTAGGCACCTGACGATGCTCGCGTAGCGTGCTGCTCTTCAGTGGGTCCAGCGTTATATAGGCCAGTTCGGAGGTGATTCGAGGTATGTGAACCATCCCATCTAGCTTTATATCATGCTGAGAAAATGCCCATGTCTTCAGTCGTGTAACCATATGGGGCCAGTCTGCAGGAGCAGGTTCGACAATGTTCCAAGTAAAATGTCCATTTTTAGTGTCTGCTTCATAGCCTCAATTAGTTCACTCTAGGTTATGGCAAACGGTGGTGAGAATGAGGGGTTATTTCACGCGGCAATGGGAGACAGTCCATCTATGAATTACATGCCTCTTTACAATGATAGTTATCCCGAGGAATTGTTCTCACAATTCGCATCGCTTGCGTACGTTGTAACTCTATCTATCACTGAGATGGTCCAACCTATTCTTTCATAGTGGTTGCGGAGGGCTAGGAAGCGATACGTTGAAGTGCCTGCGAGCTGCAAATAGTAGCGTGCTCACAGTGGCGGGTAACGCGACTATCGACCAGCGAGCGTCGACTTTGTATCCATTTGCTCCTATCGTTGATGGTACTTTTATCCGCGAAGGACCAGTAGAGGCATTTACCAATGGCCGATTTGCACAGGTCCCTGTTTTCTACGGGTATGTTCACAAATATTGCACACCCCTATTGCACTGATAGAAAAGCAAAAGATCCAATACCAACGATGGAGCAAATTGGTCGGCAGAGGTCCACGACCCAGCCGCGAACACCTCCACATCGAATGCCACAGAAACAACAACGTTCAATTTCATCCGAGGCCAATATAGCAACTTCACCCGCAAGTCTTTCGATAAGGCACTTGAATTGTATCCCATCGAGGATTACGACTCTCTCGTGCTGCAGGAGCAGCAGATGTACGGGGAGATGAGGTACATCTGCACCGCCATACTCGTCGCTAGAAGCGCAGCCGACACAGGTCTTGACGCATATCTTTACCACTATGACAACCCCCATCTTGGCGACTACCATCATTACGAGCTCCAGGCGCTGTTCTCGTCAGAAGAGCCTGATCGTACGCCTAATGATAACGACGAAGCACTCTTTAAGACTATGAGGGAATACTGGACCTCGTTTTCCACTTCTGTAGTTCCGACAGCAGGATCTGCGGCGCCGAACTGGCAGGTCCGTACATTTACTTGTTGTCTGGACCAAATTTATGTGACTTTTGTAGATGACATCATTGAGTGACGGAAGGCAGCGAATGCTTTTGCAGCCTGGCAGTATTCATTTGGAGGATGTTACAGATGGATTAAACGAACGGTGCAAATTTTGGCATAGTTTATCTAACGAACTACGAACATGATTCTCGTGCGATTTACCCATGTGTAGAATGACAAATAGCAAAGTATTCGAGAAAGCATCTTGATTTCTGACGAGATTTGAGCTAACCCAACTAATAAGTGCAGTTGGTAGGCGTGGTCACAGCCTAAGAGCAATGGAGCTGGACGGAAAGCAGGAGCGAAAGAAAATGGCGGGCTGTGTAGCTAGTACCAGGAATTATCTTCAATCTAGTTGGAAAGGGTTCATAAAGACGTCGGGGTATAAAATCTGGCCGTTGACTCCACGAGAACGTCATATCGTGCTACCTTGACATTGGAAGTTCTTGAAGATATTTCAAAACATTACGAGACTAGCCTTGGTTTTCAATTTTCAATTTTCAAACACCATTTCAACACCCCATGCCATCGAAAAAAGTAACGTTATTTCAATCATGCCACTTAACCTGGCAAATTCTCCAAATATGTGGATGTTTTAACTGTCTTTTAGTACGTAGAACTGTTCAAGCTCTGAAGCATTTGACGATAGCGCGTTGTGGGTCCTTGTGGACTCCGACGCCGAAATTAACGATCGTACACGTGAGAGGGTGTCACGGCGTTACGTTACAGCCTCCTCAAAGGCTTGCGCATTTTCCCTCTTCCGATCAACATCCAACACGTTCGTAGTCCCAACTATCACCTCATGAAGTCAGGCAGCCTGCCTAAAATAATTATCAAGCCTCGTGCACCACCACCGCCACCAGAAACAGAACCGGAGGAGCTCGTCGAAACAGAGAGCGACGGTGAAGCTGAAGTTGAAGTTGAGGGCGAGGGTGGAGACACTGAGGAAGCGGATAACGAAGAAGGTGGCACCGAGGATGCTCCCACGCCATCCAGCGAGATCCGTGTCATTAAACGGGGACGGGGGCGACCGCGAGGGAGAGGGCGGGGCGCCAACATTGCTGCTGCCACTGCTGCTCCGCCGACTCGAACACGGGGAAGGGGGAGACCACGGGGGAGAGGCAGGCCGCCGCGTGGGTCCATAACGATTAAGCTGCCGAAGAGAGGCGAAGATGACGGTGATGTTGGGACGGGCGGTGAAGGAGAAGGCGAGGACGAGGCTGATATGGAAGTCGTTGAAGAGGCGAAGGAGAAACTCGCACCTCTGGGCGGGGGAAAGCCGTTTCGGAAAATACAAGGACAGGTCTGTATTATCGAAGGCGACGAGTTCGTCACGCCCGACGACCCGAAAGGCGACGAGAAGATCGATAAATGGGGGAATCTCCTCGGAGGTCCGTCAGTTTATGATGTTTACAGGTGGCGTACTCAATGGAATTAGGACGGAAATTCAAGGCAAATACATTTATTCTTCCCAATCGTCATGAGAAACGGCTCTATATGCTCGCCATCGACGCGGCGCGGACCTCAGGCTTCCGAGATTCGCTGTATTATTTTCGTCGGAATCCTCTTGCGTTCAAACTCAACGCGACGCAGCCAGAAAAAGACTATCTGATTGGGGAAGGAAAACTTGGTTCACACCTCCGCACAAGGAGCGTTACTCTCATCACTGCACGTAGCGCGTTCAAGCTGCATGGAAGCAAGATGGTATTAGGTACGTGTATGGCTATCGTGGCTTGGGAAGCACCGCTGAATCGCGTCTTACAGGCGGTAGATGGGTGACAGACGATTATTATGAAGAAAAGACACTTCGAGAGATAGCTGAACGAGGGATTAAACCGGGCGACATAGTTGGAGACCTTCCTGATCCAAACGCTCAAACAACTGAGGCCGCGTCCCGACTTGATCGTGCAAACCCCCAAAGTGGTGGTGGTGGGCTAGGAATATATCGAGCTGGTGGGCCCACAACAATATTCGGCGGCAGCGGCTGGGGACCATTCAGTGATGGACCGTTAAACGCAGTCAGGAAAAGTCTACTCAGTAGAGATGGTGTGAAGGAGGATAACTGGATGTGGATGATGGCACAGCGGGTGCTTGAAAGCGATGAAGAGTTGGCCAAGTGGAGACAGAACAGACTGAAGCTTGGTGGTGGATTGGGAACGACGAAGGAAGAGGATGCTGAGCCTTTGAAGAAGAAGAGGAAGGCCTCTTCGGAAGATCCCCTACCCCTGGGTGTGTACGAGCCTCATACCGGGAATGTTTTCTGCAAGTTCTTCTTTATTCTCGTACTTGCTTGCTCTGACTACGTGCGGTTTAGATCGCTCGAATACACAACCGACGCGAAGTCGATTGGAAGTGGACCATACTGTCAACCCCGTGCTTGGGGGAACAAAGGCTGGGAATATGGCTTGGGGTCTGGCTTGGGTTGATACAATTATGGAACCTCAGATAGAGGACGAGAATGCGTATGAAAGAGAACGATTACTGAAAGAGGCTGATGAGCATAATGTTTCTCTTGGTATGGAGATTGATTAACGTATCGATGAGTATCGTCGCTGTTAATTGGATTCGCTGCTATGATTGGTGGCTGATTTTTTCCCATCGTGATTTTTGTCAAAGAAACATATCGATTGGAACTTTCAGTGTTCTCCTTCTGGGCCATAGTCGTATTGTATTCAATGCCTGAAAATAGCACAGACTAATCCCACGGAGCCTTCTGATTTCAATCAATGTTGTACTCATTGGGGTTTTTCCTCCCAAAGTCCGAAGATCCCACAAGAAGGCCCCGTCCGCTGCACACTCAGAGTAGTGCTGTTCAATGAGTGGGAACTTGGGAGAAGACAACGAATTTTCGCAACCTTGCGTAAAGATGCAAACTTAGCAGTCAATAGCATTTGCATGCGTGAAATGCTTCGGTTGCTGATACATTGTCGGGGCTGACTCACGTTGACACCTTTTACTTGACATCAAGAAAAAGGTGTCTTGAAAGTAGAAAGTGTACTGTCCTTTCGTCCTCAAACGCAACGACAGAGTCAACTTTCTGTTTACGCACGGCAACAGTTCGTCCCGGATAAGTGACTTCTTGATTCTGGACCTTCATCTTACACATATATTTTCCCCCTCCATCTGCCCCGCCCCCTCCTTCCGTAAGAGCCCAGGAAATTTCGAGAAAGTCACATTTTTCGCTAAGTTGTTTTTGGTGCGAACATATAAACCGAACTGAAATACTTGAAGACCATAATAACCAATAGCATTATTGACAGACTAGATCACATATACCCTACAACAGAGATCATAAATGTATCCTACACTATACCCTACAACAACATAGACCCGAAATATATTATATACCCTAAGAAAGCTTGGTCCCAAAAATATCCTACAAAAAAGAACCACTAGTATGTACAGTAAAATTAGTTTCCAGACACGTCCAGCACACCCGCGCGCCTAAGCCGAGGGAACGCGCACTCAATAGCCTTGGCGCTCACCCGAGGATGTTTAGCAGTTACCACCACCTTCCTGACAGGCAGCCGCGCCAAGGCAGTGTCGAGGTCCATCCACATCTTGTCTCCAAGATCCAACAAAGACTTGGCTACCAGCTCCAAACTGACCTCCTCAAGCATTCGCATCTCAGACTGGCTGAAGAGCTCGGTCCACCAAGCGACGATACTTGAGAGAGACCAAGGAAGCTCAGACAAAACGCATGTCGTCAGGCATATTCGACGAACGCGGGGAAATGTTACCGATTCATTGTATGCTTTCTACATGTCAGCGGAACAATTGGAAATGGAAGTGCCAGAACTCACAAAGAGGAGAAGCAGGCGCAAACGAGAGCGACTCGAGAGTAGCAATCTTCAAAAACTCTTGCAATGGCTTGTTGTCCCACCACGAATACGTGTGGACTGCTAAATGTCGAAGCTCCGACGCGTCTATCCTCCTGAGGACGTGCAATGTATCCGTCAGGACCTCCGGTTTGAGCGTGAGGGATAAAGAGCGCAAGCGAATACCCGGAGTCACAGGACCATCTATGTCCACGGGTACAGGCGTTCGTGGAAGGGTCTGGAACAGCGCAAGATCCGTTAACACCGTCGACTTGGCAAACAATGAGAAGATGCGCTGTGTGCTGCCGGAGAAGATGAGCGAGTTGAGTTCGAGACAGGCGACACGAGTCATGGTTGTCTCCAATGCCGCCCGGATGTCCAGAGGCATGTCCTCCCAGACGACGCGACCACTGCCCCGGATCGTCAGGCTCCTAAGATTCGAAAGCCTAGATAGGATCCATGACAATTTGGTATCTCTGTCATGGGGCCTCACGCATATAGTCACCTCCCTGACGTGCGATGCGATATGGGGCGACGCCGAGAGCAGCTGGTGGAACTTGTGTACAGTATTCACGGGAGGCTTGCCAAAGCTGGAATCGAGCTGAATACGAGAGAACAGCCGCGCTTGGGCAAACGCGTGCCAGTTGCGACACACGACAGAACAAGAAAAGAGGTCTGCAGGGGTGTCGAGCTCGTCGAACATGCTGTCGACGAGTTCCATGGGTACGATGGTGTGCTTAAGCAAGGCCATGTTCTGGAGAAACGAATGAGCGACGAACAGCAGCGAAATTGGAGAATTACCGAGCAATTACTACGACGCCAGTGAGGAGAAGTGAAGGAGGCCAGAACGGATTGAGTGCAAGGTCATAGTAAGTAGTAGCACGGAATCATATATGTCCGAGTTAGAATTACCCGTTAGATTGCGCCGGGCCCCTTATTAAAACCGGACGGAACCATATATGCCCACCACCTAATCTCCACAGAAAAACAAGCTTGGCAGTCATAGAGTATAGAAACAACATTAAAATTTCTTAGCAGTGTACTTTACACACATACGAGACAAGAAAACATAATCTGAGGGAATAAATGCATACCGGTATAAAATGTCGTGAGATGGGCGTAAATTATCGTAGATGAAAGCAAAAGTCTAATAAGATGCACAAAGACCGCGCCTAACTCCCTATCGGATGATTGAACCTCGTGGTGACCTTGGCCCAAACAACCCCGGACTACCTTGATCAGGGACGAGTAACTGAGGCTCGATGCTCGGAGGAGTGGGTACTAAGTGCGGCTCGGCTAGGGGAAAAAAATCAGTTCACGTGCTGGGAAGCCAAGCATTTGACTACTCACGTTGCCATTGCGCCCACGAACGTACTTGAGCGCGTGGATCCGGTCCGGGCGGGGGAGCAGCAGGAGGTGGTGGTCCACTATCTCTCTTCTTTTTCTTACTGGGCCGGACATTGACGGTCCTCCAACCAGGTCGTGCGGGAGGAACTTCTGGAGGCGGCATGGGCTCGGGCGGTGGTGGTGGCGGTGGTGGAGGCGCAGCGGAAGGAGGCGCCCAATCAGCATCAAATTCACCTCCAGGACCGTACTTGGACTTCGTGGTCAGCAAGAAACCGATTTCGCTGATAAAACTTAGTTAGACATATGATAAATAAAGTGATAAATGAGACGTACTGTTGAAGTCCACGTCGCTCTTCTCGGAGTTTTCCTACTTCACCCAGCAAAATACGGACTTCTGATGCCAAAGCCTTACTGAACTCATCAAGATACTACGGACAACGAACAATCAGTATAGGATCTTCAAAATAAACCGTGCAATCGCACCCCTTGGACGTTGAATGGTACTTGTTCATTCGCAGTTTGGCGAACCGCATCAACAGTCTCTTGATGGTGTCTAGCACAGTCAGCCATCCAAGCTACGAACAGTAAAGTCAACCTCCGTACAACCATAATACATTATTGATACTCACTTTCGGAAAGCGACCGCAGAAGCTCTTGCTGCTCCCGATTCTGCTCTTTCAGTTGTTCAATAATTTGCTCCGGCCCTATTAAGAGAAGGAACGTAAGTTCAAGAAAATACAGACACGAAAAACGACTTGCCAGGTTTGCCTGCGGCAGCTTCCTTGTCCGCTTTTTGCTCCTCCCGGCATTCATTCACCATCTCTTCAATCCGCTTCAAAAGAACGAACATCTCGGTTGTATCACCCTTCTTCTCTCCCCTCCTCGCTTCTTTATCTGCCCACCTCTCCTCATCCTTTGCCTTCTTTTCTTCACAGCACTGCTTCTGCTCATTCATCATGTTCTGCAAAGCCTCCAAGCCCGCATTCAAACTAGTGAATCCATCTGTCAGTTCCTTGCTAGCCTCTTCACGCTGCTCCAGCAACTCAGCTGACCGCTGGGCTTTTTCAGCCTCCATCTCCTCCCTCATCCTGGTCATCTCATTCTCCAACTCACGAATCCTCGCGTCCTTCTCCTCAACCAACTTGACTCGCTCAGCGTCGAGTTCCGCTCTCGCACGCTCAAGGTCCTCCCGAACTTGCGCACGTTCCTGCTCCCCCTGCTCCCTCTCTCTCTCTAATTCGGCTCTCATCTCATCTCTTTCCATTTTAACGATATCCCGGAGGTCCTCGGAATGCCTAGACATCGCCTCCTGGGTCGCAGCCTGGATGGAATGCAGCGAGAGACCGTCATCTTCACGCACTGATTCGGGTGGTGGTGGCGGTGGGGGGACGTCGGGAACAGGCTCAACGGCAGGAGGCTGGGGCGGAGCCTCAAGTCGACTTTCAAGTGCACTCAATAAAGCATCACGAGCTTCTTGCGCTTCAGCATTCCTACGCTGCTCGGCATCTTGGAAGATCCGATCTCGTTCACCTTCGCTTTCCATAAACCGATTATCACGATCAGTCTCTGCCTCATCGGCATGTCTCGCGACATCCTGTAGTCTGTCCTCCAACTCGTCAAGATTAGCGAAGCGTTCGGCAATCCCTTGATCAATGACTGGAGTCGCCTGGCCTTGCGTTTGATCCCCTACTCTCGCCTCTTGATCACCGCCTCTTGATCCTGGAACCCCGCCTCTCGATCCTGGAACATCTCCTCTCGATCCTGGAACATCCCCTACCGACTCTGGATAACCTCCTCTCGACTCTGCATCGCCCTCTCTTGGTGAAGAACCCCGTGCTCTTGGTGGCATGGGGGCCGGAGGCGGGGTAATACTGCGATACGAGCTTCCCGAACCGCCTGGAGTGGGTATTGGTTTAGGTGTTTCCGAACGAGGCCTAGGAGTTGCCGAACGGGAACGTCCAGGAGACGGTGAACGGGCTGCTGTTCGAGTGGGCGTACGAGATGCTGCTCGGGAGGGCGTACCATGAGTTGGAGGCGGGACATGACGTGGCGGTGGTTCGCGAGGGACTTCGGCAAGTCCAGGGTGAGGTACTACATCAGGAACAGGCGATGTACTGGGAGAGGCGTTAGTTTCTCTTGGATAATCTTCACGAGGAACTGCGGGAGGAACACCAGGTGTCCTATGAGGGTCTTGATAAGGATCAATGGGCATTCCACGAGGGCTTTCGGGAGGTACAATCGGCCTCTCATGAAAGGGTGCAGGTGTACCGTAAGGGACTCCACGGGAGTCAGCGGGCAGTCCATGACCAAGTGATTCTGGTTCATGAATATGCGAGGGTGCGGGTGTACCGTAAGGGACTCTACGGGGGTCAGCAGGCAGTTCATGACCAAGCGATTCTGGTTCATGAATATGCGAGGGTTCGGGAGGAGCGTATCTATGGTCATCACCATAGTCATCGAAGGGCGTATGAACGCGAGTGCCAGCATGGGACCGAGCGGAGGACAGAGAGGGCGACGAAACACGAGTTGGAGGACGGGACGGAGAGTGCGCAATACGAGTTGGCGTACGTGTCGGAGCACGACTTTCATAAGTTACGTCGCCAGGGGGTCTTTGTGCCGGTGTTTCGTGAACAGGTTGGGGTATGTACATTGGTGCGCCAGGCTCATGTCTTCCATAGGAAGGCGACCGTGAGGCTAAAAATAAAATAAAAATTAACAAAATATATTCTGAGACACTAAACAAGAACTTACGACTTCGACTGGGCGGCACTACAATCGCCGGTACACTACCATGGGAATACGTCGGAGAAGACGATCGGGAATGGGTCCTCATACGGCTAGGCACAACCACCGTATGAGGTTCACTACGGCCAGGCTCATGGAAGGGGACAGGAATCGGACGATCAGATGGGCCAGGTGGATGGCCCGGAACAACAGTTGGCGGATAATGAGGTTCAATGGGACGGTCTGCATATTCCAACGGTCGATGACTGCGGCTTGGGGATCCGCGCCTCGAAGAATAGCTGCGGCGTGGAGAGTAAGTACGATACGAATCTCTAGAATGACTTCTGCTACGACGATGGGGACTGCGACGGCGCCGATGTCGGCTACGACTGCGGCTACGACCACCGTCATAATCACTTGATACACTTTGGCTTCGGCTTCGTCTTCTTGATCTATGTCTTGGTACACTTCGGTGTCGGCTTCGTCGTCGTCGTCGTCTTGGTGAATGTCTTGATCTACTTCTTGATCTTGACCTCGTCCTTGACCTACTTCTTGATCTCCTCCGTGGGCTTCTGGAGTAATAGTGCCTGCGACGTGGACTTCTAGAATGACGCCTTCTCGATCTGCTCCTTGATCTGCTCCTCGATCTGCTCGATCGACCCTCGACAATTATGGGTGCCGTAGGTGCTATGGGAAGTTGAGTCGGTGCCTGGCTTGGGAGTCCAGTGGGAACCGGTACATATTGAGTTGGTCCTTGAGGAGCGTATTGAGTCGGTAGCGGCTGTGGTGGTAGCTGACCCGGTACACCGCCTACAACGATCGGTGTAGTAGGAGAATGGCTTCGACCCGGAATCAAGACCGGAGTGCGAGGTGAGTGAGACCTAGATCGGGACCTTGACCTCCTGCTCCTGGAACTTCTGGGGCTTCTAGATCCTGGAACAATAAATGTTTGCGGTGGCTGCGTAGGTGGAATGAACGTTGTTCCTTCTGTAGGATGAGACGGAGGAAGAACGATTGTTGGTTGGGGCTGTGCCGGAAAGGGAATCGCAGGTAGGCCGGGAGAGCGTCGGTAGCTACGGCGGCTGCCACTGCTTCGGCTTCGACTAGAACTACGACTTGGCTGCTGTACAATGATTGGACCGGTTGGCAGTGGACCTGGCACGGGAAGTGGAGGGCCTCCCGGAATAACGATAGGCGGCGCTGCATGAGGGGGGGATCTTTCACGAGACCTTCCACGAGAGCGAGATCTGCTGCTACGACGCGAGGGCTGGGCAGGAGGCATCACCACTACAGGTGCAGGCGCAGGCGGAGGGGTAAGAGACCTCGAACGGGAGGAACGCGAACGCGAACGCGAACGTCCTGAGCGGGTGCGGGACCTCGAGGGTGATCTGCGCGATCTTCGTGATTGGTATGAACGTGATGATCCCGAGCTGGATCTCGATCCTGGTTGCTGGACGATAGTGATTGGCGGTTGCTGCAGTGCCGGTGCGATGTTCGACTGTGGGGGCATTGGCATCATAGGTGGCATAGTTCCTGGGAGTCCCATGGGTACGGGACCCATTGGACCCATGGGCATTCCTGGCTGTTGAGGAGGATTGATGATGATGGTAGGCTGTGGCACGGGGACGGCCCCTGCAGGAGGTGCGGACGGAGGGCGGTGTGAGACATCAGTCCCTGTATGATGCGGGACAGCTGTAGGAACTGTTATAATGGGCGGACTGGGACCCCGACCAGGATGATGAGTACCCGAGAAGCCAGCATCATGTACTGTTGTACCAGGAGCAGGGACGTAGCGAACAGATGGAGAAGCGTCCGAACGCGGGGACCCACTCGAGTGTGAAGTTGATGCACTGCTACTTGAGGGACTCCCTGGCTCGTGTATGAATGTAGTTCCCGGTGCTGGAGGTGGGTAGAACGGCTCAGACGGTCCGCCTACATCTGGTATGACGGGTTGAGGCATAGGCATTGGATAACCACCCATGGGTGGAATCACAGGAGCAGGTTGATCATATCCTGTCATTGGAGGAATTACTGGTGGATGCTGAGGGTATCCCGTCATTGGAGGAATCACTGGTGCGGGTTGACCATATCCTGGGATAACCGGCGCAGGCTGGTTAATGACATACTGCTCGGGAGGTACCACAGGCTGCAGCATTGGCGGACCAGGAGCACCCTGTTGAGCATCGGGAACAAAACCAGGCGGCATTCCAGGTATTTGCGTGGGGAAAGGTACTTCTCCGCGGTCCGGAGAGCTTCCGTCTGACAAGCCTGAGCTTGAAGAACCATCAGAGGGAGGGCCTGTAGTTTAATGAGTATTGGGTTACTGTGTAGACACAAAGATACTTACGCCCACCGCTACGCAAACCACGGATTTCGTTGCCCAACTGCTCCACTCGAGCAATCACTCCTCGAATTTCGTTCTGTCGATCCTGGACATCATTTTCCAGCCATCCGTTCAGCCCTCGCAAATACCGCATGAGTTCTCGCTGTTGATCTACGGTTGCAAGTTGAGCCAATCGGTTTTCCTAAGAGTGCATTCAGAAAATAATGACTGGATATACATTTGAAACTATTCTTACTCGAAGGATGGCAAGAATGGTATTGAACTCCTGGGGCAAATCCACGCGGATCTATCATCATGGCATTAGTGTCAATTCTAAACCATTAATTGAAACTTACAGGTCCAGGCGGCATGGGCATATATTGGGGACCTGTCGTTGGCTGTTGCGGTAAAACTGGGGGAGGGGGAACACCATAACCAGGCCCACTTGGACCGGCCTCGCCGCTACCGGGTGGTCGCTTGAACAGGCCCGTTAATTACAAAGTTGGTGCACCAGGGAAAGACTTACGCGTCTATACCAACTCTCCCCATGAACGTCTTCATCACGACCCAAATGTGATGGCGGTGGCGCAGATTGCGTACGGTCAGGGCCATCGTCGTACAAATTGGTAGGCTAAAAGAAATCGATAAATGTATGCCTTCGTGTACCCTTGAAGATACGCACTATAACGGGCCTTGGAGTCGGTCCTCTTGCAGGTCGTCGCTCTTGGGGAACATCGGCCTGTCGATCAAAGATCGGGGGTGGAGGGACAGCAGATGGTGGCAAAGGTGTAGGCGGCGATGATGGTAGCGGCGATGATGGTTGCGGCGGCTGGTACGGCGCTTGTGGTCGCGGTGGCTGCGAGGGAGGCTGCGTTTGACGCCGACGCCGTGACACTCTGGGACCTCGTCGGGGCTGCGCTCTTGGGCGACCAGGTCCGGAGGGACGGGGAGGTCCCATGTCGGGGAACTGCGTCGGAGGAGGCTCTGTCGCCGGACGTGTCTGCAAAAGCGACTCGACGCTCTCTCTAGGCCTGAGTCCTGGAACAAACCGCAATCCTCTAAAAGGCTCTGGTGGTGTTATATGAGAACTTTCAAGTCGACCAGAGATTAAATTGTCAAGTTCTTGAAGAACTGAGGGTCGTGTTCCGGGAGCAGGTCGCGGGGTAGGAGCAATAGTTTGGCCTCGCCTCAGGTTGTCTAAAAGGTCCTCAAATCTATCAAGGAAATAACTTCCTGTAGAAGATCCTTCAGACTCCGGCACGGACTCTGAGGGTGGTGGCGGCACATGAGGCTCAGGCATATGCAGGGGAGGAGACCGAGGTGGAGATGGAGGAGGAACCTCAGGCTCTGGCATAGGTTGGGAAGGTAGCGTCCATACGGGTGGAGGTGGCACGATTCTTTCAGGCTCTGGAAAGGGTGGTGCAGGTGGTCGAGGCGTCGATGCTTCAGACTCGGATGGAACATCGCGAGGGCCTGGCGGAGGCGAAGGTGGTCCTTGACGAACTTTGTCACACAAACCTTGAAGTAAGTCCTCCAATCTGCCCAGCCTATCAAGAACTTCGCTGTTATCTGGCGCAGGACGAGATCGAATCAAGTCAGCCATCGACCTCCGTCCATCAAGTAGTGATCGTAGATCGTCCTTGATAGAGGCCAAAATGTCCGAATAATCAGGCACCTGAACCACGTCGGATGAAGACGAAGAACTACTAGGCGGGGGGACAGGCAGGACAGGCGGAACAGGCGCCAGGATAGGGAGAGGCATAGCGGGTGGCGGAACCGGGAGAGGCGGTAAAGGCGACGAGGGTGGGGACCTTGGTATAGGTGTCACAGAACCCTCTGTCGGCTCCCTCTCAGGCGAAGATACACGAGACGGAGGACTCGACGACGACGACGAAGAGGAAGATGACGACGAAGGCGCGGAGAACGCGCTCACTGAATCCCATGGGGTGGGAGAGTCCGCCCTTTCCGTTGGAGGGAAACGTAGACTGTAAGGGGACGATAGGAACGACATGCTACTATCCAAACTCGATGGAGCCAGTTCGGAGGGTACGAGCCTAAAGTCATGGGGAGTCTCAATCTCTTCCGACATGACGCTACTGCCTCCCACTCGTTCCTCAACAAGCTCTGGTCGGATGGGTTGAGGAGGGCTACGAGGATGAACAAGATCAGATAGTTCTCTGATGCCACTGTGAATACCCCTAAGCATGTTCTGCAAATCGTTGTTTTCATCTTCCCGGCTCTGATCGTATGCACGAATTTGGTCGGCCAGTTTGTCCAGATCATCAAAGATATTGCGAGACACTTGACGTGCAGTTGGAGTTGCTGAAGACGATTTTGACGCAGACGACGCTGTTTCGGACCATGGCTCTCTCTGTGTTGTATCCCCTCGAGGCGTAGATAGACTGACCGATGGCGAAATACCAGTCGGCGTGCGGACCGACGGTGTCGGAATGGAGGGTGTTGGGACCGATGACATTGGGACAGGCCGCGTTGATGCTGGTGCCGATGGTGTTCGTGTGGATGAAGCTCGCCCAGACGGCGCTTGTGTTGACGGAGGACGCGTCGGCGGTGCTCGCTCAGAGGGAGTCCGCGCCGATGATGTTCGTTCTGATGGTGCTGGTACAGGCCGCGTTTGAATGCTACGAGGGCGCATCGGAAGAGGAGTTCCCTGCATAGACTGGTTAACAATAGATAGGATACAGCAAACATGATTGAACTTACAGATCTCGAAGATGACATCACAGATGGGACCGCTGATGGTGCAGCAGAAGGCACAGCAGAAGGCACAGCAGAAGGAAGAGTAGAAGGCGTCATGAATGGTGCAGCAGACAGTGCAGCAGACGCCCTTGGTGTTGTCAACAAACTGGGATATGTTGAGGGAAGGGAGCGAGGAGTCGCTACTCTCGCTTCTTCCATTTCCCACTCTTCGATAACAGAGCTTGAATCGAGGAAGGAGGTATCAATAGTCCTATCAGAGCTGTACGAGCTGGTCGAGGCACTTGAGGGAGTCCGCGTAAAGCTGGTCGGCCCGGGGGGACTCAGATACAAGACAGAAGGAGACTCGGGCGCGGGAGTCGAGGACGATGGAGGAAAGGTCACTGGAGAAAGCGACGCTTCAGTCCATGTAACAGGAGACAGCGTCGGTAGTAGCTCGTGAGGCGTAATGGCTGACTGCGTCTCGGGAATCGTGCTCATCCTATCGCCCGACGAATAAACTGACCCAGTTGGCCTCAAAAATGATGTTTCGAATGAAATGTCTGGTCCATCGTACAAAGCGACCGACATCATCGAAGGCGACGGTGCTAGCTGTGATGAATCCCATGTCGTATCTGTCTCTACAGCAAACGGGCCCGCCGCAGAGGGCGTCGTGAGCGTTGACGGCGTCGACGCTATGGAAGGAGTCAACGGAGACCTCGAGACGCTAGGCATGGTGCTTCTGCTAACGCTGAGACTAAGACTGGACTCTGTAGGTACCGTAGCCGATGTAGGAAGCATGGATGGTGTTGCTTGAGTCATGGGAACGGAACTACTGCTTGGGCTGCTTGGGACACCAGCAGAAGAAGGAACCGATGACGTCGTCAAATGGCTGGAAGAAGGAAGAATTTCCGAGCTGATACTAGAGATGCTCCTGATGGTCCGTATCGTGGGCTGCGGAGAGGTCGGTGGAACAGAAGGTGTCAACGAAGAAGGTGTCGGTGTTGGCAAATCCAAGGTCGACGGTGTCGGTGTCGGGAGCGGTGATTCACTCGTGATGGAAGGAAGCGACAACTCCCCAATCGATGATTCCGTGGAGGACTCTGGAAGAGCGATATGTTCAGGGTGAATCTCACGTTGAATGACAACAGGCGACTCGGTTGGAAGGGGAGGGAGGGGCAGTTCCTTCACACTGGGAGTTCTCGAAAGCTCAACCGCTTCCTCTTCGACATCCTTCACTGACGGGGCCGGCGTACTGTGTTCGGAAGGAATATCACCAAGACTCGAAGGACACAATTCAGCTGTACTGTACTCAGTGGGTTCGGAAGCCGTATGATATGTCGCCGTTCCTTCATCAGCCGTACTATAGAGGGACGGAATCGAGGGCAGCGACTCAAACGATGCAATGGACGGAGACCTTGGAGTAGCGTAGCTGCTGCCTTGAGACGCAGTAACATAATTTTCTTCGGAGGACGACTCGCCCTCTGCCTTGGAAGATGTAGATGCCGACGCAAACGGAGTGCATGTAGCACTGGTGGCAATAGTAGTCGTCCTAGGCGTTGTATCCGACAGATCTGAAGCAGTACACACATCGTAGCCTACAGTATTGCTCGTCAATACATCTGTGTAGAAATTTATGGATTGGAAGCTTACCAGTCTCGCTTGTTCCTGTACCACTTACTGTATAGCTTCCACTCAACGTTGTATAGCTCCCAGTGTAGCTTCCGCTAGAATAACTGAGCTCCGCTCTACGTTCCCTCTCTGAGCTTTCCTCACTCCCAGATGGCTGATAGCCACTGCCACTAGAAGAACCCGAGTGTGTTCGAGTGCGTCTTCGCACTCCTCCAGCTCGCGATAAAGAACTTCTCGAGGGCACCGCAAGAGTATCACTAGCAGTATACGGTGAGGATCCGTACGAAGAACTGTAGGTGTAACTCCCGGAGCCCGAACTGTGTGAGTCGCCGAGGAGGGACGCCGAGTCTGTCCCTCTATACGACAATGTCGATGGAACAATCTGTGTATCACTCGTTGTAAATCCTGTCATCCTCGTTGTAGTCAACGTATCGCTAGGTGTGACGCCTGTCCCAGTTCCTGTCGCTCTGGTAAATGACGATGACGAATAGAATGAAGATCTTCCACTAGACTCTCCGGCAGAGAAGAACCTAGAATCATCTTCATCACCAGATTGCGGAGTGGCGTATTCACTTGAAGATCGGTTGGACGCGAAATCGTCATCCAAATCAGTCATTGAACCCGATCTCCTCAGCCTCCCACTGAGCCTTCTACGTGTACCACCAGAGATGACTCGAGGGTCACCAGGGTAAAGATAATCCTGCCCGGAAATAACAGTGTCGTCTACAGTGCGATCATGGTAGGACGACAAAAGTGACCGCATTCGCTCAGAATCGGAGCTGAACGATTGATACTTCGAGCTTCGGGACGACGCTGACGCTGATCTTCCAACTTCAGATCCATATTGATCATCCATGTCCGGAACTTCTCCCATCGGTGGAACATAGATGGTTGAACGTGATCCTGTACCTGAACTCGTCGCAGAATTGAGACTGCTACGACTTTCCATCGAAAGTATGGTTCGAATAGAACCCGTGGGTGACCTTGAGCGGGTCTGAGTATACGAACCTGTACGGGATACAGATGGTACTGGTTGACTGTTGACGGCCTCCCTAGACACGGAAATTTGTCAGCGAGAGAAAAATGTGCTCGTAGATAATACGCACCAGATCCGATTCACCCATCGTTGTCTTTCAACCAGACTCTCAGTGGCCAAACGTTCAACTCCATCTCCATAAACCATCCAGAAAGGGACCAAGCTTTCCACTATATCTCCCCTTTCCCGTCCCTCCCTTTCCTCTTGTGCATGTGCTGCAATGGCTCCTACATCGTCACGAGCCCTAGGATGTCCTAAACTTAGCGCACTTTCAACGCCGACGCAGTTGATCAGATCCAACTGGACAACGCCACGGCCAGCGCCAGGAGCTATCCAGGACAAGAGAAGGGTGTTTCGGTATAGCAGCGCCTGGCATCGCTGCCAGAAATAGGGTGGTGCAGTGTGCACATTGAGATAATAGAGAGTGCCAATATGAATGGGCTGAAGAGAAAAGAGCTCAGTTTGGGGCCACATGCACCGGTTACCAATATGCTTACCGTTTCCTCCGGCCCCCCGGCGAAGCGGCTTAGCTCTCCCAAAACCTCCGGTGTAAGGGCGCTCCCATTTCCATTGCCTGTATCCTGAGCATCTCCTTCTCCATTGCGTAGTAGACTAGCGCGCCTCCTAATGCCAAAAAGACCATTGTCACCCTCGGCTGGTTGAGAGGAGAGAGGAGGCAACTGATCAGTATCTGAACCTGCCGAAGATGCCGGCTTTGTAGGTGACCTTGAAGGGGTTCTCTCTTTCCACAACGCGACAATATTTCGGACAGATGCCAGGGGATAGCGCGGTGATGACCTCTGCGGACGACGTAAGGTCGAAGCTGGCGTCTGGGTTGGAGTCGTGGAAGTGTACGAACTGCCTGTTTGACTTGTCGACGTATAAGTATTTGTTGGAGTCTGACCAGACGTTAACGTGGTAAATGTGCTTGGTGTAGCGTACGACGTGCTCCCGGAACGTGTCGTGGCGGATGTAGTCGACGGCCTCACAGGCGGAGAAAGAAGGGTGGAGAATGTCGGCCTCGTGTCACCCGAGGATGTAGAGGCGCTTGATTTGCTAGGCGAAGGAGAACGACGAACTCCAGGCGCAGAAGATGCCCGAAGATGCCCGCTCGGGCTAGCGGGGCTGTTTGTTTCGAATCTTGCGATGAGTTCAGTGGCTCTGCCGGGTGGCGGAAGGTCACGGTCTGCACCTGGATCAGTCGACGATCTGGAATGCGAGGGTGATACTGCTCCGCCAAAGAAAGAACGACGTGCAGGCTCTGGTGTTCGAGCCGAGGAACGCGTAGGAATGGCGACCCCGGAAACAGGACGCGACTGGGTGCCCTCCGTCCTTTCTGTGATTCTACTCAGTCGCAATGCTGAGTTGCCGGTCGGTGGTGGGTATGATGAAGCTGCTGAGTATGTTGGTGTACCCAACAAAGATGGAAGCGATAGGACAGAGGGTGAACCTGTGTACGTGCCGGTGTACGTGCCCGAACCTGTGTACGTGCCAGTGCCCGTATACGAGCGGGGATCAGAAGATGACCATGTTGAGAGCGCGTTTTCTGTCTCGTCGAGCTCGTCATCCAAATTATTGAGATTTGCCTCAACTTCGTCAGCAGAGTCTCCCTCGTCCCAGGCCTCTTCAGTGTAGGAATTTGTTCGCGATGCGGATGGTGAAATGTTTACACGGCGCATGTTGTGGGCAGAGTCTGCTGTATCAGAAGAATCTGAAGGAGGTCAGCGCACTGTCAATAGAAAAATCACACACACACCTGAGCGCGAAGAATACGATAATCTTGAAGGCGACATCGGCGTTGCTGATGGTGATAATGTGCTGTAGGTCCCGCCTCTGTTTGAGGGCGACCAACGCCCAGATGACTGAGAGGTCATCGCAGGACTAGACTGAGTACAATGAGGCACAATGCCGTTGATAATGAAGGGGATATTGCCCAAAAGGGCACTCAACAAGGCTTTAGGGCCGGTTTTTTCGTAGTCGCGTCGTCATCACGTGCAATAACTACACAGCCTCTCCGTGTACAGTCTGGGCTCGAGTCCGTATCGACGGTCCTGATGCCTCCAGGCTTTGATATTTCATCTCTCACTTGCCGTGTACCTCCGTGTACCAATGAACTATATGCTTAGAACAGAATGAATACTATAGGATCGTCAATTTGACTACGTATCAGATCAACTTCGATGTCGTATAGACATGAAATTCAACGAAATTGAATGGAGAACTTCGACAGTCGAACGTTCGGTGTATTCGGTGTCATGACAATTGACGGCATGTTAACAGCTTTAATACATTTGGCGTGACTCGCAAGGACAAGACCGAAGAGGGCAGTTCGCTATCGCGGCATCATCGTTCAATGCCGAAAAGATGTCATGAAAGGAGAAACATCAGGATGTATGTGATTGTACAATGTAATCGATGAGTATACAGTTTATCGGCCATATCTGCAAGACGGACTGAATGCATGAACGACAGAGATTATGAGAACGGCCAGACCTTTGCAGCTCCCACTCTCTGTTGTCCAAAGGACATACGTTCCTCGTTTTCAACCACCGCGAAATGCAGTGGAAATGGAAAGCATGCTAATGGCAGCAGTCATGATAGCTAGCGAGATAAAAAGGTGTAGCATGACGTACATTACAGATACCCCACGCCGCAGTACATTCTTCTGTAGTTGAGGATACTTGATTAGCCTGGCATTCGATGCCTACACAGGAAGCATGGATGAGAAAGACTGGGCGGATTGGGCGTCAAAATAATTCTCACAAAGGTCCATAATATGATTCCTGCAGATGGCACAGTTCTCGACGACAATATCTATGACAGATACGTTCAGGCGTCACTATGTTTCCTGCAAAAGATGATTTGACACACCCCACGCCCACAATGACACAGCGTTCCACTACAATAAGGGATCAGCAAAGGCGCCGACCAAGATTCTCCGGAGATGGATACCTTCTTCACTTCAAATCGTTGTTTGCCACTCTTGTCTTCAGCCTTCTCCTTCTTCACAGGCGGGTCCATTTCAACGTCAACGTCAGCCATTGCAACAGTTCTGGATCGTAGAAACTTGAAGATACGAGTGTTTGTTGGTGCTGATGATGGTAGAAAGAGTCAAGTGTGACTGTGACGATCCCCTGGCTTGCCGCAAAATGCCGAGTTGGAACTGCCCACTAAGAACCTGGTAAGCGTACCAAGATAGTACGCGAAGCACTCAACCATCGGATCATTCACTTTCTGCTTGGTAGTATGTACCAGGCTGAAGAACAACATAGGAAACCTATGGGGTGTTGCAGGCTTGTCTGAGCTTGAGACAATGCAAGACCTTCGCTTCCTAGGGCAGTCTCCCAAAGGTTTATAAAACTACCATTGTACAAAAGTTTCCCACAATGTTTTATGCTGAAGGATTGACTCTACTAAGTACCAGTGACGTAGCCTAACAGAGTGTAATGAATGCTCATCCAACTACCTTTCACCCACGATAGACCATAACACGCTGCTAGGCAGTTATGAAAGCTACATAATAACAATATATATATACAAATCCTACTAGCTATGAACTTGTTTAAACTTGGAACCTTTCGTATGGTATCCCCTGACCTTCATCCGGCATCGTGGTAAGACCCTGCATTATCAGTGAACGGGACACGACTATAGTATATGTGTTTCTGAAACCAAATTATAAGCCTTCCTTTGTGCTAGTAGTAGGACACATAAGTCAAAACGTGTGACCGACGATAAGATTACATTCAATGCGACTATACATACATGACGAAAGCGAAAGTCCGGATACTCACACTCTGCCTCTCCTTGTCAACGCAGACCCTAGCATGCTCTTGCCAGTTCGTCCTCCCTGTCTCCCACGGCCAAGAGGTTCCCTGTAATTTTTTGTCTCAGAATCCCATGTAGCAAACAGCTTTGCGTCAGGCACAGCACACGGCTTTTCCTCCTTCTTCCCCGTCGTTGGGTCAGTAGTCGTGGTTGTCGCCGAAGACGAATTCCAAGGTGCAGGAATACCAACACCATAGATAAGTTGTTTTCCGTCTACCGTCATGACAGGCGGGTTGCTAAGCTTACTTGTACGGTTGAAGATCTTCGACTAGGGAGGCATTAGAGGTAATGCTGCAAGATCCATGACAGACACATACCGGAAGAACATGCCTGGCAAGTTCGGGTATTCTCGACGACTGCTGACTCACAACATTCGAAAGTCGCTCAGTCGACGAAACACTTTTTCCAGGAATGCTAGGGAACTTGAAGTCTTTGTCCTTCACCTTTTCGAAGCCATGTCCGCCAGGAGTAGGCACAGCAAAGCTAGGACCCATAGCCGACACTCTAGGCTGATTTGTTGCAAGATTAGAATGCAACGTATCTGGAGGATCCCAGCGTGACGACGTCTGCGTCAACGCCAACAGAGACATAGCAACTTTATGTCTCTGAGGGTTGCTGGTTCCGAGATTGTCGGGTTTGTCGGATAACGACCGACTCGTGAGAATATGATGATACGCGGCGAAGAGGGATTGATCAGTTTGAGGTGTAGGGAATCGGGATATACGCGCAGGTGGTATGGCATGATCAGTAGGCGGCGACGGAAGGTGCCATTCTGGCTGAGAAGACAACGAGGACTGAGAGTACGGCACCTGCATTAGCCAATCCGCTGTGGCCGACGACGTCAGCGCTTGTGCAGGTGGTGCCTGAAGGGCAGGAGAATGAGGACGGGTGTTCTTCGCGTTTTCAGTGGGAACTGGGTCCTCTGCCGGTTCAGTCTGTGTCTGAGGAGAGGCTGGTAAGACAGCAGGAAATGGAGGTAGAAAGTCGGGAATATGGGGCGGCGGATCCCAATCTATTGTCCGTTGCCGCTTCCGTGGCGGCGTAGATGGGTTCGATATAGGAGATAGCGGTAATATGGGTATTGGAGGAGCATGTCTGGGTTCATGGTTAGGAGGAAGATTAACGTTGAATTCATTGTCTTCGTCGAACGACGCCTCGGCATCTTCGTCACCGCCAACGATGGCCAGCTCCTCTACTTCCTCATCTTCGCATTCTTCCTCCTCCAATTCTTCGACGCCAGAGAACGGCGCATAATGCAATGGGATCGCATCGTTGCGATCCTGTCGTAGCCCGTCATTCAGTTGGGCTGCAAGCCATCAACACGCCATCTAGCAGCATATGTCCAAGACACACCTCGGAATTCATTCAGATCCTCGACCCGCCGCAAGGACTTCACCGCGTAACGGTTTAGTTCAATGCCCTCCGTCGACCCGTATTCCTTTAGTTCATCGAGGCTCACCCCAAGCTCATCCAAAGCAGATAGTGCATCAATCGGCGTCAAATTCGTCCTGCCCGCGTGCTGTGCGTATTTCGCACATGTCGACGATAAAAGAGCCAAGTAACGCGAGAGAAGATCGGTGAGAACTAAGGACGCCTGGGAAGAAGACCGGGAGAAGTTCGATGCATGGAGCGTCCTATGTGTTGCAGATTCCAAAAGCTTTTGTGCGGCATTATCCATGAGCGGTCGAGGCGACGACAAGACGACGAGCGTCCCTGTTTAGCGCGCCCTGTGGTCACCGTTCGAGTTCAGCAGTATCTTACGTAACACATCAAGATTCTCACGCTCTATATATAAATGTTCAACGCTGGAATCGACTCGTATGTCTTCCGCTACGACCGAGCAGCAATGGACCTTTTCTCAGCAATTCTCTTCTGGATTTTTGAAAGATAGAACAGGTAAGATCTTATATCCATTCTCTTTTCGAGGCTAAGGGTCATCCAGACCTACAAAATCGGGTATCTGCAAGCAAAGAGGCCTCCTCCGTATCGAACGAAACCATAGCTGAATTATCGGCCCTGTTTACAAAGTTGACCAAGGATCTTGCCGATGCCGTTGGCTCACTGCCTGCTTATGACCAGAAAGGATACGAGAATGTCGGTGGTCATTCTCCTCTGCCAAGCTCGGCGATTGAAGTCTTCGATAGCAACTTAAATCCATCGAAACTGAACTGGAAGGGCTGAGAAAGGCATCCATGCCAGTATCACGATTTTCTTTCAAGAAGAGGCAGGTCGCCTCCGATCAGTCTCGTCCTCTTTCAGCTGTCGGCGTCGCAGCAGAACCCATTTCTCAAGAGCCCTCGCCATCTCAAGCATCGATATTAAACTTCAGCTCACGAACTAATGAACTTCTTACTGTTGACCTGTCTGATGTATCTGCACGAGATGTCACACTGTCAAATCTAGCGAACTGTGTCGTAAATCTTATCGCGCCTGCACAATTGACAGTCTCTGCTGTGCACGCCCAAAATCTTCGGAACGTCGTCATCCTCTTACCCATGATACAATCAAGTATCATGCTCCATGATTTGGACAACTGTGTGGTCGTCGTTGGGTGTCATCAGGTAGATATGGCAGTCGCAAGTCCTCGTCCATATTTGACCTCATTCTTCCTGCAGTTCCGAATGCACACATCGCGAACTGTTGACGTCTACCTTTCGATCCCCTCACATCCAGTCATTGAAAATTGCTCTGATATCCGTTTTGCAGGATATCCTTCCGCCTTGCAGCGTGAAATACAGGTGTTGTCCGAGAGTTCTTATGTGTAGGCTGTGTTTGACGTTCATTAGGTCGCAGCAAGCAAACATACATCTGTCCAAGATTTTTCACATATTAAAGCGACACCCTCCCCAAACTGGACTCTATTACCTGAAGATCGGCTACCCACGTCCTGGCCCTTGGGCTCGACGGCGGTTGGCGATTTCCTAAGTTCCCTGTTACCGCGCTCGATATGACTCCGTTGTTGGAGAAGATCGGTCAGGGCACTGCAATTTTTATGTATGACGAAGTGGAGCTAGTCCCGTGTTCGTTCAATAGAAGCTGATTTGAATCCGAGATGTTGGATCGTGCTGTGCTGTTTCATACTTACCTCTCTTTTAAACCCACCTCCTCAACGTCCAACGCTATTCAACTCATGATGCCCTCTTCTCGATGTTCCCATTTCAACAGATGCACCACCTTCATACGATGCTAACACGAACAGAAACACCTCGCGTGCTGGTACACCCTCATCCTCTGTACTTGGAGTAGTGGCGAGTCGTCAAATAGGTTACTGTCAATGTTCATCGATTCTCTTTATTGCTTATCAAGATTGAAGTGGACCTCAACCGTACGGGCCTACTGGCGGCATCATGCGAGCTTTCAGCGGTCAAGTGAAAAACACCATAACAGCACTCAATCATGACCTCGTCCGACCTCATTCGATGTCCACTGCACCTCCATGCCGGGGGATTCTGGAAAGTTGCCCGGAAGCATGCAATTCCCGCTCACTCTGCCCCTCCAGCATCATTCAGGATCACAACATTGAAGGACATACCTCTATCTACTGGGCCATCATTAATGGACCGCGTTTCCCTGAAGGAGGGAGCCAGGTTTTTGCAGCCCTTCTGCAATTCTCACAGCCGCTCGAGGAGTCGACGGTCTCGGAACTACGCTGGACATGTCTTGCCAAATCAGATCAACCTCTCTTCCAGCATTTGCAGCGTAAGCTTAACCTCAATCCGCGCTCAAAGATAGACAAAATGATTCTCTCAGGCGATGCGGAGTACGATGAGGTGCACTTGTTGGAGACCGATCCCTCTGCGAACGAGTTTGTTGTTGATGTCCACATCAAGCAGTTCTAGAAACGTCTGGTTGTAGGAACGATCGTCTGCGTTGAATTCATCGCGAAGGCGAGGATGTGGAGACTTTAGTTCTACAACCGTACGAAGTGGTCTGGCGACCAGTCACTGTATGTCAAGCTGACATTAATGGAACGAAGTCCGTCGACGAACATCGCTGCGACTTTGGGCATAGCAGAACAGACGACACAGACGCAACAGGCACAGTGTCCTGTTAAGCCGCCCATACATGTAAAAATGGGCCCTTATATCGCGCCATACAACGGCGGCATCCAGGCCCCTCTACCTGATTGTTTGCGCTACGAGTGAGTGATGTGTCATCATAATATTGAGTACGTCTTATTGATATACAGAGGATCGTCCTACCTCTTGTCTGACGGCTCTCTATGCGCATGATTGGAGGCAGATTTGTCCGACAAGATGAGTGTGTGATGTAATGCCTCTGGGATAAATGTAATACCTGTACAGGTACTTAATATGCGGGAGTAGTAACGGCAGAATGAACTGAAGACATCGCGACCAAAAATTGTTCCATCTACTTCCGAAAGTGAAAATACCCATCCAATATTGAAGTTCTATGCCCCGAGGAAAAATTCTCTGAACGGTAAATCAAATTATTTTTAGGAAGGAATTTACTAGCTTCAGCGCTTTGGCACTTAAATATCTTATACAGGCGAGAGCCAGCTGAGACGGATGATCCCTCATGATTTGAAGCCAGGGGAATAATGTGTGCTAATAAAGACTCACCCCGGCGCATGTCGTTGTCTTTACTGGCTGACAGTCAAACCTATCTGGTGAAAGCTCGTGAAACGAGCTTATCATACCGCTGTAGACATTAATATTGCCTTCGATCTCTGAGCCTAGATGATTTGGCATAAATTATCCTGCAAGCAACAATATAATGAACATGATAACAAAAGCCAACAAGTCGATGAAAGCTCTTACCAACATTCATTGACAAATCATCGATTTGTCGTTCGCAAATTCTCTAGAATAAATGCTGCATCGAGTATGTTCTATGGTGAGATCAGGGTTTGTGCCGACTTGTATTTACTACGTTGCGAGATTTTGATTCTACTGGCGTTCATTGCATTTTTTTGTCCATAGCTTCATGACAAACAGGAACAAAGTATCCCCGCCTCAAGCCATCATCATCTGCTTATTGATTCTACCCTTGCCGCTGGCCAGAACCGTCTATTTAAATGTAATATTCGCTAAATAGAATATCAGGCTTACTTATTGGTGTGTTCTAGTGCCATAATCCATGTCCTTCAACGCGCCAGACTTGGCAGCATTTATTGAAAGGCAGCGGTTATTGTTAGCCCAAGAGCGCTCAGCGGAAATACAGAGAAGCTCTCTCCTTCTATCTAATTGTGGGCCGAAGCTTTTGGAGCAAAAAGGTCTAGCTCTTGCTGGCTTGGGAGTAGTGACTATAAATGTCGGTCTCGGCGGTAAAACGTAGAGACCAATCACTCACCCTGGATCATGGTAGCCGACTGACACAGTGCTAGCACAGTTTAGTCGAATTGGAACGTCCAACTGCGTACCATACAAGCCCGATCTTTCCTCCGCATACCTTCAGGTGATCACTCCTTTGCTCGCCAAGTTGGATCTGTTCTGATCAGTAGCGAAGACCAGGGGATCTTACGCGAATAGAGGCAAACGTTACAGCCAAATCAGCTCAGAAGAAACCGAAAAAATCCATTGCTTCCTCTGAGACTCAAAGCTCCCAAGTTGAAGGCGTCGTATACAAGGTCAGGACTTACTATTTGTAAGGGGCATCCTCTGATATGCGGATTAGATATCAGACACACGAATTGTTATTGCCATTAATCCCTCCGACTCTTCAGATGACCTCGATCTGCCTGAACGCTGTCGCGTCTTGAAAATCGCGAATAACGTAACTTATGATAGGTACCGCATGCCGACCTTTGATATTGCCTCGATCTTACGTCCCTTTTCAGGATGGATAAAGCCATAGATCAGCTCGAAAGGACAGTCACAGGGTCCAAGGTTTGCATCATTCTCCGATACAATAATGGCACTTTTGCTTATTACGAAAATAGCCCGATGACAGGAATGTGCCAGAGCTGACGCCTCTCGTTCAAGTGCTAATGGGCATGACTACAATCTCCAAGAGGATTCCGGTGAAAGATATACAATTCTTCGATAATAGCCTCAATCTAAGTCAAAAAGAGGCCGTAAATTTTTGTTTGGAATCCCCAGAAGTAGCATGTATTCATGGCCCCCCAGGTTTGTTTCTTCAATATCGATATTTCCTTTTATCCTAATTCTTCCAAGGCACTGGGAAAACACATACTCTTATAGAAATAATCCGACAACTTGTGTCAGTGTCGTCGACGTCCGAGAAACCTCGCAGACTGCTGGTCTGCGGTGCCTCTAACCTATCGGTGGATAACATTCTGGAAAGACTCCTGGCTCTTCCCGTTGAAGACAAGGTGCAAAGACTCAAGGTTACCCGCATCGGTCATCCCGCGCGCGTTATGGCCCAAGACTCTGTCTTAGATGCTACGTTGGATGTGAAGGCTACCAGGACAGATCAGGTTTGGTCCTCCCGTTTTTTTATAGTCTCAAATTCACCATTCACAAGGCCGCGTTAGCAAAGGATGTGAAAATGGAATTAGAAGCGACGCTCGGCATCCTTTCAGGCAAAGGAAAGAGCGCCAAGGGAAGACGTCCCAAAGGTGCAGAGCGGAAAAAGCTGTGGGAAGAAGTCAAGGCTTTGCGTAAAGAGTAATGTCCTCAAATCTTGTCGTATTCCCACATGCTGATATCTACAAGGTATCGTCAGCGTGAAGGAGGCGTGGTCGAAGCGGTCCTAGGTGAATCACAGGTAAGTAGTCCCTTGTGTTAATTCCATCTTCTGCTCACAGTCTGTAAGATTGTTCTCGCAACATGCCATTCATCTGGTGGTAGACAATTACGAAATCATACCTTCGATGTGGTGATTATTGACGAGGCAACGCAAGCTTTAGAAGCTGTAAGTTCATTTTACATTTCATGCAGAGTGTAGTAACAATGCGGCGTTCTAAGGTATGCTGGATCCCCATATTCAAGGCGAAAAAGTTGATCTTAGCCGGCGATCCGATGCAGCTGCCACCAACGGTACTATCCGTCACCAAGGACTCCAAAACGAAAACCAACAAGAAGGAGAAGCATCCTGCTACGAAGAAATCTGCTGACTCAAAAAGCAAAGACAGTCAGAAGTCTAAACCCGGAATAATAGCAGGATCGGATTCGGAAGGAACGAATAGTAACTCGGAAGAAGAAGAGCTGACACAGGCTCCAGTGGTTGCATCTAGAGCACCAAAAACGCCCAGCCTGAAACCTCCACGGACACTAGAAACTACTTTATTCGATCGTTTAGAGAAGATGTATGGACCGAGCATTAAAAGAATGCTTCAAGTTCAATATCGGTGCGTCTTCCACCTCGCTGACCCGCAGTCTCATTGACCGTCCGTTGCAGCATGCATTCCCAGATCTGTGAATTCCCCTCCAAAACACTTTATGAGTCCAAACTAGAATCGCACGAGTCTGTTGCATCACATCTATTGAATGACGTGGTTCAAGCCGAAGGAGATAAAGAGACGATAAAAGAGGTCCTCGAGACACCTGTCGTCTTCTTCGACACTGCTGGATGTGAGTATTTTGAGAGACTCGAAGGAGACGGCGACGAGGGATCTCGATGTAATGAGAATGAAGCCACAGTCGTAAAGCAATGGATCGATAAGTTGGTATGATCCTTTTGCTACAAAGCCCTCGTGTTGCCTAATTCTTAGCATAGACGGGTATGGGAGTCCTCGCTTCCCAGATAGCAGTCATCACACCGTAGATTCCCATTGCTTTTACACTGATACGAGTTTACATTTCAGCAGGTACCAAGCACAAGTTACCCTCCTCACATCTCTGCTGAGACCACAGTACGGAAGCGCCCTGGAGATAGGTACTGTCGACGGCATGCAGGGTAGAGAAAAGAATGCTGTGATTATAAGTTTGGTGAGGAGTAACGACAAGGTTTGTCAACTACACGCTGCCTGCCCATGGTTACTGAGGCCATATACATAGCGTGAGGTAGGTTTCTTGAAAGAGAAGCGGCGCCTCAATGGTGAGTTGCTCAAAAAATTTCAGTTCAACTTTTCAACATGTTTGTAGTGGCGATGACAAGAGCAAAACGGCATCTTGTACGTCGTTTGTCATCTCCTTGGGTGCTTCTGTCAACGACCATTCATATTTCAGTGTGTCGTTGGTGACTCCTCGACTGTCCGACATGGTGGCCGATATCTCAAAAACTGGCTCGCTTGGCTCGACGCCAACGCGGACGTTAGGTATGCTGGTCTCGAATAATGCTGTCTATGTATCACAAATATCATACAATGATTCTACAATGTCCCGTGTCCATATGTCCTAGTAGGACATGCACTATTATAACGCCCCCGTCTAAATTTGAGGTAAAGTATAAGGATGTATCGTCAAATCAAACCTTTCGCTGCCCGGTGAACCTTCTCTTTCGTTCCATAAATTCAACTTGAGCATACCACGCTCCGCCAATCAGCGTCAGGGCTATACCTATGCCATTCGCAGTGCTTATGGTCAAATCAAACATCAACACAGCTGACAACACTGTCAAGACTTGCTTGACATTGGCTAGTGAAAAATTAGCTTTAGTCTTGGGCTTGCGGAGACGTAGTATTATGAAACTAACCTGCGACAGTCATACCGAGTGCGCCCACTTTTCGGTTAGCAGTGAAACTGACGATGTTTAAGCCAAGCGCAATGCAGCCGTTAAGTGCAAGGGCACAAGCTTTGGAAAAGGTCATTTCTTTTGAAGCATAGTGCCGGACATTTGCAAGTTCGCCAGTACAATATGCCAGGAGCATACACTGAATGAAAGCCAAAGGTGAGAGAAGGTGTAGCAGTGCGAGGGAATGGAGTTGAGGTCGCCGAATGGAATAAATGATGGACAGCGGATTTTGGGATGGTAACGCATCTCGCGATGGCGGGGTCTGAAGGACATTGGTGAATATGGTCTTGAGAGAGGCTAGAACAGTGCCAAGGAGTGTTAAAATAAATCCCCATAGAGTACAGTAATAGTCTCCGTATGTCCTGCAGTATGACAACGTCAGTGATGGCGGTCAATGGAGACACGCTATATACTCACGCAAAACCAACGCCTATGACGACTGGTATGAGAGATACTCGCTTGGCGTAGCTACTCTTCCTCCCATAGAGTAAGGCGGAGAAAAGGATGGTGAATATGGGTGTCGCGGCACGGATGACTTGATGAAACTATTGAAACGAATTGAGAATGAAGCAATTGAGAAAACGGAGGAATAATCTTACAGGGATGGTAACGAGCTGCAAGGACAAGTTACTGACAACAATATTGACTGAATAAAGTACAGAGAAAGCGACGATAACGATTGTTTCTTGAGGGTCCAATTTGGCGGGAAGGAAGGATCCGTTGCGGAGGAGTAATGCGCCTCCAATTGTTCCAAAGAGAGCATGAATGGCAGTGAGAGTATAAGGGAATGGAAAGCACGAAAGTACGCCTTTGTTGTACAGTGTCAAGCCGAGGTTAAAACAGAAGTACAGGGCAAGCCAAAAGGCCTGGGTCGATAAATACGATGGTCTATCACTGGAAGAAGATACTGAGGCCAGAGGTGGTGGCAGCTCAGTAGAAACGTCTGAAAGGTCAACCATGTTGGGCGGCTGGGGAAATGGCTCGCGATGATACATACGAGTCGACAGGCGCAGATAGCGCTGCTGCGTCCGTCGAATGCTCGTGCCCGCCAAGCGAGGTTTGGGTCTTTCGTTCTCCTTCTGGTCTCGCTCGTTGCCCCGCCGACCCTGCGGCTGGAAATGAGCGTCATTCATGACGAGGAACTTGGTCTGCAAATGGGAAGCGTTTGAGGAAAACAAGCCGTCGACATCGTTGTGCAAGTGGAGCGATGACTTATGCATCTCCCTAAGAGAGCGTCAGAAATCATGCGAAAGTCGCCGAGAACAAAAGGCTAAGGCGTCGTCGTCGTCGTCGTAACGAAGAAAAGCAGAGGAAGATTCGCGCCCCACACGTGCGCACGTTGATTTCTTCGGTCCGATTATCCCGTTTTAGACTACATGGTTTCTACACAGCTCACAAAATATACTGTATAGCACGGCATTTTATGCATGTGAGATTCAAAAGTAGAGCCACTGATGTAGGTAAGACATATAAGAAGGGGCATTCGACATTGGATTCCTGCTCGCAGGCCCGAAAGTGGAATAGTTTTCTATATGTATGGGCCGGAGTAGATGTGCAACGACAAAATATAAGGACCATGGCGATACAACGGTGCCCAAATTGCGAAAATATAATACCTGGAGTTTTGTTGGAATCCAAGTACGAGGCAACACGCTTCCTGACCTCCGTGTTATTGATCTGTGATAACACAGCAGTGGTAAGGGAGGCGGGGGGAAATTGCATGATGAAGGAGATGGATAGTTCGACGTCGGGCGAAGTAATACAGGATCTGCCTCTAGCATCGCACTACTAAAGTCACAGAGTCGCAACGAGCCCATCTGAGCCCATTAGGAGATTTGGAGGCTTTATGCCGCTGTGCAATATCCCTCTTGCATGCAAACAATCGACGAGGTCACAGAGCTGTAATATAATTTCCAGAATCCTCTGCGTAGAAAGCTCAGTGCGGACGCAGGGATTCTTGAACATCTCGGGAGCAGGTGCAACACAAGACTCATGTTGCGTTATGAAGCCAACAACTTCGGCGTAGGAGTCCAAGCGGCCAACAACTTCCACAGAGTAGTCTCCTGCAAGCAACATCATCCTGAGCTCCTCTTCCATTGCTTTTCCTGGCTCATAAAAGGTTTTGAGCACGTATTTTTCTTGGACGATGGCGATGAATCCGGCCCCGCTGGAGTGTATAACGTCGTAGGGTTGCAGGTCTGCTATCTCGCGATCCATGGGCTAGAGTACGAAGGGATTGCGTATAGACCTTGTTCATGGTCCTTCTAGGTTGGCAGAGTAATTTGATGATGAGTCTACGATCAGAAACAATTGAAGACATACAGTAAGGGTAGTGCACTTGAATGGAAAATAAATTTGCTGCTGTACACGGTGGATACGATTTTCCTTTAAAGCGCAGCGGCAGTGGGGTTAAGGTCCAGATATAGAGCATGACTGTCACTGCCTGGGTCAATGTACTATTTAGATCAACGTCCGTGGGAAATACAGTGACGGACCCAGGTGAGCGCGGTAGCTCGGGCCGATGGTGCCGACGGAACGCGTCGTATGGTCACGGTCACATCCCTCTCTTGTTTTCAAACGATGACGATGCCGTCAGTGGCATCCACACCAGGGCCCAGCAGCATAGGAGCCCCTTCGTCGCGCAAGCGATCCAGCACAGAGAGCCTCGGCGATATACGACCAGAAAAACGACTACGAACGGGCACCGAGGACAAGGCTGGCGAAAAGAAGAAGCGGCGGCGTAAGAAAAAGAAGAAAAGCATTGTTGATAACGCGCTGGCATCGACGTCTGTCGTATGTGTGGCGCTTTGTTTACACAAGAGTCTAATTTTTTTTACCGAATGCTGGACAGAAAGCGGCAACAATGAATGTTGACGCTGACGCCCAGGAAAGTAGCGACGCTACCGTGAGTGGACCGCTTTCTTACAAGGCACGGTCTGACTCCTTTTCAGCTTGCATCAGTATCATCGGAGAGTGATGTAGGTCCTGCTATTTATTGAAGACTTTTTTTTTGTTCTCATGGTCTTTTAGGCTCCCAAACAGCCGGCCATAGTACCAGTACGTTGGTCTCATTTAGGGCGTCGACATTGGTTTTGACACGAAACAGATCGATATGAAAGGAAAGGGCAAGGCGAAAGAGGTCCCTGAGTCTCCAGAAGATATCATAACTCGTCTAACGGAGGAGCTTCAAGCAAAGTCATTGGTTTGTTTATCGTCTAGTGCCCATTCCGTCCGTGGTCTCACCATTTGGTCAGCTTCTGAAGAAGCACGATGATGCATTGCGTCAAGTCCAGCAGACCATGACATGTCAAGTATGTTTAGACTTGCTCCGCAAACCCTACGCTCTTTCTCCCTGTGGTCATGTTGCCTGTCAGGGATGCCTCTTGCAATGGTTTACAAATCCCCCAGCCGATGGCGGAACACTTCCTGCCCATAAGCCGAAGACGTGTCCTCATTGTCGTGCTGTCATTACGAAGCGCCCCATCGAAATATGGACAATCAAAAGCACTGTCACCGGCCTCCTCAAATCAGGTCTACTTACCGATATCCCAGATCACCCTCAGTCCGATGCGACTACTGAGGATGATCCATGGAAAGGTGCTTTTGGTGTTCGTTTGCAACAGGACGAGCAGGATTTGGACATGGCTGGGATGTTCGACGACGAAGATGGCGTATACCGTTGTCGTGATTGCATGCACGAGATTTGGGACGGTGTTTGCTCGAATTGTGATCGTATTTACCCCGGCAATCAGGATGCGCAACGTGGAATGGACATGGCAATGCTCGGTGGTCTGTGGAATCCTCACAATTTCCACAATCACCCTCGGAATATCTTCGACTTGGACGTCGAGATGAGTGATGAAGAAGACTACGACGAAAGTTTCCTTGAGGGTAGCGTTGGCAGTTTCATTGACGATGGCAGTGATGACCAGGCCATTGAAGTCCATGATTCGGACTCAGAGGGCGATAGAAGTGTCTCCTCTTGGCGAGGGAGGGCTTATTCTGAGACGCGTGGTAGCCCGTCAGAAGCGTTAGAGCTGTCACTGTTGTCTTCGCCTCCTCGCTCAAGCGTATATCCTTCTCTACGGAATCTTTCGCCTCATTCAAGTTCCCCCTCGAGTTCCCGCCACGACACCTGGGACGCTACGCGTACGAATTCTGTGGACGGGGAGGACAGCAATTTCGAAGAAGAGGACACTGACAACCCTAGACGATCTGTTGTGTATCGTTCGAGCATTCGGCCGATCGTTATTGATGATGACGACGATGAAGAAGAGTTTGCAGTTTCCTATCATCGCGGTGAAACAGATGCGGATGAAGACGAGGATGTTCCAATTCCTATGACTTATCGAGGTCGCACTGGGAACAGAGTCCTTCGTGCTATGTCTGATGAAGAGGAAGATGACGACATCCACCCTGCATCTACCTATTCGAACTTTGCTGATGATGGCTACGATGTTCATCGACATCAGGCATATGACGAGGATGGATATGCTGAACCAGAAGATGTCAGCGATGAAGAGGCCTATCGGTATCATACAAATGAAGTGTATGGATATTCGGACGATGAGGGTATTTTCTGGCCGGCCAACAATGATGATGATGGTTCTATACCCGGGCCCCCGTCACATCTTCGTGATTATCTGGCTCGGAGCGATGAGGAAGATGATGACCTGTACTATTAAAGATCAAGATGGACTTCCTTTGTTTTGCATCGGTTATACTCGTCGATTTAAGTAAATATGTACTATGAGCAGATTCTCTTTTCGTATCTTGGAAACGTCGAGTGATAATGAGGACACTTAACGTCGTCTAGTCATTCTTTATATGCATTGTATGTTTCTATTACTGACATACCGACGCCCTCACTTTCCTAGCTTGCGTAAAATCTGGTTTTGGACTACGAGCAATAGCGAGTACATCATTTCAATCCGCTATTTGCAAAATCAGTAGGGCTGATGTCGGAGAAGTTGCGAGACGTACCGGAACGTCGACTTCGTACTCTTTGGCTAATCTGACGACTTCGCCCAGAATGACTTCGACTTCGATGGGAAGATCCTTTTCGACATCGAGCATCATACTTGGCTTGTGTGAATGGTCGGGTTCTATGTGCATAAGTCTAGTTCTCTCCATCGTGCCTTCTACTAGAGACGAAGGCAAGCCATCTTCGGTGTCCGGAAAACCCATTGCCCTCCCTAAAGACGATAATAAGAATTGCAACTCATAAAATATAGTGGTACTCGCCCAGGTTAACTAGCTCGGTCAATACGGCCTTGACGTTGGGAAGGGTCCTCTCCTTTATAAAATCTGCCGTCTTCGGATACACATAAGGTTCATATGTAACCGCCGGATCTGATGGCGGTGGTCGAAACATGGCTGCAGGGGTATATCTTTCGCAAAATGGATGAAAAAGGACTGCTCGACGAACTTCAAGGTTGCTCACCCCGTGAGGGTTGCTAGCGAGGAGAATGCTACATTCCAAAAATTCTTTGCAAATCTCAGCCTTTGTATTTCAGGGACTAAGGTGACTGTGCTTCCACCCTTCTCTAGCATCCCGCCGATGTCACGAAGAATGGCGTCTTCTTCCGGGGTATTAACCAAGGTTGTGAAATCGCGATACCTGTACATTCCAAGAGTTGGTCTATCCTAAGGGTATTACATTATTAATTCCTTCTGCAAGCTGAATATCGTGGGATGAGCTTACAAAAGCGCCGTGCTGTACGACATTCGGCGCGAGTAGATTGGTGGCAATGAATACGGTAGTACTGATAATCTTGGGTGGACCTTTACCGAGGCCCTTGATGGCATCGTAGAGATCGACCTCGACGCCCAAACCATTCTGGATTATAACATACACCGGTTGTGGGTACCTGTCCGAATACGAAGCAGACAGAAGCGGCTCCAGAATTTTAGGCGTTTTGGTAAGTTCTGGAATGGCCTTGGTGGTGAGAACGACGTAGTCATATCGTTGGTCCGCAGCGCTTGCAACGGAGGGGCACACTATAATAGTTAATTGCTAAGTCATCGATTGAAGCAGCAGGGGCGGGAAGATAGGAAATGTAGATACTGGAGTTAACAACGTTTTTACTGTTGAAAAAACGAAAATGGATGGGTTTTAGATTCCAACGGGATTCCTACGAGATTGGGACAACGAAATTGAGTTGACTCACATCTATCAGGCCTCCATCCTGATATGTCACCGTATTTACGGCTTTTAAAATGCATCCCATGTTCTATGCACTAGGTCACGTTTCAAAGCGTCTCATAAATTTGCAACAGCCTACCGTTCGCCAGGTGATAGTTACTCCTCGCCACGGCCGTGACTCGTGCGAGACCGCTCTGCTTGAAGATGAGAGAGTCTTGACAAATCAAAATGTGAGGCCTAAAGATAAATCCTGTACTCACATACTGCGCCAACAGCGCCAAAACCAACGAGCAAAACGTCCTTGGCCGTCATAATAGCGAGATCGAGTCAGTCACTGACTCAGAATCAGAAGGAGATTTGATTTGCAAATTGAAATAACATGAGAAAGAGAATGCACTGATCCCGCTGACGCGATTTTTGTCGGCCTGAACGATGCACCATGCCTTCAAATCCAGCTAATGCCTTGGAATTTCAATAGTAGCGATACCAAGTTTATCTTCTGACAAAACATTACAGTCGTCAGGAAAAGGGATTAGGACATCTCTCCGATATGTATCGGACCTTGATCGGACCTCACCGTTAAATTTCTAAACTTAAGAAAATTTGACGCTTAAGCAAAAGTTGATTCTCCTCCCAAAGCAAACGGTCTAAGCTTTTTCATGGGCGATTCGGCCAAGCTACGCTGCGATAATACATTCCTTAAATGTTTCAAGAGTCTGAATTTCGCCAATTATAAGTGCCAGATCGAAATTTAGTATATAGATGTCATCCTCGTAAACCTTATACGATCGCGGAGATCGCCAAGTCAGCAGGCCACGCTTGTTTATCCATACCATTAGGCCTCGAGCCAACCTAGAGTCATGGCTTAACTACGCCGTCAGGGAAGGTGAGCACTGGCTTGACTGTCCTTATTCGTACTACCCCAGGATTCTCCCGCGTCTCGAAATATTCATCCTTGGATATATTTGCGCTCATTGCCTTCAGGATGCCCAGGACCCGAAGGACAAGTTGAATCATATTGTCGCGTGCGTAGAAGACCGGATGACCGGCCTTGGCATAGATTGTATCCCAAACATATTTAGGTATTCGCCGCAGCTATTGACGAACCACTGGTTGTAGTAGTTGAGCGCAGTCTAGATAAAAGTAAATTCAACGAATACCTCGTCGTAAAAGGGAACTTACGTCGACAACGTATGAACCTCCTTTTTCAGCGCGTTCAATGAGTGCCTGGATAATCTCAATTGCACCAGAAGCGCCCGTGCTGCGAAGTGGTGAGCTTTTGATGTACAATCAAAGGTGTCGGCTTACCAGAAATCGGAATTAGGCCAGACTAGTGTCACCGGTTCGTCCACACTCATAGCACGACCAAAGCTATACGAAACTCCTGTGTTGGCATCGCTTATATGCTGCCACCCTGAACGAGGAGTTCAAGGGCCATGCCAGCCCTACAGGAAAAAGAGGTCACATCGCAGCAGGAAAGGCGTTAGTTAATCACCCACATAACAATTCTCGCAAGCATTGATGATCCCGCCTCTTTGTCCTCAAAAAGCTGCAAGATATCATCTTTTCCGAATCCCACTTCGCCATAATTCCAGGTCGATATCCTTCAACGACTACAAGCTCTCGGAGTCGAATAAGGTCTTCCTCACTCCTCAGATCCAAATGAGCGTTCCACTTCCCCATCCCATCTCTGCATTGAGTACATTTATATCGGAGATGCCAGGGAAAGTGATACGAAGAACGCTCGCTCCTGGCTCTGCGAAGTCCCGAGTTATGACAGCTCCGGTAATAATACGCGTCAAGTCGATGATCTTCAATCCAAAGAAAGGTCTCTCCGGTGTGGTTTTGCTGTCGACAGGACTCCACCAAGTAGGTAGCTGTTTGGTATTGGGAATATGGTGCAATTCGTACAGACCAATGTGTGTGTGGGCCTTTCCGTGTTCGTTGGCAAGGTATTCTTCCTTTGAGTGTGCGATGGTTCCAGTTTGTCTGTATTTGACGTTCATGAGCGTTTCGATCGCTTCGAACTCGTATTCCGCGACTTTATCGGCAACGATCTCGCCAGCACGGTTGAGGGACAATAACTCGGTCTCGTTAGACTTGGGAATATCGAGTGCTGTTAGATTAATATGCGGATTCATACTTCCTGCAAGTAATCGTGATTAGGGAGGAGGTATTGGTCAACATGAATCGACGACCTACCATGAAAATGGTAGAAATGGCAGTCCTTCGTTTTATACATTGTGGTGCACATAGTATTCATGTAAACGTTCTTGACATCGTGCGTTTCATAGTTCGGAAAGTACTTTTCAAATCCTGAATTACGAGACAACGTAGGGGTGTCCTCGCCATCCAACGAATAAATTATTGGAGAAATGAAATACAGTTGTGCATGGTCCCTCATAGTCGTTATTCTGTCAGCACACCAAAGCAAATTGTTTATGTTGAGGAACACTCACGTGTCAATGACAATTTTCCGATATGGAATGCCATACTTGTGCTTAGGAACGACGTTCAGCGTTGCCCCTTCCAGACCCTTGGTAGAGGCAATGCTTTCCGCGAACCGCCAGTTTATAGGCATGCATGGCTCATCAGAACCAACATACTCAACCAGACCAGCAGCTTCCTTGATGTCCACGGGAAAGTCATGGAGAGGATTACTGGGAATCCCAGTACTGAGTAGCTTGGCGGCCTGTAAAGGGATGGAGTAAGCTGACATTGTGCACCTTGAGTTTAGATCCACAATGAGAAAAGTGCAGGTGCTAGATCCCACGAGCTGCATTTATAGTCGGCCCGAAGCGTGAGTCACTGAGAGTGATTGTCCCGCATTTCTGAATTCACGGTTTAAAATAGCATGACTGAATCGAGTTTTTGAGCTAATACAGTTTGTCCGCAGTTCATCCGCCTCTACGGGCCTGTCGGTGTACAGAGAAGGCACACTGCGAAGGGTGTCTTCGAGCAACTCGGCAATTCGATCTTGTTTTATACCAATAAGATGCCGGAACTACGGTCGCAAGTGCGAAGACCATGGCATCGCCTCGAAGCCAAGTCATGCACTCGCCAAATGGGAGTAGTACTCGCAGTGCTTGGCATCATGACTCATGCACCCTCACCCAACGGCACACAACAAAACCGGCTGTCACAGAACTGATAGTTGACGGACAATCGGCTTACGGCCGGATATGATGTTCACGGGACGAAAGAGACTTCGTCAACCTCCCACCCTACGTTTAGGTTCTCCAAGCTACTGAACAAGCTGACCATCCTTCGAGATGACCAGACGCCCTATCAGAATCGGAAATTCGTGAGCAGCTAGTTATTCAACGAACCTTCCGGTGACTCAGACATTTGCATCAGTTCAGGCGCTACTGGAGATGGCGTGAGTTCGACTCTAGTCCAACAGCTAGTTCTCATACAATGTTTCTAGCCCGACCAGATGTACCGGTTGGCAACAGAGGGTCCAATAGATGCCATTTACGGGGACTACCTGGCAGAGCTGAACATCGCCTGGCGCGCGCTTGAGGTTCGATAGTGACCTGGTTCCACCAATAGGTGTTAATGTACCCATTAGATGATTGACCATCCAGAGCTGGGGTATGAGGTCCCTGCTCTCACGCAGCTCAAATGGAAGACGGCGGCACAAGAAATTGCAAGCAAAGGAATCCGTGTAACGCATGCTTTCACGAAATGGCAGAGCTTTATTGACTTCAATCACAGGTGGTCCATGACGGAGGTGCCTTGAATCCCCGCGGACTTTACTTGGAGACCAAGAAACACTTCGAGGATTTAGGTTTAGATGTAAAGGTTGCCTGGGTCGAGGGCGACAATATCACGGATCGCGTCAAAGCGAATACTACTGTGTTTCCCCATCTCGACATCCCGAATAAGAAACTAGATGACGTGAAGAATATAATTCTGACAGCGAATGCGTACAGTGAGAACATCAACCTTTGCAGACGACCTCGTATTCTGATCTGCTCGAATATTTCAGTTGGAATGAAAGGAATCGTAGCCGCCCTCAATGGCGGTGCACAAGTCGTCATCTGTGGTAACTGAGCCAACCGCCCACATCCCGCTTTTGTATTGACTCAGAGCCAAGGACGCTGCTGTGATGCATCTCCTGTCATGGCGTTGGCCGCCTGGTGGCATGGATGGTCCGACAGAGATTATGACAAGTTTGCTGGGGCTTTGATGGCGGGACATGTTACAGAGTGCGGTCCATACGTGAGTACATCTCACACTGGATCGCGGTCCTGGTGACGAAAGGGTATTTAGACGACAGGCGGCAACTTTTGCGGCTTCAAAGCCATCCCAAGCCTAATCAATGTCGGTTATCCCATATGCGAGATCTCTGATGACGGGTCATCCATCATCACTAAACACGATGGTACCACCGGAGCTGTAACGGTTGACACTGTTACCGCTCAACTCGTGTACGAGATCCAAGGGCCAACGTATCTCAATCCGGACGTTATTGCCTACCTCGAGGATATCAAGATCGAGAAGGTAGGGGATAATCGCATCAAACTGTCTGGTATGAAAGGCTCGCCTCCACCGTCGACAACAAAGTTGGCCGTGTGCACGATGGGCGGGTATCAAGCTGAATTATATTTCCTTGCCGTGGGACTGGATATCAAAGAGAAGCTGGGCCTTCTGCGCGCTCAACTAATGGACGGCATAGATGAGTCCCGCTACTTTAAACTCTCCCTTGAAGCGTATGGCACTTGTCCGGACGATCCAAAATCGCAACGAGAAGCAACGGTGCACATGAGGCAGTTCATTCAGGCGCCTACAAAAGAAGCCATTGAAGACTTTACGCAGAATTTCTGGGGACTAGTCATGTCAGGGTATGGAGGATTCCATCTGTAAGACTCGTGCGTATTTTGTCTGGCAAGTGATGGCGTTGAACACTCTACAGGAATATGGATCTCCGAACCTTGACTCCCAAACCTTTCATCTCGTACTTCCCAGCTCTTGTGCCACAGAGTATGCTCAACATTAAGGCCCATATAGATGACAAAGTGATATCCGTAGAGTCCATGACGTCCACAGTACCCTTCGCTAGTCAGGATTCATACGGTCCCAGGACGGTCACTGATTTGAGCACCTTCGGTCCTACGACAAAGACCCACCTCGGTGTGTACAGTATGTCGTCTGTTGACCGCTTCAACTAACATCGATGGGTAGGCAAGGTCGTGCTAGCACGTTCCGGAGACAAGGTAAGCTTGGTGGATAATCCTTTGGAATCCGAATGAACCTGAACCAGGGTGGGAATGCCAATGTCGGTCTGTGGGTACGCAATGACGACGAGTGGCCATGGTTGCAGTCGTTTCTGACGATTGACACTTTCAAATATCTCCTTGGCGACGACTACAAGCCCGAGTATCGTATTGAACGATTCGAGATGTCCTACATTCGTGCTGTCCACTTCGTCACCTACGGCATTCTTGAGGATGGAATTAGCTCCACGTCTGTCTTGGATGGGTTGGCTAAGAGCTTTGGCGAGTTCATACGAGCGCGTAAAGTTGATATTCCGGACAAGTTCCTGGAGAGACCTGCTGTTGGGGAGTATTTGCATTAAACAAGAACCTGTCGTCGTTAGTATCGAAATGCCATAAATTCTGGTTTAATCGAATTAGGACTGTTAAAAGGAAAGTGTAGAGTTCTTACCGAAGACTCCATGTCTGGTGTTTACGATCCCAATAATCAAAGACGGCTATAGGACACTAACTCGTCAGCAAGTTGAATGAAGCATTGAAGGAAAGAAAAGACTAGTTTCAGTAGGAACAATTGATAATAACATAAACTTCACAAAATGTAATATATGCATTTTCATGATCTCGAAGTGTCATCCTGGACTCATTGAAGAAAATACTACTCACCGAAAGCGAAGCCGCTTGCCTTATCAGAAATCCCGGCTGATTGCCAAGTGTACTTTCAGTTGAAATCGAGGTGCCGAGATTTCTTTTTACAGATCAGCTACTGTCTATCACCCTGTCAGTGTAGTCTTGGAGAGGAGTGCCACCGTACGCACCAAATTCCCTCTACCCTGTTCTTACTAGCGCTAGCCCATGACGTGTCACTTGAGAAGATTATTCAAAGGCATTATGGTGACGAGGGTACTGAGAAAATAGTAGTTGTCTGATATTGCTGGCAGTGAAGCAATAATAGAAACATACCTTTCTGTACCGGTGCTACTGTCCCTTCCGAGACCTTGGGGTACCAAGCTAAGCAGGGAAAAGCTAGTTTTGTCCCTCTGTTTTCACAGAATAGTGGACGAATACATGCAGCAGTACGCACATCCTGCTCTCGTTCGCCTATCTGGCCAGCTGTGTCGAAGGGTAGCAATCATGACACTGAAAGCTTGTTGAGGGACGTCGAATGAAGAGAAAAAAGGTCTGCGGCAAATTCCGAGCGATCTTCACTCTAGACAAACATGGATCCACAGCAATGAGTATGTTCCTTCAACGACTGGCTGCTCATCTAGGTCATTCCCAAGCAGCACTCGAGCTCAAATGGATGTCAGATCGTAGAAACGTCGAAGAAATCACACTCTGAACTTGTCGACAGGCGACTGAAAGACAAGCCTCTGCAGTACATTCGTGGTGTGTATATGCGCACTAAATAATCGTATTTCTACCTGTACGAAGATGATTTGCAGATTCCCGGCCATTCGGTGGCCTCGACTTGATTGTACGGCCTCCAGTGCTCATTCCGCGCCCGGAAACCGAAGACTAGACCATCAAACTGTCCAAGACCATCCATCACGCCGTCACCAAAGCGCCCTATATCTATCCTGGATCTGTGTACAGGAAGCGGATGCATCCCATTGCTGTTATGCCATCCATGGCTTCAAGGGAGTGTCCGTGCGTGCGGTGTTGACGTCTCTGTCGATGCGGTAGAGCTGGCGATGGAGAACGCTGCAAGACACAGTATTCCATCTGTGGCAGACGCCCGAAATAGCTTCAGAGCTCAGCAAGGGAACGTTCTAGATCCAGCGTTTCCCAAAAGCCTGGAGCCACCATTCAACGTCCTTACCTCTAATCCACCTTACATACCCTGGAAGGAATACCTTGAGCTCCCTCTTTCGGTCGTATGATATGAGGACCCAAGGGCGGTGGACCCTCAGGTTTTGAATTCTATCTCGCCATCGCCCACATAGTCTCGTGTCAGTGTTTTCTCAAAACCGACGCTGTTGTGGCACTCGAAGTGGGACACGATCAGGCCGAAGAGGTGAAGATATTCTGCGCAATATTGGCGAAATCCAGCGAACAGAGATACGGAATGATCCTTGGGGAAAGGCTCGTACGGTCCTCGGATGACGAACGTAATTTTACAATATTCAAACTCAGCCATCGCAAGCCGCCCTTTCCTCAGAATTAGACCTGATATACAAGAAAATGTCGGCCAGTAATCCCATCGTACCTCTGGAGCCCACAGTCTCTACATTGCCACCAATCAGCTCATAAGTCAACTGGCCAGATTCCACTGCGTTTTACAAGACAGACGAAAATGGCAAGGCTACCACATACGAGTGGACAGAGGCTACCTCCTCATTCCGACAGATTCGAGGATGTAACAATCACTGCCGTCGATCCTGTCATGACCTACACTAAAAAGCTGTCGGTAGTTTCGCCTTCATGAAGGTCAAAGGCATGAAGACGATGCCTGACCAAGAGCCTAGAGGCGTTCCATGGGATGGCGATGCAAGTCTTCACCGATTCGAATCGTTTAATTAGGGTTCACTTCGCTATTAGAGAATTGTTAGAATGAGCGGTAATTCTTCAGCGCTCACCCGGATTTCAGGGAACCCTCGCAAACAGGCGAGGGTCATTGTGATTCATCCAGCTATTTATATACATCCATGTACACTAATAGAAGCAATACTATGTAGTAGACAAGGCAGAGGAGGAGAACAATGTTTCCTTGCCTAACAACTGAAGATCCCGATGTCGACTATGCTGTGATGCGCGACACTTGTCATTACAACAAGAACCGCCAGGCTGGCAGAGCCTGGTTGAAGAGCATGTTAACCATGTTGATGGAGAAGGGTATATTGGATCTGCAGTGATTTGAAGACGAGATAACGAGAGTAAGCGTTGATCTGGAAGTGTAGTTGGCGGAAGGAAGAGGCCAGGACAAGATATTCATTAGAGAAATTTAGAGGTGAACTTTGAGGGAAAAGTCTCTGTGTCTTCATTTAATCTATCAACCACAGCCTGTCTGAAGATCTCAAGCGACATGCTTTTGCTCCTAGACGCCTCAGAGGCTTCGTTTGATACATGGTCGATCTACTCTGGAGTCCGAGACACTGGGAGTTAGCTCGTATGGGAACTGTGGTTAGATCACCAAAACCAGACATAGTATGCTCCTTTGGAATGTAATGAGATAGTCAATAGCCGCTCGTTTTGCGAGGATAGGTGGATCACTTCAGAAATATCAAGCCCAGCCCTAACCTTAGACCGTTGTTGTGTATGTCGCTATTTTCGCAACGGGGGTCAACTGCAAGACGAGAGGAAGAGGGGTTGCCGTCCAGTAAGGCTATCCTCCGACCCTTCTTGAAACTTCGTCAAGTGACATAGCCACGAAGAAGTATGTTTCTAAGGTTATCGTATCCATGTGACGCTCGTTTAGAGAAGGCACTTCCATGGGCCTCAGCTGTAAGCTCGAAGCTGAAACAAAGTCCTCTGCAAGAGTATATTCTCCATCAATTTGGATTCATGCCAATGGTAAGTATGTAATGCTAGAGTGGGAAGGTACCCTGAAGCCAGGGGGCGGAAGCATACAACAGTACAAGGAGTGTATCTCATCTGTTAGTGCTGCTTCAACCGGCATTGAGCGATGCTAATAGAGAAAGCTACACACTCTCAGTAATCGGCGCTTACTTCAGTGAGGGCGATGCACGGTCTGGGAATTCCAAGTTCTGAGTGTGGCTGTCTATGTCTGGGGACTCTGGAGCGATCACGTGTCTGACTCTAAACTCAGACGCGAGCAGAGCTCCTTTCATGGCATATAAAGCCAGGAAGATTCTTCCATAATCTTCCCTATTACAACACAACAACCCTACAACATGCACAAATCTACAATCACCAAGCGTTCAGAGGCTTCCTGCCTCCTCGACCCCTCATATTGTTCCCTCAATCACAACTATCAGCCAAGCTTCTACGTCGACTACAACGGAAATATGCACGATCCAGACTATCTTCACTTCCCCGTCTCCTCGTCGAGCTTGTCGTCCAATTCATCACTCAGCAGCCGTAATGTACGGCGCCGATGGGAAACTGGCTGCTCTGTCACTTACGATGACGACGAAGGCACAGACGCGGATCGCTTTGATCCATTCGCCATTCAAGCCCGCAGGTGTGCATCATCCCTCACACGCGTCACACCTCCCTGCTATTCCTCCTCACTCGTATCAGAGTTCGACTCACCATTCGAGGAAGAGAAGAAGCAACGCAGCAGCGCGACGAAGGCAATAAGATCGTGGATATTTCCGCACAAATCTATAGGAGAAGACTCAGAAGAGTTCACTGGGCAGCCAGAATTGAAAGAAGATTCGAATGAGGAAGAGGAACGTCTCGAGAAGAAACGGGGCAAACTCAAGCGTTCAGAAATGATGAAGAAGCAATGGTATTCCATTTCGCTGAGCGTTTCCTTTGGAGTTTTCAGAGCGAAGCGAAAGATGAGAAATGTCCTCACTTGCTAAATGTCAATTTTCTTCTCATTCTTCCTTTTCCTGCATCTTGTATATCACAACATCTTTGCGTCTCATCATCCAAATAGCTGTATCATTTCCTTTTCGCATTTGCTACCTTGCACACACATACCTGTTTACGTATCACGTCTGCGCACCGAATGAACATTATGACTAAGCTCGAAACTACTAAAAAACCTTCTGCAATGGATCTATAACAGTTCCCATCTACACGAAGTCGATTAGTTGTCATCTTCCATAAACAAGAACCACAATCCCTACCTTCTTAACTACCTTGGGCAACGTCGCCTTCTGGAACCCGACACGCGTATTCCACTCGACACCCAGCGGTTGCTCCATGCCTCTCTCGAACTGCGCTTTGCTCGTATACGGATATGGTAGATCTTTGACAAGGTATTTGGCTGCTTTCTTGTCGCGTTTCTCTGAGATAATGACGTGCCCTTTGCCATGATCTGCACGGTCAGCGGCATTGACGCCAGCGATTTTTTTGATGAATGATGGCTTTGGAGGAGCCTTTCGCGTTCCTGCACCGCCCCAGGAGCCCTAATGAAGACATTGTCAGAATATCACGTAAGTAATAAATGAGGAACTCACCCAACCAGGAAGGGTAGTGTCGACTTCCTTTGGCGCGTCGGCCTCGATTTCGCGACGTTTAAGCTCTTCAAATTCCTAGGAAAACGTTAGAATACAGACGGCATTCCGGATGAAGACTGGCCATACTTGAACAACATTATCGCCAGCAAACGCCATTTTCACGAGGTTTCGCTGTTCAAATGCGACATTCTTTCCCTTCTTCTTGTTCTTTGTTTCTAACATCTTCTCCTGTGCCTCAACTTCACTGTTGCCGTCCGAATCATCACCGTCATCGTCAGCGACTTTGCCCAACGTCAAGACATTCTCGACTGAGATTTCCACCACAGCGTCGTCCTGCACCATAGCTTTCTCTTGCTCAGTCTTTTTGGTCTTCTTCTTAAGCTTGTTCTTTGACTTCTCAACGAAATTGCTGTTCTTGTCCACGACGACCTCGTTTTTCTTCCGGGATACTTTGGAGCTAGATGAGCCGACGGCAAGCCAGGGATTGGATTCCTCCACATCTCTGGATGGTTGGACAATCGCAGCAGAGGCTGGTGCTGGTGCTGGCGATGTTGACGCAGGGTCCTCGACTTCCTTTTCGGCCGCTATTGATGGGTCAGTTAAAAATTTCGGTGCTTTGGACGGAGGCTGGGGAACCTAAAGAGATGTTTAGCTCCATTAAAAGATGATACTATAACGATTTTACCGATACACCAGGCCGATAGTTCACCCGACCACCTGTCCGGGAAACTACTACACCGCTCGAAGGGTCGTCGCCTCCTTCGTTATCACTATCCTCCACCTCACCTCCACCTCCCAATTCCTTCACAAAGTCGTCGACCATCTTGTCGGTTTTGTTCTGTTGCCGTGCCATGGCGTCCTTCATGAACTTCATCTCAAATACGTTCTTCCCTTTACTCTTGTCCTGCGGCAGTTCCCCGTCGTCGTTATTCAGTCGAGCCAACTCGTCAAAAGCGTGTTGCCGGATATCCTCTGGACTATCAGCACTCTCCTGGTCACCACTATCATCGTCGCTCTCATCGCTACCTTTCCCGGCAATTTTTCGCCGCAGCCGCTCTCCCCGATCCAGCATCTCTTCGATTCCTTTTCGGCCTTCTTCATCCCAGCTTTCCTTCCCTCGCATTTGCCTGGCCCATTTGCCAGTGTTCTTGTGCCTTAGCGTAGCTCTTTCCCGGGCCCGTTCCATCTCCTTCTTCATTACCATTTCATCGTCATCGCTGCCCCCCGCATCAATTTTCTCGCCCAAACGTTCTTTCTCTTTCCGTTTTATCTTCCGATAGGTCTTACTTTTGATCTTAGCGACCCGTTTTGCTTTAATCTCAGCACGGAACATCAGTTCACGCGTCTTTCGTAGCTCCGCACGCCGTTGAGCGACTTCCTCCACTGAGAGATTGTTCATCTTCAACATTCCCTCTTCCGTCTCGTGGATATCCTCGTCACGTAATTTGGCAGTCTTGAGAAGCGCGTCGACAGAACTTTCGAGAGCGGTGGTAGGCTATCGTTGTATAAGTAAAACATTACAAAGTCTATGAATAGATCTGCACCTGAAATTTTGCTGCTAGCTCTAGTGCTGAAACGCGTCCATCTGGTTTGGCTTGAAGGGGAAAACTGAGATGCTCAGCCTACAAAAATTTGTCAAAAGCTATACAACCTGTGTGGGTTTTCATGCACCTCTTGGATCCGCTTCATAGTCGCACTCCACTTGCCGACCTCTTCCTTAGTCTTCTCATAGGCCGCCTCTCGATCCAAACGTTCCTGGGCTCTTTGAGGGAGTGGTGCGGACAATGTGCGTATTTTGGATGACGATGAGGGGTTGAGAACCTTAGTCGATTTTTTCAAAGAAAGAAGTGTTTCGGGCTGTGACGCAAGGGGAGCCAAAAGGTCATCCAGATTAAGTGTGGATCCTTTGAATGGATTAAAAATGACTGCCAGACATGCGATAGCAACACAAACCTGCTCCATGTGTGCGAAACTCGTTTTCTTCGCCTGCCTCTGTCCGTTCTTTCAGAATACGGCGCTTTCGTGGTGGTGCATCGACAGGTAAGTCATCAGCAGAAGTCTTGCGCTTTTTTGATGAGGTATCCAGAGTAGAAATGAAGTTCTGCAGGTTCTCCAAGGCTTCCGGGGCTGCTTCGTCCTCGTCTGGAGAACTAAATAGATCTTCTTCACCTGATTCCTCTTCCTCCTCCTCTTCGTCTTTATCTCCTCCTTCTACATTCTCACGGACACGAGAAGGAGTCGGTGGCGTCGCCTTCTTCGATGAAGATGGTTGTGCCTCGTCAGTACCGTTGTCTGGTTCGCCCCTACCGTCCAGTATGTCGAGAACATCAATAAACTCGTCATCTTCACCCTCTTCATCTACGTCGCTTCCATCCTTTCCTTCATCCGCATCCTCGTCCTCGTCTAAATCCACATCTGCAAATTGTACAGCAGGCTTCATCTTTATCTTTGCTTTGCCCTTCTTCTACTGGATTGTTAGACAAGTGACATAGAAAACAGTGACAATATTCACCTTTCTCGAGAAGAATCCTGCAAACCTGTCTTCGTCACTCTCCTCAAACGCGGCATCACTGTCGATGTCTTCGTCGTCTTCACTGTCAATCATCTCGTCGTCCTCGTTCTCGCCAATGAGTCGGGCGCGGAGCTGCTCTCTCTCATCATCGACGTCCGGTATTCCACCAAAGTCCTCGTCTCTGTCTAAATCGAGCTTAACCTTCGACCTCCGAACAGCATCTGGTGCATATTCGTATACGTCTTCAGATGGGGCAGTCTCCTTCTCTTTGCGGGCCTGGCGTTTAGCATATCCTGCAGCATTAAATTTTGCTTTTGAATCGACCTTTCTATGAGGCTTTTTCATCGCCATGTTGGGACGCTTGGATGCTTGAGCTGACCTGGCCATGGTGGTAGAAAAAAAATGAGGTCCCCGGCCCGAGACGCCGAAGAGACTCTCACGCTGACTCTGATTTTCATCTTTCCTCATCTTTCTCTCCTATCGCCAACTGAGAATCGACTGTTCTCATGCATAGTCCTGCAACTTTAAACGATGGGGATATTGATGCGCGGGTGACATCTTCTACTACAACACAACATTTACCAAGGCCAGGACTCGTCATGGCCATTGACCTGAGCTGAAAGTAGAGAATGCTATACTAATATTTAGCTGTTATGAATAAAATTTGCGTCTGTGAAGATTTCTACGCACACATCCCTGAAGAACCCACAGAGAACTCACGAGACGACACTATGTGGCTTCTGATAAGCAAATTGTACCCAACCATTTGTGGTAAGTGCATACCAAATGATCTTCCATTAGATTTCTGATTTCCCATCTGCATGATGCATACAGCCATCGATAACCCTTACACTGCCAGAGTACACATGCATCACATTGCGCAGTTACATTAGTCCTATCTTGAAGGCTATAATTCATTTTTGGAGTCTCCAAAACATCGAAATTTGCTGTCCACTTACAGCAATATACTCAAAGTTTCTATCAGGCATTTGCACCTGACTCACTTGTAGCAGGTGCTGTTAAGCTGACTGGCATCTACATAAATAAGTCCTATCATGCGCCTAAGTGATTCCTCAACCCTTCCATTATAATGAGGCAATGTCCCCTCATTCTCTATACCACACATCTCATCTGTAAAGGTCATGGATATCTGTTTTGGTACCCTAAACCCCAGCCGCTCTGCAGCCTACACTGAGCATGGTGTTCATCCTGGGGACGTAGGCATCCTGAATCACATTGGCAGCTTCAATCATCTCTTCAATATCTTTTGTGATGCTGATGATCCAGTCAATAGCAGCAACATACCATCCAACCTTCAACCTCTCCGTCCACTGAATTCCGAACCTCTATGGATTATACCATGCTGTTATGGCTATAATATCACCAGTGCTGATGTAAACTACATGGAGATATCAGCAGGTGTTTCCGCCAATGTAACTGGATGAGTGTTGCATACCGCTAAGACCATTATCATCAGCTTTTGCTAACACTCCTTCTATCAGTTTCCAATTAGTATCATAAGAGAATCTGTGGCCATCTTATGTCTTCCTAATAGTGCTACAAAACACGAAATTTTAAACAAGGCAGTGATCAAAGAATATGCTATGCCAATGGGGCAGCTTGGTATAACTATGTCAATAGCTAGCAATATTTGGGATGAGAGGCACCAAATGGTTTCCTATATGTCATCACTGGGTGTGACAAAACAGATTCTTGGGATACTGCAGCTGTTGCTAAACTGCCTCATAGTTGCTCAGTCTGCCTTAGCTTTATTGTGGCCAGTATGGCAGGTGGAAATATAAGAGCTAGTCATACTTGGAGTACTGGATTATCAGCAGATACACATGCTTACCCTCTTCCCCATGCAAAATAAGATCCCTTCCTTGGATAATTAGGCACCCTGTCCACAATTATCTGGGAAAGTGCTTTCGTTCACTCATTTTTCATACTTCTGCTCTCTTATGAGCTGGATATCACATGGCATGCCATCAGTAATGGATAGTGATAATGATATAGGCTCAAATGCAGAATGGGTATCGGACATGGGCTTCGACTGTGAGACATAATGAAGTGAGTCTAATGGCACTAATTGTGATGGTACTGTGACAGAAGTTGGCAGTAATGGCACACGAGAGGTCAGATGAAAGAATGTCAATTAGAGAGTTCTGTTCTGTATGTAGGAGTATTCTAGATCTTATATACTAGTAGAATAGGGTCTACACTATAAGGAGAACTCAGCTAAAGTAAAAGGAAATGGACACAATGAGCGATAGAAAAGCAGGAATCCTGCAGTAAAGTAAACGAGCCATAGAATAGAAGATAAGATAGGATTTGAAGAGAGAGATAAAGAGAATGGGAGTACTGGCACGAAGCTGGAATGAATCTCCTACACTAATTGTATCTGAAAAATAACATGTTTTATTGGCCCATCAGCTCATAAATCCATCAGCGGCTATGAATTCATATCTCTTGGAGAAGGTGAGATTCACTTTGATTTCACAAATCTGTATTGTTGTATTCATATATTTTAGGATCCATCCCTTGATATCATAGTCACACATGATGAAGGATGGATGGAGATCATTCAAGAGTTCGATATATATGAAGACACTATGGATGAAAGTCTCTAGGCCTGGATTAAGAAAAGCTGGATGAAAGGTTTCTTCTATTGACAACCAACTCGATAAGCTTAAGTACAGTTAATGTGGCCATGGAGTAAGACTCAGATGATCAACTTGATCACCTAATTGTGAGTTGTTTTATTATTGAATGCTACAAAACATGTTTGACATTCTAGTAGGCTCTGCAATCCTTATCTGTTGTGGAAGTGACCTTCAAGAGATGTTTAGAGAATGTGGTCAGTATGCCCTCCAGACCTCAATGCATTAGCCATACTAAAATGAAAGCAGAGCATATGGAGGGAGGGAACAACTGAGGATGCTATGGTCTGTTTGAAAGTTATCCAGAGTGAGAAGAGAAGTGGTTATAAGGTAGTTTCTTCCTCTCTCTTCAAGAGCTACTTTGTCTTCATTCAGTGTAAAATAATTGTTATCTGGAGGCTCAGAGATAGAGCACACTTGCTGCTTATCTGTTAGGATCCTGTCTAACACATGATCTTAGGACTGTGTGTCACTCTTGGGCTGTCTCACATTCAGACAATCACCCATAATAAGAGGATGGCTTGGTCTTTAGAGAAGTGTAGAAGAAGATATATAGATTGAATTTGGTCAGAAGATAGAGAGTAAGTACCAAACTACTCTACTTTATATATGAAAGTACTGTGTTTATTAATAGGTGAAACATGAAAGTTCATGCATAAAATGTTGAGAGTCAGATGTCCATTAGCCAACCATAATGAAGTTATTAGGAATGGATAGGACATGAGAGGTTTGGTGGGATGGAGTCCTGGTATCACTGTTGATGCATGAGTGATGTGATGTAAAATATGATAAGATAATGGAAAAATCATAACATCATCCAAACATTTTCCCTTTTTTCAGCATGAATGTCAACCTATTTGTATCCTATATGTGCCTCATGTCACCATGGATGAGCAACAGTGACATCATATTATTCCTGGAACAAAATACAAATCATGATCAGCTACAATTCATGAGCTCTCTCTACTACCATGCTTGAAAAGATATCTGTTGTAACTATTGCAGTGGGAGGCTTGCTGAGCAGAGAATACTAAATTGTTAGCTACTAGAGCTTAAGATGAGCTCCTTAAATACTACAGAATATATCTAGAATGTTAAGTACCTAATTATATCCTAGTATTGTGCCAAATTGATAGTATCAAAGGTTCAGGAATCTTTTGGCACATGCTTGAAGTTGCAAAGCCCAACAATATCTAACTCTCTTATATCAGATTATCAAAATAGCAAGTGGCCTTAACTATCTTTATAGCCTCAATCCTATTATCATACACTCCAATATTTGTGGAGTCAGTTCATGTTTTATTTCAGTCAAATTCATACTTATCTCCCTTTCTAGGCTAATATAATTATCACTGATGACTTTACTTGTTGTCTTGGAACCTTCAGAACATCTTTTGCAGTTGACAGAATCTGCACTTTACCACTGACAAAGATACAGATGTCTTGATCTCTCAATTCATGATGGATTGCATCTAAGCTGATTTGCTCTGACAAAACAGAAGGGGAGATTAAGATGAAAACTGCATCAAGAGATGTATATTCCTTTGCATGCACACTGATTGAGATATGAATATCAGTTCTGATGTTTTATACAAAACTCATGGTAGTATAGACATACACAAATCATCATCTATGCACAGATATTGTGGGTGAGGAAGAGATTTATGGGCAGATTTCCATGGGAAAGAAACCTTTAATCTTGCCAAATAAAATACCATCTGGATGCCTGTATGACCTTTGTTGAAATCCCAGGTGTTGTGCAGAGTAGACTCTAGGCTGATAAAGTCAGATGTAAAGAAATTATTATTCTATAGCTTCTACAGAGCTTATATTTATACTACTTTGCACTAGAATCTAGAATGTACTACAACTTTCTACTCCTCTTGCACTTACTCATTGACTCTCAGCATGATATTAGATTGCTCCTTCTAGAACTTTCCAGAAAAATCCCAACAACCTTATTCAGCATTGTCTTGAAGGATCAACAGCAATTGGGTACTATTCTCCCCATGCTTACTTTCAAATCAATGCCAAATTTGGGAATTCATGTGTAATATTTGGCAATCACCATTTGTTTTCTGGTGAGTAGCCTCTGTTTCCTTGCTAATAATAGTGTTTGCACCACTATTATCTATTTAATATGGAATATTATTTTAGTGTGATGTTCAGTTAGTCTGAGTCTTGTTGAGTAAAGGAGAGTAAAGGATTAATAAGAGAAACAAAGTACTAGAAGAATACAGGATAGTATTTAATCAGGTTTAAAGATTTATTTATATAAGTCTAATTGGTAAGAGCTACTCAATTTTTTAAGTCCTCTACCTTTCCTCATACTTATTCACAGCATTGGCTGCTCCAATGTGTGTATCTCCATATTCAGGATATGTGGTCTCAGCCTCTCTCCAGGAGTCTTAGCCATCTCACCACTTTCCTTCCCATGTTTTTCTTTTCTCTTAGACTATAAGTATCTGTTACAATTTTATCTATTTTCTTTCTTTTATCTTATCTTATCTAAGCATTGATTTTATCACATCTAATCTCAGCATTTATTATAGATCATAGTGTGCTGCACCACATATATATATGCACTAAAGACTTTTGCAAGCTAGTATTTGCCACAGGACTAATAACACTCACCTGCTCAGTTAATGGGAATACAGGACTAGGATCTACTAAAAATAAAGACCAGGAACTATGTCAGATATAATGGATGACTATCTGCCAGTGGAAGTCTGCACCTCTGTCTTAATATCACCAAGAATAGTGATCTCATATGATTTCTCCCTAGAAGAATCTTTTAGGAGTGTAAAAAGAGGGTAGACATGATAGAGTGGGTCACTACTTGGCAAGATTTATCAGAGTAGATAGGTATAGGAGTAGGAAGTCAGCTTGGTTCTGAGAAGTATAAAAGCACTAAATGTAACTAGAGAAATTAATCAAGCTCATAGCATACTAAAAGAATAAATTTCTTATCTAAGCCTCTAGCTTAGCATACTTTAGCAGCCTCACACCTAGTATTGCTAGTGGATAGCATGAAAGCTTGTTGCTATTGCTCAGAACTAGCTCTTAAAGCTCAATCTCTTGAAAGGATATTGAGTCTCACTTTTTCACTCTTCTCCACTATCAGAAGCAGATCCAAACTGATCTAAAGCAGGTGATTTTTGTATCTTCTCATATACTTACTGTATACAAAAGATCTTGCAAAAGCAAACTATAATTCTCTCACCAAAGAGTTTGCTAGCCTTACAAGTGGAGCTCACTATGAGAAGGGATTGAACTACAATTGTAAGAGAAAGGATCTTTTATTCAATTCTGTGATGCTTAGAAGTTGAAGCACTCAAAGCTACTCTACAAGCCACTATGAGTGATAGAATATCTGATGAGGAGGATCTCTTTGACTTGGTACCAGATAACAAGTCAAGACACTTTCATTATGATACAGCCTTCACATCCATATATAAACAAGAACTATAGGCTATCCTAGAATTCTCATCAACAGAACAATTGCATTCAGAGGGTGTATCTGCAGAGTTACCCATCTGCCAATGATTGAGTTCAGACCCAGAGCCTACCAGCTCACACCCAATTAACCCAGTACTATATTATATCTGGTCTCTAGAGTTAGAAGATATAAGTCTGTCTCCTTCACCAAGTTTCTTATCACCAGACAGAATATATCATTAGGCTAGGAATAGAAGAATCCATCTACATTTTAATATGGCACATCAATCACAACTACCTATCAGAGGCTCTAGCAGTGTCTTAAGCTGAGGGTGAAAAAGAGATCAAGACTTGATAATCCTATCTATCTACTTTAATAAGGTAGAGTGGACATGTAAAGCTGTCAGACAGCAAATGAATTGAGATTTTATCCAGATAGCAATCCTATATGTGGACCTGATCTAGGACAAACTTATGATGGAAGTCATCTAAAGCCATGCCAGCTAATGTGGCCACAGTAAATTAAACTGCTTTTAAATTTAAAATATATGAGTTCTATCTGAAGTCTAATAAAACCTGCTGCTACATGCCTGCTCACCTGGAAAAAGTAGCTAGAATATTGAGAGTCTCACCTATAGTATCATTAGATGAATTTGGTCACTTTGATAAATATATTCAAAGCATTGGATTAGACCTTATTATAGAACCAACCTGCTCATGTCAGTGCATGAATATGCTAGGGCATACATATCTGCTATCCATCTAAAATTAAAAAATGTTGGTTGACTAGCAGTTGGCTATACTATTCTTTAATCAGGATCTAGCACAATCTTTCTCTGTGAAAGAGGTACAAAAGGCTGTCAAGTATACACTAGAAAGCTATAGATCCTCTTATGTCAATCTTACTCCAGTATATGTGTTATATACACCTCAATCAATGCTGTTATCATTCTCTATGTAAGGTCAGCAGGTAGCATCTGCTCCAGTTTATAGACAGCCTCTAGTAGCATCTGTGGAAAGTATAGCTGAAATGATAAATGCATTACAACAGACATCTGCTATAGGTCTGTCACTTATCTTCTATAGTTTATATAGGTATTTATCCTATAGGCAGCCAAATCCTGCAATGCTAGGCCAAGCAGCTGCACCAGCTACTCTGCAACAAGCTGCTCCTTCTATTAAAATAGAGTCTATAGAAGAAAGATTACTGGCTGCTATCCAGAAACTTGTAGACAAAGAAGAAGCCAGCAGCAATAAGAGAAAATGTAGATATGATGGATGTGACACAGGTTACAAGGTGTTTTTATTTTTTTAATTTTTCTTATCTTATCTTACTTAAGTGCTGATCTTATCATATCTAATCTTAGTGTCAATCACCAATTCTGGACCAGTCATCTTATTGATATCAACCAACAACTAGCTATTGTACTATGGCTCACAACAGTCACTCTATTATGCTATTGTCTTTCTTGTTTCATGTGTGGACTCATTGTTTCAATAGCTATTATTAGACCCCCAGTTTTAATATATCAGTAGTATAGCTCTTGCTGTATATTTTTCAGCTTTGAGCTAAGTTTAATCATACTAAACTTTACTTGTTGACTCATTCCTCTTACCTAAGGCTAAGACTTTAGTCTCACTCTCTTGTTAACAACATTCTGAGACTTAGTGGATGACTGTATGAATGTGATACAGCCCATTATTTACTCTTATTGTCTAATAGAGTTCAAGTCTAACAATTAGCCTAAAGCTTCTTCTTTCTCTTTTCCTCAGCAACCTCTAATACTATTGAAAACTGAATGCAAATAACCACTGACCTCTCTATGCAAACTCTTCTCATCCTCATAACAGCCATCATAGCTGTAGTGGGGATATTCACCTTTTCCCTTATATTCTTTTGTTACTACCATGAAATATACCAGTAGGTAGCAAGTGCATGTCATACAAACCAACAAACCTATAACCCTTGACCTCACATCTACTTACTGTGTCACTATATCACTGTTCAGCCTTCTGGAAGTGTCTTCACAATGCTCAGACCTATATCTGAAGGCCAGTTAGACTGAGTTAATTATTAATGTGTTGAAATAGATATTAGGGAAGCAGGCCAGCATATCTTCACTCACATCAGTCCAGAAACCTTCCTAATTGCCAATGACCAGTCTAATGAATCTGATGTACTAAGCAGATTCAGACTAGGCCTCACAACTAAAGACTCTCTCTATGCATTCTCTGACATCACCCAGCCTGATTATAAGGCATTCAACACCCATACTATCATTACTCTTCAACCTAACTCTCCCACTCTTGGGAATAGTCACATCACTATAACATTATGAAAATTAAATAGAAGAGAGCCAGGTGGATCTAGAATCTGAATATCTTTAGATTCTGGAAAGCTATTATATGGCTCTCACCTCAGATGTGACATGGCTCACATTAACAATAGAAAGACTATGGAGAGAAACAGGAGATCTTAGTGAGAAAGAAAAAATCATTAGAAGTAGTGCAATAGAGCAATTCATCATATTATTTAATGAATGATTTTCTCAACACTCCTACCAGATGCTAGAACCCTATCAAATCTCAAACAATCCCCTATCCACTATCTGACTACCCAATATCAGGATGCCAGGAAGCCAATTTCAAGACACTAGCTGAATAATAGTCAGTGTGAGACCTTTTTCAGCCCCAGTCTAGATTCTAGACACTGGACTGATCTGCAGAGATCCACCCATAGAATCTGATAACTCAAAGTATTCTTTGAGCAGCAAAGATCCAGAGTAGTGGTCCCTCCCTTAGGGACTGCTGAAATGAAAACATAAACTGCTCCCATCTCAACCTAGTGGGAATATGACTGATGAGGCACCTTGGACTGGATGTCAGCCTGAGCTAGTACAAAAACTGGAGGTTTTCAAAGGAGAATCCAATGATATTGACAGATTCATCATAGATTATAAGGTGTACTTCTAAGTACACAATGCATATATATTCCCAGACCTATACAAGATCACCTTCACTCTGTCCTATTTTAATGGATGAGCTAAGGATTGGTGGATAATAGAGATGGCCAAGCTAAGAAGCTCAAGTAGAGGAAAATTCTGATTCCCCTCATAGAATAACTTTGTCAAAATGATTATTGACAAGTTCAAAGATGCAGCAGTAGAGAAAGTGCATAAAAAGAAGATGTATGATCTTCAAATGGGCAACAAGACTGCTCAGGAGTATTTTCAAGAGTTGAAGAAGCAAGCCAAGCTGACTGGTCTCTAAACTGATATTGGTTTTTGCAGACACATGATTGAGGAACTCTGCTAAGAAGTGCCCAAATCATATACTTTGGCTATCTCAAAGCTTGAGATCTTTATCCTGGTTGGCTACAAGGAATGGAAGGAGCAGATTATTATGATGAACCAGAAGTGACAATGCCAGCAGATTATAGACTCAATCTATGATGTTTATCCAAATAATAAAAAGTTCAACAACAATGCCAAAACTTTAAAGAGAAGTTCTAGTATGATAAGTGGAATGCTGGAGGAGAGGACTGGCACTAGTACTATCTACAGTAGTCAAGGACAGCTGATGGACATTGACATTCTCAAAGTGGAAGACAAATGTTTCTGCTGCAAAAAGAAGAAACATCAAAGCAAAGACTTTCTAGAGTAGTTATAGAACAAGAAGAAGAAGGAGATTAGAGCCTCAATGATCAAAGAGGTAAAAGACAGTGCCAGAAAGTGAGTGATTTCACTTGCTTGGTAGAAGGACAGTCTGATGTGTATTCAGAACTTATTAAGCAGACTGATAGTATTTCTGTAGATACTTTTATCTATGTATTCAAATATACTCTCAATTATCTCTGGCACTCAGATACAAAAAGAATCACACAACTGATATGCTATTCTAACAGAAGACTAGAAAGATATACCATCAAGAAAAAAGAATGATTTGCTCAATTGTCCATAAGAATTAAGTAGGCTGAACTAGAGACAGAGAGTCTTTAATAAAAATACCAAGTCAAAAGTGACTATTGTCAAGATATCCAATGAAGAAGATGACATTATCTTCCAGAAATATCAGAAAGCTGTGAAGAAGGAAGCATAAGAGGATGAAGCTAGAGAGAAGAAAGCAAAGAGATATGAGAGAAAGATAGCAAAGCATATATCTCCAGAAAAGAAAATAGAATGGCTAAAGCTCTTTGAGACCAAATAAACTTGGAGAGCCATCAAGGAGTGGCCAAAATGATCCTGATAAACTAGATCCACAAGCACTATATAGAAGAAGTGGTGGATAATCTTCTAGAAGGAATCCACAATGCTGAGTGTTCCTGAGCATTGGAATGGCTTGATGAACTCCAAAAGCCTGTTTGATATCATCTCCAGACTCATAATAATAAAAGGCAGGATCTCCAAGTCTCTATACAGATTGAAATCTTAGACAGCCACTGCACTCTAGGCATGATGGCCTTAATTGATAGTGGCTGCACTGGGAGCTTTATTCACAGCTCCTATGTGTATGTGTACAATCTCAGAACACATCCCACAGCTAATCTCATACTTGTGTACAATGCTGATGGATCTTACAACAAGGCAGGAGAAATCACTGCATTTATCAAACTACATCTCAAAGTAGGAGACTATAGTGAATGGATTGACCTAGTAGTCACTGATCTTGGAAGCAAAGAGATATTCCTTGACCATGACTGGCTAGTATACCATAATCCCATCATCAACTGAGAGACTGGCAAAATCATTTTTGCTTACTGTCATTATGTAAGACAGCCATTCATGATTCCCAATGCAGATTCTGATGATGAATAGGAGTTGGAAGAAGGAGAAACCATCCTAGCAGTGAACTTTTAAGAAGAAATAGAGATACAAATAATGCATAAAGCCAATGAGCTTGCTGCCAAAGCCAATGAAGAAAAAACCAAGAAATCCTTTAAAGACATGATATCAAAGGTGTACAAAGACTTCAAAGAGAACTTTGATAAACTTCCTAAGCAAAAACTATGGGATCATGCTATCAAGCTGGTCCCCAATGTCAAATCCATCCTAGACTGCAAAGTCTATGTTAGATCTGATTTTTTACATGATTTTTTGGATGTGCTAATCTCTCAGGCTGTCTCACATTTGGACAATCATTCATGGAGGTGTGGCTGTAGTCTTCTGAATCTGAGAAAAAGAAGCTAAGGTCTTAGCTGAGTTCTTAGAGTGAAGGATTAGTATGAATAAACTTTAGCTCAAAGCTGGGGTTTATACAGCAAGAGCTACCCTACTTATATATAAAAACTAAGGGTCCTAATATAGATACAGTAGTATGTAGTCTATGTATGAAACAATAAAAAATATCTGTTAAGCTAGCAACTGTTGTGAGCTATAGTATAATGGCTGAAGTCATTTGATATAGGCAAGATGATGATAGCATGATGATAATATAATGGTAATTATTGAGATAAGATAGGCACTAAAGATAAGATAAGTGAAAAAATCATAACATTATCCTCTTATTAAGACAGTCATCTCAACTGTCAGGGTTTCTCTTCTGGAGAGTTGTACTGAGCATCAGCTTGTTTGGTCTAATACTCATTGAGTAGGATCTTCCAATGGGTTTTATCTAGGTTCTTGATTTATTTTTGGATTCCATTCTCTCATTGCACAAAGTATGTGACATCCCTATTTTCTGAGTATTTATAGTCTAGGATCATAGAGATGGCCTTCTAGTTAGTTACAATTTTGACTGTGTCTAGCCTTTGTGTGCATCATACTTTTATCTTGTATTCTTTGATAGCATTCTGCATATTTTTCATCTCTGTGTCTTTGACCCAGGAGTTGTGTTCTCAGATTCATCCTGTCCATTTGACCAAATAGTAAGTCACAACCTTGGAGTGCTGTCTCTTTTTGGTGCATACTCAGCAGATCTGTGAGTTAAGCACTTTCTCAATTTCATATTCTTCTTGATTATTGATGAGATTAAGGGAGGGAGGGTGGTGATGGTGATTATTGTTGATTTGAGAAAGCAGAAGTGGTATATGATGTCAATAACTTCTCATTGAAGTGTGGGTGAATCTTTCAGTGCAGCAGTAGTTTTATTTTATATGTTGATATATCTATTTTTTCAAGAATCTCAAATGGTCCCATTTATTTATTGTCAAGCTTCTTCTTAGGTCTTGGAAGATGAAGGTTGCTCATGTCTAGCCAGACCTTGTCATTGACCTTATACTCTTCTGCTGGGTGCCTTCTTTTATTGTACTATTTCTTCATCTGTGTAGCAGTCTTGTTTAGCATGTCATGCACTTCTTTGTGGACCTGTGCCATTGTTTCAGTGAATTCTACAGTGGCAGGATTTGCAAATGGCATTTCCCTGGCCAAGTCAGATATGAGTCATAGATTCTTTTTATATAGTACTATAAAGAGACTCTTACTAGTGGCTGAATGCATTCTATTATTATGCACAAATTCAGTGAGTGGTAATCAGTCACTCCAGTCATCCTATTGGTAATTTACAAAGATCTGAAGATATTTTTTAATTTCTTGGTTAATCTGTTTGGTCTATCCATTAGTCTGTAGGTGGTAGGCAGTAGATGCATTCTGGGTGATGTCCAGCATTCAGTATAGATCCTTCATGAATCTTGAGATGAACTGGGAATCTCAGTCAGAAATGATGATCTGGGACATCCTATATTTAATATATACTGGTCTTAGAAAATTCATGCCCACTCTTCCATGGAGAGCTCTTCATTGCAGGTGACAGAGATAATTGCTTTGAAAAATCTGTTGATAGTTATCAACAGGGCATCATATCCATTAGATTCAGAAAGTCCAGTGACCATATTGACAGATATATGCATCTATAGTTCAGCTGAAACAATGTTTGGGTATAACAGTGCTGCCTTGGCCTGCATACTGCTCTTAGTGTGCTGACAGATTTTGCACCCCTTAACATATGCTTTCATGTCTTTCTTCAGCTTTGGCTATCAGTATTCTCTGAGAATGAGTTCTATGGTTTTGGTGATACTAGGATATCTAGCAGTGACATGGTCATGACTATTGGTGATGATCTCACTGTGTAACAATTCCTTCCTTAGTATATAGATATGCTCATTATAGTGCAGCACCCCATCTTTCTGGGTGATGCTGTATTTATAGTCAAGTGACACAGTGATACCTTGGTTTCATAGTTTCTTCTGGCATATGGCATCTTGAATTTTTGAATGTTTCTTAGTCATCATTGGCAAGATGAGAGTGCAGAATCAGCTGAAGAATAATGATGTTGTGATTATTTCTTTTCTCTTGGTCATAATCATTGCATTGACTGAGTAAGTCAGCCTTTTTGTTTATAGCCTCAGGTTTGTGTTTGAGAGTAAAATAGTATTTGGCAAGCTCAGTAACTCAGTATACCTGGTGATAATTCAATTTCTGGGGCTTTTGGAAATACTAGAGATTTTGGTGATCCATTTAGATTTCAACATCTTTAGTTGTGCCCATAAGATAATGGTGCCATTCCTTAAGAATGAGTATGATAGTGAGTAACTCTTTATCATAAATCTCATAGTTGTGCTCTGTCATCATTAGGGTCTTAAATATGAATGTGATTGATCACCACCTGCCATTCTGGTACTGACTGAGTACTGCACCAACAGCTCCATCACTGGAGTCAGCTTCTACCATGAACTTTCCATCATTTGTTAGGATGGCTAGTATTACATCCTTCATCATCTGCCTTTTTAGCTTGAGGAATGCCTGTTCTTAAGCTTCCTCTCATTTCTATTTTGCATTGTCTGTCAGCTGAGTAAGGGGTTTGATAATTTTGAAATAATCACATATAAACTTGTGATAGAAATTCATAAAACTCAGGAATGATTGAAGTTTCTTTTTCTTTGTCAGGGTTGGCCACTCTGCAATTCTCATGATCTTGATAGAGTCCATCTGGATCAAGTCCTGACTGATGATGATACCCAAATATTCAGTTTCTAAAACCTTAAACTTGCATTTCTCAGCTTTAAAGAAGAGCTTGTTTTCATGCAGATGTTGAAAAATGTGGCACATGATTCATTGATGTTCTTTTAGATCCTTTATGAAGATCAGAATATCATCTAGGTAGATCGTGACCTTCTCCTCAGTAATGAGGTTATGGAAGATGTCATTCATCATCCATTGGAATATGGCAGATGAATTGGTCAGCCCAAAGAACATGATGGTAGGCTCAAACAGCCTGTGATTTGTGTGGAAGGCAGCTTTCTCTTCATCACCTTCATGGATCTGTACATTATTGTATCCTCAGCAGACATTAAGCTTGGAGAAGTACTTAGTGCCACATAGCTTGTTGATGAGTTTGGAGATGAGTGGTAAGAGATATTGATTCTGTTGGGTACCGACTTGGGCATGTGACTTGGGATAATCAGCTGATCCCTCTGGGCTGTTACGCGTTCAAACGATCACCCAATGTGAGAGATAGAAGCTGGAGGTCTTCTGTGTTGTGCAAACAAGAAGTATATGATAGTAATTTAAACAAGAGATAGAGTACAATGGTCTAGTTTACTCTGTTTATATAGTATTCCTATGGTGTTATAATTAGATGAAATGCTATGGTCCATGCACAAACGGTGTCGAAGTAGGATGATCCAGGAGGATCATAGAACCAATAGAGAGCGTCTGGGGTGACAGACGGTGAGAACAAGGGTTGTAGCCGGCGAATAGCTGGATATGAGTTGGTTTCTGGATAAGATTAGATGGATGAGTCATGGATATGACTCAGATAAGATAAGATAACAGAAAAATCATAACATTACCCCCTTGTTAAAGCAGTCGTCCCGACTGCTAAGGCTCTTCCAAAGGGGTGTTGAATTGTGTTGCGATTTGACTGATCCAGTACTGATCAATCAAATTCTTCCATACTTCTTCGTCTGGATTGATAATCCATTTGATATATCCATCCTTTCTTTTGGTGAGGTAGGCTATGTCGCCATGTTCCGAGTATTCGTGGTCTAGTATCTTGACCACCTGTTTTTTGGTTGCGATTTTTGGAGTGTATATGGTGCGGTTTACGCTAGCCTGGTACTCTTGGATCGCTTCCAAAGCGTTCGTCATTTCGTTCTCTCGGACCCATGAGTTGTGCTCACGAGTCCATCCTTTCCATTTGACTAGGTAGTCCATGACTTCCCTAGATGGTTGTCCTTGCTTGGATCGTACCTTTCTAGTGCATGAATCCAAGACTTCTTCAATTTCATATTCTTCTTGTCTGTCTACGAGGTCCGGAGGAGGAGGTGGCGGTTGTTCTTGATTCCTGAATGAAGGTGCAACATAGGGGGTCAACAACTTCTCATTGAATCGGGGATGAATCTTCCAATGTGGTGGCAGCTTAAGCTCGTATGCTGCCACTCCTGTTTTCTCAATGATCTCGAACGGTCCTGTTCGTTTATCATCAAGCTTTTTCTTTGGTCGTGGAAGATGAAGGTTGGCAGTGTCGAGCCATACCTTATCTCCAATTCGATATCCCCTTGAAGTTTGTTTTTTCTTGTCATATTGCACCTTCATTTGCGCTGTGGCCTTTTCCAATGCTTCATGAACCTCTCTATGGACCTTGGCCATAGTTTCTGTGAAGTCAACCACTGCAGGATTCGCGAAGTGGGTCTTTTGTATCGACTCAGGAATGAGTCGGGGATTTCGTCCATATAGGACCATGAAAGGACTTTTGCCCATAGCCGAATGGACTCAGTTATTATGGGTGAATTCGGCGAGTGGTAGTCATGCTACCCAGTCGGTTTGTCGATGATTGACAAAGATTCGGAGGTATTTTTCTACCTCCTGGTTGACTCTCTCTGTCTGTCCATCTGTCTGTGGGTGGTATGCCATGGACGCATTCTGGGTGATGTTCAGCATTTGGTATAATTCCTTCATGAATGTTGAGATGAATTGGGGTCCTCTGTCTGAGATGACCACCTGTGGCATTCCATGCTTCGCATATATGTGGTCACGGAGTATGAGTGCCCATTCTTCAGCTGATAACTCCTCATTGCATGGAATCAGGAGAATGTTTTTTGAAAAACGATCTATGATGACCAGTAGAGCATCGTATCCATCTGACTCAGGGAGTCCAGTGACCATATCAACCGAGATATGGGTCCATGGCATGTCAGGGATTGCATTTGGATGAAGAGGTGCAGCCTTGGCCTGCGTATCACTCTTCATTCTTTGGCAAGTTTCACATCCTTTGATGTATGACTCTATGTCCTTTTTCATCTTTGGCCACCAGTACTCACGAAGTATGAGCTCCTTGGTCTTTGCGATTCTGGGGTGTCCAGCGGTGATGTGGTCATGGAATTGTGCAATGATCTCACCATGTAGCATCGAGTCGTTGGGAATGTAGACTCGTCTGTCATACCACAGGACTTCATTTTCCTGGGTGATCCCTCATTCATGGTTGAGGGATTTCTCGATTCCCTGGTCCCACTGCTCCTTCTGTTTTGTTGCATCTCTTATACACGTGATCCTTTCTTCAGTTGTTGGCAATACCAATGCTTGGAAATGTTCCGGGGATAATACGACAACGTCTTGATTGTCTTCTTTTCCCTGATCATGATCGTCTTGTCTGCTGAGAAGATTGGCTTTCTGATTAGCAGTTCCAGCTTTGTGTTGAAGAACAAAGTGGTACTCCACTAGTTCAGTGACCCATCGAGCTTGTCAACGATTCAGCTTCTGGGGTTTCCGGAAGTATTGGAGATTCTGGTGGTCAGTCCAGATCTTGACAGTCTCTTTGGTGCCCATGAGATAATGACGCCATTCTTCTAATGCCAGCATAATTGCTAGCAACTCCTTGTCATAGATCTCATAATTCCGCTCAGTGGCAGTGAGTGCTTTTGACATGAAGGTGACTGGTCTCCATTTGCCTTCCTTTTTTTGGCTTAGGACAGCACCAATGGCTCCGTCACTAGCATTGGCTTCTACTTGGAACTTTCCATCGTTTGAAGGAATTGTAAGAACTACGTTTGTTGTCATCAACTTCTTGAGTTGATTAAATGCTTGTTCTTGTTCTGATCCCCATGTCCAGTCTACCTTTCCGGTTAACTGGGTAAGGGGATGCACTATCTTGGAGTAATCTTTAATGAACTTCCGGTAGAAGTTCGTGAATCCTAAAAAGGATTGTAGCTCCTTCTTCTTTATTGGGGTTGGCCATTCTGCTATTCCCACAATCTTGATTGGGTCCATGCGAATGGCATCTTCGCTGATGATCACTCTAAGATATTTGGTTTTGAGTACCTTGAACTCGCATTTCTCTGCTTTAAGGAACAGTTTGTTCTCTCGAAGTTGCTGGAGTACTTGTTGTACTATGGTCCAGTGTTCCGACAAGGACTTGGTGAATATAAGTATGTCATCGAGGTAAATCATGACTTTTCCTCCGGCGATCAAGTCTTTGAATAGGTCATTCATCATCCATTGGAACGTGGCTGGTGAATTCGTAAGTCCAAAGAACATAACCGTCGGCTCAAAGAGTCCTTGATTTGTTCTGAACATGGCTTTTTCTTCAGTCTCCATCTCGAATATGGACATTGTTATATCCCCATCACACATTCAGCTTGGAGAAGTACTTGGCTCCCCATAGTTTATTGATTAGCTCAGAGATGAGCAGAAGGGAATAACGATTTTTGATCATCATTTCGTTCAACTTTCAGTAATCCTGGACCAGTCATAGAGAACCATCCTTTTTCTTGACAAAAAAGAAGGGAGAGGTGAATGGGGATTTCGAGGGATGGATGCATCCTGAGTCTAAGTTCTCATCTAAGAACTTGTCTAGCTGTTCTTGCTCATTTTGATTGAGCAGATATACCTTGCAGTCCAAGGTTGACTTCACGTTGGGGACCAACTCGATTGCGTGGTCCCAGGGTCTTCTTTCTGGTAATTCGTCAAAGCTTTCTTTAGAGAATAGATCTCTAAAGCTTTGATACTGAGGAGGCATGAGCTCCTCAAATGTCTGCTTGGGTTTCTCAGCATTGGCTGCTGCAGCTAACTCGTTCACATGATGGACAGCACGAAGGATGATTTCTTCCTGCATATTGACGGCAAGAATACTTTCCCCTTCCTCGAGCTCTTCGTCCCATTGATCTTCTTCATCTGCATCAGGCAGAGTGAAGTAGTTTTGGACACAATGACATTGTCCGAATGTCAAGGTCCCTGCCTTCCAGTTGACAAAAGGATTATGGTGTTTCAGCCAGTCGTGGCCCAAGTATATGGTTTTGGAACCTAGGTCAGTGACCACAAGGTCAATCTATTCGCTGTGTTCTCCGATGGTCATTTGGAGTTCCACAAATTCTGTTATGTCCCCTGCTTTATTGCGCGTTCCGTCGGCATTATAGACCGGTATAGGGGCTGCGGCCTTCCTAGTGTCCAACTGATGTTGCTGGACGTAAGTTCAATTGATAGAGCTGCCCATGCAGCCACTATCCAACAACGCTCGAGTTGTTAATGTCTTTTTTCCAGTACATGGGAAAAGTTGGATGTCTACCAAGAAGTCCCGTCTGGGACTCTTGGTGCCGCGAATATAATGAATGGGTTTGTGTAATTCATAGAGCTGTTCCTGGGCAATGCTCCCTCCCATTCATAAGCTTTGAATAAGTTCTTTATCAATTTCTCCAAGTCATTTGGGATGTACCCAAATAGAGAGAACCACTTTGGCATTTGCCAAGTTCTTGGAGTCATGTATTGTGCACAGCATCCAGTCAATTCTGAATGGTCTGAGCCATTGGAACTCGTCCTGCTTCCCCATTCATTCGGAAGACTTGTCTTACTTCCCTGTATGTTCAGAAGCTGTTGATACCCCCTTGTTAGGATAGGTGTCAGATTCGATGCTTCCCCATACATTCGGAAGGTTCTGTGTTTCCGGTGTTCTGGCTTTGGATTGGCTGACTTGCCACATCCTAAAAGCCATGTCGTCTTCTTTGTCGGGTACTTCAATGACAGTAGTTCTGCTGGAATGCCCCCTTTTTACTGCCTGGGTGCTAGTGGGATCCTGTCCCTTTTCCTCGGCCAGCACCACTCGCGACGGAGTTTGAATTTCCTTGGTCATTGACTCCCAGCTAGTGCCTAAGGTGACCTTTGCACATGTGCAACCCATACCAGTCTGGTTTGGGTAATCCTGCCCCCTTTTTATCACCTGGGTGCTAGCGACTTCCCTCTTGTCAGCTTTGATCCTTTGACTTGCCAGCCCAGTTTGGTACTCAGCTTCATCAAGTTTTCCACTCTCCAGACCAGTTTGTCTGGGTCATCGGTCCTGGCCTTGGTTAGAGGCACTGTCCTGGTCCTCCACCAACCCTGGCGGAACTGGTGAGCTTGCCCCGCTGCTTGAGGCGGAGACTGGGATGGTCAGACTTCTGGGAGGCCTGAAGGAGTCCCACCTACTGGTCCCTGCTTGTCGCTGTGCGCTCAGCGGCGTATCCGGTGAGCTCTGCTCATTGGACTTTGTTGCAGCGCCAACACCACTTGGCAAGTCCCGCTCCAGTTTGTCAGAGGCTCAGGATTTGTCACTACAGATACTTGTGTCAGCTTCTTCTAGGAGGATGATGTACCTGTTTGTTCTTGATGATTCTTGCTTGGTCTTCGGCTTCGGTGAAGTTATAGATATATTTTTCATATGTAATTTTCTATTTTCATAATAATCAGTCTGACCTGCAGAAACTGAGGACACACCTTGAGACTCGGGTGTGTAAGGGGAATCGAACTCTTGACGCCCTACTCTTTTACCTCCTTGATCTTGGAGGTGCTCAGCACCACTGCGTCAGTGGGCCCCACATATCTCACAATGTTCTTCTCTTTTCTTGTAGGGCAATCCCTGCTCAGGTGACCCTTTTGATCACACCTGAAGCAGCACCCCTCGGCTCATTGCCAGTCTAGATCCATGGGCTTCTCTGCCCCTCTGTACGTCGTCCACTTACCAGTTCCAGCATCGCGACTGGTTCCTCCACTCCCAGCAGTCGGCTTTGGAGCCAAGGAACTTGTTGCCCCAGCAGTGTTCTTGCTGCTGGGCTGCTGTTGTTGGAGACGCTGGCCCTACTTCTGGCCATCCCGAGGCATACTAGTGGTCTGGTCAAAGACCCATTTCCACTGTCTCTCTTCATACATCCAGAGGATGCATTCCTTCCACTCCGGATATGAGCGTGGGATGCTCACGCCCATATTTGATATGAAGGTCATGTACAAACTAGGCACTCCTAGTTGCACTGCCTTCACCATCGTGCCGCATTCAGCCTCATCGGATCTCCAGCCTGCTAACTTGGCTTCTTCTTCCAGCTTCTGAAAGTAGTGGGAGGTGGGCTGTGCTCCCATGCACAAGTCGAACATGTGCTTTTCATGAATTTCCTCGATTGCGGGATCTCGGAATTGTTGTGTGACTAGGTCGACAAAGTCGGCCCAGTCGGGATATCAGAAGTGGGTGGCAGTGCCATCAAAGGCATCGCCTACCCAGTATTCAGGTCTCTTGTAGACCCACCAGTCTTTGGTGGCGCCCTTGAAATGAGATGTCGCTTACAGTACCAGGTGCAACGGCACCTGGAAGTAGTGTCGAAACACTTTGAAATAGGTGATGCAATCGCCTATGAAGCATTCGATGTCATCGTGGTCCCCCTTGAATGGAGCGGGGACCTTGATGAGGGTTGGCTTGATGCCCAAGTAGGGGGCATCAGCGGCGGCATTCCCGACAGGGTTCGGGATTGGGTCAGGTGGTCCCTGACCGGGGGGTGGTCTTGGGATCGAAAATTGATCCGGCCTGTATCCCGGGTATCCTCTTAGTGGTCCCGGGGGTCTTTCCCTTTCTGGCTCTTTTTCCTTCTCTTGAGCCTTGAGATATTCTGCTAACGTCTTGCGGGCGGAATCCTCCCTGTTGAGTTCTTCACGCATCTCTGTGATGTGCCATTCCTTCTCCAGCAACTCACTCCACATCTGTTGCCAGACTTCTTCTGCTGTGGCAGGGGTTCTTGATGCCCCTGCAGTGGTGTTTCCTGCAGGGGCTCCTTTGGCTTCCATGTCTTCTTCTGCCCCTGCAAAGAGAAGACTACCACCCTGATAAGGGTGGTATCCTTGGTGACGTGCCCTATGGTGCGAGGGCAAGTCAGGGAGTGGTCATGGGTTTACGACCGGGGTATCTGGTGGGTGCTCCAGATATATTTCGTATTGGGGATGGTGGTATTCCATCCTGCCATAGTAACCTGTATCATAGGTTAACGTATTGTACTGGGGCTCTTGTCCCCAGTTACTCCTCTCTTGCCACCTCCAACCTCCATAGATGTTGGAGGGTTCTCTCCAACTCCTGCTGCTCCTGTGGATCTCTGGGCCAAAGCCCTGGAAATAGATCCCCTGCGGAGGGGCAGAAGATTGACCAGTCGCGGTTGGCGCGTATCCAGTGATTGACGATGTTGGCCCTAGCAGAGCTGGGCCCATTGAAGGGAACTCGGATGGGGTCGCCCCTGTTAAGGGCCAACCACTCATCTATTTCGACTCTGGGTTCTTCCCAGAGATCTTGGGCTTCGACATCCCTTCATCGAATTTCCCATGCTGCAGTCCGATATGGACTGAAGAGTCTCCGGTTGACCTCGGAGAGGTCAGGCCAGATGTAGTCCCCCCTGTGTGGGTTGAACAGGTCATCGGGGGCACGGGGAGGGGCCGGGACCAGGGCATTGTCTCCGACAATATCGTCGTCGGACTTGTCATCGGAGATTTTGATAACGGGGAGAGAGGAGATTGATCCTCCCTCTTTTTCAGGCCACTGCTTGCAGCCCCAGGGGCCATAAGGGTGGTTTTGATCCATTCTGGGATTGTCGGGGTGACGGGGTCCAGAGTGACCAGACCTTCTACTATCGTCGCTGTTGGGCGACGGGGAATCTGACCTCCGCTGGGATATGCGGAGGGCGGGGGTTCTTGAACGAGGGGGGGGGGGCCGGGGTTCATCCAGCGCAAGCCGAATGTCCCTCACGTATTCTTGGGCCGGCATGGGGTCAGCTGTTGGTTGCTCCAGTGCGACGGTGGATTGTTCCATCCAGTAATGGAGGAGGATGGCTTGCACATTGTATGCGTGAGCAGATTCAGCAATCTGGGCCCGAAGTTCTGGGATCCCCGGAGTTGGGGGCCTTGGGTCCAGGCTCTCCTTGGAGGAGGAGGCAATTGTGAATTGAGCCCAGGGACGAACGAGTGCAGTTGCCTCTCGTTCTCCCAATCTTGCGGGGGGTATCCCCCTGGGAACAACATGGATTGGTGTTGGGGCGGGGCAGGGGGATGGGTTTCTTTGTTGGGGCTGCCTGAGCAGTGCCCTGATTTCTTCCTCATAGATTAGTATAGCGAGGACCATAAAAAATGACAATAGTATGGCGCCACCGATGGCGACACCGAGAGAAATGGTTTGGGGTTCTTGGGGGTTTCTTTCTTCCCCAGGCATGAAGAAGATCTTCTATACGGCTAGCGTGATAGAAGTAGAAAAATCTCTTGTTTAATGTTGGGTACTGACTTGGGCATGTGACTTGGGACAATCAGCTGATCCCTCTGGGCTGTTATGCGTTCGAACGATCACCCAATGTGAGAGATAGAAGCTGGAGGTCTTCTGTGTTGTGCAAACAAGAAGTATATGATAGTAATTTAAACAAGAGATAGAGTACAATGGTCTAGTTTACTCTGTTTATATAGTATTCCTATGGTGTTATAATTAGATGAAATGCTATGGTCCATGCACAAACAGTGTCGAAGTAGGATGATCCAGGAGGATCATAGAACTAATAGAGAGCGTCTGGGGTGACAGACGGTGAGAACAAGGGTTGTAGCCAGTGAATAGCTGGATACGAGTTGGTTTCTGGATAAGATTAGATGGATGAGTCATGGATATGACTTGGATAAGATAAGATAATGGAAAAATCGTAACAGATTCTTAATAGTTATTTCATTCAACTTTTGATAATTCTGAACAGAGCAAAGAGAACCATCTTTTTTCTTGACAAAGAAGAAAGGGGAGGCAAATGGTGACTTTGAGAGGCAGATATGTCTGAAACTAAGATTTTTGTTAAGAATTTTATTGAGTTATTCTTGCTCATCCCAGTTTAATGGATAGACTTTACAGTCTAGTGTTGATTTCACATTAGGCATCAGCTCAATAGCATGGTCCCATGGTTTTTACTTAGGGAGTTTATCAAAATGTTCCTTTGAGAACAGATCCCTGAAACTCCAATACTGAGGAGGTATCAACTCCTCAAATATCTTCTTTGGTTTTTTCACATTGGCAGTGGCAGTAAAGTCATTGGCATAGTGGACAGCCTAAATGATCAGTTTTTCTTGCATGTTGATGGCAAGAATGGTCTCACCATTCTCTAATTCCTCATTCCACTTATCATCATCATCTGCATCAGAAAGAGAAAAAGGGTTCTTGGTGCATTGATAGCACCCAAAAATCATCACTCCTGTCTTTTAGTTGATTACTGGGTTATAGCACTTTAGCTAGTCATAGTCAAAGTAAATTATTTTAGAGCTGAGGTCAGTGACTGCAAGATCAGTTCACTTGCTATGATCCCTGATGGTCATATGTAGTTCAATAAACTCAGTGATGTTGTCTGCCTTGTTGCAGGTTTCATTGGTATTATAAATGGAAATGAGAGTAGTGGCCTTTCAGGTGTTGAGGCTATGCTCCAGAACATAGAAGCAGTTGATTGAGCTGTCAGTATAGCCACTGTTGAGTAATGCCTTGGTTGAAAGAATCTGTGTTTTAGTACATAGAGTGAGTTGTACTTCTATCATAAAATTGCACTCTGAGCTTTTCATACCATGAATGTAGTAGATTGGTTCATGGAGCTCAAAGAGTCACTCTCTTGCATTCCTGCCTCTGTTTCTTAGCTCTCTAATGAGCTCATCAGTAATTTCATTGGTATGCTTTAGGTGCACCCACAAAGAGAGAGCAGTCCTAGTGATGGCCATGGTTTTTGCATTGCAGACTACTTATAGGGTTTAATCTATCTCAAAGAGTTTGTACCAAATGTCAGTGGCTACCCCCTCATTAGAGTATGCTATGGATTCTTTGTAAATCATAGTTTGAGCATCTTCAGCCAGTAATGCAGGTGGAGGGATATCTCCCTGTATCTTGCACTGCTTCTCCTCCCATATATAAAAGGTGGTGTCATCATTCTTATTGGGCACCTCAATTATAGTGACTTTTAGCTCTCTTTTTACTATCTGGGTGCCAGTGGGTCATCTCTCTTCTTTAGCTGTATCAGTGCCTGATGGAGGGTAGTCAGGGCAGGAGTCACAGTTTCTGAAGGAGTTGTTTCTGATAGTGAAGGGTCACTTTGGGACAATAGATTGGGCCCAAACCATTAATTCAGACTGATCAGCTTTCCCCTTTTTCTCTAGGTCTAGCAATTCACTCAAACCACTCCTGGGATTACTGATTCAGGAAGTGGCTACTCTTATTATATTGTTGGTGACTGTTCTGGAGTTTGCTACTCCTGTTCAGCCTTGGTAGGCATTTGAGGGTTTCTCCATTGGCCCTGGCAAAGCATGACTTGGCCCCCTAAGGAGTACTGAGACTTTTGAGTCCAGAGGCCCAAGAGCATCCTATCTACTTGTCCCTGTCTTGAGCATAGCTTGTGTTATGGCTTCAGCACTACCTGGAATGCACTATGCTTCATCAGAGGGTCAGGATTTATCATAAATAGTCATATCATTGCTGTTCAGCAGCTCATCATATTGGTTTTGGGTCATCAATTCTTATACTGGTTTGCTAATTATGTGAGAGACATTAGAAGCAAGAGTATTATCCTTGTTATAAATGTGTATAAAAGTATTTACAGTAGTACCTAGAAATATATTATAAGCCCAACTAGCAGGAGATGAGAGCATACCAGTATAGTCTTTGGTCATCAAAGAGAAATCAAACCTTTGATAACCTACTCTTTTACCTCCTCCACCTTTGAGTCTATCTTCTTCTCATTCTTTGGTGCCATCACTAGTGAATATACATCCCTAAACTTCTTCTTCCTTGCACAGTCCTTGGCCATATAGTCCTTCTCATTATACTGATAGTATCTTCTTTCTGCCTTGCATCTGTCTATCTCCATAGGTTGTCTCTGTCCATCTTCCCATTGTCATATCATGGCCAATTTCAGAATTGGCAGCTGGTTTGGCTGCTGACAAACTTGTCACTCCAGCAGTTGGTTTGCTGCTGGGATTCTGTTGGAATCAGTGATCTTCCTGTTGCTGATTGTCATGTGAGATGCCTGCAGTTTGGTTGAAGACTCACTTGCATTGGTATTCTTCATACATCCTGAGAATACATTCCTTCTATTTGAAATAGGTGCATAGAATATTAATACCCATATTAGAGATGAAGAAGACATAGGAGCTGAGGACTCCTAGTCATACCATCTTTACAAGAGCACTGTGCTCATTTTCATTAGTGCATCACCCAGCAAGTTTTGCTTCCTCCTCCAGTTTTTGAAAATAGTGGCTAGCCAGTTGAGTTCTCATGAAAAGATCAAACATCTTCTTCTCATAGATTTCTTTGATGGCAGGGTCACAGAATTGCTGGATGATGAGTTCCATAAAGTTATCCCAGTCTGGATATCAGAAGTGGGCAGAGGTACTGTTAGACCCATGATACACATGATCTTTAGACATACATAATCCTTGGGCTATCTTGTATTTAGACAATCACCCTTGTATATAGCTTTAGTCTTGGGATCTGAGTGTGGAGAGTGTGTGGTATAGAAATAAACTTTAGTTGAAAGATAGAGAGTATACAGTATATACTATGCAACTTATATACTAAAGTGAGGTTCTAAATATATGTCTATAACTGTGAGATGTCCATGTGAAAATAAGAGAATAGCATACTAGGTATGCAACTATGGCAAGGCTATTGTGCAACTTCACAAGGTGTCCATGCATATCAGATATAGATTGATGAATAGAAGATGGGGTGGGGTAAGCAGATAAGATATGATGCAATCAGATAAGATAGGAGATAAGATAAGATAAGAGCAAAAAAAGAAAAATCATAATATTACCTCCTTGTTAAAGCAGTCATCCTGACTGCTAAGGCTCTTCCTCAGGGGTGTCATATTATGATGCTGCTTGAGATGTCTAATAGGCATTTAGTAATAATTTTCATTATTCTAGATCCAGGTTTTTTATCCAGCATTGGACTCTATCTTTTTATTGTGAAAGATAAGTGATATCACTATTTTCCAAATACTCATAGTCAAGGATAGTAGTAACTGCCTTATTTAGTGTTACAATTTTGATGATTTCTACAACTCATCCTTGTTGTATTTATTTTTCATATTCAGTGATAGCCTCTTGTGTATTTGTCATCTCTGTTTCCCTGAACTATAAGTTGTTCTCCTGAGTCCATCCTTTTACTTGACAAGGTAATCAGTCACTGTCTTTAACCATTGACCTTTCTTAGCTTGAACCTGATGAATTCAAAAGTCTAATACCTCTTTGACTTTATATTTCTCTTGTCTGTCCACAAAGTCTGGAGGAGGTGGTGGCAGCAGTTATTGATTAGGAAAAGCAGGTACAAGGTAAGGCATCAACAATTTTTCATTGAACCAAGGGTGGATTTTCTAGTGTGATGGCAGTTTCAGTTTATATGCTGCCACTCCAGTTTTTTCAAGAATTTTGAATGGTTCTGTTCATTTGTTGTCAAGCTTCTTTTTGGATTATGATAGATGGAGGTTACTAGTGTCCAACCATACCTTGTTGCTGACTTAATAATCTTGTGCCACTCATTTTCTCTTATCATATTAACTCTTTATTTGGGTCACTGCTTTTTCTAGTGTATCATGCACCTCTTTGTGGACTTGGGCCATGGTTTCAGTGAATTCCATGGCTGTTGGATTGGTGAAAGGAGTTTCCTATACTGAATTAGGAATGAGTCAGGGGTTTTTTCCATAGAGTATCATGAAGGGACTTTTTCCCATAGCCAAATGAATATGGTTGTTGTGGGCAAATTCTGCCATTGATAACTAATCACTCCAGTCATCCTATCAATGATTAATGAAAATCCAAAGATATTTCTCGATCTCTTGATTTACTCACTCTATCTGTTCATCAGTTTGTGGATGATAAGCAGTAGAAGCATTTGGGATGATGTTTAGCATCCAGTAAAGGTCCTTCATGAATGTTGACATGAACTATAGTCCTCAGTCTGAAATTACCATCTGAGGCATCCCATGCTTAGAATAAACATGATTGTAAAGAATTCACACCCATTCTTCTGCTGAGAGTTCTTTATGATAGGTAATTGCTATGATAGTTTTGGAGAATTGACCTACAATGACCAGTAATGCATCATAGCCATTAGACTCAGAGAGTCTAGTGATTATATCAATGGAAATATAGGTCCATGGGGTGTTGGGAACAGTATTTGGATGTAAGGGTGTGGTCTTAGCTTGTGTGCTGGTTTTAGTTTATTGGCATATTTCACACCCTTTCACATATTTCTCTACATCTTTCTTCAATCTGGGCCACCAGTAGTCTTGGAGGACAAGTTCAGTAGTCTTTGCTATTCCAGGATGTCCTGCTGTGAGATAGTTGTGATGGTGGGCAATGACTTCACTCTGCAGAGCTTCATCTTAGGGAATGTAGATATGTCTGTCATAGTATAGGATCCCCTGATCCTGAGTGATTCCTCACTCATGATTGAGGGAATTGAAAATTCCAATATCCCACTGATTCTTCTGTTGTATCATGTCTTGAATTTTCTCCTGTTCTTCAGACTCAGAGGGTAAGATCAGTGTGCAAAAGTGTTCTGGGAGAAGAACCACTATATCATGGTTGTCTCCCTTTCTCTGATCATGATCATTCTGTCAACTGAGCAGATCTGCTTTTTGGTTGGCCATACCAGAATTATGTTGCAGCATGAAATGATACTCAGCAAGTTTGGTTATCCACCAGGCTTGTTGTTGGTTCAACTTTTATGGCTTTTGGAAGTACTAGAGGTTCTGGTGATCCATCCAGATTTCAATCTCTTCTTTTGCACCCATTAAATAGTGGTGCTATTCCTCTAGTATGAGCATAATGGCTAACAACTCCTTGTCATATATTTCATAGTTGCACTCCATGACAGTCAGGGCTTTTGACATGAATGCAACAGGTCTCCACTTTCCTCCTTGGTTCTGGCTGAGTACCATGCCTATGGCTCCATCACTGGCATCAGCTTCAACTCTGAACTTCCCATTATCTGATAGGATGATTAAAATGATGTTTGCCATTATCTGTTTCTTCAGTTGGAGAAATGCTTCTTCTTGTTCTTTCCCTCATTTCCATTCAGCATTCCCAGTTAGCTGCATTAGTGGGTGTACAATCTGGAAATAGTCTCATATGAATTTTTAGTAAAAGTTAGTGAATCCTAAAAATGATTGCAATTCCTTTTTCTTCATAGGAGTCAGCCATTCAGCTATTCCAGCTACCTTGATTAGATCTATTCATATGGCATCCTGGCTGATAATAATGCCTAAGTACTCTGTCTCCAGTACTTTGAACTCACACTTCTCAGCTTTAAGGAAAAGCTTATTTTCCCTTAACCATTAGAGTACTTGTCATATGATCTGTTGATACTCCTCTATAGTTTTGGTGAAGATGAGGATATTATCTAGGTAAATTGTGACTTTTTCTCTTGTGATGAGATTTTTGAAAATATTGTTCATCATCCACTGAAACATAGTAGGTGAATTTATGAGACCAAAGAACATAACTTTTGGTTTAAATAGTCCTCAATTCATGTAGAATGTGGCTTTTTCTTTATCCCCTTCTCATATTTGGACATTGTTGTATCCTCATCTGATGTCTAACTTAGAGAAGTATTTAGCTTCTCATAGTTTGTCAATGAGTTCAGAAATCAATGGAAGGGGATAATGATTCTTGATGGTCATCTCATTCAGCTTTCAATAATCCTGAACTAGGTGAAGTGACCCATCTTTTTTCTTTATGAAGAAGAAAGAAGATGCAAAGAGAGATTTTGAGAGACAAATATGACTGGAGCTCAAGTTCTCATCAAGGAACTTGTCAAGCTGTTCTTGCTCATTTTGGTTTAATGGGTAAACCTTGCAGTCTAGAGTAGACTTTGCATTTCAGATTAGTTTGATAGTGTAGTCCCAGGGCTTCTGTTCTGGCAATTCATCAAAGCTGTCCTTGGAGAACAGATCTCTGAAACTTTGGTACTGAGGAGGTATCAATTCTTCAAACATTTTTTTTAGTTTCTCAACATAAGCAGCAGTAGTTAGATCATTGGCATGGTGTACTGCCCATATGCTCAATTCTTTCTGCATATTGACAGTGAGGATGGTCTCACCATCCTCTAGCTCTTCATCCTATTTGTATTTATCATCTGCATCAGGAAGAGGAATGGGATTCTAGATGTATTGATAGTATCCAAAGATTATTTTTCTGGTTTCCCAGTTAATGATCAGGTTGTGGTGCTTTAGCCAGTCATGGCCTAAATAAATTGCTTTAGAGCCTAAGTCTGTGACCATGAGGTCAATTCATTCCATGTGCCTGCCAATGGTCATTCTGAGCTCAACAAACTTGGTAATATTACTGGCTTTATTATGGGTTCTGTCCACATTATATATGGGGATTGGGGTGGTGGTGTTAGGCACTGCCTTGGACATGTGACTTGGGACCATCAGCTGATTGCTCTGGGCTGTTACGCATTCAAACAGTCACCCAATATGAGAGATAGAAGCTTTTAGGTCTTCTATGTAGTGTAGACAAGGAGTATATGATTGTAATTTAAACAAGAGATAGAGTACAACTGTGTAGTTTACTCTACTTATATAGTATTTCTATGGCATTATATATAGATAAAACACTAAAGTCCATGCACAAATGGTGTTGATGTAGAATAATCCGGAAGGATCATAGAACCAATAGAAAGCATCTGGGGTGACAGACAGTGAGAATGAGGGTGGTAGCCAGTGAGTGGCTGGATACGAGTCGGATTCTTGAACAGATTAGATGGATGAGTCATGGGTATGACTCAGATAAGATAAGATAAATGGAAAAATCATAACATTACCCTCTTGTTAAAGCAGTCATCCTGACTGCTAAGGCTCTTCTATAGGAGTGTCATACTGTGTTGCAATTTGACTGATCCAGTACTGATCAATCAGGTTCTTCCATACATTCTCGTCTGGATTGATGATCCATTTCATATATCCATCTTTTCTTTTGGCAAGATAGGCTATGTTGCCATGTTCCAAATATTCGTGGTCCAGTATCTTGACCACTATCTTGTTCTTGGTTGCAATTTTTAGAGTGTATATGGCACGGTTTACGCTGGCCTGATACTCTTGGATCGCTTCCAAGGCATTCATCATCTCATTTTCTTGAACCCATGAATTGTGTTCACGAGTCCATCCTTTCCACTTGACTAGGTAGTCCGTGACTTCCCTAGATGGTTGTCCTCTCTTGGATCATACCTTTCTGGTGTGCGAGTCCAAGACTTCTTCGATCTCATATTCTTCTTGACCATCAACAAGGTCCGGAGGAGGAGGTGGTGGCGATTGTTGGTTTGGGAATAAAGGTTCAATATAGGGGGTTAAAAGCTTCTCATTGAACCAGGGGTGAATCTTCCAGTGAGGTGGCAGCTTCAGCTTGTATGCTGCTGCTCCTGACTTTTCGATGATTTCGAAAAGTCCTGTTCATTTGTCGTCAAGCTTTTTCTTGGGTCAGGGAAGATGAAGGTTGGCAGTGTCGAGCCAGACCTTGTCTCCGATTCAGTACTCCTGTGGAGTCTGCTTTCGCTTGTCGTATTGCACCTTCATTTGCACTGCTGCCTTTTTCAAGGCATCATGAACTTCCTTATGAACTTTGGCCATCGTTTCTGTGAAGTTAACTGCTGCTGGGTTTGCAAAGCTGGTTTTCTGGATTGACTCTGGAATGAGTCAGGGGTTTCATCTGTATAGGACCATGAAAGGACTTTTGCCTGTAGCTGAATGGATTCAGTTATTGTGGGTGAACTTGGCGAGGGGGAGCCATGTGACTCAGTCAGTTTGTCTATAGTTGACAAAGATGCAGAGATATTTTTCAACCTCCTGGTTGACCCTCTCTATCTGTCCATCGGTCTGGGGATGATATGCTGTGGAGGCATTCTGTGTGATGTTTAGCATTCGGTAGAGTTCCTTCATGAATGCTGAAATGAATTGTGGTCCTCGATCAGATATGACCACCTGTGGCATGCCATATTTTGTGTATACATGGTTGTGGAGCATCAATGCCCATCCTTCTGCTGATAACTCCTCATTGCATGGAATGAGGAGAATGTTCTTGGAGAATCAATCTACAATGACGAGTAGTGCATTGAATCCTTCTGACTCTGGGAGTCCTGTGACCATGTCGACTGAAATATGCGTCCATGGAGTGTCGGGTATAGTATTCGGATGAAGAGGTGCTGCTTTGGCCTGTGTGTCACTCTTCATTCATTGACAGGTTTCACATCCTTTGATGTAGGACTCGATGTCTTTCTTCATCTTTGGCCACCAGTATTCGCGAAGAACGAGTTTCTTGGTCTTGGTGATTCCTGGGTGTCCAGCGGTGATATGATCATGGAATTGTGCAATGATCTCACTGCATAGGATAGAGTCATTGGGAATATAGACTTGTCCATCATACCACAGGAGTTCATTCTCCTGGGTGATCCCTCATTCATGGTTGAGGGATTTCTCAATCCCATGGTCCCACTGGTCCTTCTGTCTTGTTGCATCTCTTATACATGTGATTCTTTCTTCAGTGGTTGGTAACACCAATGCCTGGAAATGTTCTGGGAATAGAACGACAATGTCTTGATTGTCTTCTTTTCCTTGATCATGATTGTCTCGTCGGCTGAGAAGATCTGCTTTTTGGTTCATGGTTCCAGCTTTGTGTTGAAGAACAAAGCGGTATTCCACTAGTTTGGTGACCCACCGAGCTTGTTGGCAGTTCAACTTCTGGGGTTTCTGGAAGTATTGGAGATTCTGGTGATTGGTCCAGATCTCGATAGTCTCTTTGGCACCCATGAGATAATGGCACCATTCTTCTAACGCTAGCATGATTGCTAATAATTCCTTGTTATAAATCTCATAGTTGCATTCAGTGATGGTGAGTGCTTTCGACATGAAGGCAACAGGTCACCATTTGCCATCCTTTTCTTAGCTTAGTACAGTGCCAATGGCTCCATCACTAGTGTCGGCTTCTACTTGGAACTTTCCATCATCTGAGGAAATTGTAAGGACTACGTTTGTTATCATCAACTTCTTGAGTTGTCTAAATGCTTGTTCTTGTTCTGATCCCCACATCCAGTCCACTTTTCCAGTTAACTGGGTAAGGGGACATACAATCTTGGAATAGTCCCAAATGAACTTCCGATAGAAGTTCGTGAATCCTAAAAAGAACTGTAATTCCTTCTTCTTTGTCAGAGTGGGCCATTCTGCTATGCCCGCGATCTTGACTGGGTCCATGCAAATAGCATCTTCACTGATGATAACCCCTAAGTACTCGGTTTTGAGCACTTTGAACTCACATTTCTCGGCTTTGAGAAACAACTTGTTTTCTCGAAGATGTTGAAGGACTTGTTGAACAATATCTTGGTGTTCAGTCAAGGATTTCATGAAGATGAGAATATCATCGAGGTAAATCATGACTTTTCCTCCAGCAATCAAATCCTTGAATATATCATTCATCATCCACTGGATTGTGGCTGGTGAGTTCATAAGTCTGAAGAACATAACCGTGGGTTCAAAGAGTCTCTGGTTAGTTCGAAATGCAGCTTTTTCTTTGTCTCCATCTCGAATTCAGACATTATTGTATCCCCATCGAACATCCAACTTGGAGAAATACTTGGCTCCACGTAACTTGTCAATAAGTTTGGAGATCAATGGGAGGGGATAATGGTTCTTAATCATCATTTCATTCAGTTTGTGATAATCCTGAATGGGTCATAGTGAGCCATCCTTTTTCTTGACAAAGAAGAAAGGAGAGGTGAATGGGGATTTTGAAGGACGAATTTGTCCTGAGTCTAAGTTCTCATCCAAGAACTTGTCCAGTTGTTCTTGCTCATTTCAGTTGAGCGGGTAGACCTTACAGTCTAACATTGATTTCGCATTGGGGACCAGCTTGATCGCATGGTCCCAAGGTCTTCTTTTAGGTAGGTCATCAAAGCTTTCTTTAGAGAATAAATCTCTAAAGCTTTGATACTGAGGAGGCATGAGCTCCTCAAACATCTGCTTCAGTTTCTCCACATTTGCTGCTGTGGCTAGTTCATTTGCATGATGGATGGCACAAAGGATAATTTCTTCTTGCATGTTGACTGCAAGAATACTTTCACCTTCCTCCAGCTCTTCGTCCCATCGATCTTCTTCATCTGCATCTGGCAAGGTGAAGTGGTTCTGAATACAATGGCATCGTCCAAATGTCAAGGTTCCCACCTTCCAGTTAACGAAAGGATTATGGCATTTAAGCCAGTTGTGGCCCAAGTACATGGTCTTAGAGCCCAAGTCGGTGACTGCAAGGTCAATTCATTCACTGTGGTCTCTGATGGTCATCTGGAGTTCCACAAATTCTGTTACATCCCCTGCCTTATTGTGCGTTCTGTCGGCATTATAGACTGATATAGGGGCAGCGGCCTTCCTGGTGTCCAACTGGTGTTGTTGGATATAAGTTCGATTGATAGAACTGCCTGTGCAACCACTATCCAACAACGCACATGTTGTCAATGTCTGTTTCCCGGTACATGGGGAAAGCTGAATATCCACCAAGAAGTCTCAGCCTGAGCTTTTGGTACCACAGATATAGCAGATTGGTTCATGTAATTCATAGAGCTGTTCTCAGGCTATACTCCCTCCCATTCTTAAGCTCTGAATGAGCTCATCATTGATTTCTCCAAGTCATTTGGGATGTACCCAAATGGAGAGAACCGCCTTGGCAATTGCCAAATCCTTGGAGTTGCATACTGCATGCAAAGTCCAATCGATCCTGAATGGTCTAAACCATTGGTGATCATCCTGCTTTCTCATATGTTTGGAAGACTTGTTCTGCTCCCCAGTGCATTGGGTAGCTTCCAGTGTTCTGTGCTTCCCCATGCATTCGGAAGCATCTGATACCCCCTTGTTAGGATAGGTATTGGGTTCAGTGCTTCCCCTTGCATTCGAAAGATCTTGAGTTGTTGCTCCCCCTTGCGTTCGGGAGTCTTTGGGTATCAGGGTACTGGCTTTGGATTGGCTGGCTTGCCAGATCCTAAAAGCCATGTCATCCTCTTTGTTGGGTACTTCGATGATTGTTGTTCTACTAAACTGCCCCCTTTTTACTGCCTGGGCACTAGCGGGTTCCCGAGCATGGGATATCCCCTGGTGGGGTACAGCCACTGATGGGAATTTGTCAGCCAGCTTGCCTTCATATCCCTGGTCAGTACCCCTGTGTTCTTTGGCCAGCACTACTTTCGATGGAGTTTGAAATTCCTTGGTCATTGACTCCTAGCTAGTGCTACCATTGTGCCCATTGTTTGGGTACATCTGCCCCCTTTCTATTGCCTGGGTGCTAGTGACTTCCTTCCTGTCGGCTTTGATCCTATGACTCTCTGGCCCAGTGGGATACTCAGCCTTGTCAGGTTTTCTTCCACCCAGACCGGTTCATCTGGGGCTTTGTTGCTGGCCTTGGTTAGAGGCATCGTCCTGATCCTCTGCTGACCCTGGTGGAACTGGTGGGCTTGCCCCTCCGCTCGAGGAGGGTACTGGGATGGTCAGACTTCTGGGAGGCCCGAGGGAGTCCCACCTACTGGTCCCTGCCCATCGCTGATTGCTCAGTGGCATATCTGGTGAGCTCTGCTCATTGGACTTTGTCGTGGCACCAGCATCATCTGGCAAGTCCCGCTCCAGTCCGTTAGAGGTTCAGGAGTTGTTACTACAGATACTTGTGTCAGCATCTTCTAGAAGAATGATGTACCTGTTTTTGTTTATTGATTCTTGTTCAGTCTTCAGCTTCAGTTTCTGTGAAGTCATGGATATATTCATTTTCATATGTAATTGTCTGTTTTCATAATAATCAGTCTGACCCACAGAAACTGAGGACACACCTTGAGATTTGGGCGAGCAAGGAGAATGGAACCCTTGATGCCCTAGTCTTTTACCTCCTCAATCTTAGAGGTGCTTGGCACCACTGCGTCAGTGGGCCCCACATATCGCACAACATTCTTCTCTTTCATAGGGCAGTTTCTGCTCAGGTGTCCTTTCTCATTACATCTAAAGCAGCGCCCCTCAGCTCATTGCTGGTCTAAGTCCATGGGCTTCCCCACCTCTCTGTATGTCATCCACCGACCAGTCCCAGCATTGCAACTGGTATTGGTGTCAGCAGTCGGCTTTAGGGCCAAGGAACTTGTCACCCCAGCAGTGTTCTTGCCACTGGGCTGCTGTTGTTGGGGACGTGGGCCCTGCTTCTGGCTGTCCTGAGGCATACTCATGGTCTGATCAAAGACCCATTTCCACTGTCTCTCTTCATACATCTGGAGGATGCATTCCTTCCACTCCAGATATGAGTGCAGAATATTGATGCCCATGTTTGAGATGAAGGTGGTATAAAAACTGGGGACTCCCAGTCTCACCACCTTCACCATGGCACCGCGCTCAGCTTCATCGGTCCTTCAGCCCACTAGCTTGGCTTCCTCCTCAAGCTTCTGGAAGTAGTGGGAGGTGGGCTGCACTCCCATGTGCAAGTCAAACATGCGCTTTTCATGGATCTCCTCGATGGCAGGATCCCGGAATTGTCATGTGACTAAGTCAATGAAGTCGGCCCAGTTGGGGTATCTGAAGTGGGTGGTGGTCCCATCGTAGGAGTCACCTACCCAGTATTCAGGTCTCTTGTAGACCCACCAGTCCTTGGCAGCGCCCTTAAAGTGGGATGTCGTGAATAGTACCAGGTGCAATGGCACCTGGAAATAGTGTCAGAACACTTCAAAATAGGCGATACAATCACTTATGAAGCATTCAATATCGTCATGGTCCCTCTTGAATGGAGCAAGGACTTTGATGAGACTTGGCTTGATGCTCAGATAGGGGGCATCAGCCATGGTGTTCCCGACAGGATTTGGGATAGGGTTGGAAGGACCCTTGCTGGGGGGCAGTCTTGGGATCGAATAATGATCCGGCCTAGGACCTGGGTAGCCTCTTGGCAGCTCCCCTGATGGTCTTTCCCTCTCTGGCTCCTTCCCCTTTTCTTGATCCTGAAGGTAGTCCATCATCATCTTGCAGGCGGACTCCTCCCTGTCAAGCTCTTCACACATCTCTGCGATGTGCTGTTCCTTTTCCATCAGCGTGGTTTTCATCTGCTGATGGATCTCTTCTGCTGTGGCAGGGGTTCTTGATGCCCCTGTAGTGGTGTTTCCTGTAGGGGCTCCTTCAGCTTCCATGTCTTCTCCTGCCCCTGCAAAGAGAAGACTACCACCCTGATAAGGGTGGTATCCTTGGTGATGCACCTGATGGTGCAGGGGTGAGTCAGGAAGTGGTCATGAGTTCACGACTGGGGTATCCAGTGGGTGATCTGGATATATTTCATATTGGGGCTGGTAGTAGTCCAGCCTGCCGTAATAACCTGTATTGTAGGTTAATGTATCATATGAGGCCCTTTGCCCCCAATTACTCCTCTCTTGCCACCTTTAGCCTCCATAAGTGCTGGAGGGTTCTCTCCAGTTCCCGCTACTCATTGATGTGCTTGGTTATAGTGAGTGACAAAAGAATTAGGGAATGGCAATGAACACCAATCACACTAAACCTCTTACTACTCTACACTTAATCACCAATATTGAATTCAGGCGGTTTCAAGTATGATGGAAGCACTCTACAGACTTCAATAATCAAGTACAATTGTCTTTAAGATGTTTTATTCATTACTAGTGAGTTTATACAAAGTACTACTCATACTAGTGGGGTGGGTAAGACACAATTGGATAAGAGTGACTTGGTTTGAGCTACTGCACTCGTTCTGACTGAAACTGCTTCAGACTGGTGGCACTCTTGGCCCTATACTGCTTTCTACAAGTGATAAACACTTGACTAGCTGCACTCTTGGCTAACTAGTGGCACTCTTGGCCTAAGAATAAACTATAACTCCGAGAACTTTGCTTGAACTAACTTCAAAACACTCCGGACCTTTGCAGGACACAACAGTGACTCTAATGGACTTCAATTCAATGCAATTCTATAGGTGACTTAGCGACTATTAATCACTTCATCAAGATTAAGCACAAAAGCCTTTAATTGGGGACACCAGTTACTACCAGTGAGGGCTCAACTGCGAGGATGGCTTGCCTGCTTTGCACAAGTGCCCATCCCACTACTTATATACTACTGAGGCAAAACTATAAATATCATCTGGGTATAGGGTATATTGGTAAGGATTTCTTGGCTAGTCACAAATAATGGTGAATAATCACACAATAGTTGGTCTAGTCTGTTTTCTTTTCAAATATTCAGTCTAGAGACTCCACAGTTGGTCTTTCCGCACCCTTGGCACAACTACAGGCCCTAGTAACATGGTTATATGGATATCCAGATATTGGTGCCTGTAACAGCTATCCGATCATGATTGAGGGTGCAGTCCAGCTCCACTAGCATCGATCATAAGAGATCTATATTGAAATAGTCGGATCTGGGCTCAAGGTTAATCCATTCCTAATTTATTTCTAAGTCCTGTTTCAAGATTGCCATGTGACTAGTTATCCTGACTTAGGCATTTATGCCCAGTCTGGGCTGCTAGTGACAGAACTTGACGAGATCTGTGTACTCTGCTCCTGGTTTTGGTATGCTAGTAGCATCCTTCATTTGCTAGTGGCTGTATTTCACTTAGTCCTGCTAGCATTCGAGTTATTAGTCTGGCTGGCTGGTAGATTTAATCCACTAATGGTGTTGCATCTAAGTCCTGGCTCTACTAGTTGCTTACTGCTTTTAACTATCAGCTCAAAGCCTCAGCTATAGTCCTCTATGTATCACTAGTATAGGATAGATGTGCAATAGTATTGTTACAAAATCACAAAATCTAGGTGTGAACATATAGATGGCATATCACTGACTGAAACAAATGGCTACTATTGGCCAAGTTTACTCATAACAATAGAATCCACTCAGCAATGGGTAAAAGCTCTTTCATGACATTATATGGATAAAACCCATGAATTATCCCAGATTCTAGTCAAATGACTCCATTTGCCAACCCAGCTACCATAGAATTCACTCAAACAATGGCACAAGTACACAAGGAAGTGTACAATGCATTAGAAAAGGCAGCGATGCAAATGAAGTGTCAATACGACAAAGAAAAACAGCAGGCACAAGAATATCAAGTAGGTAATAAAGTTTGGCTAGACACCACCAACCTTCATCTTTCCTGGCCAAAGAAGAAACTTGATGACAAATGAACAGGACCATTCATAATCCTCAAAAAAGCTGGCACTTCAGTGTACAAACTGAAGTTACCATCTCATTGGAAAATCCATCCCTGATTCAATGAGAAATTATTTACTCCTCACATCAAACCTTCATTTTCAAATCAACAACAACCACCTCCTCTCCTCTCCCAGACCTTGTTGATGGATAGGAGGAATATGAGATTGAAGAAGTATTGGATTCCAGAACCCACTGTGTATGAAAAAAAAGAGGACAACCATCAAAGGAAGTCATAGACTACTTTGTCAAATGGAAAGGATGGATGCAAGAGCATAACTCCTGGGTCCAAGACACCAAGATGGGCAATGCCCAGGAAGCAATTGCAGAGTATAAGAAGAATGTCAACTGAACTTTACACTCTACCAAAATCATAACTAGCAAAAAGAAGATGGTCAAGATACTTGACCACAAATATTCTGACAATAGCAATATTGCATACCTCACTCAACAAAAGGATGGACTCTGGAAATGGATCATTAATCTGGACTAGAACCAATGGAAATCACTGATTGACCAATATTGGATTGATCAAATCACATCGCAACTTGAAATCCCACAAGAAGAGTCTTAGCAGTTGGGACAACTGCTTTAACAAGGGGGTAATATTATGATTTTTCTATTTTTCTTATCTTATCATAACATCTTATCACTGTTCTCACTCTATATCACTTATTCATCAATAAACACTATTGATCCTCTCATGCTATCATCCAGATCCCACCATCTGACTATGGTAACACTTGATAGAACCTCAACCACATGGTTCATGAACAATATACACATAGATGATGCTATTATTAGTCCCTAGCTTTTAGTATATAAGTAGGACACTTATTGTATATATTCCCTATCTTCCAATTAAACTTAAATAATATACTCTTCTACACTCCTCTAAAGATCTATACCACACTCTTATTATAGGTGATTGTCTGAACATGAGACAGCCCAAGAGTTGCACCTGATTCCAAGATCATATATAAACAAGATCCTAACAGTTCTCAGACCCTTCTGTACTGCAGCCTGGGAACTCTGATGAAGCAATATCAAGGCCAGAATCACCTGGCCAAGAATATATCTGAACATAGACAAATACTTAGCCCTCAACAGAGGAGAGCCAATACATGGCCCCAGCACTGGTGCCACTATCCACACCCAGATATATGCTAACTGAGACAGAGAGTTATATCTCCCAGCCACAGGAGACCAGGTATCAGGGCTATGCCCTAGGACTGATGATGAGCAGTAGGAGCTGGAATGTTCTCTTCAAATATTAGCCTAAAGAGAGGGAGATTAGCCAGACCTTGACTAGAGAGAGGCTGAATTTTGGAACTTTTACATATGATACAGGATATTACACAGGGTTGGAAACAACCCAACCCTAATACATGCCTCATTTTAGTTATCTGCCTGATACATCTGAATATCAACCTCAACCATTATCTGACTCACTGCCTATAAACTGAGTTCAACAATCAGGCTTCTATCCCTTTCTATCAAAAAGCCTTCTATTTGCAGGCATGGGAGAAGATCCCAGATCAAGTTCTGTACCCACAAAAATCCTGCAACCATCAGCAAAAAAAAGAATACAATTAGCCAAGGACCAATTGGCTGAAAAGGAACAGTGAATCACAAAGCTATGATAAGAACTAGAAGAAGCTGAGACAGCACAAAACCTTCATGCTGATCTTTGGCAACTCCTGAATAAGGGAAAGCAGCCAGAATGAGGTTGACTCTGAGAACCACCAAAGAAGCCCACCTCTAGACCAGACTAATACTTGATTCCATACCCACCCTCTGGACAAGCCCCTCTAGACCCCTACTCAAATCCTGTCAGGAATGCACCCAACAAGGCTCCTTACCTAGGTATCAAGCCTATCCTAGTCCAACCCTCAAAGCTGTTCAAAGGAGACTATGCCAATATCAAATAGTTTATAGGTGACTGCATTATCTACTTTGAGATGTTCAGATATTATTTCCAACTTTTGTCACATCTCATATTGTTTGCCATGTCCCATTTTGAAGGAGCCACCAAGGACTGGTGGGTCTATAAATGACTCAAGTACTGGATGATTGATGACTGGACCAGAGTTGCTGCTCACTTCTAATATTCAAGCTGGGAAGAGTTCATCAAACTAGTAACACAATAATTCCAAGACCCAGTGATCATAGAAGTATATGAGAAGCAGATATTTGACCTCTGGATAGGAACCCAACTGGCAAACCATTACTTTCAGAAGCTGGAAGAAGAGGGTAAATTGGCCAGATGATAAACAGATAAAAATGAGTGGGGTGCCATGGTCAAGACCATATGATTGGGAGTCTCCAGCTTGTATACAACCTTTATTTCAAACATGGGTGTCAACATTCCCCACTCTTATCCAGAATGAAAGGAGCATATCCTCCATATGTACAAGAAATATCAGCACAAATGAGTCTTTGACCAGACTTCTAGAATCCCTTGAGACAATGTTAAGAAAGATGCCCCCTGACCTCAAACACATTCTGGTAGCAAACCAGCTGCTGGGGCATCAAGTTTGACAACCTCAAAAATAGCAACAAGCATGGATCTCAGATGGTATATATCTATAGGTCAGTGAACAATATACAGAGGACTGGGACAGCCAATGGAGGTTGATTGATAAAAGGCAGAGGGATGGTGCTTCTAATGCAATGAGAAAGGCCACATAGCAAAAGACTGTCCCAAGAAGAAGAAATATTGGGACATTCAGTCTATGGTGGTCACTAAGGAGGAGGAAAAGAGCAATGCCAAGATCGAGGAAGTAAAAGCCTAGGTTGCCAAGGGTTCAATTCTTCTTGTGTGACCAGGATTTCAAATGGTGTGTTCCTGATTCCCACTGGATGATCTCATTTATATTTAGAACAATCTGTACCTATATGCAACTCAAAACACAACTTTGTTTTCACTGCTTCTATCAAGAAACCACTGAAAAAATTGAATGAAAACTAATACCACACACTAGCTAAGTGTGATGATACTATAATCTATACTGAATCCTGAGCCTCTGATGAAGCATGGGATTTGCCAGGTGGTGCTGGCACCACAATATAGACTATGCCTGGGACAAAAACAAGTTGGTAGAATGCCTTTAGGTCTCTGAAGCCAAAAGTCTCAGCACCCTCAGAGGGGTCAAGTCATGCTTTGCCAGGGTTGGTGAAGTATGGATCAAGTGCCTATCAAGGCCAAAACATGAAGGGGCCTCTTGATGATGCTACAAGAGTGGCTATTTCTTGAGTTGGCAATCTCAGGAGGAGTGGGTCATATGACTTACAGAAAAAGGAGAAGCCCAAACTATTAGCACCAATAACCTAGGGTAATCTCACTGTCCTTGATCAACTCTTCAACATAGAGAATGGCACCTGTAAGAAGTATGACCCAGATCCTCTTATCCCTCCATCAGACACCAACACCCCATCAGACAACAAGAAAGCTGAAGAACAGATAAGATCCACCAACACCCAGGTGGTAAAAAGGGGGCACAGAGTTATGATAGTCAAAGTACCCAACAAAGAAGACAATACTGCTTTCTGTCATTGGAAAGCATCACAAACAGAAAAAGAATCAACACTCTCTGAATCCAAGGTATCTCTTAACAAGAGGGTATCCAAACACATATAGTATAAACCATTTACAGTCCAAACAGCCAAATTGATGAACACTGCTAAAGCCATCCTTTCCATATGGGTGCATCCCAAATGACTTAGTGAAATCACCAAAGATCTCATTAGAGATCTACAGAATAAAGGAAATGATGCCCAAAAGCAACTCTACAAGCTCCAAGAACCCATTCAGTATATTCAAAGAACTAAAAGTTCTGAAAGAAACTTCATGGTCAATGTACAGATCACCTTATGCATAGGAAAAAAGACCCTCACTACCAGAGCCCTACTCAATAGCAGCTGTACTGGTAGTTCAATCAACCATGCCTACATTCAGGAACATGGCCTAGACATCTGACAAGCCACCTGTTACAATTTTTCCATTTATCTTATCTTATCTGAGTCATACCCATGACTCATCCATCTAATCTGTTCAAGAATCCGACTCATATCCAGCCACTCACTGGCTACCACCCTCGTTCTCACCATCTGTCACCCTAGATGCTTTCTATTGGTTCTATGATCCTTCCAGATCATTCTACATCAACACCATTTGTGCATGGACTTTAGCATTTCATCTATATATAACACCGTAGAAATACTATATAAGTAGAGTAAACTACACAGTTGTACTCTATCTCTTGTTTAAATTATAATCATATACTCCTTGTCTACACTACACAGAAGACCTAAAAGCTTCTATCTCTCATATTGGGTGACTGTTCGAATGCATAACAGCCCAGAGTGATCAGCTGACAGTCCCAAGTCACATGTCCAAGGCAGTGCCTAACATTAAACAAGAGATTCCCTTGCTTCTCTAAATGCTAGCTGTAGAGAAGACTTCTTCATGCCCAAAGAAGAAAACAACCACTCAGAATCCCGAACCATCTTGCTCAGCATCGCCATAGGTGGCACCATTCTGTTAACCTTTTTTATGGTCCTTGCCGTTTTACTCTACGAGGAAGAACTCCGGGCATTGCTTCAGCAAAGGCGAGCCCGACGACCTGCACCACCACCCTGACCCCCTCGACACCTGGACCATGTCAATCCCCGGGAGTTACCCCCCGCAAGACTGGGAGAATGAGAGGCAGTACCACTTGTCTGCCCCTGTGCCTAGTTCACAATTGCCTCCTCCTCTGAGGGGAGTACAGATTCGAGGCCCCCGACTCCCGGGCCCTCCTCCACCCATGCATATAATGCGCTGATATGCCGTCTATGCATTCACACCTAGATTTTGCGATTTTGTAACAATACTATTGCACATCTATCCTATACTAGTGATACATAGAGGACTATAGCTGAGGCTTCGAGCTGATAGTTAAAAGCAGTAAGCAACTGGTAGAGCCAGGACTTAGATGCAACACCATTAGTGGGTTAAATCTACCAGCCGGCCAGACTAGTAACTCGAATGCTAGCAGGACTAAGTGAAATACAGCCACTAGCAAACGAAGGATGCTACTAGCACACAAAAACCAGGAGCAGAGTACACAGATCTCGTCAAGTTCTGTCACTAGCAGCCCAGACTGGGCATAAATGCCTAAGTCAGGATAACTAGTCACATGGCAATCTTGAAACAGGACTTAGAAATAAATTAGGAATGGATTAACCTTGAGCCCGGATCCGACTATTTCGATATAGATCTCTTATGATCGATGCTAGTGGAGCCGGACTGCACCCTCGATCATGATCGGATAGCTGTTACAGGCACCAATATCCGGATATCCATATAACCGCGTTACTAGGGCATGTAGTTGTGCCAAGGGTGCGGAAAGACCAACTGTGGAGTCTCTAGACCGAATATTTGAAAAGAAAACAGACTAGACTGACTATTGTATGATTATTCACCATTATTCGTGACTAGCCAAGAAATCCTTATCATGATATAGATCTCTTATGATCGATGCTAGTGGAGCCAGACTGCACCCTCGATCATGATCAGATAGCTGTTACAGGCACCAATATCCGGATATCCATATAACCGTGTTACTAGGGCATGTAGTTGTGCCAAGGGTGCGGAAAGACCAACTGTGGAGTCTCTAGACCGAATATTTGAAAAGAAAACAACTAGACTGACTATTGTATGATTATTCACCATTATTCGTGACTAGCCAAAAATCCTTATCATGATATAGATCTCTTATGATCGATGCTAGTGGAGCCAGACTGCACCCTCGATCATGATCAGATAGCTGTTACACAGCACCAATATCCGGATTATCCATATAACCGTGTTTACTAGGGGCATGTAGTTGTGCCAAGGGTGCGGAAAGACCAACTGTGGAGTCTCTAGACCGAATATTTGAAAAGAAAACAGACTAGACCGACTATTGTGTGATTATTCACCATTATTCGTGACTAGCCAAGAAATCCTTACCAATATACCCTATACCCAGATAATATTTATAGTTTTGCCTCAGTAGTATATAAGTAGTGGGATGGGCACTCGTGCAAAGCAGGCAAGCCATCCCCGCAGTTGAGCCCTCACTGGTAGTAACTGGTGTCCCCAATTAAAGGCTTTTGTGCTTGACCTCGACGAAGTGATTAATAGTCGCTAAGTCACCTATAGAATTGCATTGAATTGAAGTCCATTAGAGTCACTGTTGTGTCCTGCAAAGGTCCGGAGTGTTTTGAAGTTAGTTCAAGCAAAGTTCTCGGAGTTATAGTTTATTCTTAGGCCAAGAGCGCCACTAGTCAGCCAAGAGTGCGACTGGTCAAGTGTTTATCACTTGTAGGAAGCAGTATAGGGCCAAGAGCGCCACCAGCCTGAAGCCGTTTCAGTCAGAACGAGCGCAGTAGCTCAAACCAAGTCACTCTTATCTAATTGTGTCTTACCCACCCCACTAGTACGAGTAGTACTTTGTATAAACTCACTAGTAACGAATAAAACGTCTTAAAGACAATTGTACTTGATTATTGAAGTCTGCAGAGTGCTTCCATCGTACTCGAAACCGCCCGAATTCAATATTGGTGATTAAGTGTAGAGTAGTAAGAGGTTTAGTGTGATTGGTGTTCATTGCCATTCCCTAATTCTTTTGTCACTCGCCGTTACCAAGCACATCAGCGCGAGCAGTTCTACTCTGGTACCAGATGGAACGACCCACCGCCACCATCACAGCGGCCCAAGAATATGCGCAGGACATTCAGCTTGCGCTCGACGACCCTCCGCCCACTTACCCCAGCCCTCCCCTTTATCCCCCAACCCTTGCCCTCTGCCAGCAGCACTGGCACGTTAGATCTTGCTCGCCCTCCCCAGACAGCAACAATGGGTCCTTCCACAGACCCTGAAACCCAGACGATTCTGCTATGGATCGAAACCACCCTTACAGCCTCTGGGGCCATGAAGCCTGGCCTGAGGAAGGAGAGTCAATCTCTCTCTTCTCCCTCCCCATCATCAAAATCTCTGATGATGAGTCCGATGTCATCGGAGATGACACCCTGGTCTCAGCCCCTCCCCATGCCTCTGATGATCCCTTCAACCCAAATGAGGGGAATTTCATCTGGCCCGACCTCTCTGAGGTCGATCGAAGACTCTTTGGTCCTTTCTAGACTACTGCCTGGAAAGTTCGACATAGAGATGTCGAAGTGAGAGATCTCTGGGATGAGCCCAGAATCGAGATGGATGAGTGGTTGGCCCTCAACCAAGGGGACCCCATTCAAGTCCCAATACATGGCCCTAGCAGGGCTGATATCATCACCACCCGGATTCGTGCAAACCGCAACTGGAGTATTTTCTGCCCCTCCACAGGGGATCTATTTCCAGGGCTTCAGCCCCGAGATCCAGACGATGATATGCCATCTATGCATTCACACCTAGATTTTGCGATTTTGTAACAATACTATTGCACATCTATCCTATACTAGTGATACATAGAGGACTATAGCTGAGGCTTCGAGCTGATAGTTAAAAGCAGTAAGCAACTGGTAGAGCCAGGACTTAGATGCAACACCATTAGTGGGTTAAATCTACCAGCCAGCCAGACTAGTAACTCGAATGCTAGCAGGACTAAGTGAAATACAGCCACTAGCAAACGAAGGATGCTACTAGCACACAAAAACCAGGAGCAGAGTACACAGATCTCGTCAAGTTCTGTCACTAGCAGCCCAGACTGGGCATAAATGCCTAAGTCAGGATAACTAGTCACATGGCAATCTTGAAACAGGACTTAGAAATAAATTAGGAATGGATTAACCTTGAGCCCGGATCCGACTATTTCGATATAGATCTCTTATGATCGATGCTAGTGGAGCCGGACTGCACCCTCGATCATGATCGGATAGCTGTTACAGGCACCAATATCCGGATATCCATATAACCGCGTTACTAGGGCATGTAGTTGTGCCAAGGGTGCGGAAAGACCAACTGTGGAGTCTCTAGACCGAATATTTGAAAAGAAAACAGACTAGACTGACTATTGTATGATTATTCACCATTATTCGTGACTAGCCAAGAAATCCTTATCATGATATAGATCTCTTATGATCGATGCTAGTGGAGCCAGACTGCACCCTCGATCATGATCAGATAGCTGTTACAGGCACCAATATCCGGATATCCATATAACCGTGTTACTAGGGCATGTAGTTGTGCCAAGGGTGCGGAAAGACCAACTGTGGAGTCTCTAGACCGAATATTTGAAAAGAAAACAGACTAGACCGACTATTGTGTGATTATTCACCATTATTCGTGACTAGCCAAGAAATCCTTACCAATATACCCTATACCCAGATAATATTTATAGTTTTGCCTCAGTAGTATATAAGTAGTGGGATGGGCACTCGTGCAAAGCAGGCAAGCCATCCCCGCAGTTGAGCCCTCACTGGTAGTAACTGGTGTCCCCAATTAAAGGCTTTTGTGCTTGACCTCGACGAAGTGATTAATAGTCGCTAAGTCACCTATAGAATTGCATTGAATTGAAGTCCATTAGAGTCACTGTTGTGTCCTGCAAAGGTCCGGAGTGTTTTGAAGTTAGTTCAAGCAAAGTTCTCGGAGTTATAGTTTATTCTTAGGCCAAGAGCGCCACTAGTCAGCCAAGAGTGCGACTGGTCAAGTGTTTATCACTTGTAGGAAGCAGTATAGGGCCAAGAGCGCCACCAGCCTGAAGCCGTTTCAGTCAGAACGAGCGCAGTAGCTCAAACCAAGTCACTCTTATCTAATTGTGTCTTACCCACCCCACTAGTACGAGTAGTACTTTGTATAAACTCACTAGTAACGAATAAAACGTCTTAAAGACAATTGTACTTGATTATTGAAGTCTGCAGAGTGCTTCCATCGTACTCGAAACCGCCCGAATTCAATATTGGTGATTAAGTGTAGAGTAGTAAGAGGTTTAGTGTGATTGGTGTTCATTGCCATTCCCTAATTCTTTTGTCACTCGCCGTTACCAAGCACATCAGCGCGAGCAGTTCTACTCTGGTACCAGATGGAACGACCCACCGCCACCATCACAGCGGCCCAAGAATATGCGCAGGACATTCAGCTTGCGCTCGACGACCCTCCGCCCACTTACCCCAGCCCTCCCCTTTATCCCCCAACCCTTGCCCTCTGCCAGCAGCACTGGCACGTTAGATCTTGCTCGCCCTCCCCAGACAGCAACAATGGGTCCTTCCACAGACCCTGAAACCCAGACGATTCTGCTATGGATCGAAACCACCCTTACAGCCTCTGGGGCCATGAAGCCTGGCCTGAGGAAGGAGAGTCAATCTCTCTCTTCTCCCTCCCCATCATCAAAATCTCTGATGATGAGTCCGATGTCATCGGAGATGACACCCTGGTCTCAGCCCCTCCCCATGCCTCTGATGATCCCTTCAACCCAAATGAGGGGAATTTCATCTGGCCCGACCTCTCTGAGGTCGATCGAAGACTCTTTGGTCCTTTCTAGACTACTGCCTGGAAAGTTCGACATAGAGATGTCGAAGTGAGAGATCTCTGGGATGAGCCCAGAATCGAGATGGATGAGTGGTTGGCCCTCAACCAAGGGGACCCCATTCAAGTCCCAATACATGGCCCTAGCAGGGCTGATATCATCACCACCCGGATTCGTGCAAACCGCAACTGGAGTATTTTCTGCCCCTCCACAGGGGATCTATTTCCAGGGCTTCAGCCCCGAGATCCAGACGATGATATGCCATCTATGCATTCACACCTAGATTTTGCGATTTTGTAACAATACTATTGCACATCTATCCTATACTAGTGATACATAGAGGACTATAGCTGAGGCTTCGAGCTGATAGTTAAAAGCAGTAAGCAACTGGTAGAGCCAGGACTTAGATGCAACACCATTAGTGGGTTAAATCTACCAGCCAGCCAGACTAGTAACTCGAATGCTAGCAGGACTAAGTGAAATACAGCCACTAGCAAACGAAGGATGCTACTAGCACACAAAAACCAGGAGCAGAGTACACAGATCTCGTCAAGTTCTGTCACTAGCAGCCCAGACTGGGCATAAATGCCTAAGTCAGGATAACTAGTCACATGGCAATCTTGAAACAGGACTTAGAAATAAATTAGGAATGGATTAACCTTGAGCCCGGATCCGACTATTTCGATATAGATCTCTTATGATCGATGCTAGTGGAGCCGGACTGCACCCTCGATCATGATCGGATAGCTGTTACAGGCACCAATATCCGGATATCCATATAACCGCGTTACTAGGGCATGTAGTTGTGCCAAGGGTGCGGAAAGACCAACTGTGGAGTCTCTAGACCGAATATTTGAAAAGAAAACAGACTAGACTGACTATTGTATGATTATTCACCATTATTCGTGACTAGCCAAGAAATCCTTATCATGATATAGATCTCTTATGATCGATGCTAGTGGAGCCAGACTGCACCCTCGATCATGATCAGATAGCTGTTACAGGCACCAATATCCGGATATCCATATAACCGTGTTACTAGGGCATGTAGTTGTGCCAAGGGTGCGGAAAGACCAACTGTGGAGTCTCTAGACCGAATATTTGAAAAGAAAACAGACTAGACTGACTATTGTATGATTATTCACCATTATTCGTGACTAGCCAAGAAATCCTTATCATGATATAGATCTCTTATGATCGATGCTAGTGGAGCCAGACTGCACCCTCGATCATGATCAGATAGCTGTTACAGGCACCAATATCCGGATATCCATATAACCGTGTTACTAGGGCATGTAGTTGTGCCAAGGGTGCGGAAAGACCAACTGTGGAGTCTCTAGACCGAATATTTGAAAAGAAAACAGACTAGACTGACTATTGTATGATTATTCACCATTATTCGTGACTAGCCAAGAAATCCTTATCATGATATAGATCTCTTATGATCGATGCTAGTGGAGCCAGACTGCACCCTCGATCATGATCAGATAGCTGTTACAGGCACCAATATCCGGATATCCATATAACCGTGTTACTAGGGCATGTAGTTGTGCCAAGGGTGCGGAAAGACCAACTGTGGAGTCTCTAGACCGAATATTTGAAAAGAAAACAGACTAGACCGACTATTGTGTGATTATTCACCATTATTCGTGACTAGCCAAGAAATCCTTACCAATATACCCTATACCCAGATAATATTTATAGTTTTGCCTCAGTAGTATATAAGTAGTGGGATGGGCACTCGTGCAAAGCAGGCAAGCCATCCCCGCAGTTGAGCCCTCACTGGTAGTAACTGGTGTCCCCAATTAAAGGCTTTTGTGCTTGACCTCGACGAAGTGATTAATAGTCGCTAAGTCACCTATAGAATTGCATTGAATTGAAGTCCATTAGAGTCACTGTTGTGTCCTGCAAAGGTCCGGAGTGTTTTGAAGTTAGTTCAAGCAAAGTTCTCGGAGTTATAGTTTATTCTTAGGCCAAGAGCGCCACTAGTCAGCCAAGAGTGCGACTGGTCAAGTGTTTATCACTTGTAGGAAGCAGTATAGGGCCAAGAGCGCCACCAGCCTGAAGCCGTTTCAGTCAGAACGAGCGCAGTAGCTCAAACCAAGTCACTCTTATCTAATTGTGTCTTACCCACCCCACTAGTACGAGTAGTACTTTGTATAAACTCACTAGTAACGAATAAAACGTCTTAAAGACAATTGTACTTGATTATTGAAGTCTGCAGAGTGCTTCCATCGTACTCGAAACCGCCCGAATTCAATATTGGTGATTAAGTGTAGAGTAGTAAGAGGTTTAGTGTGATTGGTGTTCATTGCCATTCCCTAATTCTTTTGTCACTCGCCGTTACCAAGCACATCAGCGCGAGCAGTTCTACTCTGGTACCAGATGGAACGACCCACCGCCACCATCACAGCGGCCCAAGAATATGCGCAGGACATTCAGCTTGCGCTCGACGACCCTCCGCCCACTTACCCCAGCCCTCCCCTTTATCCCCCAACCCTTGCCCTCTGCCAGCAGCACTGGCACGTTAGATCTTGCTCGCCCTCCCCAGACAGCAACAATGGGTCCTTCCACAGACCCTGAAACCCAGACGATTCTGCTATGGATCGAAACCACCCTTACAGCCTCTGGGGCCATGAAGCCTGGCCTGAGGAAGGAGAGTCAATCTCTCTCTTCTCCCTCCCCATCATCAAAATCTCTGATGATGAGTCCGATGTCATCGGAGATGACACCCTGGTCTCAGCCCCTCCCCATGCCTCTGATGATCCCTTCAACCCAAATGAGGGGAATTTCATCTGGCCCGACCTCTCTGAGGTCGATCGAAGACTCTTTGGTCCTTTCTAGACTACTGCCTGGAAAGTTCGACATAGAGATGTCGAAGTGAGAGATCTCTGGGATGAGCCCAGAATCGAGATGGATGAGTGGTTGGCCCTCAACCAAGGGGACCCCATTCAAGTCCCAATACATGGCCCTAGCAGGGCTGATATCATCACCACCCGGATTCGTGCAAACCGCAACTGGAGTATTTTCTGCCCCTCCACAGGGGATCTATTTCCAGGGCTTCAGCCCCGAGATCCAGACGATGATATGCCATCTATGCATTCACACCTAGATTTTGCGATTTTGTAACAATACTATTGCACATCTATCCTATACTAGTGATACATAGAGGACTATAGCTGAGGCTTCGAGCTGATAGTTAAAAGCAGTAAGCAACTGGTAGAGCCAGGACTTAGATGCAACACCATTAGTGGGTTAAATCTACCAGCCAGCCAGACTAGTAACTCGAATGCTAGCAGGACTAAGTGAAATACAGCCACTAGCAAATGAAGGATGCTACTAGCATACCAAAACCAGGAGCAGAGTACACAGATCTCGTCAAGTTCTGTCACTAGCAGCCCAGACTGGGCATAAATGCCTAAGTCAGGATAACTAGTCACATGGCAATCTTGAAACAGGACTTAGAAATAAATTAGGAATGGATTAACCTTGAGCCCAGATCTGACTATTGTGATATAGATCTCTTATGATCAGTACTAGTGTAGCTGGACTGCACTCTTAATCATGATCAGATAGCTGTTACAGACACCAATATCTGGATATCCATATAACCACATTACTAGGGCATGTAGTTGGGCCAAGAGTGCAGAAAGACCGACTGTGGAGTCTCTAGACTGAATATTTGAAAAGAAAACAGACTAGACCAACTATTGTGTGATTATTCACTATTATTTGTGACTAGCCAAGAAATCCTTACCAATATACCCTATACCCAGATGATATTTATAGTTTTGCCTCAGTAGTATATAAGTAGTGGGATAGGCACTTGTGCAAAGCAGGCAAGCCATCCCTGCAGTTGAGCCCTCACTGGTAGTAACTGGTGTCTCTAACTAAAGGCTTTGATGCTTAATCTTGATGAAGTGATTAATAGTTGCTAAGTCACCCATAGTATTATATTGAATTGAAGTTCCTTAGAGTCACTGTTGTGTCCTGCAAAGGTCCGGAGTGTTTTGAAGTTAGTTCAAGCAAAGTTCTCAGAGTTATAGTATTATTCTTAGGCCAAGAGCACCATTAGTTAGCCAAGAGTGTGACTGGTCAAGTGTTTATCACTTGTAGGAAGCAGTATAGGGCCAAGAGTGCCACCAGTCTGAAGCAGTTTCAGTCAGAATGAGCGCAGTAGCTCAAACCAAGTCACTCTTTATCCAATTGTGTCTTATCAACCTCACTAGTATGAGTAGTACTTTGTATAAGTCACTAGTAATGAATAAAACATCTTTAAAACCACCTTACTTGATTATTGAAGTCTGCAAAGTGCTTTCATAGTACTTGAAACCACCCAAATTCAATATTGGTGATTAAGTGTAGAGTAGTAAGAGATTTAGTGTGTTTGGTGCTCATTTTCATTCCCTAATTCTTTTGTCACTCACCATTACCAAGCACATCAATGGTATGCCAACATGGAGGCCAGAACTGCCTGGCCCAGAATCTGTCTAGAAATGGATGAGTGGTTGGCCCTTAACAGAGGCAATCCAGTATGAGGACCTAATCTAGATCCCAACATTTGCACCCAGATATAGGCCAATAGATTCTGTGAGCTTTATCCACCCATAGCAGGAGATTTGGCCCCAGGCTTATGACCAAGAATGATCAAGGAGCAGCACATATTAGGACATGCTCTCTGGGACCTGGAGAGATGAGAGGCAAATTGATGAGAATAGGTGGGATCCAGAGCCCAATTACAGTAGCTTTACACATCCATCAGGCCATTATGGCAGGCTAAAATCATTCTAGCCCTAATACATATCTTATCTCTCCTACCCACCCGATACCCCAGCTAATCAGCCAAAACTCCTTCCTGACTCACCACTAAGACAAGTCTGACAACCTGGCTATCACCCTCATCAGGGTGGTAGCATTCTATTTGCAGGCACAGGTGAAGAACCCAAAGTGAGTTCTTTCACTCCTGCAGGACCATCACAACTGATGACAGAAGAAATTTTACAAGCAGCTAAAAGTGAGCTAGCCAATAAAAAACAACACATTCAGCAAATGCATCAAGAACTCACTGAAGCAGAGGCAGCAAGAGACCTCCATATCAAAACATTCAAATTTGATAAAAAAGAAAAGGAACCTGAGTGGGAAAGACTGATAAAACCTCCATAAGATCTGTCTGCCCTATGACCAGATTGATTCTCAATCCCAAGACCACTCCTAGGAAAGAGACTATCAGACCCTCTTCCAAACCCCATCAGAAATGCCCCCAATGATGCTCTGTATATAAGCATCAAACTAATTCTTGTCCAACCCTCAAAGCCATTCAAAGAGGATCACAATGATATCGAATGCTTTATAGGTGATTGCATTGCCTATTTTGAAGTGTTCTGACACTACTTTCAGATGCTGTCACATCTGGTACTATTCATGACTTCCCACTTCGAGAGAGCCACTAAAGACTGGTGGGTCTACAAGAGACCTAAATTCTGGGTTGGCGATGTCTAGGACTGCACTGTCACCCACTTCCAATACCCCTCCTAAGAAGACTTTGTCAATATGATCACTTGACAATTCAGGGACCCTGCTATCAAAGAGATCTATGAGAAGCATATGTTCAACTTGTGCATGAGAACCCAACTGGCCTTTCACTACTTCCAGAAACTGAAAGAAGAGGCCAAGCTGGCAGATCACAGGACTGATAAATATGACTACAGCACTATGGTCAAAGCCATTCATCTAGGAGTCCTCTCCTCTTATACAATATTCATTTCCAATATAGGTATCAATATTCCCTACACTTATTCAGAATGGAAGGAGCAAATCATGTGCATATATGAAAAGTGACAATGCAAATAAGTCTTTGACCAGACTGCTGGAATCCCTCAGGAGAGATAGAAGAAGGATTCCTGACTCCTGCAACATTAACCCAGCAACAAAGCCACTGCTGGGGTGACAAGTTCCTTAGCCCCTAAGCCGACAGCCCAAAGCATTCTCAACTGGGATAATTTGATAGGCTGATGAATATCATACAAGGAGGCAGGACAGCCAATGAAAGACAACCAATGAAAAGCAGAAGGCTGATGCTTTAGGTGCAACAAGAAAGGTCATATGATGAAGGACTGCCTTAGAAGAAAAGAATACAAGGACATTCAGTCAGTGGGGCCCACTAACATAGTGGAACCACCCATGACTAAGATTGAAGAGGCAAAAGAGTAGGTTGACAAGGGTTTGATTCCTCTTGCTCAACCAAAGTCTCAAATGGTGAGTCCTCAGCTTCTGCAGGTTGGACTAATATACATGCATACAGATATTTAAATATGCAAAAAAATATGACTTTGTTACAAATCCCAAAGCCAAAAACCCCTGAAAAATTGAACAAGAACAGGTATGTCATCCTACTAAAAGATGCTGATATGATTATATATAATAACTCCCAAGCCTCCAATAAAGCAGCTGTAGTGTCAGGTGGTGCTGACACTGCAACAAAGTCCAACAGACTCACTATGCAGAGTGCACCAGATATGCAGGTAAAATCACAGACTAGGGTCAGTAGATAGAACATCTTTGGACCTCTGAAGCCAAACACCTCTGTGCCTCTGCTTAGAGAGCCAAGTCATACTTCATCAGGGCTATTGAGGGAACAAAAGGCCTATCAAGCCCAAAGACCTAAAGAAGCAAGAGATAGGTCAGCTGACCCACAAGAATCCCAAGATCTCTGAGGATCCAAGGATGGGCCACTACATCTGAGCAGTGTAGAGTGCACTGACTGGAGGAAAAGCTGCACACTGCCAGACTTGGCCCAAGAGAAGAGGTCAGTTGAAATATTAGCATCGACAGATATTGTGACTGCAACAGGACCCAACCCTGATGACTATGTCAACACCTCCAAATTGGACAGTACTGCAACTCTAACCTCATCAGAGATGGTGACAGCTGAAGAACTGGAAGGATCCACTAGTGCCCAGATGGTAAAGAGGGGGTAGTTTCACAGAACCACCATCCAATAAAGAAGACAATATGGCTTTTCTAATCTGGAAAGCATGACAATCCAAATCAAGAAAACCAACTTCAATACTCAAATCTAAAATCCTGCCTAACAAGGGGGTACCAGATCATGTGTGGTACAAGCTCTGCAGAGTTAACTAGACTCTACATGCTATCTGTACTGCCAAGAACTTGGCAATTGCCAAAGCTGCCCTCTTCATGTGGGTCCATCCCAAATGACTTGGAGAAATCAACAATGAGCTCACAACAAGCCCCAAGACTGGAGAGAGTCAAGCTCAAGAACAACTCTATGAACTCCATGAACCCATTTGATACATCCAAGAAACCAAGAGCCTGGGATGGGACTTCTTGGTGGACATACAGTTGAACCCTTGTACAGGAAAGAAAGCCTTAACTATCAAGGCATTGCTTGATAGTGGCTGCACCAGCAGTTCTATCAATTGGTCTTATATTCAATAGCATGAACTAGACACCCAAAAGTCTGCTGCTCCCATTCCAGTATACAATGCAGATGGAACCCACAACAAGGTAGGTGATATCACCAAGTTCATAGAACTCCAAATGACCATTGGCAGTCATACTGAATGAATCAACCTAGCAGTCACTGACCTTGGCTCCAAGACCATCTATTTGGGCCATGACTGGCTTAAACACCACAACCCAGTAATCAATTGAAAAACCAGAATGATGATCTTTGCACATTATCAATGTGTAAAAAACCCAATCCCACTCCCACTCTCTGACTTAGATGATGAAGACCAGTGGGATGAAGAACTGGAGGATGGTGAAACCATTCTCACAGTCAACATGTAAGAGGAGCTCATCATCTGAGCCATACACTATGCAAACAAATTAGCAGCTACTGCTAATGCCAAGAAACCAAAGAAGACTTTTGAGGAATTAGTACCTCCTCAATATCAAAGCTTTGATGAACTTCTGGAATAAAAACCTTGGGACCATGCCATCAAACTAGTCCCAAATGCAAAATCTACCCTAGACTGTAAAGTCTACCCACTCAATCAAAATGAGCAAGACCAACTCAACAAGTTCTTAGATGAGAACTTAGACTTGGGATGAATTTGTCCCTCGAAATCCCTGTTTGCATTCTCATTCTTCTTTGTTAAAAAGAAGAATGGTTCTCTTCATCCTGTTTAAGACTATTGAAAGCTGAACAAAATGACAATCAAAAACCAATACCCTCTTCCCTTAATTTCAGAGCTCATTGACAAGCTGCGAGGAGCCAAATACTTTTCCAAACTAGATGTTCAATGGGGATATAACAATGTATGCATCTGCAATGGGGATGAAGAAAAAGCTGCATTCTGAACTAATAGAGGACTCTTTGAGCCCACTGCAATGTTCTTTGGTCTTACAAATTCACCAGCCACTTTCCAGTGGATGATGAATGATATATTCAAAGACCTGATCACTGGAGGAAAAGTGACAATTTACCTTGATGACATTCTCATCTTCACCAAAGGACTAGATGAATATTGACAGGTCATACAAAAAGTTCTCTAACATCTGTAAGAAAACAAGTTGTTTTTCAAGGCAGAAAAATGCGAGTTTGAAGTACTCAAAACCAAGTACTTGAGAGTAATCATCAGTGAAGACACAGTTTGTATGGATCCAGTAAAAGTAGCAGGAATCACAGAATGGCCAACCCCAACTAAGAAAAAGGAACTCCAGTCATTTCTTGGATTTATGAATTTCTACCAAAAATTCATTCACAACTATTTCAAAATCATATGACCCCTTACCCAACTCACCAGAAAAGCAGAATGAAGCTGGGGAATGGAACAGGAACAGGCATTCACCCAGCTCAAATTACAGATGATAATGAACATCATCTTAACCATCCTCTCTGATGAAGAGAAGTTCCAAGTAGAAGCTGATTCAAGCAATGGAGCCATTGATGCTGTTCTGAGTCAGAAATAGAATGAGAAATGGAGGCTGGTCACTTTCATGTCCAAAGCCTTGACTGCTACAAAATGCAATTATAAAATTTATAACAAGGAATTGCTAGCAATCATGCTTGCACTGGAAGAATGGCAACATTACCTAATGGGCATCAAGAAAGAAGTTGAAATCTAGACAGATCACCAAAATCTCCAGTACTTCCAGAAACCACAGAAATTGAACTGTCAACAAGCTCAATGGATTATAGAGTTGGCTGAGTATCATTTTACTCTCCAACACAAGACAGGAACCATGAACAAGAAAGCTGACTTACTCAGCCAATGAGATGACTATGATTAGGGAAAACAAGATAATCATAATGTGATCATCCTCACCCTAGAACATTTCTATGCCCTCATCCTACCAATGACAAATAAACAAGTTTGACATATAAGAGATGTCACTTGACACAAAAAACAATGGGATCAGAGAATAGCCAAGTCTCTCAATCATGAAAGAGAGATTATGCAAGAAGATGGTGTACTATACTATGATAGACACATCTATATCTCTCAAGACCACATTTTTTAAGAAGAAATCATCTCTCAATATTATGACCACATCACTGCAGGATATTCAGGTATAACAAAAACTGCTGAATTGATACTCAGGGAATATTGGTGGCTGAAACTTCAAAAAGACATCGAAACATATGTTAAAGGCTATGAAACCTATCAACAAGCAAAAAGTGATACACAAGCTAAAGCTTCCCCACTCCATCCTAATATGATTCCCACTTCCTCCTGGACACACATTTCAGTTGATATAGTTACTGGACTCTCAGAGTCTGATGGCTATGATGCTCTACTGGTTATTGTAGACTGATTCTCAAAGGCAATCATTCCTGTCACCTGTCATGAAGAACTGTCAGCAGAGGGATGAGCATGGATTCTCTGTGATTATGTGTATGCAAAACATGAAATGCCTTAAGTTGTCATTTCAGATCAGAGACCTCAATTCATCTCCCTTTTCATGAAAGAACTATACCAGATGCTAAACATCACTCAAAATGCATTCACAGCTTATCACTCTCAGACTGACAGACAAACTGAATGAGTTAATCAAGAGATTGAAAAATACCTCTAAATCTTCATTAACTATCATCAAACTGATTGGAACAAATGGCTATCATTAGCTGAATTTACTCATAATAATCAAATTCACTCCATCACAAGAAAAAGCCCCTTCATGACTATGTACAGTTGAAATCCCTGCCTCATTCCTGATTCAATTTGAACAACTCTATTCACAAACCCAGCCACCATGGAATTCACTGAATCTGTGGCACAAGTACACAAAGAAGTGCATGACACACTAGAAAAGGCAGCAACACAAATGAAGAAGCAGTACAACTCTGGAAAATGGATAGCCCAAGAATATCAAGTAGGTGACAAGGTCTGGCTTGATACAGCCAACCTTCACCTTCCACAGCCAAAGAAAAAACTCGATGACAAGCAAACAGGACTGTTCATAATCCTTGAAAAGGCTGAAGCCTCAGCATACAAGATAAAACTGCTACCCCACTGGAAAATTCATTCATAATTTAACAAGAAATTGCTAACACTGTATATTCTGCCTACTTTCCCCAACCAACAACAACCACTGCCTCCACCTCCAGACCTCATAGATGGACAAGAAGAATATGAAATCAAAGAAGTATTGGATTCAAGAACCTGCCAGGTATGAGGAAAAAGGGGACAGCCATTGAAAGAAGTCATAGACTATTTTGTCAAGTGGAAAGGATGGATATGGGAACACAACTCATGGGTCCATAACACTGAGATGGGCAATGCCCAAGACGCAATTGTAGAATATGAGAAAAATGTTAACCAAACTCTAGATTCTGCCAAAATCATAACACAAAAAAAGATAGTGGTCAAGATATTTGATCACAAATACTCTGATAATGGCGACATAGCATACCTCACCCAACAAAGGGATGGATTCTGGAAATGGATCATTAATCTGGACCAAAACCAGTGGAAAAAGGTAATTGACCAATACTGGATTGATCAAGTTACTTCACAACTCAGAACCTCACAAGAAAAGCCTTAGCAGTCAGGACAACTGCTTTAACAAGGGGGTAATATTATGATTTTTTCATTTTTCCTTATCTTATCTGCATCTTATCATTCACCATCTCTCACACATCACTCATTCATTGATAACACTATCAATCCTCCCATGCTGTCACTTTGATATCACCACCTGACCATGGTAGCACAATGGACACATGGTTCATATACAATATACACATGAATGACACTATTATTAGTCTCCTAGCTTTCAGTATATAAGTAGGGTACTCTTCATGTATATTCTGCATCTTCCAACTAAACTTAATATATATACCATTCTACACTCTTCTAAAGACCTCTACTATGTTCCCAAATAGGGTGATTGTCCAAATATGAGACAGCCCAGGAATTAACATTTGGTCTCAAGATCACATGTGAACTGGGTCCTAACATATTGTTACAGAATCACAAAATCTAGGTGTGAACATGTAGATAGCATATCACTGACCAACTTCCATCTTCTACTGTGGCTAGTCCTGCTCCAGCTATTATTCAGTTTGTTCTTTGGTATCAGCTTCCCAGCATCCTGACTTGAACTGGCAGGGAATCAGGTAAGAGCTGAGTTAGGTTCCAGAATAGTGCCAGCATTTTATAGGGATATTGGGAAAATTCTTCATTAAATAAGAGTACTGCTTGCTCCATTGTATTGTACCTAAGAATATCCTCCCACATTATCAGGCTCTCAGTATCCTGCCATAACCTTCCCATTGAGGACAGCCTCCAGATCAGATCTGAGGTAAAGACTATATAGTGACTGGACAAGATTTTGATGTATTCTTGTTCCAGTGCTGACTGGATCTCTTTATCCATTGGCAGCATTTTGCTCATACTTGAGATGATGCTTGATGAGGGTGATGTCTTAGGCTTCTCACCTGAGAGCCTCAAGATAGTGTCAATCATACTCTTCAGAAGTGCTGTCACCATAGGCAACTCATTCACTAGTGAAGAGGAGTGGTGGTGCATAGATGGCAAGTGGTCAGTAATAATAATGTGGCCACTAGGATCACTCACTCTGGTGATTAGCAAGGGCCTCTTCTTCAAAGACCCTTGCTCATTCTTGTGGAATATTTCAGATCATATTCCAGTACTGCCTTCAGCAGTAGATCTCTTTATTCTCTTTCAGTAACTGGCTGCTAAATATGCAGCAGGCATCAAGAGCAAGAATGTGCTCATGGCAATAGTTGTCCTATGTCTACTATATGTAAATGCCAAGCTGGTAGAGGCACTGTATAAGCTTAGTGTGACACTCTTTGGTAATGGAACATGCCTTGACATGGGACATAGGTATATTCAATGGGACCTATAGTGGATTATAGATGAAGATCTCTGACAATTCTTGGGGTGCTTTGCCTTTTCAGTTGGAGTCAGTTATACTCCTGAATGGCTCTAGCATTTCTTGCAGTTTCTTGATCATTGCTGTACCCAAGATCAGGGAATCAGATCAGACATGAAGCCAATCAGTGGAGTTGAAGACCTTATACTCAGATTGCATGAGAGAGTGCAGATGATATGATCCTTCATCATTACTGGAAATATTAATGATAGGGAGAGTGAGAGGAGGGATCCCAAGTGAGTCTCAAGTTCTAAGCTCCAGGCTAAATCAGCTTGTGACATCACTGTCACTAGGCTCATCATAGATAATTTCCAGGATGGTTTCAGGATTGTTTTCAATGAGAACATACTAGCCTTCTTCCCTGATATCCATTTCAAGAAGTCAATTATTGATCTTGCTCAACTCTTTTTCAGTTTGGGATATGGGTCTGAGCATAATGAAGATGCTTCCATGGGACTGGACAGTGACATAATGGTGGAGTAAATAGATGTGAGAGTAGGGGGCAGGATTCCTTTGATTAATATGGAAGAATCAGTTAAACTACAAGCATAGCTTATAGGAATAACAGAAGAAGAGTAGAAATAAGGTATAGGTCCCAGTGACAGTTCCTATAACTGTTACTAAGATATAGAAGATATAGGTAGTGATATAGATATTAGATAGCATTCAGTTTTCAACAATGTGATAATCACTGATGAAAAGGAAAGGCTAGAAGCTTCAAGCTAATTGTTAGACCTGGACTCTGATATAACAATCAAGTATAAACAATAGGCTGTATCATATTTGTACAGTCACCCACTGAGTTGCAAGATGATTGCTACACTAGAACCAAAATGCTAAGTCTTTAGTCTAGGCAAGGAGAGAAGTCAACAAGAAAGTTCAGTATAGATTAACTTTAGCTTAAAGCTGGAGAATATATAGCAAGAGCTATTCTACTTATATATGAAAGTACTAGTCCTAATAATAGAAGTGAAAATGATGTGTCCATATATAAAACAATGAATACAATAGTATAAAAAGGTGACCATTGTAAGCTGTAGTATAATGGCTTGTTATTGCTTAATAACAATGAGGTGACCAGTCTGTGATCCATGATTGGTGCTAAGATTAGATAAGATCAGTGCCTAGATAGAAAGATAAGATAAAATAAATTTAAAAAAAGAGTAAAATTATAACAGTTTCATGCATGGACATATCATTTTTATCTTTATTATTAGACATAGGATTTTAGTATATAAGTAGCATAGCTCTCACTATGTATTCTCCAGCTTCAAGCTAAGTTTAATCATACTGAACTTTCTTGTCAACTCAATTCTCTCACCTAAGGCTAAAACCTTAGTCTTGCTCTCTCATTGACAATGTTCTGGGACTCATTGGATGATTGTATAAACACAATACAGCTCTCTGTTTACCCTTGTTGTTCAGCAGAGTTTGGGTCTAACATCTATCTCTCAGGAATCTGCAACTGTCTCAAGAACTTCTTCTCTGACATTTATAAAATCTGAAATTCACTAATAGTCAGACATATGCTGAAAGGCTGTAAATGGCTAAAAGAATCTGAGGTTAAGCACAAGGTGCCTCTGTCACATGATAACATTCAGCATGCTATTAGCAAACTTGGACACTCTTTAGACTATAATGACTGTCTTTTCCTTATGCTGCTAGCCACTAGATTCAACAGTCTCCTACATCTCATAGAATTGAGCATGTCCAACTCCAAAAAGTCACAAAATTGAAGGAAGATCATGTGAAGAACCACTGTCAAATGAATATCTGAGGACTATATATTTTTCTTGCTAGCTCACAAGGCTGACACTCTGTTTGAAGGCAACAAAGTTATCATACTGAATAATAATGACTCCACCTTTGATCCCCTTCCCATTTTCTGCTATTACTTGACTCTTAGAGACATGAAGCATACTGTACACCCTGTCTTGTGAGTTACTACTACTAGTTCCATTCCTACTCACATCTTGTTCATGAAAAGACTGCATCAGATTTTCTCAGACTGTAGGATCACAGAACAGTCAATACACATTGGTAGAGCCACAGACCTGGCAGAGCAGGGTGTGCTTCCATATCTCATACAAACTCATGATTAGTGGTTCTCAGCAGCAGTCAAGATTTATATCTAAAAAAATCCAGTCATTCTACAAGTTATGATCAACACTCAAGTGCCATCTATCTGATAACACCATATACACTTCTCACATATCTTCAGTCCTATTACTTATTAGCACTCATACATATAGTGTAGGGCTCATAAATTTGACTTGTGTCTAAAAGAGTATTCTGATCAGTAAACTCATATGATGAGTCTGACACTTGTTGACCAATTAATCAGGTTTGAAGATTTATTTACATAAGTTTAATTAGTAAGAGCTACTTGATTTTTTTAGTTCTCCACCTTTTCTCACACTTGTTCATAGTGTCAGCCACTCTAATACACATATCTCCACATTCAGGATATAAAATCCCAGCCTCTCTCTAGGAGTCTTGGCCATCTCACCACTTTTCTCTCTATGTCTTTCTTTCCTCTTAGACTATAAGTACCTGGTGGTCTCAGCTTGAGTGCCTGTCACTCTCACTGAACCACCAGATGCATATCTCCTTCAATTTATATTTTAAAAAAAATATCATATTAGCTCACCATGCTTCTGACAGAGCACTGAATATTATGGACTTAACAGTATATATTGATGATATTGTCACCATGGACTTTATTCATCTTATACTATAATGTTTTTCTTCTCACACTCATATATGTGGTGCAGGGCTCACAAATTTGACTTGTGCCCTCAAGGGCATTTTGATTAATAACTCATATAATGGGTCTGACACTTGTCAACCAATTAGGTAGCTAGTTTTTGTAATATACTATACTCCTTTGCCTCTCTTTAGCAAATATAAATTTGTTCTATTCTAACTTGCTAGGCAAATGTGTCTGATCATGCAGTGTGGTGTTATCTAACATTGAATATATATAATTTATATAGTTGTTATATTCTCAATGCCATGCAAGCATCCTTTCAAAATTCTGCTTTTATTCCAGGTGTTTCTAAGTAATATATCAAATATTAATATTGTCTGAGTTGTTTCTTATTGCTACTAAAATGGGGCTTAGAGAGAAGCTGCTGAATCAGAAAAAAAGGGTGGGCATGATGGCACTGCATAGATCAGTTGCATTAGCTCCACATCTGACTGTGTAGTCAGCAGCATGCTATAATGCTGACACAGAACCTAGTCTAGCAAGAGAAAGGCCTATGAGCTTTATTATAGTTGGCATTGTGTACAACATCCTGGCAGTGTTATTATTGTAATTTACTTCTTTCTTCATCAATAACACTGGAAGACAATGTATTAGAAATATGCATGGTTTTTTCATGTTTTTTTTTTTACTGAAAAAAGTACTAAAGATATTTTAAAAATTTTACTGTCTTCTGCAAAATTTGCCAAATACAGTTCTAAATATTTATACATTTTTTTTTTACAAAAATACTGAACACATATTTAAGAGTAAAAAATATTCAAATTCTAGTGCAGTGTGACAGACATCCTGCAGGAGCCCAGAAAAATCATGCCAATCTCATTACACAGGGCAGAAACCTTATTGAACATCCAATGTCCTATTTTCATCCTAAATTGCCTATTTGATGGGAGGGGATCCAAAGATAGACTGCCCATATTAACTTAATTTTTGCGCATAATCTGAATGACATTTGGTGCAAAATATTGAGGTATTCAACTAGTCCCTTCATGCCTGTATCTGACATACTGCAAGACTTAGTAAAGACAATTTGTCTGTGACATTTTGATGCATCTTCTCTAAATCCTCTACAACTTTTGATACAACTACTCTGCTTACACATATCTCTCAATAACTTCCTTGACTAACTCGACATCTGGTCTCTCAACATCAATAACGCGACGTTCTTTTTGCAGTAGGCCCTTGAACTCCTCAGGCATGACATCCAGGTCAAAGTCGAACTGTGAGGAACTCTGTAACGCCTGCGACACCGCTTCTGAGAACTTGGCAGGATGGGCAGTAGACAAGATGATTTGGATGGCCGAAGGTGAGCTATGGAATATATCAGAGATGAATAAATGGGAACGTGGGCTCGCCGTACTTGTATTTCGCCATCCTTGCAGCTGCGGTCAACCCCACAGCAGTATGAGGGTCCACAACATACGACGGCGATCCCAAAAAGTGAGACCTAATTGTCTCTAGTGTCTAATGGTAACAATTGGTACGGGTAAAGGGGATTAAAGGGAAAATGTATACCTCTTCGTCACTAACCCGTTCAGCACAGAAGTCCCTCCTTGCAGACTCCAAAACCTTCACAGGTACCTCAACCTTACCATTCTTCTTCATTTTCTCCATCCATCCATCGATGATTTGACCAGCTTTTGTCCTCTTCACTTTGACATCAGAAACATCCTCCACACTTTCAAAGGCGAGGTACCATAGCAACCTTTCAAAGTTACTTGAAATGAGGATATCCATCGCAGGGCTAAGGGTCTCCTTGACCCCACTAACGTCCTGAGTTCCCTTCTTGCCGTCTGACATTTGCAACTCCGGTGCTGAATCCACCTTTTCGTACCGTCCAGTTTTCCAAAACCGTGCCAAGATATCGTTAGCGTTGGTTGCCACACCCAGCTGGGCTGACATAGGGAGCCCCATGCGCTTCACGTAGTATCCCGCGAGGATATCACCAAAATTCCCCGTTGGGACGACGAACTGTACCTCGCTCTGGGTTTCCCGGCGCAAATGGAAGTATGCAAGGAAGTAGTAGACGGTCTGTGCAAGGATGCGGGCCCAATTGATGGAGTTGACGGCACCGAGACGATGGGTAGCGTTGAATTCGGTGTCCGAGAAGAGAGATTTGACGATGTCCTGACAATCGTCAAACGTCCCCTTGACGGCTAAATTATGTACGTTGGCGTCGGTGACGGTGGTCATCTGCGCCTCCTGGATGGGCGAGACTCGTCCTTTGGGATGCAGAATGAATATCGAAATATTGGCTTTGTTTCGTAAGCCATAAATCGCTGCACTGGAGAACAAATCAGTACCGTGGCTTAGTTCGAGTGAATCGTTTCGCACCTTCCAGTGTCCCCGCTCGTCGCACCGACCACGGTCAATCTATCGATTCCACCGCCTGCACGCCGAGAATTCCTCCTCTTCAGGAAAAATTCAAACAGATTCCCAAGCAACTGCAACGCGACATCCTTGAATGCCCACGTCGGCCCATGCCACAGCTCCAATATATACTTATTCTCATCCAGTTTCTTCAACGGAGTCACATCGGGATGCCTGAACCCAGCGTACGACTTTGCAACAAGATCCCGGAGTTCCAGCTCGGAGATCTCTTCACGAGAGATGTAGAGCGATAGGACGGCAACAGAGAGGTCCACGAACGAATAATCCTTCCAATCTGTTTCCCAGTCTGCTGGAAGTGAGGGAATGTCGACTGGGATGTAGAGGCCACCGTTCGGGGCGAGCCCAGTGAGGACGGTCTAGGGGGGAAAAATTAGAGAAAACGTGCGATTTGCGATGATATCCGATTTAACCTCTTCAAAGGACAGTTCCTGGTCACCTCCTCGGGTAGAAAAGTACTTCATCGTCAGTGAAGAGGTGCATTTGTGGGCTTCGGCCGAAATAATTTTCTTCGAGTCACTCTGACGTCAAAGACTTCCAGGAAAAACATTGGCACAGCCGCAATTTTCCATTTTCGAATTATCATCTCTTCCGTTCACAGATAGCCTGCTTTCGTTGGCTGATATTTAGACTACAGGAAGCTGCCAGCATCAAATTCGGGGGCAGGACCAGTCAACTCGTGTACACTAGACTCCAAATGTCCACAAACTATTTATCACATCCTCTTCCTCAACGTCATCTTCCTCGCTACAACCAAAGAGCCTCGCCGCGGCCTTCGCTTGGTCTCCCAATTCCAAAGATGTTCCAAGCGCCGGTTCCTTTTTGATTTTCCGATTCGCCTCCGTATCATAGAGCTTTGGAAATCAACATCATCGCGTGAACTGTCACACAAACGTTAACTCACTGTACCATATGTGTGGTCTAGGAAATCTTCCATCGAAAAACCAGGCTTGGTGAATGCCTCGGAGAACACCTTTACCAGAATCGAGACGCCAGAGTGGTAATGCGATTGATGTGATTGGAGCTCCCAGAGTGAGCTGGAGAGTGCATTTGTGCTCAACGGATTTGGCTCCGCGGGCAAAAAAGGATCTATGTGATAATAAATGGACGTGAAATAGATACAAGAGATAACGTTACCTTCTGACCCATCCATATCTGTCCGGTTAATCATAACCATCAACGCAGGATGGCGCTTGAGGATGTTGTAAGTGAAAGGTATGAGAATTATGATTCCAGAAGGAGGAGCAGAAAGAGATAGGCGTGCCAGACGTTTGACAAATGATGCCAAGAGCGTCGCAGGAAGATGCCTAGTGCACGTTAGGAAATCGAAGAATGCTAGAATAAGCTTCAACGTACGTAGAGCTAAGGAAAAGTTCGGTCATTCGGAAGAAACGAGCACGATGTTTTAAATGGAGTAGATTGCGATCCAAGAACGCGTAGAGGCGCGTGTAGAAAGAAGGGTAGTCACTGTTAGATAATGAGTGATGATGCTAGACAAAACAGAGATAATCACACACAGGTTATACTCCTTCATCAACACAAACAGTGCATTCAATGCCAGCAGGCCCACAGTACCGCCTAGAACATCCATGAGTTTCAAGACAGGTATCAAAGGATTACTAAACGAACCATAGTCTACGCATGCGCCAATCCAGTCCATCACCAACACAGGTCTTGTCAAATGGGGCATGATACCCCGATGCATACTATTCAATACGCGGGTCGCAAGGGCTTTTGTCGCTGTTGTATCGTTGGCTAGAGACAACCGAGACAGAAGCTCTAGCCAGGTTCTAGTAAAGATCGCACGATGCGAAGGGAGTGAATGAAGAGATTGATGTATCGTCAACGTATGAACGCGTCCGCCCAGCGCCTTGGTCTTGCTGGTGTTTTTTGCCGTTTTATCATCGTCGAAAAACTTCCGCCAGTCGTCCTCAGGCGCCTCGCGGATGGATTCGTCTTCGTCTTCGTCATCTTCACCGTCCTGTCTTTTCGCGGCTTCTGGTTCGGGTGGTTGCGCGCCGAGTTCCGATACCCACCAAGCATTCAGCTCAGAAGATTCGGTGGGGAATGTTGTGAGGCCTTCGAGGATTCGCAAAAGGTTGACGGGGTGCTGGGGGTGCTCCTTAGTTGATGTCGTAGTCAACAGTGTCCTGACAGTGAGTCAATAAAATCGTATTTCAGCGACGAGCAATGTTCACACACCCTGCTTCTCGTAAAAAGAACCATCGGATATCGTCGTACGTGCTGAACCAAGTTTCATGGAAGACTTGTAGGACGTCGGCATCGATGTATGTGTCTGAAGCCCCGGTAGATTTCCGAGGAGATGGAGGACATAGTAAAAGAGCGTAAACGATCTTTCGGAAGTGAGAGATATGGAACTGTGGTGCCGACGAACTCGAGTACTTCGTCGCCGCGCTGGACAAATATTTTTGAAGAGAGAAGAGAATTTGAAGGGCAGATACCTGTGTGAATGGTCAGGTACATTTATAATGCAAAAAATGCCACGCACTCTCAAAGATTTCTCCTCGTCCTTCAGCAATCCTACGAGAAAATCGACATACTCGTTCAGTCGGTCCCAAAGCCAGGCTTTGACAATCTTTGCGCTCTCATCACTAGCAGCCGACAGCTTCCCATTACTTATCACCAACACGAAAACTCGATATAGTGCATATATACCCTTCGAAACTTCCTGAGAATCCTTCCGTGAACAAGCGAGATCCAAAAGGTCCGCCAATGGATTCAGAGATCCGTTGTTGGAGACTGCACGAGTGAGCTGTTGCTCTGTATCTTGAATCGATTGAAGGACCTTGGAATCGTTGCTGAGTTTTCTTTTCTTGCTCGGGGGTGGTAGAGAACGGGGACCACGCATGTTGTGGTAGAGGCAAAGAAAAAATTAGCCGATCCCTGAATGGCAAGCCGGACCGGCATCCGTTGAGTAGCAGTAGCCATCATTCCTACTGGCACGCCATGTCCGTGCATCCTTCATCAAGCCCTCCATCGTCACTAGTGTCGATAACGTCGTCTAGACATCACCAAAATTCACCTACACGCTCGCCGACGCTTTCTGCGGCGATGCCAGCACCTCCCATAGCGTCCACGTCCTCTGTCTGTTCTACACCGCCTGCTGAGGATTCCCAGCCACGACCGTCGTCGCGCTGGATGGACTCTCTTCGAAAGATAGATTCCTTGTATCATCTCGCAGAGCTACCACACCACAGGCATTCACATCCATCTACGCCTGTGAATATCTCGCACAAAACTCCCTTTGCACCGCGTGGCAACGCATCCGAGGCGTCGTCTGTCGTCTACATCCCACCTTCAGGAGCGCCGGGGTATCGCGGGGAAGCCTATGACTTGGACATGGGAGTCCTCGAGAAGAAAGCTCCCTATGTTGATTTGAAGGGAAGAAGGGAAAGTACTGTGAGTATATTAGACGTGCACCTAGCCAACATAGTAAGTTGGCACCATTATTCTTTGGCACTATGTAATGCTAAGCAGTGTAGATTTGGAACCACCTTCCCGCTCTCTCCCGCCTTCCCCGTTCATGGTCACTCCTCTATTCTCTAGACCAGCATGGTATATCACTCAACACGCTTTACGCGCGGTGTGAGCAGTTGAAGCCGTGCGGTACACTTGTCGTATTTAAGGACGAAGGAGAGACCATTTTCGGTGCGTTTGTGAGCGATGGTATACAGCAGAGCAGAGGAAGAGGACACTATGGTAGCGGCGAATCGTAAGTCTCCTCCGTTTCCTCATCTTCCATTCTCACCCGTTCCTCTGTAGTTTCCTATGGCGCTATTCCGGCAATAAACTGTCCGTCTTTAAATGGACAGGGCGAAACGGTTATGTTGCATTGTGTGAGCCTGGTTATATGAGCTTTGGGGGTGGAGATGGAGTTTATGGGGTGTACATCGATGCGGACTTGTTGGAGGGTTCGTCGGCACCATGTCCGACATTTGCAAATGAGCCGCTATGTTCTCCGGGACATAGCACAAGAGGGACAGTGTCGTTTGAGTGCGTGGGGGTGGAGGTGTGGAAGGTGGGCTGATTTCATCGGTATATACCTTAATTACTTGCTGTACCATTATTATTGACATTCAGACATTCCTATCTCGCACTTGCAATAGATTGACCACTATTGATTGATTTTGCCTTACCTTCATAAAGCACGTCCCGTCCAAGACCAAGAAGAGCGACGAATATTCCCCGACTCTATTTCGAAATGAAGGCTCCTACTAGAAATCTCCCGACTCACCGATCTGGCTCTACTTTGGTCCGTGAAAATTTGAGTTATTATAAGCAATCTATATCGTCCTGACATGAACCGATGGAGGTAAGTAGAGGTAAATTGGATTCAGGCAAAAGTACGATGGCACCGAATATGCCGATCTCTAGTTGCAAGCACGCGTGACAACCGTAAGGTTCAGGATTACGTCCTCGACTGATGCTGGTCGCTTCGAGAAGATTTGGATACAGCGGTATTCATGCCTGTAAGATGGCTGCTAATTTAACCAGCCCGCTGGTTTCGCTTCCATCTATCCCTTCGAGCTGGCACTAGGACCAAACCAGCAATTAACGAACGTCGGGATATGCCGACTTGGATTTTCGGATTACCGCGACCATGTGACACAGTTCCTCTAATATATGATTCCAGTTATTGTTATATTATATTTGCCTGAGGCCTAGGGCTGTTATTAGCGTGATAGAAAAGGTTGCGAGTGGCTTCAGTACAGGTTGATGAGAAGGATGACGAACACTCACCACGCATAACGCGCAGAAGGTAAGGAAAGAGGTCAAGAACAGCTCGAATATTCAAGTTTTGATTGTTCGAATAAGTAACATGCTGGTATTTCAGAAATTTCAACCGACGAAGGTGGCGACACGGTTGAGCGTGGCCAAGCTTGAAAAGTTTACTGTTTAAATAACTTCGGGATCTACCGATTATGCCGACCGTGCCGATGCATGATTAGTGTGACTCCCGTGACAGCGCCACTCTCCTTTACCCTGTTTACCGCGACCACGCGACGCGTTTTCTTATGGATTCCTCCCAGAATGAGTCGCCTGTAGGTCCACGACGTTCTCAACGTGATAGAAAGCAGCCGAAACGCATAGATACAAGTGAGACGGCCTCGATACACCCACACTATTGTCTCTAACTGTTGTCAGTCACGAACCCCGGTAAACGGAAACGCACAGCAGACAGCGACGCTGATGAGGACGCAGAGGCAGGAGAGGAGGATGCCACAGAGGAATATCATGCACCCAAGTCAAAGACAGTGCGAAAAACGGCGAAACCTGCGACAAAAAAACCGCGCACACAGAGGGGACGTAAAGTTAAAGATCCTGAAGACGCGTTATTCGACCCGGAGCAGCTTGCTAAAGACACTAAAATCAACTCAGATAACCCTCTCTATAGTATGTCTGGACATTTTCGTGTCTATAACCACTAATGTGCTCTGGCAGATGCTATCATGAACCCGTCGGCCGCATTGCAGGGAACTGCAGAAGACTTCCTTGAGTCTCTCCAGCAACACTCTGGAGCCGCGCTAGCGGAACTAATTAATCTCATTCTGCGGTCCTGTGGATGCAACGACTCAGTCGACGAAGATCAGGCGGTGGACTATGACGGTGTCGTCGATGCGCTGGACCATTTTACGGAAGGTCTCAAACAGGTGCGTCCCCTTGTCTCCTTCGACTATCAAGCGCTGGACCATTTCTCTAGGAAGCATCACCGACGTACCCCTTGACCTCCAAGAATCCCATTTTCAAGAAATTTCGCACACATCTTTCCGAGTTCTTCGCTCGTTTGATATCATCTGCTGCAGACCTCGGTGTGCTGTACACATCAGATCTGATACCTACTCTCCAGACTTGGGTTGTAGCTATGAGCTCATCCCCAATACGGAGCTTTCGGCACACGTCGACTGCTGTTGCTCTCGATGTCGAGGCAGCGCTCTGCGACGTCACACGAGGCGTTGAAAAGGAGGTTGAGGTACTTGGACGACAAAGAGAAGGTGAGAAGAAGCGCAGAGCGAAGGGAGGGGCTGGTGCAAAGGACAAGGAGCTTGAGGGGAAGCTGAAGGAAGTCAAGGAGAGAGCTGCCAAATTGGACGAATTTTTAAAAGAATTCATTGACGGGTACGGCTCCTCATTTTCCTAACGTTCCTTGGGCTCATTGAAATGTAGTGTATTCGTCCATCGATTTCGTGACCTCGACCCCGTTATACGAACAGAATGTATCACCTCCCTTGGTATATTCTTCAAGAAACACCCGTCTCATTTCCTTTCGACCTCTTACCTCCGATATGTCGGATGGGTACTTTCAGATTCCGCTACACACGCCCGTCTAGCCGCTGTTAAGGCTCTGCAAATTGTGTACTCATCATCAGTCGCCGATGGTGTTCTCACCTCTCTGAATCACTTTACGGAACGATTCAAACCCCGTCTCGTCGAGATGGCCGAAGCTGACGTGGATGTGGGTGTCCGTGTCGGTGTGCTCAACGTCCTTGAAGAAATTGAAAAGAGTGGTATGCTCGAAGAGGAGGAGCGAGAACGGCTAGGCGGACTCGTGTTTTGTGAGGAAATGCGGGTACGCAAAGCTGTTTCAGGTTTTATGCGTGGTGTTTGGGAAGAGTGGGTGGAGCTGCGTGACGTTGAGATGGGCGGGAAGAGCAAAGATGACAAGGAACGGATGGGAATAAAGGGTATCGCAGCGCTACTGGTGAAATGGGGGGAGGCGCTGGATAAGGTTCTAGGTGATGACGATGAAGATGAAGATGGGATACAAGCGAAGCGTACGAGGACGAGGCCTGAAATTGCCGCCCTTTCTACAGGAAGACTTAAATCTGGGGGAGGAAATCGCATAGCTTTGGCGGCAGAAGCTTTGTGGGACGAACTAGACCCTGTTACTGATTGGTCGGGCATACTCGACATGCTGTTGCTTGATCATTCTGCATCTGCAGATCAAGGCCCCTCTTCCAATGGACGCAACAAAAAGGGGAAGAAGGGAAGAAAACCAGCAAAAAGCAAAGTCGCAGCCTCCCAGGAGGTGGATGATGACGACGAAACCGAATCTGTTCATGTTGACGATTCTTGGAGACTGGAAGAAGTAGAGGAAGGCATCTTGCTTGAGCTTTTGGTCGCTTCCTTGGCAAAGACTAAGAAGGAAGTAGTCGGAGGCAAGAAGGTATGTATTGAATAGTTCAATCGGAAGTGCATACTTATGCCGAAAGTAAAGGGCGAGGAGGAAGCTGTTGCTAACGAGATTACTCGCGCCCTGATGAAAGGTCTCCCGCGCCTTTTCGTGAAGTACCAGACAGACGAGAATCGGATTAAAGATGTTCTGGTCCTACCTACTCTTATGAACTTGGATCTATATCTTGAAATGCGAGCCATCAACGTAAGTCTTATTACATTCTAACGCAACCTCAATCTTATTTCATTTTTATATCAGGATTACTCAAATCTATGGGACGACATTCTCAAGCAATTCCTTACGCATGCGTCTCCTGGTATTCTAGCGCTTGCCATGGACACCATCACATATCTCCTCTCTGCGACATCTCTTTCCAATACCAACAGCATGAAAATTCTTGAACTAGAAGACGAGCTCTCGTCGGTCCTTCGTGCCACCCTTGCGGATCGTGAAGAGATCGAAGTAACGTCATTCAACGAAGACGAAGTCTTGTCCCTTGGGTCCACATGTATGCGGTTGAGGGTACTTGCCGGAACAAGAGATATGACAGGGTGGATCGAGGACGATGAGGGAGGTAAGCAGAGTAAGGTGTGGGATCTTTTGAATGCTATAGCAGAGCGGGGACGGCTGGGATATAAGGACGAAGAGGTGGTCAGTCTCTGATTGTTCTATCATCATCGGATATTCGTTGACAACCCTCAAGATGATCGAGCAGGTGTTGCATTTACTAACGCTGCATGTCATCTGGAAAGGAAAGGCACTTACCACAGATCCTTCGCCTTCCGCTGAGGAGGTTCGACATAGAGAGAACCTGGTACTTCAGAGAGAGGTTTTGCTGGAAAAACTAATGGAGTACGCAATTGGGACTCAGTCAAATACAGTGGAAGGCGTTCAGAGAACTGTATGTGTTTACCCAAGCTGTTTCGACCCATGACTCACCTCTTCATGAAACATAGGCATTCAAGAATCTCTTGGATCTCCATGTTCTATTCTCGGCGACGCAAACTGTCGCGGCGGATGGGTCGCAATTGTCGACTGCTACAGTGGCGCTGACCATGGAAGACGAAGCCCAATATCGATGTGCGGGATATGTGCAAGCTGAGATCGAGAGGTACGCAGAGATTGTTCAAGAAGGGGGCGAGGAGGAGGATAAGAGTGACGATGGCAGCGATGTCGACTCTGCGGATGAGAACGAGGCTGCTAAGAAAGCCAAAAAGAAGGGGAAGGGAGCAGCGAAACTGGCAGCGACGGAGAAAGAAGGCAAGTTCTTGGCCTGTTGCTTCTTCCTGTCTGCTAAATTTCACGCTCCCTTAAGACGAAGATGCTAATTCTCGTGCTCGGCTCGAAGAGGAGTACGTATTCATTGATGTGATGTCTACCTTCTTGCGAGCAATACGTGCCGACGCAATTCATGTTCGCCATGGAGCTATTCTTCTCGCTCACTATGGCCGTTTGGGGCCTTCATTTGACCTTTGCACCAAAGTCATTGTAGAGGTTCTACGCGAAGCAGGCATGTTTAACGATGATGGCGACGTTGTAGTTTTAGTCGTCACACAAGCTCTACAAGAGGTAACAACCCATCGCGATTTTGTGTTAGCAATTATGACTTATTCTTCGTCTCCAGGCATTTACGCTCATCTTGGACTCTGTCGTGCGAGACGAGACCAACGCTGTTCAGCTCGCGAAACAGCTAGCATCTTGTTTTGTTGTTCGAGGGGTCCAGCTTTCCATCGTCCGCCGACTTGACGGCGAATACATTGTCCAGATTCACACAAATCTGATTTCGTGGTTGGGCAAACGGTTATCAACTTACCAGAGCAACAACAATAAAAAGTCCCTGAAGCGGACGATATTATGCTTCCGCGTGTTGACTCAGATGCTCAGTGTTATACAAAGTCGGGAAGCTTTGCAAATGTTCGTACTGTTTTCCCATTTATGATACCTGACTGATGCTCGCCTTTCGTCATTAGCAAAGCTCATATGGATCAGGTCTTAGCTGAGGCCAAGGTGGAAGTTTCTCCAACATCCTCACTTTGGGAGCCTCAACGTGCCTATGAAAGAAGGCTGACGTCAAAGGATAAAGAGAAAGGTATGGTGACTTCAAGCAATATTCATATCTAAGCTAATTGCTTGAGCAGTGCCTGGGATGAAAGCTCGGAAAGCCACTGGCAAAGGAAAGGCGAAAAGTTCCACGATGGTTACGACTGATGAAGAGAGCGAAGTGGAACATCTGGTTGACCGTAACATAGAGCAGAACAAAGCACTTGCCATAACTCGGACGCAGAAACGACCGCAACGCAAAACTGCAGCCCGTGCGCGCGCCCGTGCAGCCGAGCAACAAAGCGACCACGACGCTGACGATACTGCCGAGGAAAATATCGCAATGCCGAAATCGCGACCGCGACCGCGGCCGACATACAAGTCAAAAAACAAGTCTCCTGCTAAGGACGCGGCAGCGACAGATATGGATACTACGGCGGCGGCGGCGCCTGTTGCACGAACTCCACAGGAAGAAACCCCTGCTCAATCACCTTTGACACCAGCTGAATCTGATCTGGACGGTGCTGTTCCTCCATCGCGAAAGAGAACACGGCTAGATGAAGATGAGGGACAGGCGGCGGTAGAGGCGGAGGCGACTGCTGGATCTGCAGCAGAGGGTGGAGATGATGAGGCTGAGGCTGAGGGTTACATGCAAGTGCGGAGGAAGCGAGCTCGTCATTGAATATCGACGAACAGACTGGTTTCGGTGTGGATCCCCCCCCGTTCTTTTTTATCATTTATATTTAATTTCCTGCCTTTGCTATGCTCGCTGCTGTCGTGTATACATTATATTTGTATCCAAAAATGGTGTGATAATATTATTAGATACGTCCGAGGGCGGAAGCTGGTGTGAGAGTCTCGCCTTCTCGATCTTGCTCACTCAGTCTGAAGACTTTCACAGCATCCTGTCATCTCACAGGACGAATATATATCTGACATCTGGTCTCACCAATAATGGATGACCTCTTATGAGCAGCGCCCCACTGAAATCATCTGTTTCTATTCCATCACTGTTACAAAAATTGTACGTGCTTCAGTTCTCCACCTGTCATACGTGCTACAGCCCTTTCATAGAATTATGCCTGGGTTGGACGATTCTCACTATCAGCGCCTCTATGACACTTACTGGAAACACCCAGATGTCCAAACATTCCAAAAGAGCTGAACGACCAAATACGACAGGTAGGGAAAATACCTTTAGTTACTTGAGGTGTTGCATCTGTTGTATGGTAACAAGGGCGCTTCTGAGCGAAACCGAAAAAATTTGGGCGCATACAACCATATTCTACGTGTAAATGTAATGAAATCGGCGATGAAATTTCGATGACAGAACATTGGCCGATTTTCCGCTGGACCCATGTTGTCGCAGCCGCTGAGCCACTAGTTCTACGTATCCTCCAGTTTTTCTCGCTCAAGCTATAGCATATGCCCGAGTTGAACGATACTCCACTACTAGCGCTTGCATGACACCTACCGGATGCGTCCAGATGTCCAGATGTTTCAGAAAAGTCAAACAATAAATCAGATGCATTGGCTACTCGAAGATCCCAGCGGATTCATGGAAGTGTTTCCGAGGAATATCTCAAGGCAACGAACATTGCCGTTGCTTTGACAACTCTTGAGCATGAATCTGGATGTATCGTTCTAAGTCAGTAGCTGTTCACACGATGAAATCATTCCATGCCAGTGTGCGATATGTGCATTCCTTGCGTCCACGTAGTCCAAGTGATTGCTGATTTTTGCTACTGTCGTACGTATGTAGGTTAGTATGTATCCGAAAAATGGCGTAATAACATGAACTGCCTTGAAATGAAAGGAATGTTCCATAACAAAGATAGAAAAACGAATAGAAAAAATAGTATTTTGCTAGTCTGCATCGGAGAGCATGCCAAGAGTTGTCAATATTCCATTAGGCTAGAAAAAATGTCAGCCCGACATCAGCGAGCAAGGACCCTTCAAACTTACATCCACTGTCATAGCCTTGTACACTTGAGAAAGCCCAGAGCTATCTAGTAATGAACTTGGGTGGTCACAGCTAGAACAACGCCTATGTCGTGGCTCGAGTGTTCTTGTTTGTTCACCATTAGATGGAGGCGCTACGAGTGAGAGCGCCCTCCTAGGCTTGAGGTCCTTGGAAATAATGCCGAGCATATCGCAAAGCTCTTCACGAGCTCGGATCATTGCTCTGGTCTCTGTATTAGGTGTTATACCATCCGTGGAAATGCCCTACTTTCAGAGTCTCAGAGTCAAGAAAATGCAAATGCAATCGTGCTACATACCGTGGAAATTCTAGAAGGTAGGTCAGTCATGATATCATTGGGCCGATGACGAGGTATTGGAGGAACTGGGGGGAAGCCTTCGATCAAAAACGTCGACTTCACGCCTGACGAAGTACTCGATCTATTATTACTGATAATAGACGACCTAGCGGATCTTAAACCTGCCCTAGACATTCTGATGCTGGATTTGCGAACAGCCGAAATACGACTAAAACGTTTGCCTTGACTATCGGGTGATCCGAGCTCGGCCCATTCACTGAGGTTGTCAAAATCCTGCGCCATATTCTCTGCGTGTTGCCAAGCCTCATTCTTCTCCGCTTCTAGGATTTGAAGTTGCTCTCGTAAGGCTCGGGATTGGGCAAATTCCTTTAAGAAGCTAGAGTTGAGTTTCCTTAATGCCATCGCCAACGCGCTGGCGGAATGAACGTCGCACAGGGAGTTCAACTGCGCAATCTGCTGGTCAATGCTGTGCAGATCTTCTGCCAGTCTGTCGAGCACCACCGAAATATCCTTCAAATCTTCGACGTAACGGACAGCTAAAGACGAATTTTCTCGAGATGAATTGTTGTTAATGGCTGCAGACAGCGACTCCAGAAGTTCTGCGCGACGCCGGGTGAACATTTTGTACCGAGACTTTACATTCATCCGTTGTTTCTCCAGTTTCTCCACTTCAGCCGGAATTTCGAGATCAACTGCTTCTTGATGCAAAAGTCGAATAGACGATGCTTCAGCAGACTGCCGTATTGCCTTGGATACTATTGTTTGTAACTCAGACGGACTAAATGTCCATTTCGCTGCATGCATTGTATAGCCCCTCCATTTCGGCGTAGGTGTCTGGAAACGTGGAGAGGGAAGGGCGGCGAATAACGTTCTTCGGCTGGTGTTGCCTGAAGGAACGGAAGACACTCGATCATATCTGGGCTGGGACGGACCTCGAGGGCCAGCTGGAGCCCTCGTTCTCCTGCGCCTGACAGAGGAAGTCGGCGATAAAACCAGCGGTGACTGATCATCAGCATTGGCAAGCGAGCTACCCTCAGACGAGAGAGGTCCAGGTCTGGTTTGGCTTGTAACTGTGCTTGGTGTCGTATTCATCAGAATGGGATGGTGATGGTCAATTGTATCATACGGGGGAGGCGAGCCTAAAGCATTATACGCATCACTATTATGGTCGGCATCAATGGGATCTGTGCGAGGCGGTTGAGCTGATTGCAATGATGCAGAACATGAATGAGTGGGTAAGGGTGGCGGCGGTGGAACCATGAGCGCTGGGGATGCATGGATCACAGGCGGCGAGTTACTGTAACTTCGGACTACGGTAGGTAACGGCGGCGGCACTACAAGTGCAGGGGGTGCGACGTTCCGATGAATTGCAGGTGGAAGGGAAGGTAGCACTGGCGGAGAAGGGGGTATAAAAGGAGGAGAAGGTCTAGGCGGGGGGTCAACACGGCGGACTGAAGGTGACCTCGGGGGCTCGACATGTGAAATCGTCGGCTCAGATGTGCATTCCACGTTTGACGATGACTGGGGGTATCGTACATCCGCAGCGGGCAACAGGGGTAAGATTTCTGGGGTCCTGGAGGTCAAGGGAGAAGGTGGTAGAGGCGATGGGGGTAAGGGCGGTAGCGCTTTCAACAATCGGACCTCTGAATTGGTTTCGGTCCCCAAGGACGTTGACGATCCAGTTCCCGTCCGCCGAGAGAGGAAAGATAAAGTACTTCCAGAAGGGCCTTGATGAAGCATGGGAGGGGTAGCTGGCTTGGGCTCCGATACAACTGTAGGCATGACCGTTTCACGAAGGTCTACAGTACTTTCATCTGGAATTGGAGGCAAAGGGGGTGACAAGATGTCCTGGGGAACACGCTGACCCTCGATGCAAAATTGCGGAAGGATACGAGTGTCCGCCGAAACAAGGGCGAAGTTATCTGAGGATGGAGCTACAGTCCGTAAACGAGTTATACTAACTTGTCGAGAATGCCTAGCACCGTGTACAGACGAGGCGGCCCGTGTCAACAACACCTGCTGGGTAATGCTAGGCATCATACTTGCCATCGGAAGCGCGGCAGACACATGTGTCTGTGGGAACTCGTCTTGTCCATAGTCGGATCGTATCGGCGACTCAAGACTGTAAGTTAAGCTAGATAGATCAGGTGTCTCGGGAAAAGTCTGCTGCCCGTAACTACTACCACTGCTATTGGGTGTGCTATCAGAGCATTCGGAGCTTCTGATGGGCGCAACCATAAGTTGGTAGGTATCCATGTCTCTGAGATCACGGACACTTTTGATGGGACTTGTAGCGCTGCCCGTTCGTTGATGAGTAATCACATTTCCGGATGTTGGGGACACCAGCGGGTGAGCGTAAGAAGTGAGCGGATAGGCAGCACTTGGACTCGAATGCATGCTCGCTGTAGAAGCGTTTGGTGACAACTAAGAGACAGGTAACAGATGTAGTACTTGACTTGTGAAGTGAACGCACCTGTAAAGAGCGTGGGCGTTCGCCAATGGGCAATAGAGACAACCTGTTGCCATTGTCCTCCAATGAGGAGTTCGCCGAACGTACAGAATCTCGTCGCGCAACCCACTCGATCCGACCTAGAGAAGACAGATATCTAAGTTTGCGGTTCTCTGGGTAAATATACAGATCGAAAGAACTGACCAGAACCAGACGCAGAAGGTGCTGACGTACTTAAAATCAAGCCACCAGGATGAGGCCTGGCGTCCTGCTTGAAGGGAGACGGAGGAGATAATTGAGAGCTCAACTCCTCAGGGATTGGTGAAAATGGCAATCTATATTCGTCACTCTCTGCCGCAGGCTCATTGGATGAAGAGTATTCGTAATAGTCTAGCACATCTCCAATATCCTTTCCCGATGTTACGGAAATATCTGTTGACGGAGTCACAGGATGTTGCACGTTACTGCATGACGGGGAAGCATTATGATCAGAGTTGGTTTTGATTGGCGGCGTTGCATGTGCTGCGTTGGAGGCAAGCAAAGGGATATCTTCTGGGACACCTTCAACTACATCAGCTGTGGATGCCACCTGCGGCGAGTTGGCATCATTCTCACGAAACTCCTTGAAATCAACGGGAGAGGTCTCATTTATCTTCTCCAAAGGCTCCGAGTAATAATGGTCGCTCAAGGCTGCAGAGGTCATGCTATTCGAGTGTGGAAGAGAGGTCGATGGGTGGGGATCCATGTCGCCAGACACTCTCGTGATGCTGCCGATACTAGCTCGTTTCGGCGCATCGATCGTTTTATTGGTTTCCAGCCTCGGATTCTTCGGCGGAGAATAGACCAATTCTGCGTTAAAGGGGATGGGTGGAACAGGTTCAGAGGATGCAGGCGAAAGCGAAGACGAGAACTGACTTCCCCAGCTCAGAGTCCTATCCCGGATCACTGGAGAATTCAAGAAAGGATGTTCTCCTCGAGGGAGTGTCGCAGAATCCGTGCGGACAAGGCTCGATGCGCCACTTCGGTGCCGAGACAATCTGGTATCACTGGATAGGACAAACGAATTCGCCATCAATGCTCGCGCCAAGGTAGAGCCTGAGACGGCAGATGACTCTTCGACTGATGAGATCTGAGAAGTGGGCCGCGACCGACGATCCGAAGCGGAAGCCGAGCGTACGAGCTGGACTTTCGCACCATGCAAAGTTGCCGCCGGAATTTTGATGGGGGTAGGTGCAGTTGCAGTTCTTTTGTATAACATTGACTATTTCTGCGTTCAACTTCGGTACAAATCAAACACTACGATACGCACCACTCGATTTGATTTATTGGTGGCCGAACCTACAAAGTTGACGAAATGAGATGCCTGAAAGATGCTAAGAAGTCTAGAACAGTGAAAGGGCAAGTAGAATACGCACGTCCAACGCCTCCAAATTCGCCAATATATCGTCGGACATAGACGATGTCTCTTCATCTTCGGAATCACCATACATGCCTCCATCCTGGTCGATAGCGGAATCCTTGTGAGAATTCTGAAGCTGCTTCACACTGCGTCCCCGCAATCCACTGCCACTACCAGATGCTCCACCTTCACCTCCTGGAAACAGATGCTCCGGAAACCAATTCGTAATAGGTTCAGGAGAGAGGTTAATATCCAATTTCACCCCCAGCGGCTGCTCTGGCTCCCCAGGACGCCGTAGCCTTTTCTCTGTTCCCTCTGAGATCGTAGAGACCGTGGAGTCCATCGATGCCCGCTTGTCATGGCTGATATCGAATACAGCAGGCGCGGCGTATGGGTGTGGCGAAGTTGGTGTGTTTCTGCGCCGTACATCAAATGGCGACTTGGTATTCTTGTTCTTGTTGCGCCTTGGCAAGGAAATGAAGGAAGGAAACGCGGGCATGGGCCGGCGTCAGTTGGGGATTGAACGACCCCAAATGATCAGATCCGTCTGTCAGACAAAGAAGTGAAGGGCAGGGCAGGGCAGAATCAAATGCGCCAGTAGGTGCTGGGCGCAGTAAATGGTGGTCGGGTGCTAACGTCGATAGTAACAGCCTCGGATGCTCATCACTCAGGTATGTTTGTACGTGTGTCACTAGCATCAATTAGGTCAATGATGTAGCTGATGGATATGACACGGTACACACCATTCTCTCCCGAAGTACATAATCTGAAGCACATCACGCCTCGGATCACTTGAGATAAGATTAGGTCACGGCGATACTCTACGCAAAGCTGCACAGCCGGAGGGCATAGCAGAGGCATCGCCCAGATTGAAACAGCATGCAACCTCAAAATACGCTGGATTCCGTGCATACAGTTGCGTCTGTCGTCCATCATCCGGGTATCAGTGCCTGCACCCAAAAATCCGTCAATGAAATTCACAGGGAAAGGCACACATGGTCGAGATGCTCATAGGCAAAGAATTTCCAGTGCCTTTGTCGTCATCTTGAAGGTACAGGAACTAAAGAGGAGTAAAGGCATCGATTTGAGCGCCATGGTTGTCGTTGTCGAGAAAGTGGAGGAAAATCAGAGGAAAAATAATACAAACAGCCAAAATTGGATGTGATCTTACTAAGCCGGCCAGTCCGGGCCGCCTTCCCGGGTAGGGTCCGCCCTTCGTCACGCTTCCAACTGCCGCTGACTGGCTTTTTTTTATATCTGTCGCCAATCGCTAGAATCTCCTTTATTGCCACTTAGGTTATCCACGCTGTCACCAGATGTCCTATCTAACACCTGGTTATCTGATAAACACTCGTACTCTGCTCTGGCCTCCGTGTTTCTAGGGATCCCATTTCGGTGCCGACATTTCCCTTTCCCAACCTCATGTTTGTGAACTTCTACTTTGGTGTTCTTTGTCTTCTAAAATAAACTGTCAGGGCCACATATCACCGTTCTTAGAGCTCACGGTGGGAGAACAGAACACGCTATAGACTTCGACGCTTACAAAAAGGTACTGGGAGGCTCCCGAACAATAACTAAGTTTTGTGTGGAATACCACCACGTTGGCGCGCCCAGCATGCCTTCCTGTTTAAATTTCCAGCGCTGGATTCCTTCAATAGTACTCTGAACTACGTACACTTGATTATTCTTGGTCTTATAGCGCCTTCCGGTCAGCACTTTTGGAAATCTTTCGATCCCACCGGGGACTTGGAATCAACCCGGTGGTTCGAGAGCACGGCTATTTACAGCCTGTAAGCGCCGACTGCCCCTGGCTACCTATCGACGATCACTTCCACCTCGCGGTGTCAATGCAGATGTCGTTGAATCTTTCCACCACCGTTCCACCAACACCTACTGGAATACTCAGGCGATGTCTATGCCCATTCTCCCATGAACATGGAGATATTGGGCAGTTCGGTATCCAATGGGGAATACGGCGAAGGAGTGAAATGGTGAGCGTTATTATATGTCATAGGGAGAAGTCTCATTTCCACGCGATACCATCAAATGCGATTGAATCTCTCCATTGTCAACCAGGACTATGCCACATGCAGCGGACCATCAAATTTACCGAACGACGCTGTGACTTGAGGACCTTAAGACAAAGCGAAGGACATGTACGGACGCCACAGGGCCCAATTCACACCGGAGATTGGATCAAGTTTGAATAGGTTTGGACCTCCCAATTATGCAAGTTACCTTACAATGCCATAAGATCTGAACCCACACAAGACGTCTGCGTAGTCAGGAGTTCAACAAGTTAACTCGCCGACGGACCGCCGGCTTGATAATGAATAATTTGGCATTTTGATGAATTAAATTATCTTGTTGGAAATATTTTTTTCTTTTATCAGGAAACGATTCTTGCCGCCCAGAAGCATCAACAAAAATCTCGGAAGCGGCGCTGGAAAAGCCTGTGCCAGAGCAGAAACTGGAGTGAGCGTCATGGGAGCCGGAGGAGCTGATTGCGAGCACGTGGAGATCAAATCTTCTCACGTCAATGGAGACTCAAATTCTCAACTTCGGTAACGGCGACCCCAAGTACGTGCCCCCTGCCTCTGATTCTGGATGACTGTTGGTCAGTCATTCCAGATGCCGTTGATGTAAACGGTCATATTCCTGGGACAGGGAGGAGCACCTGTAACGATATAAGCCAATCAGAAGGACGTCAACCATTTTGACGGGACGCTCCGTAGTCGCATTCATTGCCGATTTGAATGGAGGATTGGCATCATCAGGGCCGGTAAATTGCTGTAAATTGATTGTCAATGTTGAATATTTCATATTTGCAGGTATTGTCAGAAATATTGATCAGACACTTCGGCACGCAGGAACGAGCCCCGTTGGTGACGTCGCCTAGAGTCAAACCGTGACCTTGGATTTTTTCTCCAGTTCGTTTTCAATCTCGGCCAAAATCAATTCCGCGTGGTTGCACTGCTAAAAGCGCCTTCTGCTTCTCGCATTACCACTGCATCCGTAAGGGAGCTAACGGCACCCAAGCTGATCTTCGAAGAACTTGGCTTTAATTTCCCACTACAATTTAAACCAACCACGGTCTTTCACCGCCTGTTTGGACAACGACCCTCATTTTCTTTCATTATCCTCCTCGGCATGGCTACCACATCCCCCGCCAATAAATTCCGCACAAAAACGTCTGATTTCGCTGACTTTCTCAGAGGTGTTGGTCAACATCAGCATCACACGAATACCCCCCGACGAGCACCAGATAACCTTCCAACACCTTCTACATCGACATCAGACGCGCAGGATGGCGTACGGCGGAAGAAAACATTGATTCCGTTCTTTGGACGCGTCAGAAGGAAGTCCAATGTGTCCGGTATCTCTGGAGGCGAAGTGTCTGAGCAGGAAAGTGACAAGAGATCGCAGTCATTGGCACTGGCAGCAGATGATCAGTAAGTTTTTCCCTCTGTTTTCGTTTTTAGCTTGCCTTTTTTGGGAACCTGCCCCAGATCATGATCAGCTTCTTTTGCTACCCTGCTCGTCTATTCAAGATATGTGGAGCCAGACTAATCTGTATTTGATGTAGGTGGCCTGTCGCTTCCGCTGCTTCCCAAAATCAATTACCCAACACGGCATCTCGTGTCACAAAACTACGGACCCTCCGTAGACCTAACGGAAGGATCATCGGCGTCCGTTCCCCTACCGGATATACGTCCGATTCCCTGGTACCCCCGCCCAAAAAAGACCGTCCCAGCATAGACTCTACTACCTCCAAGGAGACGCGTTCCACTACCCCTCGACCAAAACAGCCGACAATTACCATATCCCAGCCACCCAATAGTTTTCTAGACGACAATTACGACGACCTATTCACTAAACCCCGTAAGAAATTGCACACCGGCGCTTCCCCCTACTCCCTGACTTCTAGCGATCATGATGATCGAGTCTTCCATAGTGATGGTGACATCTTCCCGACATCTTTCCAGCTATTCCCTCTTTCGTCTTCGTCAAATATCTCCCTTCAACCTGCCTCATCTACTCCTCCTATGTCACCTACCTCTCTCCGCGAATGGCGGATTGTTGGCGACGAAACAAGTTCCATAAAATCCACTAGGAGCTCGCGGAGAGTGGTCTCCGATGACATTCCCAGAACCTCAGGCGAAGAGTCGGAGGCGATTTCCACAATTTCAATGCCGGTAACGTCTGCCAGTGGCACAGACAAGCGGTCCTCCATGACATCCTGGCTTCATAATGAATCACGGAGATCAAAGTCAATGATCAGATCGTCAAGGCAATCTGTGCCAAATCAACCTCCAACGATTCCTCTACCAGCTACCCCCGGTCCTCAGATGGTTCCAGCTCAATTATCATCTTTAAGTTACAGTGGTATCCGACCAAGGGCCGTAACCCTTTCTTCCTCGGCTTCTGCTCGTGCGAATATTGCTACCTCTCCACTGCCCACATCACTCCCGCCAAGGCACAGCAAGTCCATATCCCGGGATCGGAAGTCCACTGACGAGAACGCCAAGAAGGAAAATACGGCCTTTGATATCGAAACGGCGACAGTGGACCAATTGCGGCAAGCCCTCATTCTCCGCGATCAACAGCTCGACGAGCTCGCGAGCTACCTGCTCAAAGTGACGCAGAATCACGTTACCGAAAAGAACGCTCTCGAGAAAAAGATTGCTTCTCTAGAACGAGAGGCTGCGCGGCGCGAGAAGGAAATTAAAGGTCTCACTTGGCTCGTTAGCAGCAATCGTATGCCAGGAAACGTCCCGCTCTCTAGCACCGGGTTCAAGGCCACGCCTGCGCTGGAGTCGGATAAGAGCAAAGGCGATACGACGTCTCCCGTGATCAAATCCCCGTCTTACAAGCGTATCAACTCCGATTATGATGATTCTGGTGCGGAGTCTTATCCGACGTCCCGAACCGAGTCAGCCCGAGGCTCACTCTCCGGTGGCGAATCATCGTCCTCCCCATTTCAACAAGTCAAATCACATAAATTGGCACCTAAGCTAGGGCTTTTGAGAGGGTCATCATTGCGAATGGGGAGTACGCGTCCTGCGCTGGAATCGGAAAGGAAGGATGTGCCCAAGGTGGATAAGCGGGCTTCCGTGTCGTCTTTTGCTTCGTCGGCGGCATCATCATCGTTATCGGGTTCCTCGTCAATGATGCTGCCATCGAGCCCCTCGACGACTACGCTTTCTGCTATTCCGGAGGGTCCACCTCCTACCCCACCGAAGAAACCCATGTCGCGTGATCCGGCCATAGTTGCCGCGATAGGTACAACGGAGCAGAGACGGGAGAAAGATCAAAAGAAAGTCGCTCGATCGATGAACACAGCTCCTACCCCCGCGGCTGCATATGCCGCCAATCTCCAGAAAGCGCGACCGCCATCCATAGGGCAAATACTCAACCAAACCGAAATTTCCTAGCCTGAACCTTTTCCCGCACGTCCGTTTTTGATATTCATCCTTCAAATGTCCGGTTCCGAGGACATCGTCCTGTCAGAAGATGTTATTCGCGTCGTCCACCAATAACTCGTACGTTAAAAAACATCACATTCTTTTTTTTAGTTCGCTCGTTACTCTTTCGCAACATACTATATAATGTGGGATCGAAGCCAGAAGTCAGAACCACCCTTCGGCTATTCTATTGTGGACCCGGTGGCCTCTCTTCACCGTGTATCTTATTTATACCACACATTTTCACCTGTGTTTTTACTCCCAGACTCACTATCATTAACATTACCGTACTCTGCTTCCCCTTCTTGGATATTATTACCTACTCATAACTGTATCTGTATACAATTACAAAAGCTTCCGTGTATTTGTTGAAAACCATCTATTGAAAGCCTCCGTTGAATTACATATCCTGTCGCCCCACTGTCAGTGATCGATGATCAATCGATTCTCTTTGTCTCGCATCGACACACACGCGGAATGAAACTCGCAATCACTGGCTGCAATGGATCTGTCGGAAAACAGGTCGTTCTCCTGGCCCTCAAGCGGGGTCATTCGGTCGTTGGCATCGACGTCAACGGCCCAGCTCCCTTGGCCGACGAGAGCTATGTATTCCATGAAGTCGATCTTCGCGTTTATGAGGACACGCTCAGGGCACTGCAAGGATGTGAAGGGATCATACACCTCGCTGGTATTGTGATCTTCCCCTTCATAAACCACGCGATCAACCACTGACATGGACCGGTGTAGCTTTTCCAAACCCCGGAGACTACGGGGTCACTGTACACAATAGGTTAGCTTGAAAGCAAGAGCATCTTCAGCGGACACTGACTAGGGGTTTAGCAACGTAGTCATATCATGGAACGTCCTTCGCGGTGCAGCAGAAGTACGTACACACGACCCAGTCCCTTTACAGCTTCAGGTATTCATATACCATGATTAATTAGTTGGGGATCACGCGAATTGCACAAGCATCTTCTGTGAACGTCCTGACAATGGTATACTCAAAGGATCCCCAATTTGATTATTTCCCTATCGATGAAGATCATCCGTGCCTCCCAGACGAGCCTTACGGATTATCCAAAGTGTGAAACCCCTCAGGCATCCCTTTCAAAGAGCGTACAGGCTGATTCTTCCTCTACAGCATTGGTGAGCTCCAAGCCGATGCTATAGTCCGCCGATACCCCACAATGCGCATCGCTAGCCTCCGCCTCCACTGGTCCGTCCCGGACAAAACCAAACCACGCTCTCTTCCTGTCAACAAAGCCAAAAACGATCTATGGGGATACGTCAAGGAAGACTCCGCCGCTGACGCGTTCATCCTTGCCGTGACACAGGACGAAGGGAAGTGGTCCGGCCACGAAGCTTTCTTTATTGTGGCGCCTGACATAGCAGTAGAAGAAGATTCCAGGGTCCTCAGAGAAAGATTTTGGCCGAAGGTGGGGATCACAGAAGGGAAAGACGTTAGTGGGAACAAAGGATTCTTTGATTGTGGTAAGGCACAGAGACTTTTGGGGTGGGTTCATAGAGAATCTTTCCTTGAGAAGTGATAACGGATGATTTAAATGGTATCGATTGTACATATACTACATTGTTGGTGAGACCATTTAGCCATGGACGTACCATTGGCCCAGGGGCGTAAGGTTCCCATTACCATCTAGCATGTCTAATACAATTTAATCAGTCCCTCGAACCGTGATGAAAGATGGCACCTACTCGACGCCAATGGACTCGTGGTTCGCTTCATGGAAAAGGAGATGAGCGTGTGAGATCAGGATTAGAAGATTGTCATACCTTGTATGCAAACCAGGCATATCTCTCAACCCAATCTGTTGCATCCATAAAAGCTACGACCTGCTTCATGAACTCAAGAACGGCTATTAAAATTTAATGAATTAAAACCACTAATCTTGGACATAGATCAACATACCTTTAGAATCAGTCCGCGTATCAGCGAATTCCGTAACCCAAATCTTGTAATTGGGAAACCTCGAATGGACTTTCTGAAGATAGAGAATAAAATTGGCAGCCCCTTCTCCGTACCTAATAAAAATGGATACATTTCATGAAAAGCATCAAATGAAAAACGCATACCAATGAACCGCCAAAAAATTTACTGTACATCCCGAACACTGGGCCAGAAAGTCGGATAGCCACTGAAGTCCAGAATCCGCCGATGTCACCGCGGGTGAACCTAACCGTATGCCAGAGCTAGCCAAGGGGTTGATATCGGCCTTCCACATCTGCACAGCCGTCCCCACAGGTATATTCGACTGCTGGCCATAGTCCGGTTCGTTAAATCCCTATCACATAATCTATAGCCGAGCCCGATAATGAAATGAAACAATATAACCTACCAGGACGTACATAGCGCTATCAGACCGAGCCCTGGAGAGGAAGCCGTTAAGTCCATCCGTACCCCATTGCATGGGAACGAATTCAATTCCAGAGACCGAGGGGCTCGGGGAGGAGGGGCTCCAGTTGTACACCCAGGAACAACTCCCGCCGCTGGCTTTATAGATATCCTCGGAGTGTCCCACTGGATCGAAAGCTAGACCACGTTTGGGATTCGAAGCTAGGGCGAGGGGAAGGACCAGAAAGAGCGCAAGGAAGAGAACGAACATTGCTGTGGACGGTGAAGGGGGGATTCGTGGACAACCGAGCAGTGTTCATCAGCCTTTTTATACATTACGGTGGCACTGAGAAGGTGAGGCTTGAGGTAAAAGAGGTAAAACTGTAAAGCTAGTCGTGTGGAGTATTGAGAAGATAAAGATTGTTCTGATATTCTCCCCGAGGGGCGCATGGTAGAGATAACGTCAAGAAGTACTGGGTACAAGTCGGACAATTTTATGTTCCACAGGATTATAGCGCCAGTAGAGAGGTGAAGCATGTCATAGTCAGATAGTGCGCTTTTTGAGACATAGAAGCGAGATAAACATCCAAGCCTTGAGCGCTGAGCGCTTGAGCTTTGAAACTTGGTCGATGAAAAAGTCGTGGTCGTGGTTCAAGATGAACGTTCGATGACAGAACGATTGTTGGTTCGACGCGCCGGAGTATTCCGAATTCGGAATGCAGCAGTTGGTCTAGACATTTGGAAGACTTGTTCAAGCCAATTCCCATCTCAGCGCCTACCAAGTATCCTGGTTGTATTATTCCTTGAAAGTGGTCCAAGATGGCTACATTGAGCACCGGAGAGACGTATGCAGAGCGATTCTGGGGACGAATGAAAAGGGAACCACTCATCCCGGCCGGTGCGTAGGCTGCTTTCTGTGCCAAACTGATCTTGTTGACCTTGCATTTTCTTGCAGGATTGCTTCTTACAACAGGCGTATTCGGTGGCGTCGTATACCACGCTCGAAAAGGCAATCAAAAGCAACTGCAGCTCTGGATGCGAGCTCGAGTGGTCGCACAGGGTCTCACAGTCGTTGCCATCGTCTGGGGGTTCTATCGACTTCAACAAGATTCAGTCAAGTACAATGAGAAGCTCGCGCTGGAAGTGGCCAGAGTAGATGAAGAAAAGGCTAGGGAACGGGCAGCGTTCGAGGAGAGACTACGAGAGGCGGAGGTAACGTACGAGGCTGAAGCTCGTGCTGCAAAAAGCTGGTTCGGTGGCAAGGGTGGAGACGCAGCGACGTCGACTGAAAGCTCTGGCAAGCGGTGGTATCAGTATTTGGGCTGGTCGCAGTCGACGCCCAAGTCAGATTCTGATGAAAAGGTCTAGGGCATGGCAAGAATGCAGTTGAATAATACTCATGGTGAGTCATTTTACTTGGGAAAGCAAACAATAACGGAAGGAATAGGGCAGAGTGCATTAATGATACAGCTTGATAATAACAATCCTTCCTCGCTCAGCTCGCCATGCTTCAGCCCTTTTCATTGCAAGCTGCCTGCCCTCATGCTACCGCCTAGTTGTCACTTCTCGTCAAGATATCCTCATTCTTTGGCGCAGGTTCTTCCACAGCCAACTTCCACCCTCCGTACAGCTGGTTCACGATGGCACTCCGCCGTAGAACCACGAGGTCTTTCATGGCATCAGAATACATTGTCGTGACCTTGGAAGGGTCGGTTTCAGCCTATAGGCAAAAGTGTCAGGACAATAACAGTGAAAACATGTACAGTACGCACTTGTATACTCCGAAAAGTGTCCTGCGTCCGTCGAAGAAAGTAATTCCTGAAGTTGTACGAACTGAAGGACCGTGATGTCCGAAGAGTTGAGTGGTATAGGTGTAAAATCATCTGCTTGCTTGGGGCAGCTGGGCCAGACATGGTGGATACACTTCAAAGGTCGGCAGAAAGTGGACCTCTGACTAAGCAACAAAAACGTTATCAATTAACCATTTTCCCGTTTGATCTTATCAATTCCAATTATCTTTTCTTTTCTCACAATGTCCTATGTTGCTGTCGCAGAATTGAAGGAGCAAGCAAACAATGCACACATCAGAAAATCCTATCGGCAGGCTATACAGGTTAGTTCGTTCTCCCAGCGTCGGGGAACGGAAACTTTCTGCTCAACCAAACCGGTGTAGCTATACAGCCAGGCGCTGGATTCCACTATAGCTGTGGAAATTAAAAGACAGATTCTCTCTAGTCGTAAGTTTACCTTGACTTTGGTGATCTTTACGGTGCGCGTAAAAACAATGAGCTTGCACTTTCCTCGATTTACAGCACCACCCCCGCCCAAGGCTTTGACAGCCACTTGTTATTCCCGGCAAGCAAAAATTATGCATAAATTCTCCAGATACAATGAAGCATAGACACGCCTGGAGCAATGTGAAAGCCTCAAAAAATCTGACAACGCCTCGCATACGGAGATACAACTGCTCATAGACATCGATATTGCCCTATCGCGTCCCGAGGATAGCGACGAGAGACGTAAAGACGAGCTTCTTAGAGCACTTGATGTAAGTTTTCCTTACCCTCTCGAAGCATCGACTACTCAGAACGATTCCCAGTACCGCGGAGCAATAACCGAAGAGAATCACCGCGGCACATTCCCTCACCATCCAGATCCGTATGTCGCCGCTATGGAGGATCCCAGCGACCTGTTTGAATTCGACACGACCGATAGGCGGCCCTACCAGAACCTGCATAACCCAGATGCAACACCCTTATGTGTACCGCTCCAACTGGTCATGTCCGAATTCCAGCATGACCCATTCCATCCTGGACAAGCATGCATTGTAAAGACGAGTGTCACGGAAGACACAGACATGCATGAGGCTGTGGACGGTACCCTCTACGCCTACTTTGCGCATATGCTACATAACAGCGGGCCGGCGTCGCTCTCCCAGAGTGAGCTCATCGCGCTACAATCCCGACACATGTTTTTCGGAGGCGCTGCCGCCATCATCATCACAAGAGAGGGCCGGTTCTTAGAGATCCCCCTTCAGCGACGGTGCAAGATATCTGGAAGGGCGGTGAGTTGCCTCGGAACACGCCTTGTCCCTTCCGAGACTTGAGACCCGTCCCGAAAGTGCGTAGTCCAGATCAAATCGATGGTATCTGTGTCTCAAGTCAAGTTCTGTGGATATCCTCGTCTTTCCGGACCCCAAGGATGATCTGACTTACAAGTGCGTCTTGGTGTCCGTCGTCATCGTTTCTTGTACTGACAATTAGCCAAGGTTACGTATCTTGGCAGAACAAATCGACCGCATGCGGGATATTATGGAAATTGAGGTGGCCGCAAGGACGTGAAGTCCGCAGGGCTCTGACAATGACACAGAGGTGATGGTTGCATTTCTGATGTAAAATTCCTTGGACGGTATACCCTGGATGCCGACGGAGGCCTTGTATTTTGCGTCCGGCCTTCGAACAACGTAAGGTTATGGTCGTGTGGCTGTGAAGTACCTTGTACGCCGACAGAAGGAAGCAAATTGTGAACGTTCGAAAATTTGAAATTTGGGAGTTTTGCTCCTTCTTTGCTCCGCTTTTCTCTCTTTTTTTGTTAGACATTGAATGCGAGTACTGGAGCAACAGGGACCCATCTGCCAATAATTATCCGTAGAAAGAAACTCAAACGTTCGAACAATAGATAGATAAGGTGCGCCACGAAGCTCGACTGGGCCTTACCCTGCAAACAACTCGCCCCTCGCGTGCCCTTTTTGTTCTTTTTGTTTTCCCCACAGGCCCTATGACTATTACGAGCATCACTTGGTACCTCCTTATAAGACAACGATTCTCTTTTAGGAAAGTACAATACAATGTTCCAATTCACAATGATGATGCGCCAACGAAGCATGTGGCTGCTGAAATGCAAAAACGCTTAACAAAAGCGTATCCTTCTTATATATAAGGTCTATCTCTCCCGTATGTAAAATCTTCACTTCCCCTCTCGAAAAATGGCGACACCTTCCTCCACAACCGTCTTCCGACTCCGCCCTCAAGCTCACGGACATCATTTGCCCCCTCACATCATTGAGCGTCATCGACGCGTACTCGCCGGGATACTGCACAAACGTTTCTTGATTGACCGGTGGAGGCGGAACGTCGTCATGGCCGCCGAACCAGAGCCTCGAGAGAGGCCGACCTACCAGAGCCGCTTAAGGGAGCGGTTTTTGGAACTGCGCGACGCCCTCCCTTCACCTTTAAAGTCCAAGGTGGCAGATAGAGTAGCTATCATGGAAAATGGTAAGTCATTATTCCATTCCAAAAGGAATTTCAGCGGCTGATGACTTTTCGCTACCAGCCATGTACTATATTGTCGGTCTCAAAAATGCGCTGCATGTCATTCAAGGGAGGCCGATGGAGAGCCTCCCGGCATACATCTCCCACGAGCTCCAAGGAGCGTCGCTTACACAGCAGCGCACGTATCACGAGAACTGTACGATCCGGATGCTCTGCCAAGTAGTTGAGGGCCTTTCAGGCGTCGAGAGTAAGATACAACTCCTCGAACAAGGTGAGTTTCTTGTCTGCCTTGTGACACCACAGGCTAAACGGTATCCCCCAGCGACCACGTACATCCGCAGTCTTGAGGAGCAGTATCAGCGCCTTCAACTAGAAAAAGATGCCGGCCGGCAACTTCCCCGCCCCGTCACATCATCTTCAAGTTCCGATTTCTCTTTATCTTGTCCACCCACGCCGGAGAGAGAGACGGATGTGATGGATGTTGATGATTATTCCTCCGAGTCGTCAGACCGACTGCCGTCCATCTACGACATACTACGGGAAAAGTCTCCCCTCGACGATCTTCAGCTCCCTCCACTAAGAATGTTATCTCTTAGTGACCAATAGCTCCCCCGACGAGGGCCGTTCCTTCATTAATTTATCAGCTCATATCCCGCAGCATTGTACTTCTTACACATCCATCCATCCAAATTTCGCATATTCCAAGTGTAGCTTTAGCTGTTGTCACTGTGGTGCAGGAAACCTCCGTAGATAATGTAGCCATACCTAGACTGTTCACCACAATTTCATGAGGATTTCGATTTGATCATTCCAGCCATTAAGTCGAAGCTATTGCCATCGGGCTGTAAGTCGATAAACCCTTCCTCCCCGGATGACCAGCCTGTTCGCTCAGGGACAGTACGCAGTAACCCGTGGTCGGACGTTATACCGCTAACGCGCACCTTCTTCGGAGGGACCGTTGTTGTCAGAGTCACCAGCTGATCGCTAAATCGTAAAAGCAACGTCAGGTTCCCCGGCAACCGTCTAACGTATTGTACTTACGAATGAAGCCATCTATCCAAGTACAGTGCCATAAATGGCTCAAAAGAGCCTTTGCTTTGCACAAAAACGGTCCACATCTTCTCAAACTTTGCTAATATCACGGCAGCGATAGTCTCCATGCTAAGCGGCGAGTCGTTCTCCAGGTGTTGTAACTGTGATAAAGAAAAGATGGGGGGCGGGCTGAGCACGTTCAGCCCGGTGCCTACAACATAGTTATTGTAAAGTAAGAGCTGAAAACGAGTCAACATACCAATGATAATGTCACACTTCCCTCCTGAGAAATTCGAATTGACAAGAATCCCTCCAATTTTCTTCTTGCCGTCTTCTCCAGGTCCAAAGACGGCATACAAATCATTTGGCCACTTGATACAAACACTTTCGCCCCTTCTTCCCAAAACGCTCTCATCTCGGCACGCTTCGGCTACTGCAAGGGCAAACAGGTACTGGACGAAGACCAGCTTATTCGCTGGGAACGATGCCAACGGTACGCGTAACAGAAGGGAGAACTGCAGACAGCCTGCGGGTGAGAGCCAGATGTTGCTTCCTCTGCCGCGGCCTGCAAGTTGGAAGGAGGCTAGAGACAGAAAGGGAGTGGGAAGCACGGCAAGAAGGCGCGGATTCCTAATATAGCGGATCAACAAGTATCAAGCAGCAGAATCCGGGAGACATACTTGTCGATCATTGTCTGGGTACTCGTCACGACTTCACCATACAATAAGGCTTCACCGAAACCCCAGGTGTCTCTCGTTGTAGAGCAACCCTCATCCGAACGCACCACAGACAGCTTGTCGAAGAAAGTCTTGACTCGGAACAAGGGTGTGGACTTGTCATCGGGAAGATCGCCATTGGAGTAAACGATGATATGTTTTGGCTGCCATGCGGCCGGATCTTCTGAGACCAAATACATCCTCTGGGCTTCGACTTTTACATCTGGATACTCCTGCAGTTGATGGAAGCGCAGCTTGTCGTTCTCGTCTTCAAACGCTTTCAGCTCCGATCCTGAACCACCCGAAATGCCGCTGATAATCTGTGCGACAATTTCCGGCTTGGATGGATGGCCTACGAGGAATTGGGGCGAAGGTCGCGTTACAAACTGGGTACCAGGGGAGGGAACCCTGAGACCAAGTTTTGCAAGGGTATTGCGAAGCAGGGATTTCCGAAGCAACTCGGAGTTTTCATTAGTGATGGAGTGTTCGACGTTGACAGACCAGAATATCACAGACCCATCACCTACAGCACATTTTATGCCTGCAATATTGGATTCGGATTGTTCATTGGAGTAGGTGGCCAGCGATTCGTGGTTTCCACTATCCTCGAAGCCAGTGATTGGGCCTGAAGGTTCTTCGATCCCCTCAATACACTCGTCATTGAAGATGATTCGAGTTGTTGAAGGCTCTTCCCTCGTTCTAGGAGAAAGCATCGGCGTTAGATAGCATCTGGAGTCGCGATCGTATAGTCTGAATGAAGCCTCATCGGTGAGACTTAGAGACCCCAAACGGGAGATTCTACGAGGAGCGCATTGAACACCTGTACCAAAGGCCAGCAACGAGCCCCCATTTTCGACAAAGCTACTGATAGAAGGCACCGACGACGGAAATCCTGAACGGCATCGAGGAAAAACGAGCAATGCGCAAGAAGTGGGCCATGGCTGAGACTTAAGAACCTGGTAGGAAATTGGCTGAACAGTGTAATTGGGAATGAGAATAGAACGAAGGGTAGAGATGGTGTCCACCAGAGACAATTGAATGACTTCTGGTCCGGAATATACAAGGACGTTCATTTCAACAGGGTGATGTCAAGGTGAGGACCTCCGTCGGCGATTGCCGGCGTAATGTAACGAGCCGGCTTCAGGCGCTTCAGACCCAGTCCCTTCCTCTCCATTTATTACCCTGTTGTCGCTCCCCTTGCTCCATCGTTCGCGACTCGTTCGATGGCATCTATTTGATGTCAGTTAGTAGTATAAAAAAGCTACCGCTGTTCGGGTTTTTCGTAAATAACCAGCCTTTACACCTGTCACCCTTTGCGTTAGCTCATTGCTAACCCAAAAAGTTCGGCGAGTCCGACCAAGTGCATCGCCTTGGATTATCGAGGTAAGGACAGATGTATGCATCTACTATTTTCAAGATGAAAATTCCAATTTTCAGGTCCTCCATGCCACCGAAACCTCCTCCCATTCATCGCCTCCCAGCCGAACTGCTATCTGAAATTTTCCATTCACATTCAAGTTATCTCGGCAACGGTACATTATACGACGTAGCCGTGGTTAGAGGTGTTCCATGGCTTTTGACTCATATCTGTCACCACTGGAAGGAAACCGCCATGATGCTGACCTCTTTGTGGTCTTCTTTTATTATTAAATCGCAGCTGGCCGACACCAAGGACCCCGAAGCATTGTTACAAATAGTGCTTAAGCGTTCTGGACGATCACCATTGTCCTTTAGAATGCCGCTATCTGCTCTTTTGTCGATGGAGCTGCCTATACCGAAGATTATTTCTCTACTCGCTGTTCATTCCACTGCTTGGAAAGACATCCAGTTTGTGATGTCCTCGAATGAGTATTATAACAAAGTTATGAGTGTGTTCTCTGACTCGCCCGTCCCGGTACAGCTTTCACTGTTGGAGGCACTCCATATCATTATCGTCAGAATGTTACCGGAGGACACCAGCGAAGACACCAGAGAGAACTCGGACGCCAGTGAACTCGACCAACATTCAATCACTGCTACTTTCGCTAATGCCCATATGCTTCATTCAGTCATCATGGAGCCATTGTTGCCAATCAGCCTGCCTTGGCCCCAGATAACGTATCTGCGCACATCCGAGCTATCCCTAGAGCAGCTGTTCGATCTCTTCATGTAGCTACACATCTAAAGTCCTTTTCGGTGACAGATAGCTACACGTCCCCTCAGGGAAGCTCTCCAGTACCGGTAACAAACAACGCTATAAAGACGCTGGGGCTGTATAATACCGAATTCCTTCCATATCTGACACTACCCTTCCTTACATATTTACGCATAGAGAACGATCGGAACGATCTGGACTGTCTGGATGAGATGTCAGATGAGGACGAGATGTTTTTTGTAGATTGGGACAAGGTGTCTCGCTTCGTCGGTCGCTCCGGATGTGTCTTGAAGTGCCTGTGAATCAGCGTCGATACACCAACCGGCAGTCTGTTGGCTACGCTCCGTGCCGTGATGACCGATTTTCAGACATGACAGTCGTAACTGACGCAGGTTGCGTGTCGCTGTGTACCCTCTTGTCGGCTTTACAGAATGATCCGCTCCTTTTTGCCCAAGCTCGAGGTTTCAAACAGTCCGGAGCATTGTGATTTGGAAGGTATGCTGGAGTTCGTCCAAAGTCGTTATGGGAATGGAATGGGATCGTTGAAATCCCGTTACATCGATTATGAGGTGTCATATCCGGAGGAGAATGGACGGCGCTTCCACGATGAAGACCGAAGGTTTTATTTGGACCAGTTGAAAGTCTTCGTTGATGACGGTCTCGACCTTGTGATTGACTTGTAAGTTGGTGATGTCTTCTTAAGTGTCATGCTCATTATTTGTTGAAAGTGACGGAGAGCTCGTTGAAATATGAGAATGCATTTCTCCAAAAAAAACGATTATGCCAGAATCGTATCCTGATGCCATCACAAAGCATGTTTTGGATTCATGGCTTGACATGAAAAGGACATATATACCAAACTTGATGTACCTACCCGCTCAGAGAGCTTGTAATAACGACAAAGTGTTGAGATGTCCATTTTGCCTCTTGGCATGTCACTCCATTGGAAGGACTATTCCCTTTTCATAGGAGACCGAAGCTCCGCATGTATTCTCCCGGTTTATTCATCTCCTTTATCGTTGTCGCTTACTATCAAATCAATACCTACCTCCCTTAAACGCGGTCAAATTTCAACAACCCCTTGTACATCAGCATCGCTATATTATGCAAAGTCCCGTCTCGCCAAATACCTCTCTCAACCTAAGAAACCTCAGGCATCTGGAACTTGCTCAACCGATGTTATTGACACATAAGTTCGAACATAAGCTACAACGTCATTAACGTTGTTCAAACTGGGGCTCGATAGAACTTTCGCAGGAATGGTAAAAGCGCAGCTCCCACCGTCAGGGTAAGAGAGCTTCTTATTTTTCAGTTGACAGCGACAGGGATTTTGTTGACATGTGAGAAATCGCGGCAACAGCCAATATCATGATACATGTATGTGCTACACAATCATATCTCGAATGATCTTATCTTCCTCGAATGCATTTCGGACCTGTGTATCACTGGGTGTGAGAATACAAACGCTAGCTTGATAAACTCACCCGTTTGAAAAACCTGTCATCGACGACCACACGTACGCCAGTGGCGGCTAATGCCTTGGAAACATCTAGACAAGCATAGTGCGCTTCAATTGTTGCCGCAGCTCTGGTAAATCCCGGCGTATGATTTCCACCGTTTTCCTCTGTGGGAATCGCTAAAGGAAAAGACGAATCAGGTAATAAATTTTTGGCTAGAGGATAGTCTCCTTACCGAAGCTGGGGTGTAAGGACGGTAGCTCTAAGGATACTCAATTATGCTAGTGCTGGCGTGGATAAGTTAAAATCTTACCATAGCTTACGTTCCCCTAAAAGAAAAAACATGAACACTCCGTTGACAAAGCAATACCATCTACTCACGAAATCCGTCGACGCGCTTTTAATGCCCCATTCGTAATCAATAGACCCGTATTTGCTACGAACAATATTGGCAACTTCATCCCCTGCGTAATACTGTCATTATCGGACATGAGTTTTAAAGAAGGAAGAGGCTGCTCACCGAGAGCTTTGTTCTGCCTTAGGTCGTGCGTTGCGCCATAGTCTTCGATCTTGATTGTACATCCACTGGCCATGGCAGCACCTCTACACAAAACAATCAGTCCATGACGTATTGACAAATATGGGGATCATGACGAACTCGAAACAGGGTAACACGCGCTTCAAGGTGGACTGCACCTCAGCACGTGTTGGAGCACGGACGTAACAACTGCGTTGCGCATATTAACAGAAATGCTGCACAGAAGTACTTGACGTACACAAACTCCGCAAAGTCAGGAATGACTGTAATAAAATCAGTACTACTTGTCCGACTATCTGATAAAAAAGGCCTGCCGTTCGTTTGCCAATCTTTTCCTTCATGAAATATCCCGTGAACGCGATGAGTTGGTTTCAACTGTTGCCGAAGAGCCGATATGTTGTTGTATCCCAACACTGCCGCGTCCAATGCGTTGATGCCTTCCCAGGGAGAAAGAGCAGCGTGAGCTCTAGATACAGTAAACAGTTGAGAGACAGACAACGAATTATTTGAACCCATACGTGTGGCCGAAATACTGGACTTGTATGCGGTGTAGTGCGAGACAGCTACTAAGACTAACAGAGCCTTTCGGACCAGGAGCGGGATGGCACCTATCGCTATTAGCCAACGAATACGCATGGCGAAGCAATGAAAACACACATTAAACACGCAGCCATATTTTTGTACGCGCCCTGCTCCAGCAGGTGAACTTTTCCATCGCCACCTTCCTCAGCTGAAACATTGATTTAATATACTGGTCGAGGGTAAGATGTATGAAAAGGTACCAGGGGTACCCAGTAGCTCAATTGCACCGGATATATTGAACTTTTCAAAGGCGGCCTTCATGGCGCACGCAACGGCGACTCCAGCAATGGCGATGAGATTGTGACCGCAACCGTGTCCAATGCCCTTCAACGCGTCCATCTGACGAATGAAGAACTTTTAATATAAACTTGATGAGTATCATCCTCTACAGACCTCCGAATTGACACCAATGGTTCTTCCGCCGCGTCCGTGTTTGAAGGTGGCCTTCCACGCCGTCTGACTAGGCAGAAGGTAGTGTCGCTCTACTTCAAATCCTTGTTTGTCCATGAAATCCGTAAGAACATCGTGAGTTCGTCTTGAAATATGGAGCCTCAGTCAGGCTGCTTCTGTAACTATAAGTCGAAATAGCTTAGACCTTTCCTCGTATCCTATTTCAGGGTGCTCTGCCCTTGTATTTCAGCCTCAGCACGACTGATAATGCAATAGATATATCACTCACTATGTATATCCAGACTAAGAGTTCTCAAATCTGCATCCAACTCGGCAATTCTCTGTTCAATAACAGCCATGATATCAGGTCGAAAAATGCCTGCAACAGATGGTCGTTCGGGGGTAGGTTTTCCTGCGTCTTCTGGCCGCCATGCCTGGACTGACGGAGAAACAGTTTCAAGGTCTGTCGTTGTCATCGTGTGCTGATAGCAAGTGGTACAATTGACGTAAGAAAGGCCTCGATATTGGATTAAGGAATTAATAAGATCTTAGGTAGGTCCAGATTTAGAGTCAATCTCGGCCACGTCAGCATACGTCACCGCAAATACGCGCCGGGAACCGCGAGTCTTCACTTTTTCCCCGCATCCACCGACCAGCAACAGGAGATCAGTCCCGTTGCCGAGCATTGATTCTGTCACCACATTTTCTCCCGACACAGTAAATTCAATATTTGGCTTGAAGATGTCTTCGCCGGAGTCCTATTGAGCGCGACGAGCGATGCAACAATACCGGCATCCAGAAGCAATGATATTAACGGCGACGACTCTAATGCAGTACCAACGCAACGAACCTCCGGGAGTATTGCGGCTGTGTCGATTCCTTTCGTATGTCATGCTCAATAATTGACGTTTTCTAACTGATCTCACTTCCATCAGCATATCTACATCGAAGTCCGTCCCTAGTACAACAACTCTAATGAATATTATATCTGATGATATCGAGAGACTTCAACAAAAGATGTACCATAATGCTTACTCTCAGTCAGAACTGGCAGAGCTCAAAACTATTTCGTCTTTAATCTCGAATTCCGAAGTGAGGCAGGGCAGAGCAGCCGAAGTAATTGTTTTTTTAGGTCAAGCCAAGGTTAACTATATCATCTAGTCTCCATTCCATTTCTCTAGCTCACACATCCGCAATATAGCGGCATCACGTACCAATGCTTTAGGACCTCCTCCTGGTATCTAAGGAAGCACAGCACTCGCTGTATAGTTATTTCTTACTTTGCGCTGAAACTTCTCGCAACACGTACTATATGCATACTTACATCTGTACAGATGGAGACTTTGCTCACCTTCAAATTTAGCACTTTGGCGCTGCCTTGGCACTAGGACCCCCCTCCTCCTCCGGTCTTGTACATCGCCCTTCCGGACCCCTTCTCTTGGTGCCAATTTCAATACATGGAATGTGGTGTGATCCCTACGCTTTGCTATGCAACTTCAAACGCGAATGTGACTCTTTTAAAAGTCTTGAAACTGTCCTCTTAGTATTCGACTTAAGTCCACGTCTCGTATAAATACCTCCATACATGGCTCTGCATATCCTCATTCACTTTCCCAACTCGCCCTTTTGGTCTCCTTCTTTCTCGAAAACTGGTCATTTTCACCGTTGCATCTTTGTTCTTTAATTCTATCATGCCTATTTGACTATGCTCTTTCCGCTGTTGCCCTCGTTGCCGCTGTTCCCATGCAGTTGAATATCCGATAGACGACCTCCATGATGTGAAGCCCTAACTTCGAGGGTGCTGGTCTGTCCGTCACCAATAGCGCTCGCGAATGGGGCGTCTCTGCCCACGCCGTCGGTGCGGATGTGACTGCCCCTTCGGCTCCCTCAGAACTGCCGATCTTCTCTTCCAACAGAATGGACAGCCTGCAGTCAGCTACACTATCTAGTGTGTTCATCCTGCCCACCTTCATCGGCAAAATCTAATCCCCTTTCGTGTAGGGATATTACGAACCCCAATTTGGCTGTTGCCGTGCGTCCCGATGGTACACTACAGCTGGCCAACGTCGATGCTAGTGGTAACGACCAGTACGTTTACTGTGCTTTGCTCGGGCTTCCATGTCTTTGCTAATCAGGACCCAGAAGTGGAACATCCTTTGTGACAGCTGCAGCACCAACATATCCCAGCTCCGCGGAAATGTGGCATTTGGATCTTCTACCCCCAGCGGACTTTGCGTGCAGATCGGAGCTAAAGAGACGGATGCTATGTTTTCGCTCCTTGCAATGGGGAGGACAGCCAGAATTTCGACTTCTGGACCGCCTTTGAGTCTTAGAGTGTATCTGTTTGATGATTAGCGTGAAGGCTCTCATTTTTACGGACTCTACCTTTACATATTTGATTTAATGAGGACTTCATAGCATCTATCGTTGAATATTGCTTCAGCCTACAACTACACAAATTCAACGGAGTAAACGAAGCTTTCCAACACTAGTACCTGGAAACAGGGTTGGCGGTAAGAATTAAAGCATCGAGCCAGACGCCTTCGGTAGCCCACACAGACAAGGAAGAATGGGAGGACAGCTCGGGCTCGGACGTGGCATCACCTAAAAGGTCAATTTCCGGTTCCGTAGCTTGGGTCTCGCTAAAACGTGCCTTTTGTTTTCCTTGTCCTTCGCTAGTTTCCAACTTGAAGCGCCACTAGCACAAGCTTGTCGACTCAGATACCTTCTCTCCGGTATCCGATAGGAACTTTTGCGGCTCAAGGTAAACGCATTTTGTAACTTGGAGTCCAAAATCAGACAAAAAAAAAAGTTTCCCACCGATGCTGTTGAGCCTGGCTCAGGTCCTATTCTTCCTCAATAACCAATAACATCCAGTAGTTATAGGCGGCCCCTGCCACCCCCTGCCACTGCCGGTCCCAGAATATCATATACGTGAAGATCAGATGCAACAGGTTAAGCTACAGTAGCACCGGCAGGCAAAGCTCCCCTAGTTGCTATAACGCTGTCATAGAAAGTGAACGCTTCTCCTGTTTAATTTCTCAGGCCGCTTCCGTGAAGTATGTATTAACCGTCAATACTCCCTAACAGGTTGGCTGTACATGAAGTACTTACAGGGGATACCGACCAACCTAGGTGGCGTATTTGAACCATGTTGTTTCGCCTTGATAGAAGCCCTAAAGCATAAGTTTCGAGATCCGAATTGTCTTCTTCCTAGATGCTTTATCAAGCTTCGCGCCTAGTACAAAATACAAAGAAACTCTGATGGTAGATCGCGATTTCGGAACCTGCCGAGCATGTCCTGCTTTCCCCGTGAGCCCGAATGACAATAAAGTAAAAATCGTTGCCAGGCACTGGCACCTCTGCACGACGAATTTGAAGTGGGGCGTGGATGCGCTTGGAATTTGAATGAAATGTCAGCCTTTTTAGAGATAATAATAGCGCCGGCAATAAACCCTGACCGCAACAAGACCGCAATGGAGACGAAGTAGGATGTAGAGATAATGCGGAAACTCGCCAGAGAAGGATCAGAATTCAAAAACCAAAGAACTTGCGAATACTGGGCCCTGGTTTGCGACTCAAGGTGTGGCGCAACAGTCATGGGATCTATCCCAGTATCTCCTTCGGAGCTTAGGGACTCACGGCATTCAGAAGGCGGCCATCGAGAACAAGTAGCCATAGTAGAAATAAAAAGCGAAGCGCTTCAAAAAATACCAACCAGCGTTATGTCGGGTTCGTGCCCAACAAGGTGTACAATTCGTTTGAACCTAGTTGCCAGATAGTGTTGATGAACAATGGTACCGAGAGAACGTCGTGAGAGTGCATGACGAAAGGCAAAATAAAGGATAGACGAGTGATCTTTGATGTGGACTGCGCATCGCCTGCAATTCACGTAGCCAGTCTAGGAGTGCCTGTTGAGCTTCAAGCTTCATTCAAGTCGTGTCCTTTCAACGAAAGCCGACTATAGGCAGCGAGCGTGGGGGTGATCAATGCAGCATGTAGCACCGCTCACGTACGCGCCGGACGGTGCCCAATCGCGTTTTAGAGAAGCCGATACACGTATACAATGCTCCACAGGCTGCGCGTTGTGCTGATAGATCGGACGTGCCCAACACGGGAGAACATGCAGATTTTGTCTTCGTGACCATTTTGAGAAAAAGCATGAATTCTCTTCTCCCTATCTGCCTGAATGGGCCCTGATTCTAGATATAAGCGGGAACCAAGTTAGGCCAAGTCAATTTAAGAATCAGTAGTAAGTATCGGGAATTCGCATCATTAGGTGACCTATTGACCCTATTAACGGTTCGATTTCACGGCTTTAACGCCATTTCTTATTATACATATTTACTAATTACTTTACATTCTTGACATTTGGTACCTACCGTTACTTGACTCTCCCCCTACTGTCTTTACGCTGTACGACAGAATATACCTACCTTTCGAGTCCATCACGTTCTCTTCCCGAACGACCAGCACCTAAATTTCAACATGACCGGCCTAGAACTCAGAAGAACATTGTGTATGTTTTTTGAGGTATTAATAAGATGTCAAGGAATCTGTGCCGTACAGATATCCTCATGAATAGTTCGGTGTGGTTTGTTGCTGGTAGTAGCTGGAGTCCAAAAGAGGACGTGCGAAAGTGTCCCGGCCCGGGTCCACTATCATCCATGATCATTGCGATCCACGACGGCGACGGTTCTAACACAGGACAGTGACCTCTGGAGACGCCTGAAAATTCTCCTGGCCTTACCAGTACGGTTCCAGATATCGAGTTCTCCACCAGTTTGTGCCTACTAAACAGCAAGAACATGCAGCCTGCCAGTAAGGACGTTCGAAATCACGCACTTAGAATCGCGCTCACAAATTCAATTGTATCATATCACATTCATTGATATCCTTGATGATTTCTGTGTTGCATTCCTTTAAATGGAGCCAGGAATGCACCTAGATATTTAAGAAAGTGCATCAAAGACGGCGTTTCAAAATCATTTTACGTATTCCTTCTCTGTGTCTGTATTGCGCTCACATGCGGCTCCCAGTCGACTGTGGCGTACATATAAGAATATGAGACTGGATGTTGAGTTCAACCCTGAATGTGATCCTCTGCTCTCCAGCTCGCTATGTCCCGGACGTCTAAGCACATCAGTCATGTGGAGCTTTATTCGTCACGTTTGGTTAGTGGGATAGCATTGGGGTTCTACAGGCCACTAGCTCTTCTTTCTTTTATATACCGCCATTCTCTCACTTGATGTGTAACTGAGGTCAGGACAGCATCAAGGCAGCAAGGTGTTAATATTGACTTAAACATTGGAACGGAAGTTTGGTCCCATAAGGACCCATAGGTTACATAATCTCCTCTCTTCAGCTCGTACTACCACCTCTTCATCTCCATCGTTTGCTATCGCCTTTACTCAATTGTTCAATAATGTTTTTCAAGAGGACTTCCGATGATCCCGATCCATATACCCCTCTCACTCCTCGCAGTCCACGTCCAAAACGCGCCTCTAACCAGTTCAGCACGGCCAGATCTTCATCTTCAAGTTTTCTACAGCCTCCTACACAATTCCAATCTCGAAATCGCTCTACATCGCTACCAAGTATTGACCCGATAGGAAGAGGACCACACACTTACGGTGGGCGTGATGGCCCCAGCTCTCGCATTCCTCAGCCGTCGGGGCAAGCGCGTCAGCGAGCCCTGTCTCCTTCACGTCTGCCGCAGCCTCAATCTCGACAATATCCCGCTGCGCTTCAACCACAAAATAGGAAGCCGCACGCCTTGTCGCCCGCAGCCTCAATTCCAACTTCAATGTCAACCTCGTTTTGTGAGCAGCTCAAAACCAAGCCACGGAATCTGGTCAAGCCGAGCCCTACTCTGGTGATGAACTATCTCCACGATGCAATAGGACGTGATATCGTGAATGTCACCTGGCATCTCGAAATGGACGATTTGCTCGCCTTGCATGAGCGAGAACTGATGGAGCGGCGAAACGGAAGAGGGTCAAAGCAGAACTCTTTGGATATGTCAATGAGTGAGTTACATATCCTGTTTTAAGGCTAGACTGGGAAATGTCTCTCAGATATCTTTGGAGTACCACTTCGTCAGGTGTCTATGTATGCGTCTACAACGGCCATCCTAGGTGGTTTTGAGCATGAACTGCCAATCGTCGTGTATTCTTGTGTGGAGGAGCTCTACCGTGGTGAGCTTAGCGTCCTTCAGCCTTACAACACCGTTTGCCGACGTTTGATATGACTGTATAAGGCATCAAGTCACACCCGATCGTTACAGGATCTTCAGCTGCTCGTGTTGCGCACCTCATCCAAACCTTTGACTCTCCGCCTCATTTTGGCTGCACGACATCTCTTTTCAAGGAGTCCGAAGGCGATGTCTATTCTCTCTTGACAACGTTCCTCTCGCGCCTACCTGAGCCTGTGATATACCCTGAGGGCATCGTGCACGCCCTTCGTCAATTCTGTACCGAGATACACCCTACACAGCTCCAAGACCTTCAGCTGAGGACAGTGCAATTATTGCTTCGCCTATTGTCCTCTGTCAATCTCTCTTTGTTCGTCTATCTGCTAGCTTTCTTAAGTCAGATTGTTCAGGCGCAGCCTGGAGTGGATGAAAATATTGCAAACGCTTTCGGGATCTGGATTTTCGGAGCTGAAGCTGGAACGCCTATGATGTTATGGTTCCTCAAGAACTGGGGAGCTGTTGTGAAGGAACTATTCGAGCTACCCTTTGATATAGGAATGCCCTTAGCTGCCCAGGAACGCGGGTCTTATCCGAAACTTCAAGTCCAATTACCGGTTCCTGTTCGATTGGGAGCCATGTTTGCCCTGAATACTCCAGCTGATGCCCCTGGATCTTCGCCGTCCAGCACATCTCCTTTCAGACCAGCCGGGATCGATGAGTCTCCAGTAGGTGGCAGTGCTCCTGACGACGACGACAACATATCGGAACATAGTAGCCTGTGTCCCAGTACGGTTTCCGCCTTGGAGGAGCGTTTACTCGATGTGAAACTACCCACATCGCCAGTCGTCAATAGATCATCCCCTCCACCCCTTTTACGTGTCATTAATTCCGGCTCCTCGAACTCGACCTCGTCTTCGGTTTCTACCTCACCAATAACGGACGACGACTGTGATTTTCAGACTATTTTGAACTATACTCCTCGTTCGGACCATCTATTTGACTTGGAGAAGAAATTGAAGATTGCCGATGCTGCGAAGGCTGTGCCTAAGAATATGGATTCGAGGAACAACATGGGAAGTGTCGTCAGTCGCACAGCAGAAATCGTGGAGGTGGATGGCTGTCAACCGAGTTGCGTATTGCGTGAGCGGGTGAGAATGTTGGAAGAGAGCCTGGAGGTTGTTCTGCGAGAAAGAGATGAAGCTAGGGAACTGGTTGAGGACATCAGGAACGTTATGGTAAGTCATGCCGATCCTTGAAACTTCAAGAGAGCGCGAAATACAAATTCTGTCGTCGACATCGCTATACTTCCCTTCTCTGTTATTTGGCAATAATCATACCAGGTCATTACAATCTTCCAGCGGGAGAAATGCCCTAGGATCTTCCTCTTTCTATACCATCTGAATAGAGCATTTTTGGCGGAAAGTATGACAATGTGGGTATGTGCGAGGCTGTGTCTGAGTATTCGTGAAGGCTTCCTACTTGAACCCGTACATCCGCGGATCCTCCTGCATTGGAAATCGCGATCGCCATCCGTCACAGGCAGTGGGTGAGTGGTTATAAAAAAGTTTCGTGGGTCTCAGTGACGATATTGTAAAAAACAGACAAGTAATATCATAGACATACGAAGAAAATGCTGTCTCCTGCGCACTGGAACTTAAATGACTACATCGGCTTGGCGTACTCACTTGTTTCGTGTGGTCTTTGGCAAATTATCAGCGCCGTCAATGCCACCTGCCCCTCCCCATTGTTTCCAAAGACCTCATACGAGCCTGTTTGCAACAACGATTTGACCGATTTTGACATCGTCGATGGCATCGGTGCCGATGTAGGGGTGGTCAACGCCAAGCACTGGCTACTAAGCGTATGCGTAGAAGTTGGCACCTGATTGATCTGTTCTTGTGTTCTATTGGCACCCAATGGAAACGCGAATCCGTAATATTTAGGGCAATCGTCAGTTGGGAAATGGTATGCACTAGAAGCTCTTCAGTATTTGCGTCAAGCAGACAGACTCTGATTTTACTTTCTTACAGGTACACGCTTCGCATGAATGGCTGGCCCAAGACAACACCCGTCTTTGTATCTGCTGTGGTATTTTTGAGTGCGACGTTACAAAAGCCGTGGGCTGTTGCCATTGTCGTTCTATGGAGCATGTTGTCTTGAGAATCGACTTGATAATCCACACCATTGATAGTCACGGTGAGTTAGATGTATGGCAATTCTGTGCTGTTGCAAATGAGGCTGAATCCTCCGTTCGGGTATAAATTGATGAGGTCGATCGGCCCCGCGTATCCATCGTCAAACGTGTAGGGATTGCTGGGAGGTACTGCAATGTTCCTCGAGACTTCGACGTGCGTTAGATTCATCTCTTCGTATGTAATGTATACTCACAGGTATTTAGAGATGCTATTAGGTCGCTACCAAACGGAAGGAACGATCCATTGAATCCTTTCACCCTGTCGATCCTGATGGCGTTGGTAAAATCAGCTTCTGATATCTCCATTTCGACCCAATTGATTTCTCTCTAGTCCTCAGAATCCAATGCTTCGATAGTCAGCCTTGGCTTATTAGGGTCGAGTCTCAGGCCAATGACCGGGTTCAGAAGACTCCCGTCGTCCCATAGCTTGGTCAACAGTCGCTGATATCTTGGTGTCGTGCTGCTCACAAATAGCCCAAGATTCCTGTTATTGATTCGTGCAGAGAAATTCATTGACATTTTTTCCATCAAGACTGCGGCATCACGAGTTGGCGGTGGTGCACGGCGGAAGATACTACGAGGTACGCACCAAAGTCCATATTTTGAGCGGTAATGACTCCACCAATACTACGACATCTCTGAATATTACTCTCCATTGAAGTCTGGCTGACTTCCGGGCCAGGCTGTACCATTCGACTTGGATGCGTCCGCATCAATACATTTATCCTTTTAAAAATTGGCCCTACCTTCATCGTCGAAGACAAAGTCTTGTCGAACGACTCCTCTCCTTGACAAAAAATACAATCTTCTGACCATGCTAACAGGTTTTATTAGTATTCTTATCCGTTCGGCCTGGATCGGAAAACTTACAAGGATTGGCGGCGTACATTATGCATCCCAAGCTTAAGGCAGCTAGCCATGAGAGAACAAACCAGCGACTAGCCATTGTGAAAGGAAACAAGATTCCACATTCCTGTTTTACGACGAGCGTCCCGTTTTGACAAGCCTATGAAGTTCGATCTCTAACATAATTCGCGACGACCAGGGACAGTTGTCAATATGAATGCGGTGGATATAGAAAATTATTTCATTTTGGTAAAGATCTACAGCACTTCTCAGGGCTTCTCCCGCGAATACTGACAATCCTTTATAGGAATATGCTTGAGTCTATACGGTGAACACCAGATCGATATCAATCGCAGGAATGCCCGTTACTTCCCTACTTCCGCTCCCCAAACTATACATTATGAAAGTACCTATGCCAAAATTTCCAAAGCGATGATCACTAACACTGAACAAGTTCGAACTTTTTACCCAATATCCACCACGGGGTACCCGCAAATCTACATCACCGTCGAAAAGTACGACCAAAGCCCACACTCCTTTAATATCCCTAAAACCAGCTCTCCATCGCCGTGTCAGCATCTCAACCATTCTCTCCTTCCTTTACCGCCTGCTGAAAAAAGGAAGATATCGGGTTTTCGTTCTGTACTAGATGCCATTAAAGCCCTCGTTCTTCCACTGGTGGCAATCGAGTATTTCGCCTTTTGCTACTCAGTCCATAATCGCATCGCTCCTGCTGTTACGGGCGAAGGCCTTGTCAATCTCTCGTCTTACTCGTTGAGTGGGTTGCTTTAATATCCTAGTAAAACGGACTGATTCACACTTTCCAGCAACCGTGAAATCTGGGATTATCTCCATCAGTATCTTGGTCATTCCCATAGGTCTTTGGCCGACGAAGTTCTTGGTCCAGGACTTTCGCGTTAGTAACATCATAACACCCTCAGGCTAACCCTTCAAAGATACTGATTATTGAAATATGTAGAGCGAAGAATTCTTTTGTGTCTTGACAGCGCACCAAGCTGGGGTCCCATTGTCCACAGTGAACGCAATCTCTTTTCCTTCTTTCGGCGCTATCGACTCATTTATGGCTATTGCGCGTCGACACTGTTCTTCATTCTTCATACACTCTTTCATTTCTGGTTTTAAATTTCTCGCAATGTCTTCCTTGGCTCCTTCCGCATGCGTATGACTTTGTTTCTATGTTTGAAATCGCTTCTAGAGTATTTCATCGCAGTGTCGGTCGATTCCATGCTTGTAGATGGACAAGTTTTGGCCTTTTCTGTTGGTGCAGTACCTGAAAACTCGGCTTTGAAGTGTGCCGCTTCAGTTCAGTTTGCTATGATTATTGACCCGTCGCTAGCGTCTCTGATCTAGATGCATTTATCTTTCAAATGCCTACGGAAAAGGCCCGCGGAAACACGCAAGAAGCTGCAGCGATTGCGTGTGCAGAGACCTCATTAGGATCCATGTTCAGATTCCATCGAATGGTACCTCGCATATCATTCCTGTTCTAGAAAACGTACCTACCACGACTAGCGCACGGTGGCTCACAGATATCGTCGCCCTTAAACCATCCTGTGCCTAGCAAGAAACTAATATCACTCGACGCTCCAGATTTGTTCGAATACAACGTATAACAGTACTGGCTTACCGTCAGATGACGTGTACGTGAACATGCCAGCTACTTTCACCGATATCAAACTGCCCTGGAATACCCATCTGTGACTTCTACCACCATTTCCACTCATACCAAACTTGAGTGTTGCTCATGTTTGACTGAATCAGCTATCTAAGAAGTTGGGATAATACCAATTGATACGTTCGACATCCCTGAATTCGACCAATCATGATCCAGCATCTAACGACGTTTCTGTTTGGATCATAGCGTATCAAACGAATACTTCATTAGAAAGTGCTCCCATCGTCGAATTCGACTTCACTGACAAGCCTACTTTTACATTAGCCATTGATTCCGATGTTTAACAGGTAGGAATCGTGGCTTGTTCCCCTAACCCTACTATCGAAACACGAGAAGTGGTGAATAATGGCTCGAGCAACCTGTTTATCGAACCCAGAATTCCGCGGTATAATCAAGGGAACCTGCACCCTTCCCAGACTACTCTTATTTTATCGTTTGCTCTGTCCGACCTTCATGAGAGTGCCGGCCTCACAATCACGTTTGACGGATAAAGCACCGAGCTGGAAGCACAACTATTCTTCGACCAAATGAAAGCATTCAATACTTCCCTCGGCTCGTTCACATTCACACCCGTCTCCGACCACGAGATTATACCCGTCTGTTCCAATCGGTTAGCAAGGATTCCGTCTCCGGGAATTTAGGATCTGTGTATGTTCCTGGACGCACGGCAGCAGAAACAGCGATTTGCACTTCGTCACTTCTTGTCATCGTGGTATGGCCGTAATGGCGTGTAAAAATCCAGACCGGTGCAAATGGCCTTTTTCCCGGCGCAAGTTACTTTTGAGTGTACAAGTTCACTTGTATCCCCCCACAACTTAAGGGTTGTTTTACGCAAGTTTTAGACTGGCTATAGTTTGGGAATGGGGCATCTGTGACTCATGTAAATCCCCATCCCAGATACCTGATAATTGATTACATACCAATGCTAAGCTTTCTGAGAAAGATTAAGTATTTATGTCATTCAGAAGGTCATATCATCAGAACCCTTGGTCACTCCAGAATTTGTTCTCTCTGAAATCGATTTATTGGTACTGGCACACAGAGCATTTGAATCCAGAGTAGTTGTCAGGACGATGTCGAAAGGTATGCCAACTCAGAAATCATTTATGGCACAGAAGACATGGACACCTTTAATTCGAAACTTTGAGATATCCCGCTCGCTACTGGGAACGATTCAATGAACCCAGAGATCAAAACACCAAAGTGACTTCATCATGTGAAATGGCAACAAAGAAATAGGTAAAGCAGATGAATAAGAAGCTTACGGAGTTTGGCCACCACAACAATGAAATCGGAAAGGCTCATGGTAACCGCCGAAATAATATTGGCCCGTTCAACCACGTCCCGCTCCCAACTAGTGATGTCTAGGTCAGGATTAAGGCCCGCGACCCCGGAGCCCTGGAAAGCTCGACCCTGATAGAGAGCTTTGGTAGGCTCAAGGCACGGTCTCATACATTGCCTGACCCTCCAAAGCCCAGTCAAAGCCCTAAATACGCAGCCCGACGCAGCCCGGACGTCACTATTCCCGTCCCGTTCCTCAGATCAGATCCAGATATCTGTGCTAGCAACCGCAATCTGATGTATATATTTCCTTATCCACGGGGAATCACTTAAGTTGCGGGAGGATGCAGGCAAACTTGCGCACTTACAGGTAACTTGTGCCTATCTGAATTTTTTACACGCTATTACGCCCATATCGTGGCATCCACGGTCTTATTCGCAGTCCTCTCGGTCATCATCATCATGCCCACTTCAGGGAGGGAAAAGAGGCGTATTTCACTCTGTATGCTGTAGCGGCTGCCCTGGAGGGGTCACATCTACCAAGCCAGTTCGCTCAGCTCAAGAATGATGGAGTGGGTGAGATTTGTGCAGGAGCCATGCGTGATTCTTCCGTGGAAGATCAGATGGCTGCAGCTTGGGGTGTAAGGAAAGTCATGGTGACTCGGAAACAGGATGGTCATGGTGTTCTTCATCTTGATTGATATTGTAACAGCCTGGGAAATCGAACCCGTTGAATCAGCATTCTAGTGGCGTGACGACCCTAGAACGTCACCATATGATCACCATTACTGTTCATGAAACAAGTTGCGCACAATAGTCGAGAAGAACCCGGCTAGGGTCCATTGGAGGCCCACCCTGGGAAAGTTATGGAAGTCGGAACGGGCACACAGCATAAAACGAGTAGACACCCCGCTATGTCCATCATGAGGTCGAGCCCAGGAAAGTTACTCGTTCTACCGGTGTGGGTCCGCTTTGAGAAGCTTCAGCTACCAAAGATCCGAGCTTGCCTTTTACCCGGGTCCAACGAATGGCTACACTGCGGCGTCGGGAAATGAACACTGCAGCCGCAATTTATGCTGTCATCGGGACCGTCCTGGGAGTTCAGGAGTAGCAAGAGGGAGCATATGAGCATGCAGCTTTCGGTTCTGTACAAGTCTGAGCCTTTTTCATATACTCCATACCAGCAAGATGCCGGAGCGTGCGTAGCATTGACGTTTAGACTCGTTGTCGCTGTGAATTTTAGACCATTAAGAGCCTAGCTTAGGAACTGAAATCAGCAAATCGGTCGGCAGTTGAAAATACATTCTTCTCATCTTATTAGTCAAGTCTACACGCCAGAATGCCAGAGCTCACCTTTCGTTACAACTGAACCACGGTGTCGAGGCAGTTCGATACGAACAAGATCCTATATTCTATTGTTAAATTTACAGCGTACACATCTATCACAAATATTAAAACCATTTAAAATACATTGAAAGACACAGAAAGGCAGCATATACAAGCAAGTTGCGATGAAAGCGCTGTACAGATGATTGTGAAAAAATAATGATAAAGGTTTCCGGGGTATTACAACAACTGCGATGTTACGAGGTTCTCGCGAAGAACACCGTCACGAACTGGGGGTGGTTATCATTAGAAGGGGCCAAGCTAGCGAGCATGAGAAATCGAAGCATACCTGACTCTAGGGTTTTGGCCGTTGCTTCCGTGTCCTGATGGCGCCGTTTTAAGTACTCAAAAAGGGCCAGAAAAAACGTGTACACGTACCGTCACTGTGGTGGGATAGATATAGGCATGCCTAGCCGCTGGTGATAGTTGCCTTTGCATGTCCTTGAATTTCTCCCGGAGATCTATTCAAAAAAGATAAGAACGCGTCCTATAGTAGAAACTGCTGAGACTTACATTTTACAACGTTAGTCACATCGTTTGGCCGATCGCCGTAACTGGGGAGATATTTCTTTACTTGAACGCCTCTCTTTAGCTTTCGCTTGAGGAGGTCGCATTTGTTCATGAAAAGAATCAACTGCGTCTTTGCTAATAGCTTTGATGAGCATATCGATCTCCATAAGATCGTCGAGTCTTCAAGGCGATTGACGCTATAGTCCTCTTCCAGTCTTTCGTCGAAGCAGGACACGGGGCATAGGAATATTATAACGTTTGTGTTTTCGAAAAAGGGAACCCATGCGGCTCGCTGTGAATGATTTAGCACTCGTCAACCCTCTTAAAGTCCAGACGGTCGGTACTCAAAGGAGAAACAGCAGGCCTGGGAAAGTCTAGTGCATGCATATGTCTTTGTGGTTCAAGCACGATGATAACAAAACACAGTCGAGAACACGTCTATGTTCTCGTTCGTTCTGATTGTAAAATCTGGCGTAACCAAGACTTCCCAAGGTCCAGTTATCGCAGAAATCAATGCGCCGGTCATTCCGCATACTAGACAGAGTCTAGCCGTGCCCATTCCGGCAGACACATCGCCTTTGACGCAATATTTGTTCAAAAAGAGAAACATACCGTTGTTCGACATCCACCGACATCATAGATTCTCCACTCCCAGGCACCATCGGTTCTCGGTGTGTCTATAGGGCCTGACTTGAATCGCACCTGGTATTCTTGTATACCAACAGTCCGTAGACGAGCTCGGACGATATCGTCGTCCGTTACATGGTAGTCACGTGTCGCTATCCGGTCAAGTTCATTCAGGAAGCTGCAGGATAATTAGACCGTGAGCGAAACTGGGACACACTATAGAAGCTAGTAGATCTTCCGTAAAGATCATTGAAAGGTCCTGCTTCTTCCTTTAGTTCTACGGCCCCGACCCTCGTTCCGAATACGACATGAAAGACGTGTCCCAAATGAACTGGGTTCTTATTGTGCTTTCGGACCAAGATGTGGGCATAGGAAGCACAGTCTCTCAATGACATCCACGAAACCTTCCCAGTTCTCGAATGCGAAGATTGAAAAAGAACTCACAATCCAGCGGAATCAGGCAAGCGCAGCTTCCTTCTCTCCAGCGCCATTTGCACGGTCTTGTCCGTCCAGAGGGCTTTCATTTCGTGTCTGCAGCCAGCAAGCGTCACGGTGACGGACTCCATAGACATGAAGCCCTTTGCTGAATCCTGGCATCCCACCACATCGCCCCAAGATCGAACTGCAAACTCGCCCAAGGTCCTCCGCTTAGCATCCGGCCTCCGAGTCGGTACCTCGAAGGGAGTGGCTGACATGGGCAGGGAAGGCTGGATGGGGTCCGTCCCGGCACCGAGTTGACGTTTGAGATCTGCCTCTACGCCGCGCAAGGGCGCTAGTTTGATCATGAGGAGCTGGTGGCGGTCCGTAAATCGCAAAATCTCTGAGGAATCGAACTTTGTAATATCGGAACTGTCGTCGGGAGAGTCCTCGTCGTCAATGTCATATGGCACGTCACCGCTCATTTCGGCCTCGAGAACACCGAGAATCGTCACTATTGACCGCACAACGTTGAGCTGCACGACAGAGCGCCAGCCTGAGCGTTCGCGCTCCCAGGCCGCCTGGGAATAGCGCATCCTAAAGTCTGCTCGACGTCATCAGTAGGGAGCACGGGGCGAGCAGAAAGCGAAATTAGAATACTTTTCAGAGTCGTTGATTTGCCTATTCGACCGGGAATTAGCACCGTCAGCGATGGAGCCCTTTTACGACGACGTACCGCTCTCTGCCTGACCCAACAACAGCACCCTAATGATATTTTTCTCCTTCCTCGCCAGACTTCTCGCTTGCTTGATGTCTTCGTCAATCATGTCACTGACCCTCTGCGCATCGGCCTCGCGTTTCAGCCTAGCTGTCATCTGAGCAGGAGTTTCGTTGGGCGGCGGCTGCATGAGCTCGTGGAAGGGGTCCGTTTCTGCAGGATGGAAGACCATGTTTGAAGAACGACACGGGCGTAGGAGAGCAAGGACTGTGTCATGTAAATATCCGCGACCTTGATGGCGATGATGGGTAATGATATTCTGAGCCAAAGGGACCGCATGTTCTACGTAATGGGAAACTGGCTTGCCCTACAGCCGAACCGGCTCGTGACGTCTGTACTGTAACTGCCTCCGACCAACGCGCTACCCTTTGAAATAGCTGTGCTAGCTGGCCGTTAGGCGTCCATGGGAAGCAGAATTTTGCCCGCATTTATGTTGCTCCTGCTAGACTATTTTTACTGGTTTGCAGGGGAAAAGATATTTTCTTGATTTATGGATTCTCTTCTGAGGTGGCGATCAACAAAATGAAACACGATGATATTTGATTTTCCTCGAGTTGACCCTGGCACGTCGGGCGTCTTTGCAAAATCAATGTCGACCGGCGGCTCTTGCACGGCGGAGAGCGCACGGAGATACTGTTACTCGGTCTTCGTAGAGATCTCGCTATGCTGACAGTTTGCAAACCATGAAGTGGGTCGACGTCGAGGCCGGGTAAAGCATGTCTCCGAGTCAAATATGTCGGATCCATGGTATCTGATTGAAGGAACACACTTGAGCGTACGGTTTGGACGGGTCAATGGTCATCCGCCTTTACAACCGTTCGGTAGCTGAAAATCCTTGTACTTGTGGTTCGTAGACTCGAACCAATCCAATCTAATGCCAGGGACTTCGAGTCTAGAAATTCAATACGCCCAAATTGAGCAAAGTATGAGGTTATCTCTCGTCACAGGAGCCGGTGTCCACAGCCACAATTTCAGTTCCAACAATATATGACGCTATCAATTCGCCAATCGATCGTCAAGTATCCTCGTCAGATATATGTACGGAAGAAAATGACGAACGGAACTAATTAAGATGATCTTATGCATGAAATGTATCATGTCAGGACAAGACAATATTCACCAGAATCCTTAGCATGTGGAGACATCAAAGACATTCACTGTATATCAGGTTCGCAAAGAATCAAGGCACGAATCGAGTCCAGGAGCGCAGAACATGCATTACTTACCTCAAAGCCGCCAATGTTGCTGAGACCTCCCTTGGCATCATTTGGCATAGCAATCACGTCTAGCCCTACAGAAAGAGGCACAATACAATGCAAGGCAAGGTTCATGCAACTGATCTATATACTCGCAGCAATTGATTGTTTCCATCAATCCATTAGGGTCATAGACTCGGAATCAGACATTCCTTGATCGTCATAGTAGCACCAGGCTGCGTCTGCGTAACAATGATGTCTGATTGAGAGAGGATCCAGCCACAGATTGGGCAGGATTTGCGTAAGGTCGGATGCGTCTGTCCTGGAAACGAGGGGAGAAAATGCGAAGAAAAGCTTACCGCCACTAAAGGTAAAACTAAAGTTGTATATAATTATAGGTTGGCGGTGGCACCAGGGCAGGTCCAGAGCATCGGAATATTCCCTTCATTAGAATATTCTAGGCTCTATAAAGCTTCGGTAATACTTGTAGCGATGGAACGGAAATACACGAGTAAAGCTTAAAGACAACGTGAAAAAATTGCCGGTCCGGATATCAAACCGTATATCAATTATAAAATCTTCTGTATAGATAGGGAAAGAGCTCTTAGCAGCAATTGTGATCATACATAGTGACATGAGGTAAAGGACAAACGAAAGACGGAGGGAAAAAGTAACAAGGTTGTTTTTTCGAATCATACCAGCTAATTTTTTGCCAACCATTTGCTCAAGCACTCACACCATGTTGACAGCAGCTTTTTCGTCTGTCGATCGTGAAGGAGCCCTCATGAATGCCCGGTCTATGCGACTGTCCTGGCTATCGTAGACGAAGGTATCGTACAACATTGCGGCGGTTTGAGCCCCGAGAATGGGCGCCAACACACCAGCCCATAACCAGTATTGGCTAGAGAGCGAGGTCAGTCAATACGACCAAGAAGAGACAAGAGAGAAGTTATACTTTCGATAGTTGAACACCTGTTTGCCCCAACCAGCAATGGCTGTCATAATGCGGGGACCCAAATCACGGGCAGGATTAACAGCAAAACCTTGTTATCGAAGACCTATCAGTAACTAACAGATAATGTTAAAGGCAAATCCTAACCTGTCTGCATGCCGAAGCAAACTCCCAGACCGAAGAGGGTGAGGAACAGAGCAAGCGGAAGGAGCCCCGGAGGAGGAGAGTTGCGCTTGTCGGTGGCGGCAAGGATGATTAGCATGAGGATGAAACAGCCCAAAAATTCGTCGAAAAACGCGGCGGCGTTCGGCACGTAATCAAGCTGGTAAAACCATACCGTTCAGCTAATAAACTCGAGAGATCGAAGGCCAGACTTACAGCATATGTACCGAAGAATCCAGCAGTAGAAAGTGTCCTATAATGCCCGCCTTCGTATATGTTGATAGCATGGTAATAATTGGCGTAAACCAGCGTGGCACCGAATATACCACCCATTAGCTGTGCGAAGATGTAGCCTTTGTATGCTGATCAGTATTCTGATGCGCGCGCAAAACATGAATGTAGCACACCTGGAACCTTCCTCCATGGAAACCCACGCCACGTAGCCATAGCCAGGGTGACCTACATGCGTGTTCAGATCTCTGCCAGAAGGAACAATGCAAGATGTTTACCGCAGGATTGATGTGGCCTCCAGAAACCCCTCCACTCACCCATGCACCCAAAGCAAGGCCTAGAGGTTTTTCACGTCAGCCGTTCACTCAAAGCATGAAAGCCAGATGTGACTTACCAAGTCCCCAACCTAACGCGATGGAAAAGTAACTCTGAAGGCGGTCAAATAAGAAAGGATCTAGTAGGAGTAGAGGTAGGAATGTTTACACCCTGTTGCGATGGTGCAACACCAGGGTTAATGGAGGTAACCGCCTGACAACTGGCTCCAGAGCCAAACATGACGAGGATAGCGACCCCAATAAACTCTGCTGCAGGTTCGCGAATAGCCAGTCTAAAAGAGTTAAAGAAATGTGGGACAATCAAAGGACGAGAAACTCACCGAATCCGACCCAGACGATTCACTGGTACAGGAGACGGTGGCTCCGGGTTAAAACTATGTTGAGGAGAATCCTGACCATGATGACATCCATGAGAGTCACTGAATTCCTTGGAAGCAGAGGCTACTTCGGCAGGAGAGGATAGATCCGCGTGCCCGTATGGAGTAGGAGGAGTGTACACCATCGTGAAGGGATCGTAAAAGAGTATACTAAAAATTCACTAATGCGCGACAGAGCTTATATACTAGTAGAGGCGCCATTCCAGAACAATCTCCTAACGCCATGATATCATTGTCAGTTGTAATAAAACCCTAGAAACTACGCAAAAGGATTTTTCACTCCAGATCGCAAGCCCTGCGTTTGTAGAACAGTCGAAGAAGCGCCGGGAAAAGGCCGATCAAAGAAAACGGTATAATATGTATAAATTTATGACCTACATCGAGCGATTGAGACAAAAAGATCCAGATATGACAACCTCGAATGACGCCACAAGGAGGGACATCTGAGACCCAATTCCTGTAAGCAGTATACAGTTACGGTTCGCCTAGCAATTAGAGCAAGTTCGGTCTGATCACGCTTGGGAGTAATATCCTGTTCCGGATCCGAGACCCAAGAAAATCATTGAATGAAGCCAAGCATAGATCTCAAGGAGTTACCAGGGTCAGGGTGCAGTTCTTAGTCGTAGCATCTCCTCAATCGCAGCCACGTACTTCAACTCGAACAGAGAAGTTTTGGAGAAGTCAGGAAAGCGGTGACCCCACTGATTCAGAAGCCTGAGGCGCTTGTCAGTTACGAGGCGAGCTTTAGAAGCTGACAAATAGAAATCGGCCGGCCCGAGACGCCGCTCCTTGAAGTTTGCATCCGTTGCGCAGTGAAAAGGCCCAACTGTTCGTGTTAGGTTCTATACCACCCATTTTTGGCTTTACTTTTTCTGTAGAAAACTTACCAAACTACATTTTTGGTTCATTTAAAAGAACATTCGCAATAAGCTTACATCCGCAGGGGCTCTTGCACCTTTTTTTTGTCCAAGCTTATCCTTCTTCCTTTGGTAGCTTGAAGAGTTTCAGTCATAGGTGAAGTCGAACTTTAAACATTGGATCTCGTGTACCACGGCGCCTTTTTGCCTATTTTCTATGTCATTCGTAAGAGAGCCTTGGAGCAAAGTGGAGAATCTGTGGAGCTCCAGCCGTCGGCCCGCGATCAGTCAAACAGATTTTCCGCTAAAAAGGGTAATCAACAATCTGATCGGATACAATTTTTTCCACGCTATCCAGTCGAACAGTTCGTATGATCAAGACTTCTTCGCTTTTACTACGCTTCTACCAAGCCTCAGTCAGCTACATAGATCCCACAGAGAACGACCATTGACATGCCGAGAACATGCAGCCGCTCCAATCGCGTGCCCATCGTCATCATAGAATTTCAGATATATTTTTACCAATAAACTTTTTGGGGGACCGTATACGAAGGACTACGTTCGACTTCACAGAATAGCAGACCCCACCATTACTCCACCTCCCCACATAGGGCGTTACAATTCTTGAGTAGTTATCGATAAGTTTTCGGGCTTACATTCAAGCTCTCGAGCTTCCTTCAAGCTGCTATGTACTTTCCTTCCGACAGTCGGTATACCGCCGAACAAGGACATCCGTTTGTCCTTGTACCCAACGGATCAGGCAGTATGAATATCAATCACGAAATGTCGGACCCCGTAGAACCTCAGGCTCTTCTGATAGACTGATAGGCGTGGTCTCCAATCCCTTCTTGCTGGCCGCGTGTTGAAACTTCCACGCCGACTTCCCTACAAGGATTTCGATGCTGTGAAGCCGCATCCTACTGAAGACGGACTGTGGTGAGGCTGAACCATTAATGAGAATTAGGACCTTATGCCTGCACAGAGTTGGGAAAAGCTGCAGGTCACTTGAGTCCTCCAATCACGATCTTTTGTGATTGATAGATTGGAATGAGCTCTTCTCGGAATTCAGTTGTTGTAAGATACATTTCCAAACGGTATCTTGTCGTTTCAATTCCTCGTTTCAATTCATGAATGATGATCGCACCGAGAGAATCATCCATTTCGCTATGTAGACCGATGAAAATTGAAGTGACTCTTGAGAACTGTACTTGCCTCAGACGGCTGAACTGAATACCACGAGCGTCGATCAAACCGTTCAGCAGCATATTCATTGGAAAGTAATACGCCATCATCCGATGGTAACTGATAAACCATGGCAGAGGTTCTGTCGAACAATTCCAATTATTATGGTCCCCGTGCCCTGCTGGACCGAGGGCGTTTGTAACATGAGCCGGTAATTAATTTGCACCACCGTAAACGAATATAACCGACTATGTTGTAGACCGTCCGTTGAAATTGGAAATCTAGCCCCAAACCGCCTCCTCGTCAACTTCTCGTGCAGCTCGATCTTCTCGGTGACTTTGATTTCCGTCATTGCCACCGCTCCTGTTGGGATGCAGCCCAGGGTGTTCATTACCCGGCAGCGAAATACGGGAGGGCCTGTAGACTTGTGAATATATCATAGAAGCTAAGAGTCCAAGGGGGTGAAATGCCGTGAACAAGATGGCAGTTATCTTGGCAACGTCATAAGGACAGACAACGCTAGAAGAATATGCCATGGCTCACATAAACAGGTGCGGGTTTAGGTCGTAAGGACCAGATACTAACGCATATCCACGTGGCTGCCACACACCACACTATGTCGCGGCGGAGTACTACGACCAAAAGGCCTAGAACGTTTGTTCCAAAAACCACACCAAACCCGGGCCACTGGTACGCGTTGGGGTCGATCGGGGGTCCTGGCGCAGTCGGAGTTTGTACAAGCCCCAGCGTCACGCTTAGAAAGGTTAGCATTTAAGGCAGGCATATAACATGATACTTACAACAGACTGAGGGGAAACATGAGCCCGATTTGTAGAACAAGAAAGAATCGCATCGGTGCATGAATGAGCATCGTGTCGAATGGGCGTTTAGCAGTGGGTGGATGATAAATCAGAAGAACGACGTTGGAATACAGCAGCAGAAGCAAAAGAATGCCCTGAAGAATCGTAGACACCAGAAACCATTTCAGGGTCTATCAGGAGAGCTAATTTGAGGATTTACTGTGCAAATAAAACCGTTAGACGTACCCATGCTATGGCCCACAGTGCCATCACCCAATTAGACGAGACGAGCGAGAATCCGGAACCTTTTATTAGAGTTTTTTTCGTCTGGGGCTTCCCAGCGAGTACGAGAAGTATGCAATATCCAATCTGAGCTGCAAATATTGCGATGACATACGCTGCTATCGCAGAAGGTCTTGGTGAGATGACTGTAGGATACAACTTGGATATTTTGCCTGCTCCAGAGCGTCAGCCGATGTGAGCCTGCAATATTTCTTTACAAAGACGCGCCTATAGAAGGATCGACGACGACTGAGCACACTATTACAGTGGCGATGTTGATCAACAGTGAGAGTGGCGTTAGCACTTGAAGTCTAGAAGTTAAGTCAAACAACCGCCTCCAATGCATTCTTTTCTACAACTAACCTGACGAGAGAGAGATAGTCTCGCACCGCTGGATGCGACATGTCGATGGGTAGTCCCTCCATTGCGTAGAGGGAGTGGATGTCGAAGGCGAGATTGAGCGATGATGTCGCCGAGAGCTAACGCCCCATGACATCATATGCGCGTCATACATGTGTGTGCGTATGTCAATAAAAAAAATTAAAAAAATAAACCATTGATTACGGAAGATGCTCGGAAACGTGAACAGCAGAATGTGCAAGACGTGTACTTCATCTTCGAGAAAGCATCTGTATCAATTCATCTAAAGATTGATGAAAGAAAAAAAATTCTGGGACGCAGTCGCAATGAGGGAACTCGATCTTTCTTGGTCATTTTCACTGGTCGAGAATCGAGATGCTGAGGCATAAGACAAGCTTGGGAGTAGGTGCGGGAAGGTAACGTTGGGATGCACTACAGTTGATGTAAACTGACCATATCTCAGTCTTAGCTGAACCGAGTAACCAAGAACATCGACAGGACGAAGGAACCGGAAGACAAAGTCTGGAGAACATAAAATATTCACGAGCGAACTGACTTTGCATCCCACAACTAACCAGGGTTTCGTGGAGGACCGGAAATATTCTGGCATAGCTGCCAATGGACGAGAAAACAGCACTCTTGCTAGCAAAACGCAGTCGAAGGAAAGCCATCGCGTTCATGATGACAAGATAACACGCAAACGGTGAAGTTCTCTTACCGATACTCCTTCAACGTGGCTTTAATACATCAAGCAGCCACCTGCACACGAGATTGGCACCTGCACTGCCGTTGACAGAGATTCGTGATTGTCGGTGTCTTCTGTTTTGTTGATACGGGGAATATGAGCAAGAACCGCAGACAGCTAGCAACAAGGCAATACTCCAGATATCCCAGAATAACAATGTGAAGCAACGGAAATGTTAGGTCTTGCTCCGTGATCGTTAATAAACAAGAAACAAGTGTGATGGGGCGCAACCTTGCTTTCGGATAATGCCGGGACTCTTGGCGCACAGAAATATTTCGATTCATCATGCATCTTTCATTCGCATAGTTATATATCAAATTTATGTCTGTATTTATCTTCAACGCTGGATACACCACGCACCCAGCAAGGGAGGCCGTCGTAAACATGCTTTCACCGCACACATGCTCGTTGATACGTCCTTCATTCAGGCTTCGAACCCTGATACTTCATGAAGGTGTAAACAACGGCGTTCATACAGTCAGGAAGTCGTCGATTTATGATGAGCGTATACAACAGATGACCCTAGTACCCGAAATGAGATTAAGCAAGTCTGGTACGTTCCTCAGACGGGATAGGAAAGACATTCGGCTCATTATTAAAAGGCGTGGGGTTGTAATATGAACCGACTGTATCTCAGCCGTAGTTGTGTTGGGTGCGCGATGTCGGGATACAACCATATCAACAATGGCGTGTACTGAAATGTCCTCCTTTCCTTTACCATAGGTCTTGACGGTAACATCTGCTTTCAGAGACTGCAGTTCAAGAAGGATATCATATTCACCCGTCAAGACCAAGCCCCGAAAAAACTGTGATGCTGTAGTTAGACAGGGTAGGGTAATGTCTAACTGCGTGAGCCTAAACGCTTTGTCAAACATTCTTTCAAAATCGGTGAGGTTCGTGATGAGTTCAAGTTTTAGCTTTTCTATGGGAGAGCCAGAACGGTCCAAGAAATCGTGGAAGATATCTTCCGCACTCTTATCATCTTCTTCCGCTAGACGGTTAAGCTCCCTAAAAGCTTCGACAGTGAGTTCTTCCAAGGAGGGGAGAGTGAAGGCCTGGAGCGACGCTGCATCCCAGTTATGGACACGTCGCAAAGACGGACATGTGACAATGTCTTCCAACTTGTCTGGTTCCCAACAATCAGTGCAGCCGTCGGTTTGTTGATAGGCCAGGTCCAGGGATTGAAGATTGTGAGTCATGGAGAGCACTAGGCCGAGGTCATCGGGGTCAATGACACGCTCGATGTAGAGGCTGATTATCTGGGTCCAAGGAAGTGCCAATTCCTGAACACATAATATGCCATGACCCAGAGCAAGTGCTCGTAATTGGGGCGCGTCCTCAAAAGTATCAAAACTTGGACCGTTCCGCAACTCATCATTCAAATAATCACCTGAAAGCTCCGGCCACTCAAGCGTGGGAAGCCGACCTCGAATCTGATAGATATCCTCGTTGCTCTCGACGAGCTCGATCCACGCGTGTTTCCAACGTTGACTTGTGCTAAGTACGCGCTCAAGACAAGCACGCTCCTCCTCTTCAGTCACATCAAGCATAGAATGCCAGCTAATGCTCAAATTGGCCTCGCGTGAACGATCCAGCACGGTTTGTAACAAGGGCATCAAGCCTTTGTTTCCTGTACATGAGAAACCGAAACTAGCCCAAAGGGATGGACTTGATAACACTGTGGCCCTCCATAAGCGACAAACTGCGCCGATCCTGGAAAGATTGGCAATGAGTTCTTTTAGATCATTGGGGGGTTGACCGGGAGGTACAGCGGCTACCCAGTGAAAGATCTCCATGAGGACCTCTGTGGGGAATCTGCGGAAGGAGGACCTGAGCGCTGCATGGCTGTCGAAAATGCCCTTGAGACGGTTTCTCTCGTCCTGCGCTCTCTTCAGAGCAGCTTCGACGTGCCGGATGGTATCGTCCTGGGCAGAGATGTCTGCCCTGACTCCTTGGAGGTAGTGGCTAAGGGTATCAGCATCAGAGGCGGACGCCATTCCATTGGCGGAAATTAGGGCACGAAATGGGGATGGCGCGTCGGTGAACCGCGTTACTGGTGTCGTAACGTCAAGCCCACATTTGGGATAACACGGTTGCATTTTTGGCTGCAGGACAGTAAAGACGCTCATCAGCCAGGATCATATGTGATTTTCGAGTAAATACTATGTAGAGAGCCTACAATACTGTGAAGGCTTGTTAACTGACCTGTGCTGTTGGTGGAGGTCTGTTTGGTCGGCCAGTGACGGAAGAATACGGCAATTCCCGAAGAAACTACAGAACGGCCGGATCGGATCGTATTTTCAATTTCTGATCCCTTTCGTTTGCTCAATGTCGTCCAGCAAAATGTCTAAAAATATATCCGACACCGGCTGATGTGTGAGTCTACGCCAGCGGTAGGGGCAGTCATTGCTATAAAAATTACCTCTTTTCAGATTTCAACATATGTATTGTCCCTTACTAAGGCTCGTGTTCATTTTCAAGTTTCAAAGCTTCGCGTTAGTATTCCGAGGAAGAGATTTTCTGTCATCAAGCCATGGGCTCTATGCAGAGTGGATACAAAAGACATCGGACGTCAAGTTACCAATAATCGGAAATGTACCTGGAGCACGCAGACAAGAAATGGACAAAAGAAATGTCTGTCGTCTGAAGGGGTTATGGCTTATGTTTCATGAAGTCCAGTCGCGTGAAACATCACCTGTTGTCTGCGGAGCGTGAAGAGGAAAATATCGGGCAAAAAAGTCCTGTATCTGTTCTGGTCAGAGATTTTTCGTAGCGGGCCTGGCAGCCCCGCCCACACAAATTACAACACCTAATAATTCGAGAAATTAGAATTTGGTTTGCTACCGAAGAAATGTCAAGACTTACGGCCATTTTCACTGGTAGTCGAGATAAGGCTTTGCAAACCAGGGGCGTCCGCTACACGAGCTCGAACATGCATCCAAAAGAGCGTCGGAAGGCAAGGTAGGTTGATGTGAGCCGACTGTATCTCAGTCAGAGATGAATGGGGTAGGCGGTATCTGGATACAAGCATATCGACGATGTTCTCCCCGAGGTTAATTTCTTCCACAAATGTATCGGGTTTCTTAACCTCAACTGCCTTTGCTTTCAGACATTGGAGCTGAGGAAGGACATTAGTCTTATCCTCCGTCAAGACCAGCACCCGGAATAGCATTGCCGCCGCGGCCAAAGAAGACACCGTAATGTCTAAATGTGTGAGTCTGAAGGCGTTGTTAAACACCCTTTCGTAATTGGAGAAGACTTCGCCAATCTGTAGTCTCAGCTTCTTTGCTGGAGAGCAGGAGCGATCCAAGAAATCATGGAAGATATCCACCCATACGTTTTCACCTTCCACACCATCAAGCTCCCCGTAAATTGCCAGATCAATTTCTTCCATTGCAGGAAATTTAACTGTTTGAAAAAATCCTGCATCATGGGCTTTGACACTCTGTAAAGATACACAGGTGACGATGTCTTCTTTGCTTTTTGGCTCCCAGTCATTGACACGGCCGTGATTGTGCTGAAAAGACAGTGATTGTAGGTTCGGAGTCATGGAGAGAACTGCGCGAACGTCAGCAACCTCAACGGCATGACGCATATAAAGGCTGGTAATCTGTGACCAAGGAAGGGCTAACCGATGGCATGCAGGCGATATGCCCAAACCTAGAATTACTTCCCGCAATCGAGGAGCGTTCTCAAAAGCACGGAAGTCCTCCCATGGAAACACGTCATATGCTGCAGATAGAGACAGCTGCTCCAGTAGTGGAAGCTGGCCCCGAATTTGCGTATAATAGCCCACGTCTGCCTCGGAAGATTCGACCCATGCGCGTTTCCATCGATGGCTTGTACGAAGCACACGTTCCAGGACATAATTCTCTTGGGAATACCAGATATTCCCCCGGATCGCGATGGTCATTCTGGCCTCGCGAGATCGGTCTAGCACAGTCTCCAACAAGGGCATTACACTCTTGATACTGCTGAACCCAATGGTAAAGCAGGCCCATAAAGGTGGATTCGATAGCACTATGGATCTCCAGAGCCCGCAAACTGCTCCGATCCTCCAAAGACTCTCAAAAACTTGCATTATGCCCTTGGGCTGTTCTCCAGGTGGAGATGCAACCGCCAATTGGAAGATCTGGGTGAGAATTTCTGGTGGAAATTTGCGGAAAGCTGACATGAGCCCGACGTGGCTGTCCGCAATCCTCTGAAGACGGTCCCTTTCGTCTTGAGCCTCCTTGAAGGCGATCTTGATACGCCTGATAGTGTCATGCTGAGCAGAAATATCGGCGCGCACCCCTTGGAGGTAACAGCTAAGTTGAGACCCAGATGCCGCACCATTGACAGCAATCAGGTCACGAAATGGAGATGGAATGTCAGTGAACCGTGTCTTTGTGGGAGTGACGGCATCACAATTGGGACAGCGGGGTACTCTCTTTGTTATCATCTGCGACATAACAGGTTCAACAAGAACTACAAATAAAATTATAAGTCATACCGTTTGTACAGTAGGCCGTCAAGAACGCAAATACTATGTTCTGGTGGTGTTGATATAGAGGCTGCGACTTGAACTCGGATGTTACCGCAAGTTCCCTTCACCCGGGCCGGTGCCATTCTCATGATATTGAACCTTGTGAAGCTCTCACTTCTATTCTTCCCAAGAGCACAAGTAGCATGACTTCAGGACGGTGGTCACGACATCTATACATACAAGGGCCTCAGCCCCGTCGAAAGGCTGTGTATTGCAAGTATTGTTAGGAATCTGCCGAAATCAGGATATGAGAGTGAGGGGCGACAAGTGATGATCGAAGCGAGGTAGGATATGTTATAGAGATGTATGTCATTAGGGAATAGAATAGATTCCGGCAAGGGTTCGTGAGGAGACCTGAGAGGTCCAGTTTGCGAGGTAAAGGGGTCAGTAAGTGCGAAGCAGTTACTGTAGGAAGCAGCCGGTGAGTGCGGAGCTATTATGGGCTGTAGATGAAGACAAGCGCTAGGCGTAGTCTTTGGATTGGTGTCGGAAAGCGCTTGGCGTATCCAACGAGTTGTTCAGCAAGCGCTAGGCGTAACTGATGAGGTTTCTGACAAGCGCTAGGTGTAGTCAGGAAGCGAGGAGATTGGCAAGCGCTAGGCGTAACCGATCAGATGCTTAGTTCACACAATGAAGTGGACTTGAAGATGAGTAGCTTGATTTCGGCAGATTCCTAACATTGGTGGACACATTGGGACCTGAGTATAGGTCCTTGTTTCTTATCATTAAAGGTTTGTGCAGCTGGTATATACTTTTATACAGCTATTGGTCAAATCTCTGTCAGACAAGTAACTGGTTCCAATGACTTGGAATAAAGAATTATTTAGCCCTGACCCTGGCAGAAGATATCATTCTCGCGACCTCTGTGCTTTCTATAGCATGGACCAACATGAGCAGATCAAACACAGTACACCTCCTCCTTGTGCAAGACATACTTGTCACTCATCTTCACGGACAGGCCCTAAGCACCCAAGCATTGTACATCAGCCGATACTTCATCCCTTTGATGGGCCTTTTTGGCGAGGAACCTACAACATGAATGAAATAATGGCAGTCACAATGGGCAATACCATACCCCTGTCAATGCTGGCTTCGAAGATTCTATAAGAGCCCAGGCTGACATCTCATAGAAACGAGGCTATAAGGATCATAAAGAGTCATTTCAATATTGATCTTAATGAGGCTTGGACCGTCAATGAGGAACAGTACAAGACTACCTTCCGGGACGAGTTCAAGCTCCTAGACAACTTGTTGATGGAGACATGGGCTATCTGTAGGTCCAATGGTGATGTTGGGTTCAGCATTGATTATTGGCAGTATAAGAAACTACAGCACGCATTATCAGAATGGAAACGGAAGGCCCATCAGTCACTCATAGCTCATGGAATAGATGATCTGAAGTGCCCCGAATGGCATCAAGGCATTGATACCTTTATGACGGTAAACGACTTTGAATTGCAGGCTTTCTACTATCGGACCTCAGTTGAAGATTTCCTTGCGTTAATTGACAGTTGTCATAACTGGGGTACGAGTGAGCCATTACCGACACCGTTTCAAAGATTTGAAAGTTCCATGCGCCAATCCAAAGAAATCGTCTTGAAAATAGAGCAGCGAAAATGAGAGGATACCTTGGATGCTCCTGCTGGAAATATTCCAACTACGACTAAAGAAGCACCCTTGCAGCAGTGTAGATCTAGTGGAAAGATATCCGAGACTCCGATAGCGAGTTCGTTGCCCTCCAAACATTGTTCTAAAGCAACTTGGACTTCCATCAGTCATGATGGACTCAAGTACATGATTGCCAAGCCAGACATCGCAGATCATTATGCACAGATAGCTACAGAGTCGCAAGGAGACCTCAATTTACTATCCGATTCATATGAAGTAACCCTTACTCACCCGCAGTCAATGGCAGGTCATAATGGGAGTTCTCATGACATGTCTGTCTGCAGGATGGCACAGAAAAAGGCCCTTACTTCTGAAATTTTTTATGCCTTTGGTCCGTCAAAGGAAAGCATAAACTCATCTACCATTAATGAAGTAGCATCCAAAGAAACAAGTATGGATTCGCAGAATGGAGATGAATCAGCACAAGATAACCATCAGAGACAGATAAGACGAGCATCGGAAAGGGAACGGAAAACAAGCAACCAACAAGAACTGGTGCCATCAGAAGTCATGGAAATTGAACAAGAATCAACCAGATCGCATGTAGAACCTCCACAGGCTGCAGAATTCAATAAAGTATCTTTGACGCACAAATTGCCAGAGAAAACTGAACACAATCAGTTAAATCGGAGCATACAACTCAGCACAAGTCCAAATAACATACCCTACCCCATTCATATCATGCCTATTACAGTCTCTCCTATTCTATTTTCTGAAAATACCCAAACTAGCCTCCTCGGATACTCAACTGACCTAGCATTGACCGCTCTGTTTTCAAATGTTCATACAAGTGTCATTGGACCTAAACGACACAATATCCATGCATCAGGAGGTAGTGTTGAAGGGATAATTGTGACCATAGAAAGCCCGGATGATTGCAACCAACACCATAAGGAAAGAAGCCAGTGCACTGGACTCTTAAGTGGAGTTGATGATCAAGGGAAGTTCATGGTCAAGCTCAGTATTGTTCTTGACAACAACATAGATCTGGAGTCTTCTACGCTCAGAGAGGAACTGAGATTGTGCAAGGCAGTAAGCACAAGCCAACCAATTCTGGGATTGATAACACAACGAAAGAAAGGCTGCGATCAATATCATCAATATCATTCCCATTTTGGAAACATCTCACCGGCAATGATGCAAGCTGATTCACCTTGCCATCATTGCATGATAGAGCTGTGCTCTATTCACGCATCTCTCAAACGACATTTTGAGGCATTCAACAACAGAAAATATTTTGAATCAAGTACAAATATTACTCCAGGGCACTCCTCCACCTATACACTTGTCATCACTAGCCGTGTTTCAACTCCTGATTCTAAATTACTCTTAGACTCGTCTGATAGTGATGAACTATGCTTCAAAGACAGTCCTGAATGCGTTGAACCTTGCCCTCCATATGTGCAGGGTGTGGGATAAAATTATTCCTATCCATTTGAAGTTACAACCATAATCAAGTCCCAACTGCTTCACAGAATAATTCAAATCTATGAGGTTTTACAGTATCACATCTTATTATTGGCTTACCTTTCGCCTCATTTCTGCATGTGTAGACTGGAGGGGCTCTGTCATGGATCTTGAGTATCTGTAAACTCGGTGTATGAGTCAACGCATGCCTACACTTGGCCTTCTCAGTCCTAGCAGTGACTCACACATAATTTTCTTTTACTTTCTCTATTCTTCTTGCTCATACTAGAATATAATAGAATATTGTAGAATATTCATGACTCGAGCCTTTTAGTATATAAATACCATCTGTAACCTTGTAGAATAAAGAAATCAAGCTACTCATCTTCAAGTCCACTTCATTGTATGAACTAAGCATCTGATCGGTTATGCCTAGCACTTGCCAATCTCCTCGCTTCCTGACTACGCCTAGCGCTTGCTGAACAACTCGTTGGATACGCCAAGCGCTTTCTGACACCAATCTGAAGACTACGCCTAGCGCTTGTCTTCATCTACAGCCCATAATAGCTCCGCACTCACCGGCTGCTTCCTACAGTAACTGCTTCACACTTACTGACCCCTTTACCTCGCAAACTGGACCTCTCAGGTCTCCTCACGAACCCTTGCCGGAATCTATTCTATTCCCTAACGACATACATCTCTATAACATATCCTACCTCGCTTCGATCATCACTTGTCGCCCCTCACTCTCATATCCTGATTTCGGCAGATTCCTAACAAGTATGTAGGTAGTCCCGAAAAATGACCACAGGCAATAAATAGATAGGATGACCATCAGTTGTGTATCATGAGTTCTGTGTCAATTGTGACCCTTTGGCTAACCTCAAGGGAATGTAGTACACATGATCATGACAGTCTGCGGTAGGCTAGGTGCCCGTCGTTCTCTTCAGGGCGGCCCAAACGTTCAGTCGGTCAACCGTCGAGTCAATATATTTTTATTTTCTCGACGGAGCGAACAAGCAATACTGGAGGGTATAAAATGGACCAGGAATCTGTCATTAGTATCAACAAGTTAAACACTCAAACACTACCAGCAGTCGTATATCTCACCAGCATATAATGTTCGCTCGTATCTTTGCCCTCTTAGCTCTTTCCATGGCTACCATGGTCACTGCACTTCCAGCTACCACCGTCACTGGAGGAAGTTGCAACACAGGCACCTTTGAGTGCTGCAAGTTCATCCAGAGCGTAAGTCCGAAGCAATTTGCTCCATGGAAGACACACTAACTCACGAACAATAAATACTAGCCTACGTCCTCGCCGGTTCAGACCCTCCTGGGCCTTCTCAATATCCCGATTGGAAGTGTTACTGCCCCAGTGTAAGGCGTATTTCTTGTGTCTGCACGTTCTTCAAATTATGCTGATGTGTATACCAAAGTGGCCTCACTTGCAACCCCATTACGGCAGTTGGCCTTGGCACCACTCAGTGTCTTAACCAGCCCGCCTGCTGCACAGGAAATAACTACGTGAGTATTATCCGTATCTGTGAGGATCACTGGGACTAACTAGAATAGAATGGCCTTGTTACTCTAGGCTGCACCCCCATCAACTTGGGTGTCTAAGTGAAGCTTGAGACGCGTACCTTTCATGGTTGTAACATTGAAAGGACTTACAGTTGCCCGTCTTGCGTATATCTTTCATTCTTAACTTTGGTTTCTCCGAATAGCGGGGCCTATGGACGCTATATCAGATAAAATATAATTAGTCTTGTCGTGATTGAAAGTCGACGAAAGCACATACCCCAACGCTTCTTTTACCTTGTGGAGGTGACCCATATGCCTCATGATATCGTCCAAGGCTAATGATGTAGAGAACGTGAAGTGGCATCTACTGATAAACTGAACGTAGGAGGGGAAATCATTGCTACCCTGCCAAGTACGACTGATGAATCAGAAAAGGTGAGAATTATTCCGTGTTTGCCGCTGTGCCGAGATTGCGAGTTGGGACGTCCTGTATTTAAATCGGAGATTTAAAATAAAGCACCGAGCCGACTGTGGCCGTTTTCTCCTCGATCCTGACCACAATGTTGAACTCTGAAAATTCCCTAACAATACGAGTGGAATTTAGTGGCGGTCTCGAGCTACTCTTCTCTAATCAAAGGTCCCATATAGTCACGATACCTGCCACTATTTCCAAGGACAGTGCAGGGAAGCCTGCAGATGTTGACTATCTGATCCACCATCTACGCGACAACTTGCTAAAAGAGAGAGAAGAACTGTTCATGGAGAAAGACACAGTGTACGCCCCTGTTTTCTGAATCTCGGATTGATCCTCATTCTTTTTTTAGGCGGCCAGGGATACTGGTTCTCATTAACGACACTGACTGGGAACTGGAGGGAGAGGGAGATTACGTCCTGCAGAATAACGATGAGGTCGTGTTCATCTCGACGTTGCACGGCGGCTAGGTAATCGAGTGGCACCGGAATTGTTCTGGCTCACTCGCAGCTTGAAGCGGCCATGTACTACCCTATATATTTTGCGTGATTTTGGTACGTCTCAAAGTTCTTTCGCCAGAAGTCTTACTTATTCCCAGCAGTTTGTCCGTGGTTAGGACAGGATCATTGTTTTGTCCTGGCTTTCTTGCATTCGCGGAATGAATACTACCCGTCTCCTTTCATATCGGTCCTATCTGTCAATTGACTCAGATGGCGCAAACGACTGAACGGCTGGATCATGATATCTAAATCGAGAAAAACAGAGCTACCATTTGGAAGCCGTGGCTGAAGATTTATATGCTCCACTAATGGCAGCAGTGAGAAGGAACGAACTTGAAGAAATCATCTCTACGCGGTATCGCCGTTGACTTTTGTCATAATGACATAAGCCTCCTCCGACATCTCTTTGGTCTGAGCATTCAGATCCTGCCTTCCCACGAAAGATTGGAATCTTTCTTTCCAGAGGTTCCATCTCTCAACGCAATAGCCTGGAGGACTTTTCCACCGGAGGCCACCTCTCGTCGCTCTAGACCTCTCTCCTCCCTTCTGTGCGAGTGCCCACATCCGCCTACCCGCATATATCGCCCAAACCGCCGCTGTCGGGACATGCGAATCGAGGGCCTCTTGTTTCAGCTCTCCCTCGTTCACCTTCCCTGTTACCTCCTCCGGTTTGGACGCCAGTGTATCATCTTCCAGTGCATATCTCATTGCCCAAATACCATAATTGTCGAAATCTATAATTTCGGCCATGGTCAGGCGCGCCGCAAAAACGTTCAGGCTCGCCCACATCTCCGTTGTGTTCTTCTCCAGAGCACCGTTCCACAGCTCCCTCATGGTAAGCCCTAGTGGAACAAGCCCGGTCCAATCTCGTTTGGATGACTTGGTTGTTTGAACATGCTCGACGAGCGTCACGAGCTTATCTTGCCATGAATGATCATGTGCCACCAAGCGGATACGGTAGAGTATCTCGTTGAAAACTGGATTGGCTGAATAGTCATCGGGGGGCTCTGTGAGATCTGCCTCGATTGAGGCTGTTAGTCGTTGGGCAGCCTCAAGCACGTCGATGGAGGAAGAGAGGTATGAGTCGATGATATCGACAATCTGTGTCATTCGGAAGCTGGGGTTCTCCTGCTGTGTGGCGAGTGCTAGCGTTAAGCGGTTCAACGGAGGATTCGTTGGCGATAACTTTCCTTCGCCGGCGGATCAATTTGAACGTTCGTTAGGCCATATCTAACCTACTCGGGAACGTGCAAGCAATTTATTTGAAGATCAGTCCCTGTACAACAGCCACGTTCAAACCGAGAACGTTTGCCTAACAACAAACGGAGCTCCACCTTCGAGGCTTCGACTTCGTAGCCGTGTGCTACATTGTCATTTGATTCATGGACCACGAGCTCAGCTACCAATCACTGATACCTTATCTGTGCGTTCCATCTTATTGTATTTCAGCTGGGTGCTGAAAAGTAATACAGTTGCTAATGGGGATTCCTAGGCCCAAGTGGGATCTGTGCAAATGAATGTACGACACATGCGTTACTTCACTTGAGCCACATTGTCGATTTCTCCTGCATGGCGAGCACTGTTATCTCTTCCTTCGAACCTGATATTGGCTCGGCATGTCGTGGATGTATATATACTGAACCTGGCTAAACCGGATTATCTGAAGAGCTATCTTCTGTGCTCCTTCGAAACTGTCAACTATGTTCCAACGATCTCTCCTCCTTCTCTTCTCTGCCCTGGTCCTCGCGATGGCCGCTCCTACACGACGCGCGTGGCCGTCCGGTTCCGTCACTTGCGGTAGCAACACCTACAGTCTTTCCGCCGTCAAAGGTGCTGTATCACATGGATACTCCCTGATCGACGACCCAATCGGGAGCAGTAAGTTGAGTCGCTCCGAGTCCCCTTACCTGCTAGTTCAACTGTAAGCCACAGACAGCTACCCTCACAAGTTTAACAACTATGAAGGCCTTAACTTGTGGTGCTCTGGTGAATCGGCCTACAATGAGGTATGTGAGAGAGCGATTCCAAAACGCGATACTGACGTCGGACAGTTCCCCATCCTTAAGAGTGGGCTCTACAGCGGTAGCTCTCCGGGTGCAGACCGGGTAGTTTTCTCTGATAATGGTATTTATTGCGCGTACGTATTCATCGACATCTTCGTCTGAGTGGACTAGATTTGATAACTTTATTCTAGTGTCGTCACGCACACCGGAGCTTCTGGAAACAACTTCGTCTCGTGCAACGGCGATTGATGAACTGAATCTGCAATTATATATTGAATATTGTTGTCAGAAACTATTAAAGATCAAATACTCTACTCTCTGACCATCAGAGGCCCGCTTGTTCAAGTGCAAGTATGGGCGTGTGTATGCTGTGGTGCGACTATCCAAGTGCTTGTCAAATTTCGTAATTCCACCCTCTGCTATCAGACACGAACGAGCAACATCCTCAGGGTCCTAGCCAAACTTCGGCCGCTGATAGCTTCGCGTCAAATCTCTCAGACAAAAGTTAGTACGGGGTACTATTGAAGAGAACCGTGACTCACATAGCCCCATATGACTCTTTCTATAATTTACATGGGTGCAAGTCAGACCAAAGTCAGATTCCAGATGAAACGCTGTGACGATGAATGGACGACGGGTCAAAGTACATTTTGTCAGACACAAATTTCTTTGCAAATATCCGGCCTATGTTGTTGGGAATTACCAAAAACTTTTTCACAGATGAAAGAACGAGACAGCGGTTTGAATGTTTGGAACGTGAATGTTTTTCAAGGACTTTCGATACTCATCTGGTGTGTTTGTTTCTAATAGATATACAGAAGCAGTCGCGTGTTGTTTTATTCTTACGTCTAGGGGGCTGCAATACGAAACTTGCAACAAACTAACAAAGAATACTTGTCTTCTAGAACTTCCACACCCCAATTACTCGCTCGGAGCTCCGATCAATCGACAATCCGTGACCTCTGGAACTTTGTTTAATATCACCGTACCGCCGATGACGTTCACTGCATGGAGAATTTAATATTTTAGTCTGAAATATTGAGTTTTGCATGCAGTGGTTGCTTGGCAGTGAAAATTGTGGTCAAGAACCTCAGATAGAGAGTGTGTTGCTAAAGTACAAGCATGCACGTGGTCGAATCTCAACCGGTCGGACAGCCGAGAAAGTTTTTCCAAGGACACTTCGCGATACTAGACACCAGCAGCCGTCTGCTTCAGTATCATTTGATGCGTACAAGTTGATCACCATGTATTCGTTTCATCTCATAACGCCCATCATCAAACCTGCGTAAGTCCCTTCTGGTATCCGAGTCCTATGCCGACGCTAGTAGCACAAAGACGCCACATATATATGGTCGTTGACAGGTTTCTTGACCAGATGATGACTATTCAAAGCTACAGATGAACCGCCCACCACTTCTCCTTATGGCCTATGTTGTCGATTGCAAGATAGACATTGTCATATTGCGGAATCTCTCCTCACGAAGCGGATATTTATGAAGCATTTCCTGGGTATATATTAAAGCTTGGTGCTTTGATTTTCTTCAAGAGCTATCATCTCTGAGGACTTTCAGACTCATACACCATGTTCCAGCGGTCGCTACTCGTTCTCGTCACCCTGTTCGTTCTCGCATTGACTGCCCCTGCATTACCGCCTGGTACTGTCACCTGCGGTGACAACCCATACACTCCCACTGCTGTCCGAAACGCCATCAACAATGGCCATGCATACCTCAACAGTCCGATCGGTGAGTTCGGCCAAGTTCAGTCTCTTTTACCAGCCAACCACTGACGTGACTCGCCCTACAGACACTTACCCGCACCTGTACAAGAACTACGAAGGCCTGATTATGCGGTGTGCCGGGACGGTTCATAATGAGGTACTTGAGTTTTAGTTTTTTGAATCGGACGGCTACTGACGTTGATAAGTTCCCTATTCATTACAACGGTTTGTACACTGGCGGCTCTCCTGGGGCTGACCGCGTCGTTTTTGACAATGCCGGTAATTATTGCGCGTATGTATTCGCATTCATGGTCGTTGTATGGGATTTCTCAGAAAATATCTTTCTCTTCTAGTGTCATGACTCATACCGGAGCTACTGGAAACGATTTTGTCGCTTGCCAAGGATATTGAGTCGGCACAATGCCTGTATAGTGTGTATGTGTATATTGTGCACTGTTGATCGACGTTCTTCCATGTACGCATCCTGCCTTGCTTTAAATAATCACTAGAACTTGACTTCGTATAGTAAGATTGGCCCGACACTCACATTATAGTTTCTGCTTCGCCTAGACCGTCGTGTACGAGACTCCTTCAGAATAAATAACCTCCTCCGGATATGCACAGGAGCAATTTATGGTCTCACCTTCGCCTTACTCTTTCTAAAGACTATAAGTGCTTGGATCTACAGACTACTGTGGCTTGATGAACTACCTTGACTCGACCTCTTCCTCGAAGAAGACATTAGGAATATTTACTGTTGCCATTGGCTGAAATGCTTCGTAGGTGATGTGCTGATGGCTCAATTTCTTGATACTAATCCAAACATTTTCACAGAGGATGAGAAAGATAAGGGCCATGACTTCCTCTCAGAAAGCGGCTGCAATAGTATGGACTAGCAAGAAACAGAACACGGACATTCTGAAGTAGATGAAAGGATGTCACTTTTAAACGCTATTGGAATATTCGGGCGAATTCCAGTGATCCGGCATGTCTCGGCATGCTTAGTAAGGAAAGAATCCGGTAGAAAGTAGTAGATTAGGTAGAAACAGTATAAATACATGGCACAGGCAGAGGAAACCCCTCGTGAGTTTGTCTACCTAGTGACTAACAGCCTAACAGCTGGAGTGTAATTCAAATCACAATAAACACTACTCTACGGCAGGCCGAAAAGAAAAAGAGTGTCTTCAAAATATCGTGGCTATCCATGTAGCCTTTGCAGCTCCCATATGAAAACTCCCGTATGATCTTCTAGCTGAGATTTTCAAGTGGAAATTATAGACAGCACCGATTGTATCTATGCATCGGAAACGTGATCGCTCGGTCACGTTTGCAGGCGCTGGAGGGAAGGTCCCACCCTCATGTCTATTCTTCTGGTCACAAATCAGTCTTCCTTCACACGATTACTCTGTCTCATCGACTAAACAAAACTGAGATCTGAATTTATTGCAGTGTTTCCTTGACCGGTCTGGCGAAGTGCCTCTCAGTATTAACGTGCCTTAGCTATCAAGCAAATCGCTTCTTCAGCGTGTCTTGACTTATGGCCTCGCATACGGTACGCATGGATCGAACTCAATCAAGGTCAAACGGAGTACTTCGCAAGAGTTCGAGATTGCTTTTCCACACTAGAAAAGCTGACACTCCTAGTAAATTTCATGATGATCGAAGACTTGGACATCCTATACGAGAAAGACGGTATTTGTCGTACCTTCGAGGACACCCCTCAATTGCGAGAGCTGTATCCGCAATGAGAATTGCTTTGGCATTTTTTCTTAGTTTGTATTATCTTGGACTCAGTTGACAATCTTTATTATCGATCACAGATGTGATCTCAAAGCACACCTCGCGATTTTTTCAATGGCCCCCCACCTTCGAACTTTTGAAGCGAAGCAAGAATGCCACAGTGATAATCAGGAGCGGCTCGCATTGGAGGGGCTCATTGTCCATCATTATTCCGAATAAATAACACCAGTTCAACCCTCCTTAGGACGTTACAAGCCCGCTTCTGAAGGAGATTGAAATGACTCTTCCAAGAGAATCCCAGATCGTCCCTAGACGACGATCTTCGTGGTCTCCTCAAACGCTCCGGGTCCTCGATCCATCGGCTTACTATTTTCTGCTTCGGTTATGCGTCTTTTACACAAACATTTGACTTGGCATTCTGGCTGACGCATTTGACTATGACTTTTTGTGAAAGCAAAGCAGTCGTAAAGTGCTTGCAAGGACTCGTCCTGTCTGGTCAAATGTTGCTTCCTTGACTTCAGTCGCTGACGGCGGAGTTTCGTCCGTCCTTAGACTTCTTCAGCCGTGGCATAGTGAAAAGGAGTAAGGATGATCTTATAATCCTGTTATGCATCATTGCTGGATCTCCATGCAGTGACTCTTATCCAAGCGTCGCGTCATTACATCTTGCGCAACTGGAACAGCCAGAAGTCGAACGCGACTTCTGCACCAGCACCGAGAGGATATTCGAGGGATATGCGTCGTATGCATTGGAGCATAAAATGCAAATGAACGTTAAGCGTCTGGTGAGCTCATCATTTTGCTACAACCGCATTGACTGATTTTGGTGACAGCAGAGGCACGAGGTTCTGCTGTCACGAGGTATGGTTATCGCGGAGGGGAATTAAGTATAATGACTCGATAGAGATGGATTGTTTGCTTACACCCTCACATGTCGAAGAGTAGTCTGATATATAAAAAAGATCAAGTTGTTGAGCAGTTTATCACCTCGTGCACCCTGTCTATCATGAGCGGTAATCACCATTTATTCTAACATATTCCTGTCAAGATGGTCAGTAACAGAAGTACTGTAGGATCACAGCCACTCACATAGCTGAAATCGCAAGTCCAATATTTTGCTTCTTCAGTTCCTAGTCCTCCAAGTTCTACACACAACTCAAAGTCTTCTAGACCTAGAATCTCGCTGGCTCTCCCCTCATCGACATTCTCCGGCTCACCGTTAACGAGGACGGGAAGAGCTGAGGTACCATCGGAGGGGATGAAAGATACGCTGACTTTTTGAGGGTCAAGAGGGACCGTCAATGGGACAGAGCCTGTTGCTGCAAGGATACGACCCCAGCTGTGAATACGGAGTTAGATGGGATGCTCCTAGGAACAAATAAAACTCACTTTGCATCTTCACCGTAGAGTGCGGTCTTAACAAGAGCAGAAGTTGATATCCGAGAGGCAATCTTGTGTGCATCTTCATATGTTGCTGCGCCCTGTCTGACTCGTTAACTAAAGTCTGGTGATTGAGACGACGGCCGTACCTTGACAGTCACGGTAACAAACTTGGTCGCGCCTTCGCCGTCTCTAACGACTAACTTGGCTAGATCAATCGCGAACGCAGTCAACTCCTGCTTGAAAATCTCATAAGACTCCTTATCCGCTTCCTCATCGATCTCATCCGCATAATTTCCCGTACCATCCGAAGCAGCAGCACCATTCGCGAGGACCAAAATCGTATCATTAGTAGACATGTCCCCGTCGACACTGATAGAGTTGAAGCTTCGGTCGACAACGTAGGTCAGTGCGCTCTGTAGGCTCCGCGGAGAGACAGCTGCATCTGTCATGATGCACCCCAGGAGCGTTGCGTGGAGCTGCGAACCTACCGGAGGGCCCATGTCGGGGTGGATCATCCCAGCGCCCTTGTCCATCCCTGCCATCCGGTACTGCACGCCCTTAATGGTGAAAACACGAGATCTAAGTTTAGGGAACGTGTCCGTCGTCATGAAAGCCCTTGCAGCGCGTTCCCAAGCGTAGAAATCGTTGTCCAACGAGCGTGTAGAGGGCTGGTCGGCGTGCTGGGAACGAATAGCGGAGACGATCTTGGAAATGGGAAGATTCTGGCCAATGACGCCGGTCGACATGACGAGCGTGTCATTCTCGAGGGCCGGGTCAGAGGAGAGGAGCGAGTCGGTTTCCTTGACCATCGTCCATGCATCCTCTAGTCCTTGCTTCCCAGTTACAGCGTTGGCGCAGCCGCTGTTGACGACGACAGCCCGTGCCCTGCCACCATTTTTGTTGAGAACCTCCTGAGAAACGACAACTGGCGCGGCTTTGAAGGCGTTTCGGGTGAAACAGGCTGCTGCTGACGTTGGGCGAGTCGACGTCGAGAGTATGACGCCTACATCGAGTGCCCCAGGGACCTTTTTAATACCTGCATGGATTCCGGTAAGGAGATATCCTGCAGGCAGCGTTGTAGAAGGAAGTGGTCGGTGGTGGTGAGCCTTGGACGGCACTGACTTGATTGTAACGGTAGACAAGAACCGCTTGGCGACAGCCGACATGGGAGAAAAAGTTGAACTATCTTTGACATAAGCTATATTTTTATTGACAGCAAAATTTGCTCAGTGAGCTGTATTGCCATTGGTACGGAAAGGATGATATGGCTGTTCATTTCCCGGCAAGACCGTTCTATATTGCATACAGCAGTCTACCAAGCTCTACCTGGAGGACAAGGGAAAGAAGGAACCTTTTCGGTCAGACCGAAGTTTTTCCTATCGTTCATCTACCACCGCTCCGTTACTCGAACAATTGACGGACGCAAGTGTCAAGTGCAACACGACTGCTGCATCGATGGTGAAGGAAAAAAATGATAAAGCCTCGGCTATATACCTGCCGGCCCGTAATTTGCACCTATTTTATTGAGAAGGCGTTGGTAACGAAGGTGCTCGGGCAAAGTATAGAATTTGAAATTCTGCTGACCGGCTACGGACCATCATTAGCCGGTTTGGTGCTCAACGTCGACGATGTATCAGGAAGTTCAATGTAGCGCTTATTCCGCACCACAAAATAGCTATCGCGGTGACAGCAAATCTTGGACTCCGTCATTTTCTCGCGGGAATGGCGCCTAGGCGTCGGCTACATCAACTGTTAGATGGGCTAGCATCTCCTTCAGGGTCCATTGGGACATTGAAGCTCGGCGCCATCGAATACGACGTTCCAGCATCGCTGACGCCGTCAAAATTGCCCAAGTTGAAAGGCTTACTCGATATACACGATCCTGCCAATGTCGACAACCTCCATTTCATGCTGCAGAAGTACCTTTTGGGCCAGGACGTGTTTTTGGTATCGCAGCCTGGTCCTTATGCCAGGCGACTGGCACTTACCTTTGCAAGGTATATATGTGTGCTCTGCTGCAACATTCAGGGTTAACGCCAGTGGGTAGCATCATTAATTCTGAGTACGAGTACATCGCGTTGCATAGAGACGTCGGCGAGACGGAACTGAAGCAGGTGAGAATCTTTGCCATTACAGGAGCTCTGCTGACGTTTCATCAGGGGAGAGAAATTGGAGAAGGCGGAAATTTAGTGTACGTGGATAGCCCAGCCGTCAACGCAACTAAGCATGGAAGGCTCTTGATCTTAGAAGGAATAGAGAAGGCTGAGCGAGGAATCATGCCTGTGCGTTCGCTATCCTTTCTCTTTCATTAATGACTAATCGTTTTCTTAGGTTCTGAACAATCTGCTGGAAAATCGTGAAATGTAGACAACGCGTTCAGAATCACTTTACGAGCGAGCTAATATTTACGCAGGAATCTTGACGATGGCACACACATTATACACCCCCATCGCTACGCTCTCTTAGACATTACCACCAACTTCATACCAGCCCATAAGAACTTTAGAGTTATCGCTATCGCAGCGCCCGTCCCTCCTTATCCCGGTTATCCCCTCGACCCACCATTCCGAAGTCGTTTCCAAGCGCGCTTCATGGACCCTGTGGGTGCTATGGTCAGCCTTAGCAACATCGTTGAGTCCAAGACCATCCCGCTATATACCAAGATCCGTAATATTATACTGTCGACGCAATACTCCAGCGAATCGCGGCACACCCTAGAAACTGTGTCAAAATCAGTATTACCACCTTTCCCTCAAACTGCACTTTTGAAACTTCGCGCGTTGTTATCTCTATTTCCTCCTCCCGAGCAGTTCACTCCCTCACAACTCGGGCAGCTATTTTTAACGCTACACCCTGCTCTCATTCATGCACCGTTCCAGGCTTGGGCACTTCTGAGCATGCAGACTGACGACAGCGGATTAGGTCCTCTGGGAAGTCCATCGATGATGTCAGAAGGTCTATTGGGGTATCATCTCACCTCCCTCAAAAGGACGGGCGAACACACGGCAGATGTTACATTTGGCGGTCCACAACGGGTAGTTTGTAGCGTGCCGACAGGCCCCAAAGCCTTGCTGGAATATCCCCTAACGGAAGCGCCAAGCTTTCATGTCACGGAGAGGTTCGTTGGACTGTTAACATGCTTTATGCAGGCTCACACGTTGGGGTGGGATATATCTCTTATTCCGCCTGCTCAGCCTTCCACGGCGTCGACGTCGACGTCAACCTTGGTTAACGTATTCGGACGGATGCTAGGATACGAGATGGAGGCAGTACACATGTACAAGGAACTAGGTGGCCGCGAACTGGTGATGCGAAGAAAAATACAGAGCGGGGGAGCGACGACTTGGGAGCCTAGGTAATGCGTTCCATTGTCCTGATCAACACCTTCCGATTTACCTTGTCCAAGTCCCATCATAGAGGCGGCATGGAAGGGAAGAATGGTACATCTTTCTGGTCTTGATGTTCTAGGGTCGACGGCAGGATCGCTATCAAGGCTGCTTCAGGATCGAGAAATTGAACTTTGGGAGGGGAAAAGGCTTGTCTATGAAGCCTCTCAAGAAGAGGTAAGGTTACTTTCTGTGTCCTTTCACCGTCATTGACCAGCCTTGTGCTAGATCGATTCGGGAGAGCTAATATTGACCAAACCCTCGTTTCGGATCATAAGCACCGCATCGAAGTCTATTCCGTTGAAAGACTGGTTGACAGAAGAACATGCCAATATGTTCTTCCCCGTCTCTAGCCAACCCATGTCTGTTGAAGAAGAGGCGCTGATCTTGCGCGGGACAGGATGTGCTCCAGCCTTTGTCGAGACCCTTTTATCATTCGCCGACAAATACAGGCGAAGCATTTCTGCTGACAGTGTCCAGAAACACCGCAAATTGGGTACGCGTTCTCTAGTCAGAATAGCCAGACGATTGGCGATGTTTCCAGAAGATCATGACTTGCACACCATAATCAGTCAATCGCTTCTTGCTGACTTTTTGCCCGCAACGGAACGTATGAATTTGGACACCTTACTTGATCAAGCTGATATCCAGAAGATGGTAGAAAAGGTTGTCCCTTGTTACATCCATTCACCTCGTATGTTTTCTGATCCTTTGCCAAGTTCCATCCTAGTCCACTGGTTCTAGACGGTTTCTTGAACTTCCCTGCCTCCACTAGCGCTGGTACGAAGACAAAACCAACGGCTGTTCCTCTGTTCGATCCCTCTCAAGACCAAGCGGGCGTGGAGTCACTCGTCCCACATATGGACCACTTTTATGACAATAGTTTGCAAACAGGGCAGATGCGTGACCTAGCAGTCGATCTCGAGCTGATGCGCGAACATGTCGTCCTGTTAGGTAATCAGGTTAGCTCCCACACCTTCGCAACAAAATCTCTCTTATCTTGTTCCAGGGCGTCGGAAAGAATAAGATCGTCGATCGGTAAGCATCCTCTATGTGGACCAACCGAGATATTCTGACGCTTTCCCTTGTAGCTTGTGTCAGGTACGATTTCTCTTGTGACGTCAGCATGAAAACAACTACATCTATGATATTAGCTGCTTGGTCGACCTCGCGAATACATCCAACTACATCGTGACACAACCGTCAATCAGTTAATGTTCACTACCTCTCTCGAAGCAGGTGTGCTCAAGTTTACAGATTCGCCGCTTCTTCGTGCGATCACCTTTGGACGTGTCATCATCATCGACGAAGCGGATAAGGCACCTGAACATGTCGTGGCGATCTTTCGCAGCTTAGCTGGGCAAAGCGAGATGACGCTATCGGACGGACGCCGCGTATGTTCCTCTCGAGAACGAGAAGATGACATCATCGTCCATCCGAATTTCAGGCTTGTGTTGCTTGCCAACAGACCTGGTTATCGTAAGCATTCATTTAATGTCATTGATGTCATTGTCAGTAACGATATTCGTGCAGCCTTCCTCGGAAATCACTTCCTTCAAGTGCTCGGAGAAAACTTCAGTCCCCACTCTGTGCCTAACCCTGATCAAGCTTCAGAACGTAAATTACTCGAGCAGCTTGCGCCAGAACTCCACGAGGATATCATCCACGGGCTAGTCGGTGCTTTCCAGGATTTGCGCGCAGGTTATGAGAACGGTTCTTTAGGCTATCCGTATTCGTTGAGAGGTGAGCTGCAGGCCTGGGTTTTGAATGGTGATTAATCTCGTTGCCGGTAGAGTTGATCAACCTTGTCCGGCACATGCAGGCGTACCCTACAGATGCGCTCGGTGACGCGCTTCGTAACGTCTTTGATTTTGATATCTATAAGCAGGAGACTATTGACAAGCTCAGCGAGATTCTCAAGAAGCACGGGTAAGAGATGAACGGAAATGTTGTGTGCCCTGCTCACAATATCACTAGTCTCACTGTTCCACATCTTGGATTAAACGCGGCTCGAGAGTCCGCAAAGAAGATACAGGATATACAGTTCGAGCCCAAGGAGACATATTTGGGTGGACCCAAAGAAGGGAAGCATGACAATGAAGAACATTCCGGTGGGAATACGTATGCCGGAGGGGTGAGTTATCAGTCTAGAGTTGTTCGGAGCTAATGATGATCTTAATGCAGACCGGTGGGCGAGATACCTCTGGAATAGGTGGTCGTGGCGGGTATAAGCGACTATGGAAAGGCGGCGACATCAAACAGGTACATAGTTCATTGTCTGCTGTCGTCATGAGACTAAGGCGGTTTACCACGGTAGGTTCCGGACGCATTAAAGGACGATGTGCCTGAGCACATCAAAGAGAAGGCGCGAGAGATGGCTAAGCAAGAACTACAGCGCCGACTTGAGGAGCTTGATATGAATATTCACGAGGCCAGAGGCTACGGCGAAATCATCAGGAACACGCAAGCTCATATGGCTTCCCTCTATGATCTCCTGGAGCGTAAGCGGTCCATTTCAGGCATCTAGCGACCATCAACCTGATCTTATTTCACAGACTTGGACGCGAAAGAAGAAGAACGTGTCTGGGTGAAGCGTCAAACCGACGGAGAACTGGACGATACACGGTTGACGGAAGGGTTGACTGGGGAAGCGACTGTCTATAAACGACGGGGAATGGAGAAGCCGGAACTAGGGCGGCCCCAGATCAAGTAAGTTTTTTCATGACTATCGCGATGCTTGGCCTCATACGTCTGTAGACCTAAACGAATACGGTTCATCTTTGACCTCAGTGCTTCGATGTGAGTCACAGTGGATGATGGCTCTTTAGCCAAGTTAATAGCCTATCCAGGTATCGATTCCAGTATGACGGCCGACTAAAACGAAGCTTGGAGACAGGTTAGCTTACGCCTTTTATTGTGGTAGTTTACCTTTGAACAATATTTACAGCGGCCATGCTCATGGAGACATTTTCTCGTCTTTCCCGAAAAGATAAATACGTTTGGGACGTGAGTTATTCAACTTCCTATTTCCTTGCAATTATTGACTTGGATCTGGTAGATGTTTGGCCACGTAAGTCACTTTGGCGGCCAAAGAATTTTTTGACGTCTAACAGCTCCCAGTCCGGGGATGGTCCCGAAATACCTCTCGTTGAAATAGACAAACCGCCTGTTGGCCTCAGGGATCGTTGGAAAGTCATCGAGAAGATGGACATGATCCCACAGTATGCTTTTGCTGGGGATTATACCGGTGAGACAGTGTTTTTGCTGTACGCTCTCCATCACAGTAGGCTGATGTAGAATACAGTCGAAGCTATACAGAAAGGCGTGCAAGAAGTGGGTAAATTCGATGCAGGTAAGTATCTCTCTGCGTCAAATCGCACTGTTGATCTTAAGTGTCGACATAGATGATTGGTTCGTTATTGCTATCACGGCGAGTAGTCCCTTTTAGCGGTCAAGGTGAGGTCTATTCTAAGTATTGATGCACAGGACGCCAACTTTGGCCGATACAACATCACACCGGAGGCACTGTCTCGGGCGATGAAGCGCAATCCCAAGGTCCATACAGCTTTGATTTGTATTGGGGAAGGGGCTAAAGCTCCGTGGTAAGTGCAGGCGTTACCTCAGGCTATTCATGGCACTTGACACTAATCCACAATAGGATAAGCAAACAGCTTCCTGGGCAGGGTTTCCGGGTTGCTAACACCAGCGACATACCTACTGTCCTCCGGAGCATTTTGTCAACAATGATTGACCGTTTATAGTATACGAGTTAGGGGTGTTACAATGTTAAGCCATCCCCAGGCGAATAACACAAATGCAAACCGATCCATTCGATTCTGGCTAACAATCCGGGTATCTATAAGTTATACTAACTGTCAGTGCATAATACGTCTATACATCTAAGCAACATTAGACTGAATATAACGATAATGCTATGGCACAAGGAGACCTAACGTTCTCTAAAATATTTTAAACGTGGAGAGCATTAAGCACGCGGAAATAAACGTATCCAATGGCACAAGCACCAACGTAAATGCCTAATCGCGTTTCAAAAGGATTTTCAGTGAGGAAGGGGTATGGGACTGAGAAAGTCAGTAAATAATCTCTATATAGCTGAACAGAAACTCACAAATGCCGCCATTCAATTTGGCATTCCGTTCAGCCCAAGAGCTATACATCCCACCACACGTAAGCACCACAGGAACCGCAAGTTTGATATGTTCTTGTGAGTATTTCTTCTCAAAGACAAGGAAATCTAGTACGAGCGAGAGGCCTGGAACGACATGCATGGCCAGATCCAGGGGCAGGGGTATCCGAGCGAGTGGCAGGGCATCGTGGGACGACGTAGGCTCTGCGGGGACGTATTTTTGGAGAATAAGACTTGGAAAGAGCAGGAGGAGGGTCCAGTACACCGAGACCACGACAGCTTCGACCTAGATGGTACCAGACTGAGAAGCAGTGTTTCGCTTAGATTAATAGACACGACGAACCGGCATGCAGACCATGAGCATAGCACGCTTGAGTGACCTGAGAGCTGGTGACTGCGCGTCAATGCTAGCTGCCAAGGAATGGAAGGAGGGCTCGAAACGGACCTGGGATTGAAGGAAAGAGGTCGACAAGTAAAGCCACTCCCATGGTGCACAATGACGCGACCAGCCTGCACAGTTAGTGAGTGCAGGGTTCCCCAGCGATGGGCAGGACTAAGCTCACCCAAGAATTGTCAAAAACTGGTAGTGACTGCCGTACTGGGTCTCGACGACGATGTCGATGGGGCTCGTACCAAGCCTAGAGTGAGCCCAGGTCATAATAGCTGCGGCGACGGAGTGAAGTAGAATGGGCGAGGAAGAAAATGCCATGGTGGTGCAGCGGTGCGCAGGACAGCTCACACGACGAAGATGATGGATAATAAGAAAAAAGTGGTTAGGGCTGTGGCACGGTCGGCTTGGATTGATGACACGAATACAAGTACGTCATTGTTATGATATCAACGAAGGAAAGAAGTTTGTTTTATTAGTCGTGAATGAAATGCAATTCCAATTTGCAGATTGCACGTCTAAATATTAAAATTATCTAACATCATTGCGGGTAACATAAAACTAATATACACAATAGTAGACCATTCGACTACTCATCCTGATGACCCTTCCAGTGCTTTTACTATGGCAAAGGCTGCTCCAGCAGCGATGCCTCCGACAAGTAACGTGGAGACGGCACCCCGCAGGATACCAAGTGTCCCCGTACCTGCACCTGTTACACGAGCCTTGATAGCACCAAATATCAGGAGGACAATCCCGGTGACAATAGATGAATAGATAAGGCCAACGGTTGCACGAGCAAAGAAGAAATAGGGGAGAAGGGGTATCAAGCCGCCGAGGAGGTATCCCATGCCAATCGTGAACGCGGAGATATACAGCCGTTTTGTCGGAACTTCCTCTGCAAGAGAATGGTCAGCATGCAAAAGACGGAATAATACCAACAGCCGACTTACCCAAGCCTTCACCGAACTTGAGCAGGAAAGCAGTCAACCCAACATCTTGGCTCCACCGAAGGCTTACGCTCTCCTCATCCGATGACGATGGTCCACCACCTTCATATCCATCCACCTCAACATCCCTCAAGTTTTTCGCCACTGCTCTGCAGGTAGTTTCGTCGACACCAATGGGTCCTAAAACCTCCAACACCTCCCTCTCCATTTCACCCGCACAGCTGCGTACAACACGAGACGCTGTCTGCGCGCGCAGGTAGCGGTAATGATCACGTTCAGCCTGGGAGGCAAGGAAACCTCCAATACCCATGGAAATAGCACCTGCAATCAGCTCGGCGACGCCACCGAGGACGACAAGTTTTGATTCTCCAAGGGAAGATAGACCAGCAGTCAAGGCGAATGGAACCGTTAGGCCATCAGATAGACCAATAATTCTGGTCACGAAGGGAGCTAAGTAAAAAAAAAAAGCAATCACGCCTATGAGCGGTATAAGACTTACACATCTCGGACTACATCGGTGTCAATCAAATGACGCTCTTCAGATTTTAGTTCTTTGCAGCAGACTCCGTTCTCCCTTGAATTCCTAGCGCATTTAGCGGGCAAAGGTGTTGGTTGGGTTGTTTCTGAGGCGTCAATAGGCCAAACAGGAGGGTTGCGGCTCTTTAGTGAAGAGTCGCGACCAGGTAAGGGAACGGCGGGGGAGGGGTCTGTTATTGTTGAATTAGAACTAGTGGACATGGCAGACGGCGATGATGAACGCGGTGGATGATGGTGGTGAAAGGTAAAAAGAAAGATGATTTTTATAGCTCCGTTGAATAAATATTTTAAGGTACGTTACGTTATACACAGCGTCACTGTTCACTCCTTTCAGCCAATGAGAGTGCTCACATTTGTGGTGTGATGTGATTGGCCCATGGGGATACGTCATGAGTTGCGTTGCGATTCGGATCTGCTGCGGCGTATTCGTGTGCTCGGCTCGAAGTTGAAAGACAAGCGGCAGTACTATGTGACATAGTAACAACGTGGCGTATGTGACGACTTTCTGAATTTGTGAATTGAAATTGTTCAGGATGAATCCCGCTCGGTTATATCTTAGCAAGTTGCTATCACATCTGAATCCTATCAGAGTCCGTCTGCTTCACGACTGCATCGACAATGAATAGGAACAGGGGAAAGGCGTATACTTAAGCCCCAAGGTAGTCGCGCCAAACTAGGTCTATGTTGAAAACCATTACTGACGTTGACTCAGGAAGAACTCGACCTTGAATACGTACCCATGTCCTTCAACTGAACGTATACGCAAGAGGAACCGCATTCAAGTAATGACACCGACGTAACGGTCAAACTTCAAATTTTAAAACTCAACAGGAGCTGGCCAGAGTTGTCGCCTAAGACTGGTCTAACCTCTTTCATTTGACGGCAACATACGCTGGGATCCTAAAAAGGACCAGACACCATTCTCAAACATGGCAACAGGTCCACGATCAACGCGAGTCGACGCGTTATCTCAAAAATTTCAAAATGGCAGGGTTGTGCGCGTATAGAAGCTTAAGAGTGATGTACAGGTATGCCTTGACCTGACACTTTACGCGATATAAACAATTAATCACTTCTCAGCGTTGCCGTTTTCCAAAGGGCTACCGACATCAACATTCTTCGCCAGACGGAAACCTGCAACCTGGCTATTACTATGACTCGGACGCCGCTCAAGTGGTAGTTGACAGTCGATGATTTGCATTTTATGCAGGGATATACAAATTCCAGGTACCCATCTACGCCACCGCGTCTGCTAAAATGATTTTGCTTCAAGGCACGATAATTGTTCTCCGGATGGGCTCTTTCCTCTCGCTTAGCCCACCATGTCTTTTGCATGGGATAATGCACATCCTTCAGCACCACCAGCTTTTCAAGACAAACTTCTTGGGCGAGTGCGACGCGTTTTCTGCACTACTGATCTCTCTGATCGAGCCCAACAGGTCGCTAGTCGTTGGATCGTATGTTAACGCGGTCAGTTGTGCCCTCATCAGTGTATCAATTGCCCGTCAAACGTTGCCACAGATGTTGTATATGCTGGAGATTATTCAGGCAAGCAATCTCTGCACTTCGTGTACACTGTACACAAAATTAATTCCAGCGCTCCGGCAGGTTATTTATTTCTTCAACCACTATCGTCGAGATCGACCACTTATCAAGGCCGGAATAATCATCTGCTTGGTGACGGATACAGTCTGCACCATAAGTCAGTTTGCTTGTGTGTACTTGGTAGGGCTTCATGACAACAATTTTTAGACCTTACTTACCCGACGCCAGTATTGTGTAACACATTGGGGTGTGTAGCCTCTTTATCAATGATAACAAAATTGATGAGCATTTCTTCAAGGCGACGAAAGCTATGTATTTGATCAGTATTGGGTGCGTCATGATTCCCGACCCATCTAAAATACATTCATGACTTGCCCCTCAGCCCATACCCACGTATCTACTCAGTACCGGCATAACGACTGCCGTGGTACAATCCTTTCTGATATATCGCTTTTGGAGCTTGTGAGCTTTGATGAATCTAGCCCTATTGCATAATCTAACATCGAATAAAGAACGCGCCAATGGATAACTTCTGGGATACTTGGGCTTGGAATGTTAACATCGGTGCGTGAATTCGGCGCAGGGTACCATGTGGCCTGCATAATATCGGTTTCGCCACAGGCCGCCGGATTAGTCGCCACTGCTGCCGCCCAGATCATGTATCCCCAATATGCTGAACGATACAAGGGCCGCGTATATGTCACGTACGTGTGCGCGTCCATTTCCGTGACCCACGATTAATTACCACATGATAGCGTATGGCTTATTGCCAGTGCCGTCTGTGATGTTTGCATCGCCGTCAGCCTCTCGTTTCAATTGAGAAGGATGAATCCTACGTTTCAAGAGAGCAAACGGTAAGTACCCTGTAAAGTCATACCCTCTCCACGTCTGGTACTGATACTGTTAATAAAGGGTCATCAACCGGCTCATTGGGTCAGTCATCTCTACGGGAACAGTGTCTACGATCGTAGCCATCGTGATTTTGATAGGTATGCGTATATGCTCTCCGATTGCGTTAATGACCATTGTTGTCCAGTTTTTCTCAAGATGCCTATGACCAACGGTAAATCTTTTCCTTGGTACATTCCAAACGACACCATTGAAATTGTGTCCAGTTTCGACTGGGGTGGCATTTTGCTTGGGCCGCCTTTATTCGCTCACAATGGTATGTGCTCCTCATGACTGACTAGATGTTCCGTTCCTTCATGATCCCATGTCTGCAGCTGTACAGCTTGAACAAGAGAAATGCTCTTCGTGCCGAAGGTTCCTCGGGTCATAGCAGCGGACGTCAAGATCGAGCAGTCAATTTCAACGCAGAACTGTTTAGCACTGTGGGAATACGTGAATTATTCTTTGTTTTCCTCACAGTGTGATTACTGAGAAGGTTTCCTGAAAGATGTTCACCGCACTGCGCGGATAGATATATCGGAAGCCGGCCGGGAGCGAGAGCCTGTCTGTCTTTCCGTATCTGTTCTTTTTCATTGACTTATCCAACTCACAGTCATCTTCGCATTCTGCCGTTTCTGGTGTTCCTGCTACAAAGGCAAGCTATGCTGATACAGAAGCGTATCCTCTGCACAACCTTGACACAGGCGTTAACAAGACTGGAATGGCAGACTATCGATCGGGTTGGGCTGTCTAGACGAGTGTTCTTCCTGAATCTACTATCTTTTATTCACCTCGTGTTGTATCCTATTAATCGCTGATGCAATGTTAAATAAGCCCCTGATCACGGGGGCTCGGGTATTGGGTTGCCGGATGATCGACACGAACTCTTCCATTAACCAACTGAACTACTTTCACGTATGCCATGTCCCGCATCGAATCTTGGAGTATCGTACAGCCTAAATTGTCTCATCCGGAAGGCTACAAGTACCCATCGTTGATTTCCTTAGAAACACCACCTATCCCCACGGTGCTTCCCCAACTCCCGTCCCCACAACGTTCTCCTGCATGGCTGCCTGATGGTTGGATCCATACAACTCATATTGTCCCAGCGGCGTATCCACGCTCTTCTCCTGATGCAGTACTTCCAGAGGCCTCGGTCTTTGACGCAAATTCCAACAAATCCGATAGACAGAAGCTAACGACCGAGAGACTAGAGCAACTGCTGGCACTACGAGAGAAAGAAAATGACAAAACTAGTCGCAACGACAAGGTCTTGTGGCTCTGTTTAAACAGATATATCCGAAAGAACACTGACGGCAAGGGTCTGACCCTGTTCCTCGCTCATGCCAATGGATTCTGTAAGGAGGTACGGAACACGATTCTCCTACTCTAGCATTTGTTCATAACATTTTCAGATATGGGAGAAAACCATCTCATCGTTCCTCTCGTCGAGATCCGAGCCATATGTATCCGAGATGTGGGTCTGGGACGCTGTCAATCAGGGCGATTCAGCGTTGTTAAATCGAGGCAAACTTAATTCCTTGTGTGGGTCAATGGCACTTCCTTGCTAGTACCCCACTGATGCTTCTGACACTCTCAAGGCCATTGGCACGATCCCACTCGCGATATTCTCAATTTCTTGCTTCATCATATACCCTCGAAGCCGTCCTTGTCCGTTCCAACACATCTCTCACGTGTCACCTCCGCGGAATCGGCCCTTCGCAAGTCTCAGGGATTTTCCGACCGTAAGGTTGTTATGGTAGGGCATTCTTTTGGTGGAGCAGTTAGGTGTGTCTCGTTGGTTTAGAACCGACCTCTCGCTAAGGGATACACCGTCTCCTACAGCACGTTGGCAGCTATCAACTGCCCGGTTCTTTTCGACTCCCTTTTTCTCGTTGATCCCGTTATTATAAAACCCGGGTCTCCGCGTACATATAACCTTATGCGCGGTGCGCTCACCCGCAAAGACAGGTGGAAAAACAGGTATGCTTAAAGCCGTCGAGTGCCCGTGATAACACTACTTTGCAGGGAGGAGGCTACTTCCCAACTACTTTCATCCCCATTTTTCCAGAGATGGGATGCAGACGTTCTGAAGTCCTATGTCGACTTTGGGATGTACGAGACAGAGGATGGCCAGGTCACCCTGAAGACTCCTTCGTTGCAGGAGGCTATCATGTTTGTCGATACATCTACCGGCTGCTACGAGGTATGGGTCAGATTGTATAGAGGTGAGCTAGACGAGCGGATAGAAATTCGATGGGTGGTTCCCGGTTTTGGAGAGATAGAGTAAGCACCCAGGTCATCGCGTTACCAGAACTCATCTCATGCTGTGTCAGATTGGGCATACCAGGAGCAACTCAAGAACGTGTTTTTCTTCGGAGGAATGCGTCGAATGTCTTAATTGACGGTGCAGGACATTTAATAACCCAAGAGAGGCCTAGGGAGCTTGGTCAGTAGTCGATTTTTTACCTGATCGCATAACACTAAAAGAGATTTTCTAGCAAAGGAATTATCTCTGTTTTTGGAGAGGAAGTACGGAACGGTTCAAGCAAGTTTATAGTCGTGTTAGAGCATGAAAGATGGTTGGTTATATATCAAATGTCAGGAACTAGTAGACGAAGAAAATACTGGCTAAGGATGGATGGCGTTGAGTATTCTGAAGGATAAATATCCAACACAAGCACCACCGGCATATATACCAAGTCGTATCGCAAACTGATTGTCCGTAAGGAAAGGATACGCAACTGGGCCAAATTATCAGCATTATTTAAATGGGTCATCGGCAAGGAGATAACCCACAGAAACCGTTAATACGAGCACACCATTCTACCCAAGTGCCATACGCCACCGTACAGACTACCATGGTAGGAATTGAGTAGCGTGCAACGGTCCGTCGAGAATATTTCTTCTCCAGCCAAAGAAAATCGGCAACGAGGGCGATACCTGGAACCGCGTGCAGGGAAAGATCGATGGATAATGGGATAAATGGTACGGGGGTGCCATCTTCAGTAGCACTGATCTTTATGAGACTTGGGTAAAATGTGATTAATGTCCAGTAGATCGAAGCTATCACGGCTTCAACCTGAACATCGTGAGACGAGGGTGCAGCAGAAAGCTGGAACGGCTAACGGGCATGGCAACCATGATTAAAGCACGCTTGAGTGTCCTCAAGGCTTATGAAACAGTTGCCGCGTGAGTGCTTAAGCTTACACATCCTGGCCCATTGCTATTGATATTTACCTTTGAGTGAAGGCGCCAAATCTACAAGTAGTCCTACGATCATCGCTAGAAATGCGATATGAAGCCTGAAGAATAAAGAAATGAAACATTAGCGTGAATAAATACAGAGAAAACCAACCCCAGGACAGTCAGAGCAGGATAGTGCCAACCGTATTGCTTTGATGCGAGGGTACCGAACGGGAGTTGATTTAGCCAATTGAAACCGCAGACCATGATGGTTGCAGCAGAGCAGTGTAATAGTACTGGCAACGGGGAGAACACCATTGCGCCAAAACAACAAGACTTGGAGTTTAGCATGGAAGGACAAGGTGAGAGAGTCGTGCGATTCCGTGGTTGTTCCCCGACGAGGTCAAGGTAGTAATTAGATTCACATAATGAACGGCCCGAGTGAATTCGGTGAATTCCGGATGCTTGATTTTGGGATGCCAATCAGTCTTCAACAAGACTGACCTTACCAGGGCAGTGGAAAGTAATGCTCGTGGCCATCGTGAGACAAGGAATGCTTGTGTAGAGCCATTGCACTGTTACGGCCTTCCAGGGCTTTTATACAACATGAAGGACCAAAAAACAAAAGTAGTTGGTCATAGGTGCATATTTGTGTGCTGCTCAACACTGAATATTGAATGCTGAATGCACGGTTGCGCGCCTTATGACCCATATGACACGGAAGTAGTAATTTAAGTGTATGCCGGTAAGGTCCGGGCGCATTTTCTAGTGGCTGTGTGGTACCAGTGACTAAACTTGCACTGACTTTACTATGACTTTTCTTCACCATCATCCTTCAAGGCTTCAAGCTTCAAGCTTCAGGTCTCCAGATCTCATTTGAAACAAGGAGATTTCTGTTGTTATTGGTGCGACATGTTGGATTAGCAAGCATGAGCTCCATTGTATCTCACTGGCTGAGCTGTATACCCCTTTATGTCAGGATAGACTTTATATATTAGACATGAGCTGTCTAGCACCCTCACCACATTTCCACTTATTGCTATGCTGTGTGAGGGTGAGTATCTACCTATGCTACCTCATTTACCTTACTGATTGATACCTATAGTCTACAAGTTAGCTAACAGTGTATTCTATTAGGTCTACAAATGAACATGTGTAAAATTCTTAAAGGTTATACAGCTCTGAGAATTACTCTATCCAATCCTTCACATCCACAATGACTTCTGCCATTGCTGCTTTGACTATAGGCCTACTGTCAAATCTGTCAAATGTCCCCACATTAAACACATCTAGTGACAACTGGTCCATCTTCTACCTCTGCTTTTCCACTGGTGTCCAAGCCAAAGAGAAATGGGATCACTTTGATGGATCAAAGCCCTGACCCACTCTTGCTGCATCCACAATGGCTCTTATGGCTGAGCTAGATGAATGGGAGAAAGACAAGGCTGTAGCCAAGAACCTCCTGCTCTCAAAGATCCCTGACTCAGTTGCTATGAAGATTCAGCATCTCTCCACAGTTGCTGAAGCCTGGACAAAGATTGAAAAGGAGTTTACCAATAAGAGTGGCTACACACAGACTGACCTTCAGCAGCAGTTTATGGAGTTGCATTGCCCAGCCAAAGGCAACATTCATGAGTTTCTTGACAGCCTGTCAACAAAATGGGAGTCATTAGCTTCTGTCAGTGTTATCATCAAGGAGAAGGATTATTGCTCAATAATTCTCATCTCTATCCCCCCTATCTTGCCAAGCATGCATTGACTCTCCTTATAGTGGCAAAGCTTTTCAGTTTCAACAAGGAAGTCGATCCTGAGAATCTGATTTATGTCATTTCTGAGGAATATGACTGGCTGGAGTGCAAGTGAGCCAAGCATAGCTGGCAGTCTAGAAAAGGAAAGGACTTGGAGCAAGATGAAGCTATGTCTGTGTCATCCAGCTCAGGTGGCAATAAGAAGAGCAAGAAACCCAGCAAGAAATTTTGCTGGGGATGCAGGAAGGAAGGGCACTTCAAAAACAAATGCCCTAATAAGAAGTCATCAGATAACAATGGCAAGGCTTCTGGATCAAAGGGAGAAATAGCCAACATGGCTGAAGAATCATTGAATTCAGACTAGAAAGCCAGCAGTGCATTTGAGGTTGATGATGCTAGCAACATGCCATTGCTGGCTGCAGTCTCTGAGTCAGATGAGTCTGAAGTTGAGAGCTTATCAGAGAACTTGGGGGATAAAGATAATGGTGCTGATCTTTTTTCAGAGATTGGTGACAAGTCATAGGATGAGCTGAGCAGCATGTTGTCCTTAGATGTTGACTAAAGTGATGTAAACTCCTTTGTTAACAGAGAATTGGATGCCACATCTGGCATGCTGACTTTAGAGAAGGTATCTGCTTCTGATGAGTCAGTTGCAGCTGTTATCAATGTGGCAAACTCACCTGATGACTGAGTTTGAACTGAACTTTATGACTCTGGCTGTATGTGCCATATTTCCTCATACTGCAAGGATTTCAACTGATTCCAGTCTATCCCATCTAAGGTATTCTATGCTGCAAATACTCAAAAATTTTCTGCAGCCAGAAAGGGCAAGATGAGCATTGATGTGCCAAATGATGTAAATGCAAGCAACCTGCAACTTACTAAGGTCATATACTCTCCTGAAGTTGGCTATACACTCATCTCAGTTGGCTGACTTGATGATCTTAGTTTCAAGTTGACTTTTGACAGTAGAAAATGCATCATTCATGCACCAGATGGAGAGATGGTTGGGGTTGTCCCTAAGGATAATGGCAGCCTATATTAGGTTCATTATGAGAGAGATTCAGCTGGAGCAGCTGAGAAGGTGCTTACTTTAGACCAATTGCACTGCTGTATAAGTCACATTTCACCTGAAGTTGCTCATTGTCTGATTGAGAAGGCTTTGTGACAGGGATAAAGCTTGACAAGTTATCTGAGGAGCTGCAGTTCTGTGAGTCATACATTTATACTAAGGCTACATGAAAGCTGGTATCCAAGGTATGAGGGAGAGAATGCTCAACTAAAATTAGAGGCAAAATTCAATCTGATTTATAAGGACCTGCACCTGTGGAATCCCTATATAAATGCTGTTACTTTATCTCATTCATTGATAACAGCACCTATTGGGCATACCTCAAGTTCTTACACCAGAAGAGTGAGACTTTCATAGTGTACAAGGCCTATGAAGCTTGCATCCACATCTAGCACAAATATCCTGTAAAAATCCTCCATTCAGACCATAGAGATAAATACATTGACAAGGCATTTATCTTGTATCTCAAGAATGCTGAAACTGCAAGAAAGATGACTGTGCATAATATGCCACAGCACAATGGGGTGGCTAAAAGATACAATCATATAGTTATTGAGAAGGTCAGGGCTATGCTGCATTTGAGTAGCTTACCTCACTTCCTATAGGCCAAGGCTGTTCACTATACTGTCTGAGTTCTTAACAGAATATCAATGAAGGCCCTGCATAGGAAGACTCCTTATGAGGCTGTCACAGAGAAGAAGGCCAATCTAAAAGGGTTGCAAGAATAGAGAGAGAAGTGCTGAGTACACCTCAAGACTAAGGCCATGAAGCTGGGTAGCCATGTACATGAGAGTTGGTAGATTGAGTTCAATGAAATAAGCAATGGATCCTGCATCTACTGGCCAGAGAGAAAAATGGTGTCCATTGAGTGAAATATCTATTTTAATATAACTTATATCTCTGCTAACAATCTTGAGAGAGAGGAAGATATTGAGTTACACAAGATTCCATCAATGTCAAAAGCTCAGCCCAACCCACCTACTGTACCACAGACAATATCTACCCTCAAAGCCTAGCCTACAGTCCAACCCATAGTTGAAGAAACCTATTCCCAATGCACTCAAAAGCCTAGCTAGTGGGTGTTAGACCTTATCTCTGGTAAAGATAGCATATCAGCACACCTAAGCAATCCTGTAGTATCTGTTGGTGTTCAGCTATCAGCCATCAATAAAAATAATATACCTCTCAAGTTTGAGGGGGAGGGAGAAGCAGATTGGTTAATGTTACTTAATGATGCAGATTTTCTTAAGAAGTACACTATAGCTATTTCAACAGCCAATGCAGAAGTCTTAGAGCCATATAGTCTAGCTGAAGTGAAGCATCAACCTGATTAGCCTTTGTGGGAAGATACAATCTAAAAAGAGCTTGCAATATTGAAGGCTGCAGAGACTTGGGAGATTGTTGATAAGCCAGTCAGAGCAAATATTATGGGCTCAAAGTGGGTCTTTTGAATCAAGAAGGATGCTGATGGAGGCATAGTCAAGTTCAAAGCTTATTTAGTAGTGTAAGGGTTCTCACAAGTATCTGGCATCAATTATTTCAACACTTATGCTCCCATTACAAGGCTTGCATCAATCTGTTCTATCCTTGCCATGGCTGCAGCATTTGATCTTGAGCTCCATCAGATTGATATCAAGGGTGCATACTTGAATGGAAAGCTCACCAACAAAGAAATCATCTATATGCACCAACTTTCTGGCTATCCTGAGTCTGGCTCTCATCCTAGGCAAGTCTGCCATCTCATAAAGACTCTGTATGGATTGAAGCAGAGTGGCCATCACTGGTACCAATGTCTCATTGAGATTTTGGTGGAGAAGCTGGGATTCAAGCAGTGTGACATTGATCAAGCTATGTTTTACAAACAGGAGGGCTAAAATTTGACTGTCATTGCTGTCCATGTTGATGACTGCACCATTGCAGCATCATTATTGCATCTGGTGCAAGAGGTGAAGGAAGGAATGGCAAAATATGTGGAAGTCATGGATTTGGGGGAGCTGTACTGGATTCTTGGCATTGAGATCATATATGACTATAAGTCATGCTCTATTTCTCTCTTGCAATGCTTGTATATTGATGCTATTACTCATCATTATGGCTTTGAGGATCTCAAGCCAGTCTCCACACTAATGGACACTAATATCTGCTTGTCTTCTTTTTCTGCACTAGCCTCTACCAGAGAGATTGCAGCTATGAGAGACATCTCTTACAGGGAGTCTGTTAGTTTATTAATCTGGGTCATACTCAGAATGTGCCCTGATATTGCATTTGCCATAACAACAGTCTCAAAATACTCAACAGCTGCTGCAGAGGCTCATTAGAGGGCTGTAAAGCACATCTTTTGCTATCTAAAGAGCATGAGGGATTACTGGTTAATGTTTGGAGAAAATGAAAAGGTTTTGAAGGGATTTGTAGATGCAGATGGGAGTATGGCTGAGGACAGGCATGTCATTACTGGGTATGCTTTTCTGCTGAATGGTGGAGCTGTCTCATGGTTGTCTAAAAAGCAGGAGATCATCTTATTTTCAACCATGGAGTCCAAATATGTGGCCACAACACATGCATCGAAGAAGGCACTCTGGCTTCACAGCCTGCTCTCTCAAGTCTTCTCACTAATTACTAAAGCTACAATCTTATTCTCAGACAACTAGTCCACCATTGCACTCTTGAAAGACTACCAGTATCATGCTCAAATAAAATATATCAATATTCATTTTCACTTTATTTGCTGGGTCATTAGCAAAGGATCCCTTCATCTCATTTATTGTCCCACTAAGGACATAGTTGCTGATGCTCTCACCAAGTCTTTACTTTCAGCCAAGGTAAAGCACTTTGCTGCTGAACTCAGACTATACTCTACTTGAGGGAAAGTGTTGGATTAGCAAGCATGAGCTCCATCATATCCCACTGGCTGAGCTGTATATCTCTTTATATTGGGATGGACTTTATATATTGGACATGAGCTGTCTAGCACCCTCACCATATTTTTGCTTATTACTATGCTATGTGAGGGTGAGTATCTACCTATGCTACCTCATTTATCTTACTGATTGATATTTATAGTCTATAAGTTAGCTAACAGTATATTCTATTAGGTCTATGAATGAATATATGTTAAATTTATTATGATTTTTCTGTTTTTCATTATCTTATCTGATATCTTATTGCTATTCTTATTTAATATCACTTGTCCATTGATAATACCATCGATTTTCTCATGCTGTCACTATATTCTTAACCATCTGACCACATTCATTTTACAAACATGCAGTTTTCTAAGTTTCATGCATGATATACATATGGATCACTTTATTATTAGTTCTCCAGTTTTCAGTATGTAAGTAGTGTACTTTTCATATATATTCTCTCATTCCAAGATCTTCACTGCTCTTCTACCATGGGTGATTGTCTGAACATGAGACAGCCCAGGAGTCAGCATCTGATCTAAAGATCACATGTAAACAGGGTCTTAATATTAGTCAAAAGATTTTCCAACCACTTCATCACTGCTAGACATGACAAAGCAAAAACCTTATACTAGAAAAATGAGAAAACTGACAAACAATCACTCTCAGTACCACTATTGGTGATGCAATTTTACTAGTAGTTTTCATCACACTTTTTATACTAGCCTATGAAGAAGAACTATGGGAGTGTCTATGCTGAAAGCAGAACAGAAGGCCCCAACTTCCCCCACATCCTCCTTATTATTCCCTGCATGTCCTCAGAAGACCCAAACCCATCTGGCTGGTTCTCTCAAATATGGATGTCAAAAGCCAAGAAGAAGATGTCTCCTGCCTCTGGGTCAGCTTTGTGAATTCCTCTGAGGAGTTTCCGATGCACAGCAGGACCCTCATCAGCACTAATCACTGGGTGGAACAATCCACCTCTCCCACTCCAGAACACCCTCAGAATATATGGGCTATACTCCAAGGCTGTGAGTCCCTCCCTCCCCCATATACTCTGCCCATCTGTCTAACCCATCAAAGAGTATGACCAATAAACTGTTCCAGGATGGATAATGCCTATCCCTGCAATCACTTCTATGGCCCTTAGGCTATCACCACCTAAAAAAGAGGCTTCTAGCCCAGTGAAGGCACAGACTCTTTCTCCTCACTTCTCTTTATTGATATCATTGATGATAACTCCTCCAATGCTAAAACCTCAGCTGCTCCCCTCCCCTCTAACAGCCTCTTTAATATTGATGAGGCTGATTATGAGTGGTCTGACCTTTCAGCCATCGACAGAGGTTTATTTGGCCTCTTTAGGACCACTGTCTGAGAGTTATGACATATTGACATGGAGGCTAGAACAGCATGGCCTCAAATCCATCCAGACATGGATAAGTGGTTGGCCTTTAACAGGGGTGACCCAATACAGAAACCCAATCTGAGTCCCAATATTTGCACCTGCATACAGGCCAACCAATTCTATGAGCTTTACCCACCTGCTGCAGAGGACTTAGCCCCTGGGCTATAGCCAAGAACAATAGAGGAGCAGCATATATTGAGATGGGCTCTTAAAGAACTGGAGAGAAAGGAGGCTAACTGACAAGAATAGGTGGGGCCCAGAGCCCAATTTCAATAGCTTTATATATCTGACAGGCTATTATGGCAGGCTGGACTCTTTCCAGCTCTAATATATAAATTACCCCTCTTATCTACTTAATACTCCAGCTATACAGCTGCAACCCCTTTCTAACTCACCACCACAAAGGCAAGTCTGACAAATCAGCTACCACCCTCATCAGGGTGGCAGCATTCTATTTGTAGGCACAGAAGAAGAACCTGAATCAAGCACCACCACCTCTGTAGCACCACCACAACCTATAGTGGAAGAAGTTTTACAAGCAGCTAGAAGTGAGCTAGCTGAAAAGAAACAACATATCCAGCAGATACATCAAGAACTTGCTGAAGCAGAGGCTGCCAGAGATTTGCATGCTGAAACCTTCAGAATTGGTGAGAAAAGAAAAGAACTAGAGCAGGACAGACCAACAGAACCCTCATGAGGATCACCCACTCTAAGGCCAGATCAATTCTTGATCCCAAGACTGCTCTAGGAAAGAGTCTATCAGACTCCTTACCAAATCCTATTGGGAATGCCCCTGATGATACTCTATACATGGACATCAAACCTATCCTTGTGCAACCCCCAAAGCTATTCAAAGGGGAGCATGATGACATTGAATGCTTTATAGGCAATTGCATTGCCTATTTTAAAGTGTTCTGACACTATTTTCAGACACTATCACATCTGATACTATTCATGACTTCCCACTTCAAGGGAGCCACCAAGGACTGGTGGGTCTACAAGAGACCTGAATTTTGGATCAAAGATACCTAGAATAGTATCTTCACTCATTTCTGTTACCCCTCCTAGGAGGATTTTATCAACATGGTGACTCAACAATTTCAGAACCTGGCCATTAAGGAGGTTCATGAGAAGTGCATGTTTGACTTGTGTATGAGAACTCAACCAGCCTCCCACTACTTCCAGAAACTGGAAGAAGAGGCCAAGCTGGCAGATCGGTGAACCAATAAACATCACTGAGATGTGATGGTCAAGACTATCTGTCTAGGAGTCCTCTTATTATACACTACATTCATTTTTAACATGGGCATCAATATTCTCTACACCTATCCAGAAGCACTGGTTCCAATCAGGACTCAGATACAGGCTAATGGACAACATACAGAGGCTTAGAACAGCCAATGGAGGTAGACCAAAAGGCAGAAGGTCAATGCTTCCAATGCAATAAGAAGGGCCATATGGCCAAGGATTGCCCTAAGAAAAGAAAATACAGAGATATTCAGTCAGTAGATGCAGCTAATGTAGTGGAAGGCACTATAGCTAAGATTGAGGAGACAAAAGAGTAGGTTGACAAGGGTTTAATTTCTTTTGCTCAACCAAAGCCTCTAGTGGTGAGTTCTTAGTTTCTGTAGGTTGGACTTATATGCACAATTCAGGTTATTTACATAAACAAATAAACATGTCTTTGTTACAAACCCTGACTCTGAGTATCACTGAAGAATTGAAAAAAAACAGATACATCATCTTTTTAGAAGATGCTAATACAATTATCTATAGTAACTCCCAAACCTCTGATAAAGAGTGGGATTTGCCAGGTGATGCTGGCACTATCTGTCCACTGGATTCTCCTCAGATGAGTCCACTGAATACTCAGGTAACACTGAGGACTGGGGCAAGTAGATGGGACACTCTTAGGCCTCTAAAGCCAAAAGCCCCCATGCCCCTGCTTAAGAAGCCAAGTCTAACTTTACTAGGGTTGGTGGAGAATATAAGTCCCTACCAAGGGCAGTATCAAAGATCCACTGAAACTATGATCAGGACACCTGACTTGTGGAATTCCTAGAAGAATCTGATTAGGAAACAGGTAAAAACTGCCTTACCTGATCAAGACACTGACTGGAGAAAAAGCAATCTGCCAGACTCAGTAAGAAAGAAACTGGTTAATTTATTGGTGCTGATGGAATCTGGTTCCAATAATATGGAATGAATGCTGACTTCACCAGTTGACACCTCCAAAGAGGATGGTGATGCTCTAACCTCATTGCAAGCAGTGGCAGCTGAAGAAAAGGGGATATTCTATGCTTGGAAACCTGCTAGTGCCTAGATAGTAGAAAGAGGGCATTCTTGCAGAGTAACCATTGTTGAAATACCCAATGAAGAGGATGATATGGCTTTCCTAATCTGAAAAGCACAACAGTCTAGATCAAGTCCACCAACTCTGACACCCAAAACTGAAAACTCATCTAACAAGAGAGTATCTGATCACATGTGGTACAAACCATTTAGAGTTGATTGGACTCTTCACACCATCCATACTATTAAGAACTTGGCTATCACCAAAGCTGCTCTTTTTATGTGAGTTCATCCTAAATGACTCAGAGAGATCACTGATAAGCTTGTAATAAGCCTACAAACTGGAGAGAGCCAGGCAAGGGAACAACTCTATAAACTCCAAGAACTGATCCAGTATATCTATAGAACCAAAAGTCCTGGTCAGGACTTCATAGTGGATATCCAACTCATCCCATACATGAGGAAGAAGGCCCTTACCACAAGAGCTCTACTAGATAGTGGCTGCACCAGTAGCTCTATCAATCGAATGTATATCCTTCAACACCAGTTGGACACCCAAAAAGCCACTGCCCTTATTCCTGTATACAATGCTGATGGAACCTATAATAAGGTGAGTAATATCACAGAGTTCATAAAACTCAGAATGACTATTAGTGGTCATACTGAATGCATTGACTTAGCAGTCATGGATCTCAGCTCTAAGACAGTCTACTTGGGCCATGATTGGCTTAAACACTATAATCTGGTAATCAATTGGAAAACCAGAATGATGATCTTTGGACATTGTCAATGCATCAAGAACTTCCTTCCACTCTCCAACTCTGATGATGAAGACAAATAGGATGAAGAACTGGAGGATGGTGAAACCATTCTTGCAGTTAATATGCATGAAGAGCTTATCATCTGAGCCATACATCATGCAAATAAATTAGCAGCTGCTGCTAATGCTGAGAAGCCAAAGAAAACTTTTGAGAAAATGGTACCTCTCCAGTATCAAAGCTTTAGAGATTTATTCTCTAAAGACAGCTTTGACAAACTCTCTGAATGAAAACCCTGGGACCATGCCATCAAGTTAGTCCCTAATGCAAAATCTACCCTGGACTATAAAGTCTATCTGCTCAACTGGAATGAGCAAGAACAACTTGACAAGTTCTTGGATGAGAACTTAGACTCAGGATGAATTCATCTCTTGAAATCCTCTTTTGTCTCTCCATTCTTCTTCATCAAGAAGAAAGATGGTTTTTTATGACTCATTCAAGACTATCAAAAACTGAATGAGATGACAATAAAGAACCATTATCCCCTTTCTCTGATTTCAGAACTCATTGACAAACTTTGAGGAGCCAAATACTTCTCCAAGTTAGATGTTTATTGGGGATATAACAACATACACATTCATGAAGGAGATGAAGAAAAAGCTGCATTTAGAACTAACTGAGGATTATTTGAACCCACAGTTATATTCTTTGGCCTCATGAATTCACCAGCCATGTTTCAGTGAATGATGAATGACATTTTCAAGGATCTTATCACTGGAGGAAAAGTAACCATTTATCTTGATGATATCTTAATCTTCACTAAAACCTTGAACAAATATTGATGAGTGGTATGACAAGTTCTCTAATGACTTTGGGAGAACAAGCTATTCCTTAAAGCAGAGAAATGTGAATTCAAAGTACTTGAAACTAAGTACCTAGGAGTAATCATCAGTGAAGATGCCATTTGCATGGATCCAGTTAAAACAGCAGGAATCGCAGAATGGCCAACTCCAACTAAGAAAAAAGAGTTACAGTCATTCCTAGGATTCACAAACTTTTACTGAAAATTCATATGTGATTATTCCAAGATCATTCAACCTCTTATGCAACTCACCAGAAAGGCCAAATGGAGTTGGAGAAATGAACAAGAACAGGCATTCCTTCAACTCAAGTCATTGATGGCAACAAATGTTATCCTAACCATTTTATCAGATGAGGGAAAATTCAGAGTCAAAGCAGACTCAAGTGATGGAGCCATTGGCACCATCCTGAGTCAGAAACAGCATGGGAAATGGAGGCTGGTCACTTTCATGTCCAAGGCATTGACCACTACTGAATACAACTATGAAATCTACAATAAAGAGTTGCTGGCAATCATGCTCACTCTAGAAGAATAGTGACACTATTTGATAGGCATCAAAGAAGAGATTGAAATCTGGATGGATCATCAGAACCTCCAGTATTTCCACAAACCACAGAAGCTGAACCATCAACAAGCTTGATGGGTCACTGAGTTGGCTGAGCATTACTTTACTCTCCAACATAAGGTGGGAACTGCCAACAAAAAAGCTGACTTACTCAGTCACTGTGATAACCATGACCAGAGAAAGGAGGACTATTACAATGTGATAGTTCTCATCCCTGAACACTTTTGCACACTCATCCTATCTACAATGAATAAACAGGTCAAATATATAAGAGATGCTACTCAACACAAGGACCAGTGGGACCAGAGAATAGCAAAATCCCTTAACTATGAAAGAGGAATCACACAGAAAGATAGAATCCTCTACTATGATGAATGTATCTATATCCCACAAGACAACTCCCTCTGAGGAGAAATCATCAGCTGACACCATGATCACATCATAGCCAGATATCCAGGTATAGCCAAGACAGCTGAGCTAGTACTCTGAGAGTACTGGTGGCTAAAGTTGAGAAAGGACATCAAGATATATGTTAAAGGATGCAAAACCTGTCAACAAGCAAAAAGTGATATGCAGGCTAAAGCCTCTCCACTTCACCCAAACACACCTCTCTCTAGACTCATATCTTGGTCAATATGATTATAGGACTCCCAGAGTCAGATGGATATGACACCTTACTGGTAATTATAGATCAATTCTCAAAAGCAATCATCCCAGTAGTCTGTCATGAAGAACTATCTGCAGAAGGGTGGGCCCAAATTCTCTGTGATCACATATATATGAAGCATAAGATGCTGCAAGTAGTCATTTCAGATCAAGAACCACAGTTTGTCTTGATCTTTATGAAGGAATTATATTGGATGCTCAATATTTCTCAAAACATATCCATGACTTACTATCCCTAGACAGACAGACAAACAGAACAAGTTAATTAGGAGATTGAAAAATATCTCTGGATCTTCATTAACTATCATCAAATGGACTGGAACAAATGGCTACCATTAGCAGAATTTGCTCATAATGATCAGATTCACTCTGCCATGAGTAAAAGCCTCTTCATGATTATATACAGCCAAAATCCCTGACTTCTCTCAGACTCAACTCAAGCAACTCCATTCACAAATCCAGCTGCTATAGAGTTTACTGAAACTATGGCACAAGTACATAAGGAAGTGCATGACACATTAGAAAAGGCTGCAATGCAAACGAAGCAACAATACAACAAAGGAAAGCAGACAGCATGAGAATACCAAGTAGGTGACAAGGTTTGGCTTAATACAGCAAACCTTCATCTTTTCCAGCTCAAGAAGAAACTTGACAACAAGTGAACAGAACCATTCATGATCCTTGAGAAGGCTGGTGCTTCAGCATACAAGCTGAAACTACCACTACATTGAAAAATTCATCCTCAGTTCAATAAGAAATTATTGATGCTGTATATCCCACCTATTTTCTCTAACCAACAACAACTGCCACCCCCACCTCCAGACCTTGTTGAAGGACAGGAGAAGTATGAAATTGAGGAAGTCTTAGATTCATAAACCTATCAAGTTTGATCCAAGAAAGGTCAACTATCGAAAACAGTCATAGACTACTTTGTCAAGTGGAAAGGCTGGACCCGGGAACACAACTCCTGGGTTCAAGACACTGAAATGAGAAACACCTAGGAAGCAATTATAGAATATGAGAAAAACATTAACTGAACCCTATATTCTGCCAAAATCATAACACACAAAAAGGCAGTGGTCAATATACTTGACTATAAATATTTTGAGAATGGCGATATTGCATATCTTGCTCAGTAAAAAGATGGACTCTAGAAATGGATCATTAACTCAGACCAAGTACAATAGAAGAAGCCAGTCAATCAATATTAGATTGACTAAGCTAAATCACAACTTGAAACCCCTGAAGAAGAGCCTTAGCAGTTGGGATGACTGCTTTAATAAAGGGGTAATGTTATGATTTTTCCATTTTTTTATTATCTTATCCAACATCTTATCACTATTCTCATTCAACATCACTTGTCCATCAACAATACCATTGATTTCCTCATGCTATCATCATATTTCCAACCACCTGATCACAGTCATCTTACAGACACATGGTTCTAAGCATTTCATGCATAATATACACATGAGTGATGCTATTATTAGTTCTCAAGTTTTCAGTATATAAGTAGTGTACTTTTCATATATATTCTCCATCTTCTGACTAAACTTAATCAATATACCTTCTACACCCATCCCAAGATCTTAGCTGCTCTCCTACCATAAGTGATTGTCCTAATGTGAGACAGCCCAGGAGTCAGCACCTGATCTAAAGATCATGTGTAAACAGAGTCCTAACAGGACCTATATTTCCATCACTGGACTCTCAGAATCCAACAGCTATAATACCCTATTAATAATAGTAGACTGATTCTCCAAAACTATCTTACTAGTCCCCTGTCATAAAGAACTTTCAGCAGAAGGATAGGCATGGATCCTTTGAGACCATGTTTATGCCAAGCATAGGATGCCTCAGATGGTCATCTCTGATTGCAGGCCCCAATTCATATCAATTTTTATAAAAGACCTCTATTATATGCTGAATATTTCCCTGAATGCCTTGACTGCCTGCCATCCTCAAACTGATGGACAGACAGAACAAGTCAATCAGGAGATTGAAAAATATCTTTGAATCTTCATTAATCACTGATAAGATGATTAGAGCAATTGTTTATCAATGGCAGAATTTGCCTACAATAATCACATACACTTGGCCACAGGGAAAAGCCCATTCATGGTCCTTTACAGGAGGAATCTCAGACTTATGCCCAATTTGATATGAAATACTCTGTTTGCCAATCCAACAGCCATGGAATTTACTAAAACCATGGCCTAAGTCTATAAGAAGGTACATAATACACTAGAGAAGGTGGCTACTCAGATGAAAGGACAGTATGACAAGAGAAAATGAGCAGCACAAGACTACTATATCAGTGATAAGGTCTGGCTAGACACTAGTAACCTTCATCTACTATGGCCAAAGAAAAAACTCAACAACAAATGAACAGGACCATTCAAGATTATTGAAAAAGCTGGTGCAGCAGCATACAAACTGAAGCTGCCACCACATTGGAAGGTTCATCCCCACTTTAACAAGAAGCTATTAATGCTCTATCTTGCACCTGTATTCCCTAACCAGCAATTACCCCTGCCACCACCACCAGACCTCATTGATAGACAAAAAGAGTATGAAATTAAAGAAGTATTGGATTCCCAAACATGTCACATAAGAGCCAAGAAGGGACAGTGATCCAAGATAGTAAATGACTATCTGATCAAGTGGAAGGGCTGGACCCAGGAACATAATTCCTGAGTCAGGGAAACCAAGATGACAAATGCACAGGAGGCAATTGCCAAATACAAAAAGAATATACAATAAGAACAAGTCATGGACATCACTAAAATCATAATGCCAAACAAAGCAGTGACCACTATCCTTGACCATGAGTATTTGGACAATAGAGACATAGCTTATCTTGCACAATGGAGGGATGGACTTCAACAATGGGTAAAAAACCCAAAGAAGGAACAATAGAAAACACTATTGTATAACTATTGGACAACACAAGCATCATCCACAGTATGACACCCCTGAGGAAGAATCTTAGCAGTCAGAATGACTGCTTTAACAAGGGAGTAATGTTATGATTTTTCCATTTTTTGTCCCTATCTTCCATCTAATCAACTGATATCACTATTGATCATCTTATCCACCATCCAACCATGAGAACACCACATTTTCTGACCATTATAGCTATCTCACTAAGACCACATGGTTACCATACCCCTTCCTCTTCATCTATATATGGATTACTCATAGACAGTTCTATATTTAGTTCCTCACTTTGCATATATAAGTAGCATAGCTTTCACTATATATTCCTCATCTTTCAACTAAAGTTAATTTCTATACCACATACTCTCCACAAAAGATTAGAAGACCATAGCTATAGCCCAAGAGTGACTGTCCAAATGTGAGACAGCCCAAGGGAGTATATGTATCTGCAGATCATGTGGACTGTGGGTCTAACACAAGCCAGTTAAAGCAAATGTTGTGAGCTTAAAGTAGGTCTTCTGAATTAAAAAGAATGCTGAGAGAAGCATAGTCAAGTTAAAGCTTGTTTAATAGTGCAAGATTTCTCACAGATACCTAGCATCAATTATTTTGACACTTATGCTCCTGTTGCAAGGCTTGCATCCATTTATTTTATTCTTGCCATGGCTGCAGCACTTGACTTAAAGCTTCATCAGGTTAATATCAAAAGCATATACTTAAATAGAAAGCTCACTGATAAAGAAATTATCTATATATGTCAATCTCCTAGATATCCTAAGTATGGCTCCCATTCTGAGCAAGTCTGTCATCTTGTAAAGACTCTGTATAGATTGAAGCAGAGTGATCATCACTGATATCAAAGTCTTATTGAGATTTTCATAAAGAAGATGGGATTCAAGCAGTGTAATATGGATCAGGCTATACTTTACAAGCACGAGGGCCAAAATCTGACTGTTATTGCTGTCCATATTGATGATTGCATCATTGTTGCATATGGTGCAAGAGGTGAAGAAAGAAATACTAAAATATGTGGAAGTCATGAATTGTGGAAAGCTGCACTAGATTCTTAGCATTAAAATTACATATGACTATGAGTTATGCTCCATTTCTCTCTTGCAATGCTCCTACATCAATGCTATTATTTGTCACTATAGTTTTTAAGATCTCAAGCCAGTCTCTATACTAATAGACACTAATATCTGATTGTCTTCTTTTTCTGCATCAGTCTCTATCTAAAAGATTATGGTTATGAGAGACATCTTTTACAGAGAGTCTATTGGTTCATTGATCTGAGTTATGCTTAGGACATGCTCTGACATTGCATTTGCTATGACAATAGTCTCAAAGTACTCAATAGCTGCTGCAAAGGCTCATTAGAGAGCTGTGAAGCACATCTTTCATATTATAATTTTTCCATTCTTTCCTTATCTTATCCAATCCAATCACTATTGCTCCATCAATTCTACCATACCATCCCCTATTCTTAGTCACCTCACCACAGTAGTCAGGCAATCACATAGTTTACTCACTTCATGCATAAACAATATATGGTTGTACTATTATTAGCTCATTATTTTTAGTATATAAGTAGGATAGGTTTTATGTATATTCTCTATCTTTTGACTAAACTTAATCTTCATACCAACTACTTCACACATCTAAAGATCCAGCTGCACTCTAAACCATAGGTAATTGTCCAAATATGAGACAGCCTTAGAGTTGCACATGATCCCAAGATACCATACCTGCTCCTTCATTGCTAGCCATGAAGAAGCATACTCTATACTCAAATGTTAAGAAAACAAACAAACAATTACTATTGATACTGCTATTGGCAGTGCAGTCTTACTAGTGCTATTTACAGCACTTTTTATATTAGCATATGAAGAAGAAATCCAGGCATGCTTATGCCAATAAAGACAACCCCGGCTACCTCCCTGCCCACCTCAACACCCCCTCCATGTCTTTCCAAGAAGACCTGCCCCCACCTGGTTAACTCTCTTAAATCTGGCATCCAGAGAAGAAGAAAGGATCCCCTGCCCCCAGGTCTATTTCACAGACTCCTCTGAGGAGTTTCCCCCACACAGTGGGACCACCACCCTCTCCAACAATAGGGTGGAACAACTCTTCTCCCCTATGCTAGAACACTTAAAGAATATACAGAATACATTCCAAATTCTCAGAGAGTCCTCTCCTCCCCTCTATACCCTATCCTGTCCAGCCCATATTAGAGTTTGACACTCAAATGACCCCAGGATAGAGGTATCCCATCCCAGCACCCACCTATATGGCTCCTAGACTATCACCACCCAGAAGCAGGGCTTCTGGCCTAGCAGAGGAATGGAGTTCTCATCCTTCCTCCCCATTATTGTCATTCTCAATGATGACTCCAATGATACCATGACTCTGGCCACTCCTGCAGCCCCTGATAATCCCTTCAATCCTGATGGGGCCAACTATGAGTGGCCAGACCTCTCTGACATTGATAGGGCTCTATTTAGGCTCTTTAGAATCACCACCTGAGAACTTAGAAGGGCAGATATTGAGGCCAGAACTATCTGGCCCTGAATTCATCCCAATATAGACAAGTGGTTGGCTCTCAACCAAGGGCACCCTGTATAAGGCCCAAACCTAGGCCCCAATATATGTGCCTAGATACAGGCCAATCAGTACCATCAGCTATACCCTCCTACCACAGAAGACTTGGCATCCAGGCTACACTCATAAACAATGGAGGAGCAGTGGGAATTAGAATGCACCCTTTGGGAACTAGCCTGAAGAGAGGCAAACAGGCCAGCAGAGGATAGGCCTGAGACCCAACTTTGATACTTTCACATACCCTTTCAGATACTATAGTAGGCTGGAACCTTTTTAGCCTTAATACATGAATTTTCCTCATTATCCTGCTAACACTCCAGCTAACCAGCCACAGCCATTATCTGACTTGCTGATATGTTATCTACATATTCACATCTAGATTTTGTGATTTTGTAACAATACTATTGCACATCTATCTTACACTAGTGATACATAGAGGACTATAGCTGAGGCTTTGAGCTGATAGTTAAAAGCAGTAAGCAACTAGTAGAGCCAGGACTTAGATGTAACACTATTAGTGGGTTAAATCTACCAGCCAGTCAGACTAGTAACTCAAATACTAGCAGGACTAAGTGAAATACAGCCACTAGCAAATGAAGGATGCTACTAGCACACTAAAACCAGAAGCAGAGTACACAGATCTCATGAAGTTCTGTCACTAGCAGCCCAGACTGGGCATAAATGCCTAAGTCAGGATAACTAGTCACATGATAATCTTGAAACAGGACTTAGAAATAAATTAGAAATGAATTAACCTTGAGCCCAGATCTGACTATTGCAATATAGATCTCTTATGATTGGTACTAGTGTAGCTAGACTGCACTCTCAATCATGATTGGATCGCTGTTACAGACACCAATATTCAGATATCCATATAACCACATTACTAGAGCATGTAGTTAGGCCAAGAGTGCAGAAAGACTGACTGTGGAGTCTCTAGACCAGTCATTTGAAAAGAAAACAGACTAGACCAACTATTGTGTGATTATTCACTATTATTCATGACTAGCTAAGAAATCCTTACCAATATGCCCTATACCTAGATGATATTTATAGTTCTGCCTCAGTAGTATATAAGTAGTAGGATGGATGCTTGTGAAAAGCAGGCAAGCCATTCCCACAGTTGAGCCCTCACTAATAGTAACTGGTGTCCCCAACTAAAAGCTTTTGTGCTTAACCTCAATGAAATGATTAATAGTCACTAAGTCACCCATAGTATTGCATTGAATTGAAGTCCTTAGAGTCACTGTTGTATCCTGTAAAGGTCTGGAGTGTTTTGAAGTTAGTTCAAGCAAAGTTCTCAGAGTTATAGTATTATTATTAGGCCAAGAGTGCTACTAGTCAGCCAAGAGTGTCACTGGTCAAGTGTTTATCACTTGTAGAAAGCAGTATAGGGCCAAGAGTGTCACCAGTCTGAAGCAGTTTCAGTCAGAATGAGTGCAGTAGCTCAAACTAAGACACTCTTTATCTAATTATGTCTTACCCACCCCACTAGTACAACTGTACTTGATTATTGAAGTCTGCAGAGTGCTTCCATCATACTTGAAACCACCCAAATTCAATATTGATGATTAAGTATAGAGTAGTAAGAGGTTTAGTGTGATTGATGTTCATTGCCATTCCCTAATTCTTCTATCACTTGCAGTTACCAAGCACATCATTGTCTCTGACAAGGCAAGTCTGACAACCTGGCTACCATCCCTATCGGGGCGGCAGCCTTCTATTCACAGGCATGGGAGAAGATCCTGGACCAAGCTCTGCACCTGCAGCACCACTGCAACCATTTGTGAAAGAATAAATAGAAGAGGCTAAAGAAAAGTTAGCCCAAAAAGAAAGACAGATAGAGGAAATCTGTCAAGAACTCACCACAGTAGAAGCAGACAAAGCCATCCATGCAATAATATGACAACTCATGGACAAGGGAAAAGAGCCTAAATGCAGGAGACATGTGGAGTCCCCACAAGTCCCAACAGCAAGGCCAGATCAATTCTTGATCCCAAGACCACCCCTAGGGCAGATGCCACCTGATCCCTATCCAAATCCCATCAAAAACACACCCAACAATGCCCCATACCTGAGGATCAAACCAATCCTCATCCAGCCTCCTAAACCTTTCAAGGGGGACCATGATGATATTGAATGCTTCATAGGCAACTGCATCATCTATTTCAAAGTGTTCTGCCACTATTTTCAGTTGCCTTCACATCTAGTACTATTCACAACCACCCATTTCAAGGAGGCTACTAAGGACTGGTGAGTCTACAAGAGACCTGAATACTGGGTAGCTAATACCCATAATGGCATGGCCCCCCAATTCTGATACCTGAGTTGGGAGGAATTCATCAATCTTATCACTTGATAGTTCAGAGATCCCACAATCAAGGAGGTCCATGAAAAAAGAATGTTCAGTCTCCAGATAGGGATACAATCTGCATCCCACTACTTCCAGAAGTTAGAAGAGAAAGCAAAGTTGGCAGGTCAATGAACCAATGAGAATGAGTGTGGAGCAATGGTCAAGGCAGTATAACTAAGAATTCTCTCCTCATATACCATGTTCATTTCTAATATAGGTATTAACATTCTATGCACATATTCAGAATAGAAGGAGCACATTCTGCACATGTATGAGGAAAGGCAAAGGAAGTGGGTCTTTGACCAGACTGCCAGAGTACCATGCAAGAGACAGAAGAAAGATTCCTACCCTACCCACCAACAACCTAGTAGCAAACCAGCTACTGGGGCAACAAGTTCCTTGGTTCCAAAGCTGATAGCTAATATAAGTCCCAGTCAGGATATCTCAACTAGTCAATGGACAACCTATAGTAGGTCAGGACAACCAATAGAAGTAGACTGATGGAAGGCTGAAGGAAGATGTTTCCACTGCAATGAGAAGGGCCACATGGCCAAAGACTTCTCTAAGAAAAGAGATTACAAGAACATATAGTCAGTAGGTACTACTAATGCAGTGGAAACTACCATGACCAAGATTAAAGAGGCAAAAGAGTAGACCATCAAGAGTTCAATTCTCCTTGCACAGCTAAAGCCTCTAGTGGTGCATTCTTGGTTTCCATGGGTCAGACTTATATACATGCATTAGGACATTTAAATACACAAAAAAATATGACTTTGTTACAGATTCCAATCCTGAGTGCTCCCAAAGAATCGAAAAGAAACTGATATCACATGCTCACAAAGTGTGACAACACAACTATCTATAATGAATCCCACCCCTCCAATGAAGCACAGGTTCTGCCAGGTCATGCTGGCACTGCACAAAGATCACTGGACTCTCTGAGTCCACTAACTACATGGTTGATACCATGGACTGGGGCAAGTCAGTGGGATGCCCTAGGGCCTCTAAAGCCAAAAGCTTCAGCATCCTCATCTAGGAGATCAAGTCCTGCTTCACCAGGGCCTGTGAAGGAAGCAAGCACCCACCAAGGCCAAATATAAGGACCCTCTAAGGAAATGATCTAAGCACATGACTCATAGAATTCTCAGGATGAGACTAGGAAATATATGAAGGTTGCCTTGAACACTGACTGGAGGAAAAGTAACAAATCATCTGACTTGGCAGAGAAAGAGAAGGTTGAGCTATTGGTGCTGATGGCTTCTAACCCCAATGGCTGGGAGCAACTCTTTGCTATAGCAACTAACATCTTTGGAGACAGTGATGCAGTTGCTCTAACCTCATTGAAAGTAGTAACAGCTGATGAACAGGAAGAATCTGCTAGCATCCAGACAGTAAAGAGAGAGCTTAATCACAGAGTTACCATCATCAAAGTACCTAATGAGAAAGATGACACTTTCTTCCTATGATGAAAGGAACAGCAGAGAAAGGAAGTACAACCTTCACTAACAACTGAAGTCCTGCCTAACAAGAGGGTACTAAATCATGTGTAGTATAAGCCATTTAGAGTAGACTGGACTCTTTGCGCCATCCATACTGCAAAGAACTTAGCAGTTGCCAAAGCTGCTCTCTCTATATGGGTCCATCTCAAATGAATGAGATAAATGATGAGCTCATCAAGAGCTTACAGACTGGAGAGAGTCAAGCTCAAGAATGACTCTATTGTTATGATTTTTCTATTATCTTATCTTATTTTATCATATTCATGACACTGTATACTTTATCTCAGTCAGCATCAATGTATTCACTGACAACCACCCCAATTCTATATAGTTGTCACCCCAGTTCTGTTTTATTGGTTCACTAATATCCCAATTTCTCAAGGTTCCCTCTCGCAGCCTTACTATTTTATCTATTAATAATGCTGTACTTTCAGTATATAAGTAGAGTAGTTTCCACCATTTTACTCTACCTTTTGACTAAATTACACTCATACACCTTCTACTGCACCACACTAAAGACTGAGCCAAACTCTCAACATATAGATGATTGTCCAAACATGAGACAGCCTAGAGAGAAGCTTATGTCCCAAGTCACATGTTAGACAGGGCCATAATATTAGTCGAAAGGTATCCCTCCCACATCTTCTACACTAGCTGTAAAAGATGCAACAACTCTATGCCCAAGAACAACAAAAATCAAAAAAATCAATGAATGATCACTCTTGGCATTGCAATCAGCAGTGCCACAATCCTTATACTTTTCACAGCTCTTCTAGTACTAGCATACAAAGAAGAAGCATGAACCCTTCTTCACCAAGAAAGGTGACCCTGACATCTGCAACCCCCTCTCTGCCCTCCCTGCCATCCTGACTATGTCCTTTCCAGGAGGATATCTCCCATCAGACTGGGAGAACAAGTGGAGACTTTATTATTCCACCTCTAGGTCCAATTTACAGCCCCCTCATCCACTTCATCCTCCTCTGAAAACACCAATCAGACCACTGCAAGAGCAGTTCTTGCAACCTACTGGCTGGAATGATCTGCCCCCACCACAGTGGAAGAATATGCATAGGACATACAGGCTCAGATCGATGAACCCCCATCCTCATACTCTCTTCCCCCTACTCCCACCTAGCCCTACCTCAGAGCCTTACACCCCGATGATCCCAACATGGATCAAAATCACCCCTATGGACTCTGGGCTTAAAGAAGAGACCTCTGGCCCAGAGAGAGCACAGACTCCTTATCCTCACTCCCCATCATTGAGCTCTCTTCCTTGGACTCCAAGTCTGATGGGAGCTCTAACTCTGTGACTGAGGTTGCCATCTTCACCCCTGACAGGACAAATAGAACCTGGTCTGCTCTTGCCACAATCAACTGAGAAATACTTGGCCCCATCGTATCTGCCACCTGGGAGCTCAGATGAGCCAATGTTAAGGCCAGAATAGCCTGGCCTGAGCACTGTCCTAATATGGACAAGTGGCTTGCCCTCAACCAGGGTGATCTAATATGAGGTCTGAACCCAAATGCTACAATTTGAGCTTGGATCCATGCAAATAGGAACCAGGAGCTTTATTGCCCTGCTGTTAGTGATTTGGTACCAGGACTATACCCAAGGATGGCAGAGGAATGACAGGAGCTGGGTCACTCTCTTCGACAGTTATGGCAACTGGAGCTTACCCAGAGGGAGGAGAATGGACCCAATGTCCAGATTTGAAGGAGCTAGATACAGGTACAAACACTATGATGGGCTGGGATACTCCCAGCCCCAATATATCAATTTCTCTGACTACCCTCCTGACACCCTGGTCTCAAGACCAAGACCCCTACCTAATTTGCCACCTTATCATCAGGCACAGCAACCAGGCTACCACCCCTATCAGGGTGGCAGTCTTCTCTTTGCAGATGCAGGAGAAGACATGGAAGCCAAAAATATCTCTGCAGGGCTGTCAATTACTACAGCAACAATGACGGAACTCTGGCAAGCAATAAAAACTGTGCTAGCTAAAAAGAAAAAATGCATTATAGAGATATGTGAAGAACTCATGAGAGAAGAATCTGCCAAGAAGATGATGATGGACTATCTTTGTGACAATGACAAAGGGAAGGAACCTGACAGGGGTAGACCCACCAAAAGGCTACCTGGGTCTAAGGCTGGATCAATTTTCGATCCTAAGACTGCCCCCTAGAAGAGGTCCTTCTGACCCCATCCCCAATTCTATCAGGAATGTATCTGATGATGCCCCATATTTAAGCATCAAACTGGTTCTCATTAAAGCCCCTCTTCCATTCAAAGGGGACTATGATGATATCAAATGCTTTATAGGTGATTGTATCACCTACTTTGAAGTGTTCTAGCATTATTTCCAGGTGCCTTCACATCTGGTCTCATTTATGACCTCTCACTTTGAAGGGGCCACCAAGGACTGGTGGGTCTATAAGAGACCCAAATTCTGGGTTGGTGATTCCTATGATGGCACTGCTGCCCACTTCTGCTATTCTGCATAGGATGACTTCATGGACTTGGTCTCTCATCAATTCCAAGACCCTGCCATTGAGAAAGTCCATGAGAAGCAGATGTTTGACCTTCAGATGGGAATGCAGCCTGCCTCCCATTACTTCCAGAAACTGGAAGAGGAAGCGAAATTGGCAGGCCAATGAACTGACAAAAATGAGCATGGCACCATGATGAAGGCAGTTTGACTAGGAGTACCATCCTCCTATATGACCTTCATCTCAAATATGGGCATCAACATCCTGTGCTCGTACCCAGAATGGAAGGAGCATATCTCCAGAATGTACGAAGAGTGCCAATGTAAGTGGGTCTTTGATCAGACCACCAGCATGCCTCAGAACAGACAGAAGAAGGACTCCCACCCCAACCTCCCACAGCACCCCAGTGGAAAAGCCGCCACTGGAGCAACAAGTTCCTCAGCTCCAAAGCTGACTGCTAATACAGGGGTAAGTCAGGATGCTGGAACTGGTTGGTGGATGATATACAGAGGGGTGAGTAAGCTGATGGATATTAACCGATGAAAGATGGAAGGTCAATGCTTCTGATATGATGAAAAAGGTCGCATGGCTAAAGATTGCTCTAAGAGAAAGGAGTACAAGAACATTCGGTCAGTAGGGCCCACTAATGAAGTGGTGCTGCCTATGACCAAGATTGAGGAGGCAAAAGACTAGGTTGACAAGAGTTTGATTCCTCTTGCTCGACCATATCTCCTAGTGGTGAGTCCTCAGTCTCTGTGGGTCAGACTGACATACATGCACATAGACATTTACCTACACCCTCAAAAAATATATATCACATGACTTCACAGACTCCAAGACCAAAGATCACTGAAGAATTGAAAAAGAACAGGTACATCATACTTCTGGAAGAAGCTGACACTGTAATCTATAGTGAATCCTGAGCCTCCAATGAGGTGCAGGATTTGCTGGGTGGTGTTGGCACTGCCACAAAGTCCACTGAGTCTGCACAGTGAGACTCACTGGATATGCAGGTAAAACCACAGACCAGGACAAGTAGGTGAAACATCCTCAGACCTTTCAGAAGTCCAAACATCCCCATACTCCCCTCAAGCAGGGAGACAAGTCCACCAGCCTCACCAGGGTTGGTGGGGGAAACAAGTGCCTACCAAGGCCAGGATCAGGGCCACACACTACCTGATCCCATCAGGAGAAACTTGGTGGCAGAGCTGACTGCAATGCTGATAAGATTTGCACCTGGCACCATGAGTCAGTACTCCACCCAAACAGATAGTAGTGGAACCTCAGAAGCATCAAGCCAAGTCCTATCTCCTCCAAAGATAGTTCAAGTTCTGAAAGCAAGTCAAGCCAAAGAACAGGGAGAAGCCACTAGTGCCCAGGCAGTAAAAAGAGGGCATCTGAAGAATCTGAAAGTTTGGCTGAGCCCAGCAAGATCTCAGTCTAGCTCCATCAAGGAAAGTGCTAACCAGGGACATGGGAGCAAGCCCCCTGACTCAGAGGAGAAAGTATTGGTTGAGCTGCCAGTACCAGTAGATCCTGATACTGACAACATGGAATGAATGCCAACTTTGACAGAAGGTTCCCTGGTAGAAGCCAGTGTTAACATTCCTGGAGATTAGAGTGCAACTACCTATTGCCCATCACTGGTAGTGCTCACAACAGCCATAGGACAGGAAGCTGCTAGCGCTCAGGCAGTAAAGAGGGGGCACAACAGCAGAAACACCACAATTGTCAAAGTACCCAATGAAGAAGATGATATAGTATTTAGACTATGGCAAGCCAAACAGTCCAAAGCCAGAACCCCGACACCCAAAATCCTGCCTAACAAGAGGGTACATGATCACATGTGATACAAACCTTTCAGAGTTAACTGGACTCTATGTGCTATCTATACCACTAAGAACTTGGCAGTCACCAAAGCAGTTCTCTCCACTTGGGTTCATCTCAAATGACTTGGGGAGATAATTGATAAGCTCACCCAGAGCTTGAACACCGAAGAGAGCTCTGCATGTGAGCAGCTCTACAAACTTCATGAACTGATCTAGTATATCCATGGCACCAAGAGTTCTGGTTGGGACTTCTTAGTGGACATCCAACTTGCTCCCTGCATGGGAAAAAAGACTTTGACAACCTGTGTGTTGTTGGATAGTGGCTGCATGGGCAGCTCTATCAACTGAACCTATGTCCAACAACACCAGTTGGATACCAGAAAAGCCACTACCCCTATACCCATTTACAACACAGATAGAACCTGTAACAAGGCAGGCAATGTAACCAAATTCATAGAACTCTGAATGACCATCAGAGACCACATCGAATGAATCAACCTTGCAGTCATGGATTTGGGTTCCAAGACAGTATACTTGGGCCATGATTGGCTTAAATGCCATAATCCCCTAGTCAACTGGAAATCAGGAGTCATAACATTCAGGCAATGTCATTGTATCAAAAACTATTTCTCACTCCCCGATTCTGACAAAGAAGACAGATAGGATGAAGAGCTTGAAGAAGGTGAAACAATCCTTGCCATAAACATGCAAGAAGAGATTATTCTCTGAGCTGTGCATCACACAAATGAACTGGCCACTGCCACAAATGCAGAAAAACCAAAAAAACCTTCAAGGAGCTCATGCCTTCTCAGTATCAAAGCTTTAGAGATTTATTCTCTAAAGAAAGTTTTAATGAACTACCAGACCAAAAACCCTGGGACCATGCCATTGAGCTAGTCTCCAACACCAAATCCATGCTGGACTGTAAAGTCTATCCACTCAACTGAAACAAGCAAGAACAACTTGACAAATTCTTTGATGAGAATCTTGACTCTGGATGAATTCATCCATCCAAATCTCCATTTGCCTCTCCCTTCTTCTTCATCAAGAAAAAGGATGGTTCTCTACATCTAGTTCAGGACTATCACAAACTGAACAAAATGATGATTAAAAACCATTATCCTCTTCCCCTAATCTTGAAACTAATTGACAAGTTATGAGGAGCCAAGTACTTCAGCAAATTAGATGTTTGCTGGGGATACAACAACATATGAATCTGGGAAGGAGACAAAGAGAAAGCCACATTCAGAACCAATTGAGGACTCTTCAAACCTACAGTTATGTTCTTTGGTCTCACCAACTCACCAGCCACTTTTCAGTGGATGATGAACAACATCTTCAAGGACCTGATCACCAGAGGAAAAGTTACCATATATCTTGATGACATCTTAATCTTCATAAAATCCCTATCCGAACATTGAATCATTGTTCAACAAGTTCTCCAATGACTACAAGAAAACAAATTGTTCCTTAAAGTGGAAAAATGCAAGTTCGAGATACTCAAGACAGAATACCTTAGAGTCATTATCAGCGAAGATGCAATCCATATGGATCTAGTCAAAATTTCTGGGATTGCAAAATGGCCCACTCCAACCAAAAAGAAGGAGCTCCAATCCTTTTTAGAATTCACAAACTTTTACTGAAAGTTCATATGTGATTACTCCAAGATAGTATGACCTCTCATGCAGTTGACTGGCAAAGTTGACTGGACATGGGGAATAGAACAAGAACAGGTGTTCACACAACTCAAGAAGTTGATGATCACAAATGTAGTTCTAACTATTCCCTCTGATGAAGGAAAATTCTGAGTAGAAGCCAATGCTAGTGACAGAGCCATTGGAGCTATTCTAAGCCAAGAACAGAATGGTAAATGGAGGCCAGTCATCTTTATGTCAAAAGTGCTGACAGTCACTGAATGCAATTATGAGATCTATGACAAGGAATTGTTGGCCATTATGTTGGCATTAGAAGAATGGCACCACTACCTCATGGGCACAAAAGAAACAATTGAAATCTGGACCAATCACCAAAATCTCCAGTATTTCCAAAAACCTCAAAAGCTGAACTGTCAACAAGCTCAATGGGTCACCGAGTTGGCAGAATACCACTTTGTTCTTCAACACAAAGCTGGAATTGCCAACAAGAAGGCTGACCTCCTCAGCCAAAGGGATGATCACAATCAGAGAAAAAAAGACAATCAAGATGTGATTGTTCTTTCTCCTGAACATTTCTGGGCACTAATACTGCCCACAACTGAGGAATGAATCATGCATATAAGAGATGCAACTCAACAAAAAAAACAGTGGGATCAAGGGATCAAAAAATCCCTCAATCATGAATGAGGAATTACTCAAGAAAACAAAGTACTGTGGTATGATGGATGCATCTACATTCCTCAAGACACCTCACTCCACAGTGAAATCATTGTGCAATATCATGATCATATCACTGCAGGACATTCCAGCATAGCCAAAACCAAAAAACTCATTCTATGAGAATATTGGTGGCCAAAGATGAAAAGAGATGTCAAATCCTATATCAAAGGATGCAAGACATACCAAAGAATGAAGAGTAATACACAGGCAAAGGCTGCTCCTCTTCATCCCAATGCAATACCTGACATCCTCTGGACTCATATCTCAGTTGATATGGTCACCAGACTTCTGGAATCCAAAGGACTTGATGCCTTACTTGTCATCATGGATCGATTCTCCAAGAACATAATCCTAGTTCCTTGTAATAAAGAATTATCTGCCAAAGGATGGGCTCTCATGCTCTAAAATCATATCTATGCAAAACATGGAATGCTGCAAGTGGTGATCTCTGACCAAGGTCCCCAATTTGTATCAACATTCATGAAGAAACTCTACCAGATGCTGAATATCATGCAAAATGCATCCACCACATACCACCCACAGATGGATGGACAGACAGAGTGGGTCAACCAAGAGGTTGAAAAGTACCCTTGAATCTTCATCAATCATTGACAGACAGACTGGGTAGCATGGTTGCCACTTGCAGAATTTGCTCATAATAACTGAGTTCATTCAGCAACCAGCAAAAGTCCCTTCATGGTTCTATATGGACAAAATCCTCGACTCATCCCCAAATCTATCCAAAAAACCAGTTTCATGAATCCTGCAGCAGTAGACTTCACAGAAACCATGATCAAAGTCCACAAGAAAGTCCACAATACATTGGAAAAAGCAGCAGCACAAATGAAAGCATAATATAACATAAAAAAGTGATCACCTCATGAATATCAAATTGGTGATAAAGTTTGGCTTGATACCACCAACCTTCATCTTCCATGACCAAAGAAGAAGCTCGATGACAAATGAACAGGACCATTCGAGATCATCAAGAAATCAGGCATGGCAGCATACAAACTAAAACTCCCACCTCACTGGAAGATCCATCCTCAATTCAATGAAAAATTGTTAACCCTGTATATCGTGCCCTCCTTCCCAAATCAGCAACAGCCACCTCCTCCTCCTCTGGATCTTATTGATGGTCAAGAAGAGTACAAAATCAAAGAAGTCTTGGACTCATGCACTCATCAGGTATGATTGTTACAATTTTTCAATTATCTAATCTTATCTGAGTCATATCCATGACTCATCCATCTTATCAACCATTGTTTCCAACTTGTATCCAACCACTCACCAACTCATACCCTCATTCTCACTGTCTGTCACTCCAGACATTTTCTATTGGACCAATGATCCTTCCGGACCATCCAACTTCAATGCCATTCCAGCATGGACTGAACTGTTTCACCTAAATATATCACCATAGAAATAGTATATAAACAGAGTAAACTACACTGTTGTACTCTATCTTTTGACTAAACTTAATCCATATACTTCTTACTCACACTACACTAAAGGCCCAGCCTAAGTCTCTCAATTGGGTAACTGTTTGAACATGTAACAGCCCAGAGGGATCAGCTGATGCCCCAAGGCATGTGCCTAAGACAGGCCCTAACATTAGTCGAAAGATTAACCTTCCACTTCTTTAAATGCTAGCCATAAAGAAGCACTTCCTCATGCCAAATGAGGAAGACCAACAAGAACCCAGAACCATTTCCCTCAGCATTGCCATCAGTGGCACAATTCTTTTGACTTTTTTTATGGTCCTCGCCATATTACTTTACAAGGAAGAAATTTGAACTCTCCTCCAACAGAGGAGAGCTTGATGACCAAACCTACCCCCCCATCCTCCACAGCACCCAGAACATGAGCTTCCCCAGGAGCTACCTGCTGCCCAATTGGGATGAAGAGAGGTGATACCACTCATCCATTGATATGCCATCTACGCATTCACACCTAGATTTTGCGATTTTGTAACAATACTATTGCACATCTATCCTATACTAGTGATACATAGAGGACTATAGCTGAGGCTTTGAGCTGATAGTTAAAAGCAGTAAGCAACTGGTAGAGCCAGAACTTAGATGTAACACTATTAGTGGGTTAAATCTACCAGCCAGTCAGACTAGTAACTCAAATACTAGCAGGACTAAGTGAAATACAGCCACTAGCAAATGAAGGATGCTACTAGCACACTAAAACCAGAAGCAGAGTACACAGATCTCATGAAGTTCTGTCACTAGCAGCCCAGACTGGGCATAAATGCCTAAGTCAGGATAACTAGTCACATGGCAATCTTGAAACAGGACTTAGAAATAAATTAGGAATGGATTAACCTTGAGCCCAGATCCGACTATTTCAATATAGATCTCTTATAATCGATGCTAGTGGAGCCAGACTGCACCCTCGATCATGATCGGATAGCTGTTACAGGCACCAATATCCGGATATCCATATAACCATGTTACTAGGGCCTGTAGTTGTGCCAAGGGTGTGGAAAGACCAACTGTGGAGTCTCTAGACCGAATATTTGAAAAGAAAACAGACTAGACCAACTATTGTGTGATTATTCACTATTATTCATGACTAGCCAAGAAATCCTTACCAATATACTCTATACCCAGATGATATTTATAGTTTTGCCTCAGTAGTATATAAGTAGTGGGATGGGCACTCGTGCAAAGCAGGCAAGCCATCCCTGCAGTTGAGCTCTCACTGGTAATAACTGGTGTCCCCAATTAAAGGCTTTTGTGCTTAACCTCGACGAAGTGATTAATAGTTGCTAAGTCACCAATAGAATTGCATTGAATTGAAGTCCATTAGAGTCACTGTTGTGTCCTGCAAAGGTCCGGAGTGTTTTGAAGTTAGTTCAAGCAAAGTTCTTGGAGTTATAGTTTATTCTTAGGCCAAGAGTGCCACTAGTTAGCCAAGAGTGCGGCTAGTCAAGTGTTTATCACTTGTAGGAAGCAGTATAGGGCCAAGAGCGCCACCAGTCTGAAGCAGTTTCAGTCAGAACGAGCGCAGTAGCTCAAACCAAGTCACTCTTATCCAATTATGTCTTACCCACCCCACTAGTACGATTAGTACTTTGTATAAACTCACTAGTAATGAATAAAACGTCTTTAAGACAATTGTACTTGATTATTGAAGTCTGCAGAGTGCTTCCATCATACTCGAAACCGCCCAAATTCAATATTGGTGATTAAGTGTAGAGTAGTAAGAGGTTTAGTGTGATTGGTGTTCATTGCCATTCCCTAATTCTTTTGTCACTTGCCGTTGCCAAGCACATCACCGCTGACCCTGGTGAGGCTGGTGGGCTTGCTTGTTCCTCTGCTTGAGAAGGACACTGGTATGTTTGGACTTCTGGGAGGCCTGAAAGAGTCCTGCCTACTAGTCTCTATCCATCACTGATCACTCAGCAGCGTATCCAGTGAGCTAAGCTCGTTGGACTTAGTGGCAGTGCTAGCACCACCTGGCAAGTCCCGCACCTCATCGGGGGTTTGAGAATTGTCACTATAGATACTTGTGTCAGCGTCTTCAAGAAGGATGATGTAGCTGTTCTTTTTTGATTCTTGATTTGTCTTCAGCTTCAGGGTCTGTGAAGTCATATGATGTATATTGCTTTTTGTATGTAATTGTCTGTTATCATAGTAATTAGTCTGACTTGCAGAAACCGAGGACTCACCTTCAGACTTGGTTGAGCAAGGGGAATTGAACTCTTGTCGACCTAGTCTTTTACCTCTTCAACCTTGGACATAACTGGCACCACTTTGTTAGTGGGCCCCAAGAATCTGATGTCCCTCAACTCTTTTCTCTTAGAACAATCTCTGCTCAGGTGACCTTTCTCATCACATCTGAAGCATTGTCCCTCAGCCCTTCACTGATCGATGTCCATGGGCTTTCCTGTCCCTCCATATGTTGTCCATTGACCAGTTCTGGCATCCCAACTGGTCCCACTATTGGCAGTCAGCTTTGGGGCCGAGGAACTTGTCGCCCCAGCAACAGTTTTGCCACTGGGCTGCTGTTGTTGTTGGAGGTGGGAATCCTTCTTTTGCCTATCCCAGGGCGTACTGGTGGTCTGATCGAAGACCCATTTTTGCTGTCTTTCCTTGTACATGCGCAAGATACACTCCTTCCATTCAGGGTATGAGCACAGGATGTTGATGCCCATGTTGGAGATGAAGGTGGTATAAGAGCTTGGAACTCGTAGTTGCACCACCTTCACCATGGCCCTGCACTCTGCTTCATCCATTCATTGGCCCACTAACTTGGCCTCTTCTTCCAGTTTCTGAAAGTAGTGGGAGATGGGCTGTGCTCCCATGCTGAGGTCGAACATCCTTTTTTCATGGATCTCCTTGATAGCGGGGTCTCAGAATTGTCGTGAGACCATATCTATGAAGTTGGTCCAATCTGGATATTGAAAGTGGGCAGTGGTGCCATCATACGCATTGCCTACCCAGAATTTGGGTCTCTTGTAGACCCACCAGTCCTTGGCAGCTCTCTCAAAGTGGAAAGTCGTGAATAATACCAGGTGTGATGGCACCTGGAAATAGTGTCAGAACACTTTAAAATAGGCAATACAATTGCCTATGAAGTATTTGATATCATTGTAGTCCCCCTTGAATGGGGAGGGGACCTTGATGAGGGTCAGTTTGATGCCCAGGTACAGAGCATTGGTGGTGGCATTTCCGATGGGATTTGGAATAGGGTCAGGAGGACCCTTGCTGGAGGGCAGTCTTGTGATCAAGTAGCGATCTGGCTGTGGGCTCAGGTAGCCTCTTGGTGGCTCACCCGAGAGTCTGCCCCTCTCAAGTTCTTTCCCTTTCTCCTGATCACAGAGATAGTCTGTCATCATCCTGCAGGTGGACTCCTCCCGATCGAGCTCTTTGCACATTTCTGCAATGCATTTTTCCTTCTTGGCCAGCATGGTTTTCATCTGCTAGTGAATTTCCTCTGCCATTGCTGGGGTTCTTGATGTCCCTGCAGTGACAGTTCCTGCAGGGACAGTTTCTGCTTCCATGTCTTCTCCCACCCCTGTGAAGAGAAGGCTACCACCCTGATAGGGGTGGTATCCTTGGTGACACACCCTATGATGTGGGGGCGAGTCAGGTAGTGGTTGTGGATTCATGACTGGGGTGTCTGGGGGGTAATCTAGAACTGTTTCGTATTGGGGATAGTGGTAGTCCATCCCACCATAGTAACCTGTATCATAGGTTAGCATGTCATACTGGGGCCTTTGTCCCCATCTACTCTTTTTGTGCCACCTCCAATCTCCATAGGTGTCAGAGTGTCTGCTCCAGGTCCCTCTGCTCCTCCTGATCTCGGGCTTGAAGCCCTGGAAATATATCCCTGGTAGAGGGGCAGAATATACTTCTGTCCTGGTTTGCACATATCCAGGCACAAAGAATGGTGGCTGGGTCTGGACCCTGAATGGGGTCTCCTCAGTTGAGTGCCAGCCACTCATCCATTTCTGATCTGGGCTCATCCCAGAGATCTCTTGCTTCAACGTCTCGATGTCAAACTTCCCAAGCAGCGGTCCTGAAGGGACTGAATAGCCTTCAATCAACCTTGGAGAGATCAGGCCAGATATAGTCCCCTCCATTTGGGTTGAAGGGGTCATCAGGGGCACCAGGAGTGGCTGAGGCCAGGGCATTGTGCTCCCCATCAGACTTGTCATCAGAGATCTCGATGACAGGGAGAGAGGAGATTGAGTTGGTCTCTCCTTGGGGCCAGTTTTCATGGCCCCAGGGACTGTAGGGGTGGTTATAATCCATTGCGGGATCGTCGGGGTTTTGGGGTTCATGGTAGGACTCATCATTGCTGTTGGGGGAGGGGGAGGAGGAATGTACCCACCAGTGTTGCTGGTGGAAGGCAGGGGTTGCAGGACAAGGGGGAGAGCTGGGGTATGGGGGCAGGGCATTGTTGCCCTGAGCCCAAATGTCCCGTGCATATTCTTGGGCCACAGTGGGGGTGGGGGTGGGTTGTTCCATCCTGTAGCAGAGTAGAACTGCCCGCACATTATGGACATGGGTGGAGGAGGGCCTGGCAGTTGGGGGCCTCTCATCATTGGTGCACCCCTCAGAGGAGGACACAATTGTGAAGCAGGCCCAGGGACGGTGATGTGCTTGGTAATGGCAAGTGACAAAAGAATTAGGGAATGGCAATGAACACCAATCACACTAAACCTCTTACTACTCTACACTTAATCACCAATATTGAATTTGGGCGGTTTCGAGTATGATGGAAGCACTCTGCAGACTTCAATAATCAAGTACAATTGTCTTAAAGACGTTTTATTCATTACTAGTGAGTTTATACAAAGTACTAATCGTACTAGTGGGGTGGGTAAGACATAATTGGATAAGAGTGACTTGGTTTGAGCTACTGCGCTCGTTCTGACTGAAACTGCTTCAGACTGGTGGCGCTCTTGGCCCTATACTGCTTCCTACAAGTGATAAACACTTGACTAGCCGCACTCTTGGCTAACTAGTGGCACTCTTGGCCTAAGAATAAACTATAACTCCAAGAACTTTGCTTGAACTAACTTCAAAACACTCCGGACCTTTGCAGGACACAACAGTGACTCTAATGGACTTCAATTCAATGCAATTCTATTGGTGACTTAGCAACTATTAATCACTTCGTCGAGGTTAAGCACAAAAGCCTTTAATTGGGGACACCAGTTATTACCAGTGAGAGCTCAACTGCAGGGATGGCTTGCCTGCTTTGCACGAGTGCCCATCCCACTACTTATATACTACTGAGGCAAAACTATAAATATCATCTGGGTATAGAGTATATTGGTAAGGATTTCTTGGCTAGTCATGAATAATAGTGAATAATCACACAATAGTTGGTCTAGTCTGTTTTCTTTTCAAATATTCGGTCTAGAGACTCCACAGTTGGTCTTTCCACACCCTTGGCACAACTACAGGCCCTAGTAACATGGTTATATGGATATCCGGATATTGGTGCCTGTAACAGCTATCCGATCATGATCGAGGGTGCAGTCTGGCTCCACTAGCATCGATTATAAGAGATCTATATTGAAATAGTCGGATCTGGGCTCAAGGTTAATCCATTCCTAATTTATTTCTAAGTCCTGTTTCAAGATTGCCATGTGACTAGTTATCCTGACTTAGGCATTTATGCCCAGTCTGGGCTGCTAGTGACAGAACTTCATGAGATCTGTGTACTCTGCTTCTGGTTTTAGTGTGCTAGTAGCATCCTTCATTTGCTAGTGGCTGTATTTCACTTAGTCCTGCTAGTATTTGAGTTACTAGTCTGACTGGCTGGTAGATTTAACCCACTAATAGTGTTACATCTAAGTTCTGGCTCTACCAGTTGCTTACTGCTTTTAACTATCAGCTCAAAGCCTCAGCTATAGTCCTCTATGTATCACTAGTACAGGATAGATGTGCAATAGTATTGTTACAAAATTGCAAAATCTAGGTGTGAATGCATAGACAGCATATCAGCGGGGGATCAGGAGAGTGCCCACCAAGGCCAGGATCAGGGCCATGCACTAGCTGGACCGGTGGGAGAACAGCTGATCATAGAGCTGCAGGCAATGCTGATGAGATTCACCCTGGATGCAGAAGCTCAGTACTCTGCTGCAACAGCTAGTAGAAGTGGAACTTCAAACACCTCAAGCTGATACCAGACTCCTCCCGAGGCCTGGAAAGTTCCCGAGTGAACTACAGCTGAAGAACAGGGGGAAGTTGCTAGTGCCCAGGCAACAAAGAGGGGGCATTTCAGCAGAACCACCATCATTGAAGTACCCGACAAAGAAGATGACACTGCCTTTAAACTGTGGCAAACAAAACAGTTCCAAACTCAAAGTCCTGCCCAATTGGGAGGCACCAAACCTGAAATCCTGCCTAACAAGGGGGTACTGAACTCCGAAATCTTGCTTAATCAGGAAGCACTAAACCTCAAAGCCCTGTCCAAAAGGAAGGCACATGATCACCAGTGGTATAGACCATTCGGTATCAACTGGACTCTGCATGCAGTTCACAGTTCCACAGACTTGGCCACCACCAAGGCAGTTCTTTCCATTTGAGTTCATCCCAAACAACTTGGAGAGATCAATGATGAGCTTGTTCAGAGCTTAAGAACTGGAGAGAGCCTTGTGTGCGAGCAGCTCTATGAACTCCATGAACCGATCTGCTATGTCTGCAGTATCAAAAGCTCAGGATGAGACTTCTTGGTGGACATCCAGCTTTCTCCTTGTACAGGAAAGCAGACATTGACAACCAGAGCATTGTTGGATAGTGGCTGCACAGGCAGTTCTATCAACCAAACATATGTTCAACAATATCGGTTGGACACCTGAAAGGCCACTGCTCTGATTCCAGTCTACAATGCAGATGGAACCTGTAACAAGGCAGGTGATGTCACTGAATTTGTGGAACTCTGAATGACGATCAGAAACCACAGCGAATGAATTGACCTTGCGGTCACTGACTTAGGCTCCAAAACCATGTACTTAGGTCATGACTGGCTTAAATGCCACAACCCTTTGGTCAACTGGAAAGTGGGAACCATGACATTCAGATGATGTCACTGCATCAAAACTCCTTTCACTTTACCTGATGCAGATGAAGAAGATCAATGGGACAAAGAGTTAGAAGAAGGTGAAAGTATTCTTGTAGTCAATATGCAAGAAGAAATCATTCTTCAAGTGGTCCATCATGCAAATGAACTGGTGGCAGCCGCAAATGCTGAGAAACCAAAACAGATGTTTGAGGAGCTCGTGTCTCCTCAGTACCAAAGCTTTAGAGATTTATTCTCAAAAGAGAGCTTTGACAACCTACCAGAAAGAAGACCTTGGAATCATGCCATCGAGCTAATCCCCAATGCGAGATCCACCTTAGACTGTAAAGTCTATCCGCTCAATCAAAATGAGCAAGAACAACTCGACAAGTTCCTCAATGAGAACTTAAACTTGGGACGAATTCACCCCTCGAAATCCCCTTTTGCTTCTCTCTTCTTCTTCATTAAGAAAAAGGATGGCTCCTTACAACCTGTTCAGGATTATCGAAAACTGAATGAAATGATGATCAAGAATCATTATCTCCTTCTCTTGATCTCCAAGCTAGATGTGCGGTGGGGATACAACAACATATAAATCTGAGATGGAGATGAAGAAAAGGCCACCTTTCGAACCAACTGAGGTCTCTTTGAACTCATGGTCATGTTCTTCGGCCTCATGAATTCACCTGCTACATTCCAGTGGATGATGAACGACGTTTTTAAGGACTTAATCACAAGAGGAAAAGTCACCATATACCTCGATGATATCCTTATATTCACAAAATCCTTGTCTGAACACCAAGACATAGTCCAACAAGTTCTCCAATGCCTTAGAGAAAACAAGTTATTCCTCAAGGCTGAGAAATGTGAGTTTGAGGTACTCAAGACTGAATACCTCAGGGTCATCATCAGTGAAAATGCCATTTGCATGGACCCAGTCAAGATTGCAGGTATCACAGAATGGCCTACCTCCACAAAGAAGAAAGAACTTCAATCTTTCTTAGGATTCACAAACTTCTATCGAAAGTTCATCTGGGACTATTCTAAGATTGTATGCCCCCTCACCCAGTTAACAGGAAAAGTAGACTGGATGTGGGGACCAGAACAAGAACAAGCGTTCAGTCAACTCAAAAGGTTGATGACCACCAATGTAGTTCTTATGATTCCTTCAGATGATGGAAAATTCCAAGTAGAAGCCAATGCTAGTGATGGCGCCATTGGTGCTGTTCTAAGCCAAGAATAGAATGGCAAATGGAGGCCTATTGCCTTCATGTCTAAAGTGCTAACTGTTATCGAGTGCAATTACAAAATCTATGACAAGGAGTTATTAGCCATCATGCTAGCTCTAGAAGAATGGTGTTATTATCTCATGGGCGCCAAAGAGACTATTGAGATCTGGATGGATCACCAAAACCTCCAGTATTTCCAAAAACCCAGAAGCTGAACCACCAACAAGCTCAGTGGGTCACTGAACTGGCTGAGTACCACTTTGTCCTTCAACACAAAGCTGAAACTGTGAACAAGAAGGCTGATCTTCTCAGCAGAAGAGACAATCACAATCAGGAAAAGGAAGATAATCAAGATGTCATCATCCTCTCCCCAGAATACTTCCGGGCATTAATATTGCCCACAGCCAAAGAACAAACCATGCGTATAAGAGATGCAACACAACAGAAATCCCTCAATCATGAATGAGGAATTACCCAAGAAGATGACATCTTGTAGTATGATGGATGAGTCTATATCCCCAATGACTCTACCCTACGTGGTGAGATCATCTCTCAATATTATGATCACATCACTGCTGGACACCCAGGAATTGCAAAGACAAAGGAACTCATCCTTCACGAATACTGATGGCCCAAAATGAAAAAGGATGTTGAGTCTTACATCAAAGGATGCAAGACTTGCCAATGGACGAAGAGTGATACATAGGCCAAGGCTACACCTCTTCACCCTAATATGATCCCTGATACCCCATGGACACACATCTCTGTCGACATGGTCACTAGACTCCCTGAATCTGAAGGATTTGATGCATTGTTGGTCATCATTGATCAATTTTCCAAAAACATAATTCTCATTCCATATAATGAAGAACTATCCACTGAAGGATGGGCTTTAATGCTCCGAAACCATGTATATGCCAAACATGATATGCCACAAGTGGTCATATCTGACCAAGGACTGCAATTCATATCAGCATTCATGAAAGAACTCTATCAAATGCTGAATATCACCCAGAATGCCTCCACAGCATATCATCCTCAGACAGATGGACAGATAGAGAGAGTTAACCAAGAGGTTGAAAAATACCTTCATATCATTGTCAATCATTGACAAACAGATTGGGTAGCATGGTTACCTCTTGCAGAATTCACACACAACAACCGAATTCATTCAGCCATGGGTAAAAGCCTGTTCATGGTTCTATATGGATGGAATCCCCAACTCATTCCCAAGTCAATGCAGAAAACCAGCTTCGCAAACCTGGCAGCTGTCAATTTCACTGAGACAATGGCCAAGGTTCACAAAGAGGTACACGATGCTTTGGAAAAATGTTACGATTTTTCCGTTATCTTATCTTATCCGAGTCATATCCATGACTCATCCATCTAATCTAGTCCAGAAACCAACTCGTATCCAGCTATTCGCCGGATACCACCCTCGTTCTCACCGTCTGTCACCCCAGACAACTCTCATTGGTTCCATGATCCTCCCGGATCGTCCTACTTCGACACCGTTTGTGCATGGACTGTAACGTTTCACCTAAATATAACGCCGTAGGAATACTATATAAACAGAGTATATTAGCCCATTGTACTCTATCTCTTGTTTTAATTAACACTATAAACTCCTTACTCGCACTACACTAAAGACTATTAGCGTAGTTCTCTCATTTGGGTGATCGTTCGAACGTGTAATGGCCCAGAGAGGATCAGCTGACGGTCCCAAGTCACGTGCCCAAGGCGGTGCCTAACATAAAACAAGAGATTTCCAACCAACTTTTCTTCTATTACGCTAGCCGTATAGAAGATCTCATGTCCGGAGAAGACAGAAACTCTCAGGAACCCCGAACCATGTCCCTTGGTGTCGCCATTGGCGGTGCCATATTACTATCCTTCTTTACGGTCCTCGCCGTACTTATATACGAGGAAGAACTCCGGGCCTTGCTAAGAAGGCAACCCCGGAGACCAGAACCAGAACCCCGTTCCGCCCCGCCCACCACACATGACCTTCCCCGGGGGATACCCCCCGCAAGATTGGGAGAACGAGAGGAACTACCACTCGTTCGTCCCCGGGCCCGATTCATTATCAGGCCCTCCTCCTCCTCCGAGGAGAGCACTAATTCGCGGCCCCCGTCTCAGGGGATCGCAGAACTTCGGGCTCAGATTGCCCGAAACGCTCTCGCCTATAACGCAAGAGCCCTCCTCCTCCGGAGCCGGATGGAACGATCCACCGTTGCAATGGAGCAACCAACACTTGGTCCCGAGGAGACCGAGGAACACAAGGGGGACGTATGGTCTGATGGGGATGAACCCCCGCCCCCATACCCCGGTCCCCCCCCTCGTCCAAGAACCCCCGCCCTTCGCCAATCCCAGCGAAGGTCTGATTCCTCGTCGTCCGACAGCGACGACAACAACAACAGCGGGTCCGACTCCGATGGACCCCGACACCCCGACGATCCCGGCATGGATCGAAACCACCCCTACGGCCCCTGGAGCCGTGAGCGGTGGCCAAGTGAGGAGGAATTCTCTCTCTCCTCCCTCCCCGTCATCGAAATCTCCGATGACGAGTCCGACGACGGCCTCGTCGGAAACCACACCCAGGCTGCTCCCCAGGCCCCCAACGATCCCTTCAACTCCGATGGGCTCGATTACACCTGGCCAGAACTCTCCGACTACGATCGGAGACTATTCGGTCCATACCAGACCGCAGCATGGGAAATTCGACGAAGGGACGTCGAAGCCCGAGACCTCTGGGAAGAACCCAGAATGGAAATGGATGAGTGGCTCGCCCTTAACAGGGGTGACCCCATCCGAGTACCGATGGAAGGCCCTAGCAACGCCAGGGCCCTCATCGTCAATCACCGGATTCGTGCCAACCGCAACCGGTCAATCTTCGGTCCCGCCGCTGGGGATCGTTTTCCAGGGTTATTACCCAGGACCCCACGGGAACAACGAGAGCTGGACAGGACCCTCCAGCATCTCTGGAGGCTGGAGATGGCACGAGAAGATTGAGGAGGAAGAACCTCAATACAATACGTTAACCTACGATACAGGTTACTACGGAGGGATGGAATACCACCACCCTCAATATGAAATATATCCGAGTTACCCACTGGATACTCCGGTCGTAAGCCCACGACCACTCCCCGACTCGCCTCCTCATCATAAGGCGCGTCACCAAGGATACCACCCTTATCAGGGTGGCAGTCTTCTCTTCGCAGGGGCAGGAGAAGAAATGGAAGCGGAAGGAACGCCAGCAGGAAGCGCCACCGCAGGGGCGTCAAGGAATCCTGCCATGGCAGAAGAAACTCGGCAGCAGATGCGAACCGAGTTACAGGAGAAAGAGCGACGCATAGCGGAGATGCGTAGTGAGCTCGACAAGGAGGACGCCGCCCGCAAGACACTGGTGGATTACCTCCGAGTCCAAGAGCGGGAGAAGGAGCCGGAAAGAGGAAGACCGCCGGGACCACCAAGAGGTTACCCGGGGTACAGGCCGGATCGATTTTCGATCCCAAGACTGCCCCCTGGTCAGGGACCACCTGACCCAATCCCGAATCCGGTCAGGAATGCCGCTGCTGATGCCCCCTATCTGGGCATCAAGCCGACCCTCATCAAGGTCCCCGCCCCATTCAAAGGGGACCATGACGACATTGAACACTTCATAGGCGATTGCATCACCTATTTTGAAGTGTTCAGACACTATTTCCAGGTGCCGTCGCACCTGGTACTATTCGCGACATCCCACTTCGAGGGTGCCACCAAGGACTGGTGGGTCTACAAGAGACCCGAATACTGGGTAGGCGATGCCTTTGACGGCACCGCTGCCCATTTCCGATACCCCGACTGGGCCGACTTCGTCGACCTAGTCACAAGACAATTCCGAGATCCGGCGATCGAGGAAATCCACGAAAAGTGCATGTTCGACCTGCGCATGGGAGCACAGCCCGCCTCCCACTACTTCCAGAAGCTGGAAGAAGAAGCAAAGCTAGCGGGCCGGAGATCCGACGAGGCGGAAAGAGGCGCGATGGTAAAGGCGGTATGACTAGGAGTCCCTAGCTCGTATACCACCTTTATCTCGAATATGGGAGTGAGCATTCCGCGCTCATACCCAGAGTGGAAGGAACGCATTCTTAGAATGTATGAAGAGAGACAGCGGAAGTGGGTCTTTGACCAGACCACAAGTACGCCTCGGGACGGTCAGAAGCAGGGCCCGCGTCCCCAACAACAACAACCCAGCAGCAAGAACACCGCTGGGGCGACAAGTCCCTCGGCTTCAAAGCCAAGTGCTGGGAGTGGAGGGGCCAGTCGCGATGTTGGAACCGGTAAGTGGACGACGTATGGGGGGGCGGGGAAGCCGATGGATGTAGACCGGCAACGAGCCGAGGGGCGCTGCTTCAGGTGCGACCAAAAGGGTCACCTGAGCAGAGATTGCCCTACAAGAAAAGAGAAGAACGTGGTGAGATACGTGGGGCCCACTGACGCAGTGGTGCCAAGTACCTCCAAAATAGAGGAGGTAAAAGAGTAGGGCGTCAAGGGTTCGATTCCCCTTGCACGCCCAAGTCTCAAGGTGTGTCCTCGGTTGCCGCGGGTCGGACTAATTACTATGAAAACAGAATATTATATAAGAAAAATATATCAATGACTTCACCGAAGCCGAAGACCAAGAAAGAATCATCAAAGAAAAACAACAGGTACGTCATACTACTAAAAGACGCTGACACCAATATCTGTAGTGAACAATCCCGAACCTCCGACGAACTGGAGCGGGACTTGCCAAGTGGTGTTGGCGCCGCAACAAAGTCCAACGAGCAGTGCTCACCGGATATGCCGCTGAGCGCACAGCGACGAGCAGGGACCAGTAGGCGGGACTCCTCCGGGACTTCCAGAAGTCTGACCGTCCCAGTACCCGCTTCGAGCAGCGGGGCAAGCTCACCAGTTCCGCCAGGGTCGGCGGAGGACCAGGACAGTGCCTCTAACCAAGGCCAGGCTTTACCCGGACGAACCGGTCCGGGGAGTGGAAAACTTGACGAAGCTGAGTACCAAACCGGGCCGGCAAGTTGCAGGGTTGACAACCGTGCGAAGGTCGCCTTAGGCACTAGCTGGGAGTCAATGACCAAGGAATTTCAAACTCCATCGCGAGTGGTGCCGGCCGAGGAAAAGGGACAGGATCCCGCTAGTGCCCAGGCGGTAAAAAGGGGGCATTTCAGCAGAACTACCATCGTTGAAATACCCGACGAAGAAGACGATACGGCATTTAGGATGTGGCAAGACCGCCAATCCAAAGCCAGTACCCCGATATGCAGAACACCGGAGAAACAGAAACTCGACCTTCCGAAAGGACCGGGAAGTGTCGAAACTGATACTGATCTTAACAAGGGGGTATCAATTGCTTTCGAATGTACGGGAAAGCTGAAAAAGTCTTCTGAACGTACAGGGAAGCAAGACGAATTCCAATGGTTTAAACCATTCGGAATTGACTGGACGATGCGCGCTATACGCAACTCCAAGAACTTGGCAAACGCCAAAGCGGTTCTCTCTATTTGGGTACACCCCAAACGACTTGGAGAAATCAACGACGAGCTTATCCAAAGCTTACGAATGGGAGGGAGCATTGCCTGGGAACAGCTCTACGAATTACATGAACCCATTCGTTACATTCGCGGTGCCAAGAGCTCTGGTCGGGACCTCCTGGTAGACATCCAACTTTCTCCATGTACTGGGAAAAAAGTACTGACAATCTGAGCATTGTTGGATAGCGGTTGCACGGGCAGCTCTATCAACCGAACATACGTCCAACAACACCAGTTGGACACCAGGAAGGCCACAGCCCCTATACCGGTCTATAATGCCGATGGAACGCGCAATAAAGCAGGGGATGTCACCGAGTTTGTAGAACTACGAATGACAATTGGAGGACATAATGAACGCATTGACCTCGCAGTCACCGACTTAGGTTCCAAAACCGTATATTTGGGACACGACTGGCTTAAACGCCACAACCCTTTAGTCAACTGGAAGATGGGAACCTTGACATTCGGACGATGTCATTGTGTTCAGAACCATTTCACCCTGCCAGACGCAGATGAAGAAGACCGATGGGACGAAGAGCTCGAAGAAGGAGAGAGTATTCTTGCTGTCAATATGCAAGAAGAAATCATCCTTCGTGCCGTCCATCATGCGAATGAGTTAGCAGCTGCAGCTAACGCTGAGAAACCAAAGCAGACATTCGAGGAGCTCGTACCTCCTCAGTACCAAAGCTTTAGAGATTTATTCTCTAAAGATAGCTTTGACGAGTTACCAGAATGAAGAACCTGGGACCATGCCATCGAGCTAATCCCCAATGCAAAATCCACTTTAGATTGTAAGGTGTACCCGCTCAATCGCAATGAGCAGGAACAATTGGATAAATTCTTAGATGAGAATTTAGACTCTGGACGCATTCGTCCCTCGAAATCCCCATTCGCCTCTCCCTTTTTCTTTGTCAAGAAAAAGGATGGCTCTCTACGACCAGTCCAGGATTATCGAAAACTGAATGAAATGACGATAAAGAATCGTTATCCCCTTCCACTCATCTCCAAGCTTATCGATAAACTACGAGGAGCCAAATACTTCTCCAAGCTGGATGTACGATGGGGATACAACAATGTCCGTATTCGAGACGGAGACGAAGAAAAAGCCGTGTTCAGAACTAACCGAGGGCTCTTTGAACCCACGGTAATGTTCTTTGGGCTCACAAATTCACCAGCCACATTCCAGTGGATGATGAACAACATATTCAAGGATTTGATCGCCGGAGGAAAGGTCACCATTTACCTCGACGACATACTCATCTTCACAAAATCCTTGACAGAACATCGAAATATAGTACGACAAGTACTTCAGCGACTTCGAGAAAACAAATTGTTCCTCAAAGCCGAGAAATGCGAGTTTGAGGTGCTCGAAACTGAATACCTCGGGGTCATCATAAGCGAAGATGCCATTCGCATGGATCCAGTCAAGATAGCAGGGATAGCGGAATGGCCAACCCCAACAAAAAAGAAGGAACTACAATCCTTCTTAGGATTCACGAACTTCTATCGAAAGTTCATCAAAGACTATTCCAAAATAGTCCGTCCCCTCACCCAGTTGACCGGAAAAGTAGACTGGACCTGGGGATCAGAACAAGAACAGGCGTTTGATCAGATCAAGAAGCTGATGACGACAAACGTAGTTCTAACGATTCCTTCGGACGATGGAAAGTTCTGAGTAGAAGCAGATGCAAGTGACGGAGCCATTGGCGCCATACTCAGCCAAGAAAAAGAAGGCAAATGGAGACCCGTCACCTTTATGTCCAAGGCGCTCACCGCTACCGAACGCAACTATGAGATCTACAACAAAGAGTTGCTAGCCATCATGTTAGCATTAGAAGAATGGCGTCATTATCTCATGGGCGCCAAAGAAACCATTGAGATCTGGACGGACCATCAGAATCTCCAATACTTCCGAAAACCTCAGAAGTTGAATCGTCGGCAAGCACGATGGGTCACCGAACTAGTGGAATATCACTTTATTCTTCAGCATAAAGCTGGAACCGCTAACCAGAAGGCTGATCTTCTCAGTAGACGAGATGATCATGATCAGGGAAAAGAAGACAATAAAGACATTGTCGTTTTATCCCCGGAACACTTCCGTGCCCTGATAATACCAACTACGGAAGAGAGAATCACGCGTATAAGAGATGCAACAAAACAGAAGGAACAGTGGGACCAGGGAATCGAAAAATCCCTCAACCACGAAAGAGGAATCACACAGGAAAATGAAATCCTGTGGTACGATGGACGAGTCTATGTCCCCAACGACTCAATGCTACACGGTGAGATCATTGCACAATTCCATGATCATATCACCGCTGGACACCCCGGAATCGCCAAAACCAAAGAACTCATACTCCGTGAGTATTGGTGGCCGAAGATGAAGAAGGACGTAGAATCTTACATCAAAGGATGTGAAACTTGTCAAAGGACGAAGAGCGATACACAGGCCAAGGCGGCCCCTCTTCACCCCAATGCAATTCCTGATACGCCATGGACACATATCTCAGTCGATATGATCACCGGACTCCCGGAGTCAGATGGATTTGACGCTCTACTAGTCATCGTAGACTGTTTTTCCAAAAATATCCTCTTGATTCCATGCAATGAGGAACTATCAGCAGAAGGATGGGCGTTAATCCTTCGCAACCAAGTATATGCGAAGCATGGAATGCCGCAGGTGGTCATCTCTGACAGAGGACCCCAATTCGTTTCAGCATTCATGAAAGAACTATATCGAATGCTGAATATCACTCAAAACGTGTCTACAGCTTATCATCCGCAGACAGACGGGCAGACAGAGAGAGTCAACCAGGAGGTTGAAAAATACCTTCGTATCTTTGTCAACCATAGACAGACCGACTGGGTAGCATGGCTACCACTCGCAGAATTTGCCCACAATAACCGAGTTCACTCGGCTACGGGCAAGAGTCCTTTCATGGTCCTATACGGACAAAATCCTCGACTCATCCCTGAGTCAATACAGAAAACCGGCTTTGTAAACCCTACAGCCGTTGACTTTATGGAAACCATGGCCAAAGTCCATAAGGAGGTCCATGAAGCATTGGAAAAGGCGGCAACGCAAATGAAGGAGCAATATGATAAAAAGAAACAGACTCAACGAGAGTACCAAATTGGAGACAAGGTATGGCTTGATACCGCCAACCTTCACCTTCCATGACCAAAGAAAAAACTTGACGACAAATGAATGGGACCATTCGAAATTGTTGAAAAGTCAGGATTGGCAGCATACAAACTAAAACTGCCACCCCACTGGAAGATTCATCCCCGGTTCAATGAGAAACTGCTGACTCCATATGTCGCACCCTCGTTTGTAAACCAAGAACAACCACCTCCTCCTCCTCCCGACCTCATCGATGGACAAGAAGAGTACGAAATCGAAGAAGTCTTGGACTCGCGCACCAGAAAGGTATGGTCCAAGCGAGGACAACCATCTAGGGAAGTCACAGACTACCTAGTCAAATGGAAGGGATGGACTCGTGAACACAATTCATGGGTCCGAGAGAATGAAATGAAGAACGCCTCGGAAGCGATCCAAGAGTATAAGGCCAACGTAAACCGCGCCGTATATACTCCAAAAATCGCAACCAGGAAAATAGTGGTCAAAATACTGGACCACGAATATTCGGAACACGGCGATGTAGCCTACCTCGCCAAAAGAACAGATGGACGTGTCAAATGGATCATCAATCCAGACGAAGAAATATGGAAAAAGCTGATTGATCAGTATTGGGTCAATCAAATCGCAACACAATACGACACCCCTTTGGAAGAACCTTAGCAGTCGGGACGACTGCTTTAACAAGGGGGTAATGTTACGATTTTTCCGTTATCTTATCTTATCTGAGTCATATCCATGACTCATCCATCTAATCTAGTCCAGAAACCAACTTGTATCCAGCTATTCGCCGGATACCACCCTCATTCTCACCGTCTGTCACCCCAGACAACTCTCATTGGTTCCATGATCCTCCCGGATCGTCCTACTTCGACACCGTTTGTGCATGGACTGTAACGTTTCACCTAAATATAACGCCGTAGGAATACTATATAAACAGAGTATATTAGCCCATTGTACTCTATCTCTTGTTTTAATTAACACTATAAACTCCTTACTCGCACTACACTAAAGACTATTAGCGTAGTTCTCTCATTTGGGTGATCGTTCGAACGCGTAACGGCCCAGAGAGGATCAGCTGACAGTCCCAAGTCACGTGCCCAAGGCGGTGCCTAACAAAAAAGCCACGGCACAAATGAAGGTGCAATATGACAAATAAAAACAATCACCACAGAAGTACAAAATTGGTGACAAGGTCTGGCTTGATACTGCCAACCTTCATCTTCCATGACCCAAGAAGAAACTTGACAATAAATGAACAGGACCATTCAAAATCATCGAGAAGTCAGAATCAGCAGCATACAAGCTGAAACTGCCACCTCATTGGAAGATCCATCCTCAATTCAACAAAAAGTTGTTAACTCCTTACATCGCACCCACATTCCTGAACCAACAACAACTGCCATCTCCCCCTCCAGACCTCGTCGATGGTCAAGAAGAATATGAAATCGAAGAAGTTTTGGACTTGCACACTCAGAAAGTATGCTCCAAAAGAGGACAACCATCTAGAGAAGTCATGGACTATCTAGTCAAGTGGAAGGGATGGACCAGAGAATATAACTCTTGGGTCTGAGAAACAGAGATGATGAATGTGATGGAAGTGATCAAAGAATACAAGGCTAGCATAAACTGCACCTTATACATTCCAAAAATCATAACCAAAGATAAGATAGTGGTCAAGATACTGGACCATGAATATTTTGACAACGGCAATGTCGCATACCTTGCATAATGCAAGGATGGATATCAAAAATGGGTCATCAACCCAGACAAGAAAGGATGGAAAAACTTAATTGATCAGTACTGGATTGATCAAGTTATATTGCAACTCGACACCCCTGAAGAAGAACCTTAGCAGTTGGGACAACTGCTTTAACAAGAGGGTAATATTACAATTTTTTCATTATCTTATCTTATCTCATCATATCCATGACACTGTATACTTTATCTCAGTCAGCATCAATGCATCCACTGACAACCACCCCAATTCTACATGGTTGTCACCCCAGTTCTGTTTTATTGGTTCACTAACATCCCAATTCCTCAAGGTTCCCTCTTGCAGCCTTACCATTTCATCTATTAATGATGCTGTACTTTCAGTATATAAGTAGAGTAGTTTCCACCATTTTACTCTACCTTTTGACTAAATTACACTCATACACCTTCTACTGCACCACACTAAAGACTGAGCCAAACTCTCAACATACAGATGATTGTCCAAACACGAGACAGCCTAGAGAGAAGCTTACATCCCAAGTCACATGTTAGACTGGGCTGTAATATCTATGAACTCTGTGAACTGATCTGGTACATCCAAGACAATAAAAGCTCTGGACAAGACTTTATGGTGAATATACAACTCACCCTATGTATGGGGAAGAAAGCTCTGATGATAAGGGCATTACTGGATAGTGGCTGCACTGACAGCTCTATCAATTGATCTTACATTCTCCAACACCAATTGGACACCCAAAAGGCTGCCACCCCTATTCTCATATACAATGTGGATAGAATCCACAATAAGGCAGATGACATCACAGAGTTCATAGAACTTAGAATGATAATCAGTGGACATACTAAATAAATTAACCTAGTGGTCACAGACCTTAGCTCCAAGACAGTGTACTTAGGCTATGACTGGTTAAAATGACATAGTCCAGTTATTAACTGGAAAACCAGAAATATGATCTTTGGATGCTGCCAGTGCATCAAAAACCCTCTCCCTCTTCCTGATACAGATGATGAGGATCAGTGGGATGAAGAACTAGAAGATGGCAAAACTATCCTTGCCATTAATATGCAAGAAGAACTTGTCATCTGGATAGTGCATCACACTAACAAATTAGCAGCAGCTGCCAATACTGATAAACTGAAGAAAACCTTTGAGGAAATGGTTCCTCCTTAATACAGAAGCTTTTGAGATCTATTCTCTAAGAAAAGCTCTGATAAACTTCCCAAATGAAAACTCTGGGATCATGCTATTGAGCTGGTACCCAATACCAAACCTACACTAGACTGTAAAGTCTATCTACTCAATTGAGTCAAGCAAGAACAATTAGATAAATTCCTCAATAAGAACCTGAGTTCAGGATGCATTTGACTCTCAAAATCCCCATTCACATCACCCTTCTTTTTTATAAAGAAAAAAGATGATTCTCTCTGCCCCATTCAAGACTATTGAAAGCTAAATGAAATGACCATCAAGAACTGATATCCCCTCCCTCTCATTTCTGAGCTCATCAATAAATTATAAGGCACAAAATACTTCTCCAAACTGGATGTACAATGGGGATATAATAATGTGTATATCCATGAAGGAGATGAAGAAAAGGCAGTGTTCTAGACCAATCGAGGATTGTTTGAACCCACTATAATGTTCTTCAGTCTGACCAATTCTCCTGCCATCTTTTAATGGATGATGAATGACATATTCAAGGATCTCATTGCTGGAGAAAAAGTGACCATCTATCTTGATGATATTCTCATATTCACCAAGACTCTGGAAGAATATTGCCAAATTGTATGACAGGTACTCTAATGCTTATGAGAAAACAAACTGTTCCTCAAAGCAGAGAAGTGTAAATTTGAGGTACTTGAGACAGAGTATCTGGGTGTCATCATCAGCAAAGACATTATTCACATGGACCCAGTTAAAATTGCTGGAATTGCAGAATGGCTGATCCCAACAAAGAAGAAGGAACTTCAGTCCTTCTTAGGATTCACAAACTTTTACTGAAAGTTCATATGTGATTACTCTAAGATTGTCTGACCCCTCACATAGTTGACTGAGAATGCTGAATGGAAATGAGGAGAAGAATAGAAATAAGCATTCCTACAACTCAAGTTACAGATGACCACAAACATCATTCTGACCATCCCCTTGAATGATGGGAAATTCAGGATAGAGACAGACACAAGTGATAGAGCTATTGATGCCATCCTGAGTCAAGAACAGAATGGCAAATGGAGGCTGGTAGCCTTCATGTTCAAGGCATTAATGGCCACCAAATATAATTACAAAATCTACAATAAAGAATTGCTGGCCATCATGCTCACTCTGGAGGAATGGTGCCATTATTTAATGGGTATGAAGAAGAAAATTGAAATCTAGACAGATCACCAGAATCTCTAGTGTTTCCAGAAACCCCAGAAGTTGAACTATCAACAAGCTTGATGGGTCACCAAACTAGCCAAATACTATTTTGTTCTCCAACATAAGGCAGGAACTGCCAATTGAAAGGCTGATCTACTTAGCCAATGAGATGATCACAATCAGGATAAAGAGGATAATCATGACATGACCATCCTCATCCCTAAGCATTTCTGAGCACTCATACTCCTCATAACAGATGAGTAAATCACACATATATGAGATGCAACATGACACAAGGATAAATGAGATCAGGGAATAAATAAATCCCTTAACCACAAGAGAGGAATCTCCCAGAAAGATAGAATACTATATTATGATAGATGTATCTACATTCCATGAGATAAAATCCTTCAAGGAGAAATTATAGCGCACCATCATGATTATATTATGGCCAGATACCCCAGGATAGCCAAAACCACCAAACTAGTACTCAGAGAATATTGGTGGCTGAAGCTGAAGAAGGATGTTGAAACATACATACAAGGTTGTGAAACTTGCCAATGGACCAAAAGCAATACTCAGGCCAAGACTATCTCTCTTCACCTGAACACAGCTCCAACTTTTCCATAGACTCATATCTCAGTCAATATGATCACTGAACTCCCAGAATCCAATGGTTATGATGCATTACTAGTTGTTGTAGACCAATTCTCCAAAGCAATCAGCAGAAGGATGGGCACAGATTCTCTGTGATCATATATATGCAAAATATGGAATGCCCCAAGTAATCATCTCAGATCAGAGCCCACAATTCATTTTTACCTTCATGAAAGAGTTATACTGGATGTTAAACATCTCTCAGAATGCTTCTACTGCCTATCATCCCCAGACAGATAGACAGATAGAACAGGTTAATCAAGAGATTGAAAAGTATCTCTAAATCTTTATCAATCACTAACAAACTGACTGGAATGAATGGCTACTCTTAGCTGAATTCACTCATAATAATCACATCCACTCTGGAAAAATTCTATTTATGGCACTATATGGTCAAAATCCCTGAGTTATCCCTAACTCTATCTGAGAAACTCCATTTGCTAATCCAGCAGCCATGAAATTCATCAAAACCATGACACAAGTCTATAAGAAAGTGCATGAAGCATTGGAAAAGGCAGCTATGCAGATGAAGGCCCAATACAACAAAAGAAAACAAGCAGCAGAAGAATATAGAGTCAGTGATAAGGTCTGGTTAGACACAACCAACCTTCATCTCCCATGACCAAAGAAAAAACTTGATGACAAATAAACAGGACTGTTCATAATCCTTGAGAAAGTGGGAGTGGCAGCCTATGAACTGAAACTGCTGCTGCACTGGAAAATTCACCCTTAGTTTAATGAAAAACTACTGTCATCATATACTCCACCCTCTTTTCCCAACCAACAGCTGCCACCACCACCACCCCCAGATCTTGTCAATAGACAAGAAGAATATGAGATTGAAGAAGTGCTAGATTCATGAACCCATCAGATACATGTGAAAAGAGGACAACCATCAAAAGTGGTCACAGACTACCTGGTTAAATGAAAAGGATGGATATGAGAGCACAACTCTTGGGTCAGGAACACCAAGATAGGAAATATGCAAGAAGCTATTACTGAGTATAAAAAGAATCTCAATCGAGCCATATATACTGTCAAAATACTTGATCACAAATACTTGGAAAACAGTGATGCTATATATCTCATCCAGCAAAAGAATGGACTCAAGAAATAGATAATTAACCTAGATAAAAACCAATGAAAGATGCTAATCAACTAATACTGGATCGAACAAGCACAGACACAATATGACACCCCCAAAGAAGATCCTTAGCAGTTGGGATGACTGCTTTAACAAGAGGGTAATATTATGATTTTTCCATTCTTTCTTTATCTTATCCAATCCAATCACTATCACTCCATTGATTCTACCACACCATCTCCTATTCTTAGTTGCCTCACCATGGTAGTCAGGCAGTCACATGGTTTACTCACTTCATGCATGAACAACACACAGTTATACTATTATTAGCTTATCATTTTCAGTATATAAGTAGGATAGGTTTCATGTATATTCTCTATCTTTTGACTAAACTTAATCTTCATACCAACTACTTCACATATCTAAAGATCCAGCCATGCTCTAAACCATAAGTGATTGTCCAAACATGAGATAGCCTTAGAGTTGCACATGATCCCAAGATCCCATGCAGTTGGGTCATAACATTTCACTACCTGAAGGGTACAAGGGATTACTGGTTGACATTTAGGGGAAATGGAAGGATTCTGCAGAGATTTGTGGATGCAGATGGGAGCATAGCTGAGGACAAGCATATTATTACTAGGTATGCTTTTCTGCTGAATAGTGAAGTTGTTTTGTAATCATCTAAAAAGCAGGAGATCATCTCACTTTCAACCATAGAGTCTGAATATGTGGCTGCAACACATGCATTGAAGGAGACACTCTGGCTTTATAACCTACTCTCTCAAGTCTTCTTACCAATTACTGAGGCTACAATATTATTCTCAGACAATCAGTCTGCCATTGCACTCTCAAATGATCACTAGTACTAAGCTCAAACTAAGCACATCAATATTCATTTCTATTTTATTTGCTGGATCATTAGCAAAGAATCTCTCCATCTCATTTATTGTCCTATAGAGAATATGGTTGCTAACACTCTCACCAAGCCTTTACCTTCAGCCAAGGTGAAGCACTTCACTGCAGAACTTGGACTATGCTCTGCTTGAGGAGAAGTGTTAGATTAGCAAGCAGGAGCTCTATTATATCCTATTGGCTGAGCTTGATATCCCTTTATGTTGAGATGGACATTATATATTGAATATGGACTGTTGAGCACCCTCACTATATTTCTGCTTATCACTACTCTGTGTGAGAGTGAGTATTTACCTATGCTACTTCATTTATCTTACTGATTGATACCTATAGTCTACAAGATAGCTAACAGTGTATACTATTAGGTCCTACAAATGAACACATATCACTTTCTTAGATAAGCTACTCTAAACCTTCAAGTATGTAGGAGTATGTTCAGTGAAAGAGCAATGATGCTTGAAGGTATTCTGGATGTTGCCAGATTACTGAGATGTGATGTACCTGATATGGTAGCATATCCAGTCACAACACTGATATCACATCAAGGCATACCTGTCCTTTGTTCAAAATTTGGAAACTACAGAGTTAAAGGGGATAAAACCTGAAAGTAAGTTTTAATTGTCTGTTATGTGATAAAATTATGTTGGAATCCTAGGTGTTGCACATGATAGACTCCAGGCTGGTAAAGCCAGGTGTAAAGAATGTTATTCTATAGCTCCTACAAAGCTCATATTTATACTACTTCACACCAAAGTCTAGAATGTACTACAACTTTCTACTCCTCTCGTGCTTACTCAGCGACTCTCGGCATGATGCCAGACTGCCCCTTCTATAACTTTCCGGCGAAATCCCAACAAATTAGAACAGTCATCAATTGGCTGGGTGGCGAGCTTGCAGAGAGGTTGTCTGAGGTCTCCCATCTATTTTAGTAATGTCAAACTTTGCTGAAAATATCTGAACAAAGTCGGATTACTTATGATAATTGTATTTAATCTATATACACGTAAGATATATCATCTAGACAGAATGTGACTTGTCACGTGATCTAGATTGGTATGGATGCCAAAAAAAAACAAATCGTCCTTGGGATGTTACTCCGCTCTCGAATACTGGGGAATCTGGCCCAAATCCTTTGTTTCCGGGATCCCAAATATGCTGTTTTGGGTTTAAACTCCACTATGCATTTTTTCTGCCAGCGCCCCTCCCCCCTGGTCGCTTTCTGCCCATTTCCGAGATGCCCAGGCGATGAGAGAGGTCAGCTACGTTCCCCGATGCTGTAAATACTCCTCCTTGGGCATCTGCTTTTGAAAGGAGACTTTGTAATGCGGATTTTGGTCCTTCGGTTATTTCAGCACCTCGCAAATACCCACTTTTGGACAAAGGACTACCTCTTCAGGCCAAACTTCAGGACCCAAAGGATCAAATCAATGTTTTGGAGCCCAGAATCTGCAGCTGTTTGGACTTGTCTAGCCAGACGATTCCTACTCTGGCGAACAACGCATGTTTGCAGCGGTGATGTCAAAAACAATTCTAGCATTTGCAAGGCATTGTTAAATGCCACCGAAGCTGCAAAGACAGCCAATTGTGCAGCGCAATATTTAAATCAGGAGTTTCGGTGAGTTGGCCTGCCATATCCCATAGTAACCAACGGTCCTCTCACTTCAAAATGTCCAACAAGCCCAAGGCTGAATCGTCTTCGACCGCTGAAAGGCGCAAAGTTGGTGCACCCAACCGTGACCAAGAGAAGGAGGATACAAGCATAGCACTAGCAATATGTGGTGTTAATCCTCACCAGGTCTCTAACGCGTTCCTAGCTCCGCGCTACAAACTCGACCTACCATCGTACATCCGCGACAGCATCATCTTGGATGCTCCACGGCTCTTGGAATCAGTTCTACGACAACGATGGCCTGTCACAAGCATTAACATTTTCTCATCCTCCGTACCAAGCCCGAATCGTGATGGCACAAACAAGCCCGACCGCGCCGTCGCGTTCGCCAATCGGCTTGGTACCGGGTGGATGCTGGCCCTTCACTCTGACATACTCGCAATTCACTGTGAAAATATTCCACCTCTTCCCGAACATTCCCCGGCTCCAGGAGAGCTCCCAGTTATTGTCATGAGGATGGACGTGGACGTCATCTCTCTCTGGATTCTTCTCGCTATCTTCACGTATTTTTACAACCACGATCAGGCACATCTGTTCTCTACGATCTTCGGTCACGTATATCCACCCTGGGACCCTATGCCTCTCTTTCCCCATGGTCAGCACAAAACTTTCACTCCTCCGCTTGCGATCGACAATGGCATCATGGAGGACTATGTGCGGATCCTCATAGAACGCACCACGAGGATGCAACGCCAAATGCTTTTGAACAACGCCAAAGGGTTCCTCGACATCTCTTACTCGCTTAACATCGTTGACTTGGGGTTCCATGAGGTTGTCTTGACTGCGAGCTCGATCGCCCTTAAAGTTGCCGACATGGACCAGGCTGATTCAGCCGGATTGGATGGCCAGGATGACCTGTACACGTTAGGTGACCTACTTGGATGGGAATGCCCAATTGAATCGGATGGACGACCTAATTCCCATGAAAATATCGAGTAACGAGAATTTTTTTACTTTCACGATTCCTCTCAACCTACTGCATTCCGAATTACAAGCCGTCGATGCACTCATAGTTTCTACGTAGTCTTTACCGTACTGTGGTATGGTAGATGTACAAAAAACAAGAGAATACTGCATGTATTGCTTGGTTGATGCGGTGTCGTTTACGCCCGAAGTCTCTACTTGGCATTAAGTTCACCACTCCTGTTGCCGTCTTTGGCGGACCGACGTTCCTGCATCCCCTCGCGCCAAACCGACACATAGTCAACGAGCACAGGAGTCGGTTCTTCCGGTACGGCAGTGTGCTCAACATATTTCCAACAGAACAAAGTTACCTACTCCTTCCTTTCATACACCCCCCGGATATGTTTCTCAAACGTCTTTCTCGAGACGTTTTGCAATTCGCTGGAGATTATCCAGGGCTAATCGTATATGCAGAATATCCTGAGGCTGGTCAAATCCCACCCCACTAGTATGGCATACTGCGTGTCCACAAAGACGCGGAACTGGTGTAAATGTGAACTTCGGCGATATAAAATAATAAGAAAAGTTGTCCTCACATCATCTGGGTCGGCGTCCCAAGAAACATACAACGTCGCCTTAGATCTGTTAACAAACGGACCAAGGACCAGGAATCTGTCGTTTAAACCAAGAGTTTGGTGCAGTCCTGTGCCTGAGGCCATCGCAATGAAGAGGTGTGTTTTATGCCGTCTGATTCCGTCGTTAACGAATATGCTGGATTTGACATATTCGACAACCAGTATAGGAACTCTGAGTTTAAGGCATGCGCCGTCTAGCGGAAGATCGTGTTTTATGGACAGTTAATCCCAGACGGCTTCCTCGTCGAGGTCTGGGTGGCGTGGGGGGAGCGAGCCGTAATACACCGCATCCGGTACGATGTGCATGATCTTTGGTGTTGGCCCCCCGCGTAGAGACCATCTTGGCTTATAGCTAAAAGAATATCAGAGGAAGAAAACACGCTTAATAGATTGACTCACCAAATTTGGATGTACCTGTATTGTTGCATATCGTTCCTTGCCTCCTGGAAGAACGCATCATAAAGAGAAGCCCAGGAGTAGGGAAGGTTGGCTAGCTCGTGAATGTACTGTCTACCCATAAACGCTGACTCGGAGAAATGGATAGAACGTACTACATGAGTGCGCAATCTCATCTTTCAAATAATTCTCGATGACGTCCGAATTTTTTGAGGCAGAAGGCATATTAGATGGCATAAACGTAGAGTGAAGAGGAGGAGGATTACCAATAGGAGAACCGTGAGTTAAATCAAAAACGAGATTAGGATACTTGTCAAATAAATTATGCCTTTTTAAAGTCTGTTCTCATTCCTTGGCATTGTAGGGAATGACGACTTTGTGCGCCTCAATTGCGAGTGCATTTCGTCGCTCCGTGATGAGAGTCGGTGCACAAGGAACAGATGTGAAGTCCGTGGCGTATGGAGGGCTCAGCTTGGCACCCGTTGAGATTGAAACGCAAGCAGACATATTTCTGGTCGGAGATTCAGACGAGGGAATTGTCCTTCCATTCGACAAGAAAGGAACGGCCTTGCTTGCTGGGAGTGGGAGCGAAGCAAGAGTCGGCGCGGTGACCAACGCTTCCACATTTGAGACATAATGTATAAGGGCCGAAAGGAACTAGTGCCCTGAGAGAAGTGTTCTCGTTGATTGGCATCATAAGGCGTGAATCGGCCGCTAAGGATAGTTCCCCCGGCTGGCCTCGTTCGTCTCCATTTTCCCTCTCCCGTATTTTGAGTTCTCGCTGCACCAGCAACTAATTATCTTTGGCTATTTGGACACTGTCGGACCAACTCCTAGAAGAAGGATTGGGGATGAAGGGATCTTTAAATAACTTAGCGCGATAATCCTTGTCGAAATGTTTGTAGGCTTGTAGAATTTCAAGGTGACCTATGGTTGAGTAACTTCACTGATGCGCTCAGGAATATCCGAGTCATTCCTATCACCGATGCCACATTTGTGAGCATCGAGCCACGCTTGCCTTTCGCCGTAATATACAAGCTTTCGGAATACAATCAGAACGCAAGCACTACTAAACCAATTTTGTTAGCTCACCAGCGAGCAGGATAATCCCAAGAGTTAAGGAAGAGTCGGCAATCTTGGACCTCCTCACTATCATTTCGGCTGATGATACTCATTGTTTCGATACCTGGATTCCATTTGAACGATGGAGTTGAAAAATAAACGATAGATCGGTTCCGGCGCTTAATTCCGTTTGAGGCTTTCGCCATCATGTGACCCAGCGTTATCACCGATGCTGAGCACTCAACCCCTCGAACGCTTCTTACTTCACGACAAGCACCTTAAAATTTCAATATAATTTTGCCACATTGCGATGATCGCTTCTCCGACAGTCAGTGAACCTCCTCTGAACCTGCTCGCGCTTGGTGAGTTTCTATATCTCAGGAGGGCTATCGCTTGACCGGTATAATCGCTATCGCAAGACGGGGGAGGCATACACGGCGCTTCAGGAATTCTTGTTCTTCATGCAATCATGAAAAGCATTAAACGGCGTAATGGACTCGACCACATACCCAAGCCTTGTGAATATTTCCACCTTATCGGTGGTTCTGGTACCGGAGGGTGAGCACCCAGCAAGCACTCAATATTCATTCTAACAGCAGCGCTCCAGAATTATTGCAATCATGCTCGGGAGACTAAAAATGTCCACCAAGCAAGCCTTACGACGTTACAATCAAATCGCTTCGCGCGTCTTCTGTTGCACAAACCAACGGCATCTGAAAGATGGGAGATTCGAAGCGTCTGCTCTGGAAATGGAGATGAAAAGCATCGTTAAAGGGCGAAAGGAGGATTACAAGGAGGATGAGCTACTAATCGATCCAAAATCAGGAAATGATTCAATGGGAAATGCGTTTGTGCCCTTCAGTTTTACTTTAATTTTACATTCACTCACTAGTACTTGCAGTTTTGCCTGCGCGTTAATGGGTGTCAGCATAAAATCCCCTCAGCGTCTCCGTACCTATATGGTACCTAATAGAGGCCCAGTCTCTAGCTGTACAATCTGGGAAGCGGTCCGTGCGACCACCGCCGCTTCAGCATTGTTCAAGCCTATCGATATTACCGGAGATGGAAATTACAAACATCGATTCTTTGGGACAAGTATCGGAAGCCACAATCCCGCTAAGGAAGTGAGGGACGAAGCTATGCAGTTGTACGGAGGCAGCCGGCGCGTTGGCGTCTTCATCAGTATCGGAATGGGCCAACCAGTTGGAGATGCATATGGATTGCGGGAGACCAAAGGTATGCAGAAGATATTTCGTTCGCAGCTCGTTAAAGTGTTGGCGAGTATTGCGATTGATTGCGAGAAAGTCGCAGACGAGCTCGCCAGACAATACACCGATATTCCGGGTACATACTTCAGGTTCAGCGTTAGATACGGGGCGGAAAAGGTTGACCTTGATGAGTGGGATAGTATGGACGAGGCACTTGCCCACGCGGACAGTTATATACGTGAACCAGACATTTTTAAGTCTGTTAAGACAGTCGTGGCTTGTCTGTGCCGGGAAGCATCACGCCAACGGAGCTTCCCTACATTAGCTACGATATGCATGCCTTCGTAAATGTTAATACTAATAAAATTGCGGTTTTGACATATTCCTAAATTTACTTGCAATAGAAGCTCTGATCCCAGGCCTCTCGTTGAGCAGTCGTAGAAAACTTAGGAGCACGGAGATGAAGTCATCAACGTCCGTGTTTAGCTGCATTGTCCCAAACCAGATCAGCAACAAATTCTTTCGCTGATACGGACAGGTAAAAAAGGTAGACATGAACAATGTGGTGAGACGTAATTCATAGAAAGTATGTGCACCCAATATCCATGTAAAGATACTTCTCGAGTTAGAAATGAAGAGCATTTAAAACAATACGCATAACACATTCAGCAGATACACCAGCAACGGGAACAGTCAAAACACATCCCAGTATGATCCATCCAAAACCACGCCAATTGAACGACTTGGGGTCATTACTGCACAGGGCAACACCCAACGTCGCACCGGTGATACACATTGTTGTGGAAACAGGAATAGCGTACTGGGAGGCAAGGACGACAGAGATGGCGGATCCTAGCTCTATGCTGTAGCCACGCGAGGGTGAATGAAGAGTCATGCAATTGCCGAGGACAGCCATAATATTGTATCCATATGTTGCGAGCCCAATGACGAGGAGGAGCGCGCCCGCGACCAGGATCCACACAGGTGTCTCGCTCTGTTTTACTGCGGCAACGCCAGAGCTCCAGATGGCGTATATGGCGGAGTAGGGACCAACGACATTGCCAACTAGAGCTGGAATTAATTAAACAGACGACGATAAGGAGGGAACGTATGGTCATTAGCACCGTGTGCAAAAGACGCTGTGCAAGCCGTCATGACTTGAAGGAATGAGTACAGGTGTTCCGTCTTGTTGTCGTACTGCTTATCCCGTTCATGCATGGCGCGAAGACACCTATGGTCAGCGCCTTCATTCTGCAATTTGTGGATGTCGACTAGAAGAAGATAAAAAATGTCACGAAGTCCTTATGAGCTGAATGATATCTACAAACTAGTGATTCCGTGGGTAAGAACCTTGTACAGTAAGGCCACGAACTTGAAGCGGAAAAAGATGGATATATTTATTGGGAAGTGCCATGGCCCGAAGATTGGGTGAACGTCTTCCTTTGATGCAGGGGGGTTGACGATCCGATAGCAAGAGGTGCATCTACAAAAGTCTCTTCTTTTTCATCAGAGGGTACATCTTCCGATGCGAGCTTCTCTTCCTTCGCGTCTGGGATCTATTGATCAGATATATGATAACTTATACACGTCAGTACGAAGAGAAGCGTACCAGGAGGTCGAGTATCGTGTCCGTCGTGAAATACATGATAGTCAGGCACTGCGGAAATATCGGTGACCAGAGCATCGGCAGGAGGTTGGCGCCACCAAAGCAGAGGTCCCAAGAGGAAGTGATAAGACCTCACCGCTGCAGAGCTCTTGAGTAAATACAACGACATTTCAGTAAAAGGAACTAACTGTATTCTTTCCTAACGGTCTTGACATAGACAAATGGTAGCCAAAAAAGAAGAGACAGGACCATAACCACTGCCGAAGTGCCTATAATAGCCGCGGCAGTAATGTTGTCAGGGAGCTCTTTGAGTTTGAGCGTTGGTGATCCTTTCCAAACTAGAAGGTTGGAGATGAATCACCCTATTAGTTTTGAATTTGTGATGGAAGAGACGTACTGATACACATGGTGAGAATCGCGGTAACACCGAAGAAGAATATGGGGACGATGGTGAATCCAGCACGAAGTGAGTTCTTGCGAAGCAGTACACTACACAGTATTTGGTTAACATATAGATGATAGCCGCAAACCCAGCGGATAGACCAGGTGCCTGTAGAATGCATTAAGTAATTGACGATGAGAGGCTTGTTTAAGTTGAAACAGAGTAGACTACTTACGATTATGAACCCAGCAAGGATAGTAGCAAGACCGTTACCAATGTTCCAGCCCATTGCACGGTATCTTCCCCACCGACAGCCACGCCAACACCCGCTACAGCAGACACAACTGCGAGACTGATATTCAGCACACGTACCTGTTTTTCGTTCCCAGACTTGACACTTACTAGAGTATGTGGTAGATACCGGCCAGGAGTTCCTCGTTGCTATCATGAGCCATGTCGCCGAGCAACACAACCTGTTTTGGTCATGAGGCTGCCGGCATCCACACCTTCACAAGTGGGTCGTACCGTGAAACCAAGCAACTGAACTCCGGCGTTGTTTTGGAATGCATCAGTAGGATTACGGGTGATAATCTCAGTCCGGTGATACTAACTAGGAAATATTTCATACACACAACGATGCTGTTCTTGATCGTACCAGAAACACGGGCACCGACAAGAATACCACCAAGAAATTCCATCAAGGCAGCCGCCATGCACGCTTGCAGCATCGTTAGCGACTTTGAAGATACGGACGTGTTGTGAAAAACGGGGATGAATAGATCAGTTCGTTCCCAGTCAGTACATGCGCAGTGTCAGGCCAATAGTATTGCGCTTGGCTGAGCTCTGCAAACGCATGCAGATGTACACTACTGTACCTACTTATATACTAAATGCTAATTTACTAGAATCTTCTACAAGTTTCCTAATATTTCTCTCTTAATCAGCAAGCTCGGCATGATGCCGGACTGCCATCATCTCGGCTCAACTCTCAAATCCCAACAGGACGTCGCGAAAGACTGCGTTGATAGTCAGTATCTCGGTCGTCTACATTGAATCCCGGGTTGGCATCTACACACGTTAGCAACATCATTGGCACCTGAAGCGGCATTTTAATAAACGATACTGCTCTTCGTGCAAAGAGTACTGGCCAATATTATACGCATCAAGTGCGGCAAAAAATAATTCCAAAGGCAAACAGGTGATCCCACTGATGAAGGGCAGACATTGCAGCTGGGATGAGGCGGTTGAGACTGCTTGCACGGCTCATCCTTCTTTCATTTAATACCACCTTTACAGATGAACGTGCGATGTCCATACGCTGGTGATCGCGCCTAGACAGACGATAGAGGCTTGGTACGTTTGGGCTGCGCCAAGTGGTGATGCTGGCGACTGTTTTTGGAAACCGGGATGTACCTGAGTGCTTGGACTTCCACCGGTATTCCTTCAAGTCCTACCAGAATTAAGAAGCAAAGAAAGAGACACTGTTGGTTACTACATCCATGTCGATCTTCCGGTGGTGTATTCGTCCTGATTTTTGAGCGCACGCATACACCATCGTACTTTCCACACGGGATCAGGTGAATTGATAAGGGTAAGCAGGAAAGTCCTTGGTTCTGCATCAAAGACAGTAATACAAAGACCTTTGATTAGAAACCTACTCATGTGTTTTGGATTTTCCTGTTGGAGAAATGACAGGAGCAGGTGGCCATTGTACTTGATTCGTCGGGTGAGTAAATCCTGGCGGTCCCTGAAACTGGAAATTGCGGAACAGCCTTGTATATGATCCATTTGTGAAGGCATCCAGGACACCTTTTCAACCTTAACAATTGCGGATACAAGTGTTTCAAGCTAATCCCAGGGACACACCAGTAGAGACAGATATCTGCCAGTAAATTATTTAGGCAAAAGCCATGAGCTTGAAAGTTAGACCGGACCAACTCACGATGTTATAGGGTCAGCAGAAAAAGACATAATCTCCTGATACGTACAACAACTACGACGCGCTGAGCCAGTGACAATGGAAGCGGAGCACCTAACTGAGAGAGACCGACGTGCTCAATCTACTGCCTGGGTGGCAAGAGTTTCGCTGATATGTGTTCTTTCATTACTTTCCCTGAGGCAAAGATGCATTCAAGTCGCCGTGATCATCTCAAAGAATACGAGGAAAGATGTGACGGCAGTTGCCGAATCCACCCACAGCAGACTGAGCGCATCGAAAACCGTCTAGAAGGCGTTGAACTGCGGGTAGCTTCAGATAGATACGAGAACTCACTTGTGTTCTTCGGGAGGAACAAGGTTCCTCGATGAACGTATCTCCAATGAAGAAACGTAGAAACGGATGTCAGCGGAATGAAACTTGAGTACACTGAATGCGAATTGAACATATTTTGATACTACATTTCCTCCTTCAGAAGTACTGAATGCTAGTCAGATGGTGTGATATACAGATGCAAGTACATAACGGCAGAACAATGCCGACGGTGCGACAGCAGTAACAGGTAGGTGGGAAAAAAAGTAGCGCGAGCGCCTCTATAAGGTTAAGCCCAAGAAAACGGAGTGATTGAATCATGACAGGTCATTCACGGAACTCAATGGATGCCACTCCGTCAAACTCAATATCTGAAAGGCCCGAATCAGCAACCTGAAGGTTCCAACGTGTCACATCAAGGGTACCTACCATGAATGCTCAAATACTAACGGCAACCCTGGACAAGCTGCTCTTCACATATGTCCTGTTCTCCTTGGACCTCGGCGAGGATCGCCCATCAAGCACGCGACTAAGTAGAAGCCCAGCCACTTGTTTGGCGAAGGCATTGGGGTCAGATTCGTTATATGAAGCCATGGTAGGAAGGGGCTTATAGAACGTGGCTGGGAGTACTACATCAGGCAGCGGGCGGTGTGTCGTGGGATCGTAAGTGTGATGGTGGGTGTAGCGATTTTGGTTCCGATTCATGAATTCCTCCGATTCGCATTCGGGCTCGTCCTCTTCATGAACAGCATTGAAACCCGACGCTCCGGAACGCAGTGGCACGATCCTAGCATTTCTTGAACCAGACCCTTTCGGAGAGAGTGCATGAGCGTACGGACTAGTCCTACCACGGAGGTACGAGGGCCGCCTGGGAATGCCAGGCCTAGATACCGCAGCAATCGCACCATCCCCTTGAGTGTAAGGAGAGGTTGGTACGGCACTCTGACCACCTGGTCGAGGTCCCCGAGGTCTAGCAGCCGCCTGCCGGAAGGCAGCGGCCGTTTTGGGAGTGGAAGACCGTGGGGATAGATTGTGGTCGATAGAGTTAAAGATGCCTGAATCGTGGCCAGTGGTGGTGGAGAAGGAGGACGAAGACGAAGGTGAGGAAAAGGGAGTCTTGACGAGGCGAATAGACATAGTCGTAGGCAAGTGGTGGGAAATAGCGGAAGCAGAAGTAAGAGTTGCTCAAGGAGCTCGTATATTATAAGTTGGTGACACGGTAGCTAGAATAAAGGGTTAATTGAGGCAGAAAGATAGAGAAACAACGGACTTACTCATATAGCAACCAACGTCAGGGAAGTCGACAAAATGCAGCTTTTTCAACAGCCGAACTGGTCAGCCCAGGGGGACCTGGAGCCACTGTCCTGCTCGTATATCTTGAGTAAGCGCTGTCGTGAATGGAAATGGACGGCTACAAAGAAGTAGGGCGGACACTAGTAGTGAAACACAAGGAACAGCACGCCTGAGAAATACTACAACATATATTTGTTTGGTATTGTTTTGACAGATAGGTCCTTATTGTCCCGTCATCTTGCTTCACCACCATGCGGTGCCGCTGCTCAACGACCAACAGAGAGGCTAGGCTGTCAGCTAATCTCAAATGTTCAGGCTCTCCATTTGGGCGCTGCTAGTATATATGGACTGAAAGCTGAAGTTGGAGGTCGGCGCCACTGTTTCCCCACGAGGCATTCATATTCCAGAATGTTCGCTTGTGTTCGCTTCACGCCTCTCCAGCACTACGAGCATTGTCTTGTGATCATCTCTCATGATAGCTCCTCCACCTAAACTGAACTGCTTCCTTGGAGTGCCCATGGCGATCACGGTCTTTTTTGCGTTATCTATCCCCTTCGGTTACAATGCGTGACTAATCTGTTCCTTCATCTACATTCTACCGTTCCGGCTTTCCAGGAACTACGTCTAAGCTGGTTCATCGCTTAATGTGTGCCTCTAAAGCATTTTTCTCGCTTCCACTAATACAGAGGTTTCTGTACTCTCAATTAATATACCGCTGAAGCGGAGTGAGTTAAGTGACCGCTTGCAAGTAACCATAAAGCGGACAAAAGAAGTACGCTGTGTCTAGGAAACCCTCATTGTCGAGACGTTCTGGGCGTTGCCGGATGTTACGGAACCCTTAAGGCTCAAGAGCAAATCTGGGCGAGCGTCTTGGAAGTTGAATGGGTCCGATACACGACCTAAGTTGTACCGTTCGAACTCTTCAACTGCATCTAGCCGTAAGGCCAACGCTTTGTTAGAACCAGCTGGAATCCCCATAACTGTGAGCCAAAACGGATTCAGAATCACCCACGGAATCTGCCTTCAATGGAAGCAGGTCATATACTCGGAAACTGTTACTAAATACTATGGAGAAAGTCCGCAACTTGTATCATCGCCATGGGACTTGATGGTATGATGTTAAGGGGAGCCACCAGCGTTTCCAATAGTATTAAAATCTAGATTTTGGAATGGCAGCAATAAAAGGGTTCTGCGACAAGTGTTTGTGCGGGGATAACATAAGGGCAACCGTGATAGACGGTTTCCCGAAGAATTTTGTTTGATGACAAAAAGGTTAATGGTCCCCCTCATGTATTATAAAAGGACCGGACGCCATTACTGGCTCCTGGGGGATGTGCGCGCCACGTTTTCCATTGTGGCTAACGGAGCACGTAGTTTGCCACTGTGCCCGAGATGTGTTGATTGCCCCATCGCGGTACCGAAGCTGGAGACTTGAAACTAGAAGGTTGAAAACCTGGACCTGAGACTCGGGGACTGAGAGCGCTGAAATACGTCGCTAGAAGTCTAATTATAAATATGAAGACCCCACCGACATTGTACAGCGGACCCTCGGAATTATACCATCATCCAATTAGCTCAACCTGATTCAAATGACAAAGTAGTATCACCCGCTGCTACATGTTATCGTTTCGGTATAGGATGTTAAAATTATTGGATTTTTTCTAGACTTGTAAGTAGTACTGCATCGAGAATCAAAGTTTGAACCTATGAATTCATTAAATAACTAAGACTCAGTCCGTCCTCGAAGTCTATACGTGTCTGGGAATGTACTTATGCAGTCAATGATCCCAAGAACTGCGCGCGCTAAAAATGTACGCCTTCAATAAAGCACAATCGGCATGGACACGAAACACTCACAAGTTGCTGGATCGCCGTACGCTCGCCTTCCGGAAGAGCAGCAATTTGATCGGGCGTCATGGCCAGAACTTGCATCAGCATAGCCTATTACCGAAATCACCATCTATGAAACTCTCAAAGAACAAAGATGCTACTAACCCTCTGATGCTCGCTGATATTATCCTGCGACTGTGATGGCGTCGGCGCTTGTTGTTGGGGAGGAGCTAGCTGGGGCGGGGGCTGAAGTTGTGGCGGAGGTGGAGGGCGGTAATACGACGCGGGCTGTGGTGGCGGGACGAACTGCTGTTGTTGAGGATACATCGGAATAGAAGGTGCGGGCGCTGATGGCATGCCATTTTGTGGTGGCGGGAATTGCTGCATGGGAGGCGCGAATGTTGATTGAGGTAGCTGTTGTACAGGTGTCGGCCCGGCCGACGTTGCTGCAAGCATTCGTTGAAGAATCATGGGATCTACTATTTGATTCAACAAGAGAGATTGGAAGAGCGCGTAAGCGAGTTGGGGGTGTGCGACTAGCAATTTTCGCGCTTGTTCGGGATGCGTTATCACGAAGGCCTAGGCAGAGAAGTTGAGTCAGGGAGGCTCAAACTTTTTCACAGCTGTACATAAAAAGTAGTTTCTAGTGCTGAAGTAATATTCTAATTTGTTGTCCGAGACCACAATACCACAGATCATAATAGGTAGAGACCATTCGGAAAATAAACGAGCTCACCTTCATTTGGGCCAGAACCTCCATGAGTTGGTTCGGAGCCATTGTAGCAAGAGTATGACTGATAGCATCGGCAGACGACGTGCCAGGAGAAAGCTTGATACCGGGAGGCAGACTGGCTAGAAATGTGTCCGTTTCACTGCCTCGACCGGCACCACTCCACGTTCGTTGCTCAGCCGGCCCTGGAACACCACCATCGACAAGCTCTCCGCGCACAGTAGTCTTTCCTTCAAGGAAAGGATCTGAATCAGCCAAATCTATTCGCAAAGGCCGTCCTCCAACGTCGACATTGTTGAGGTTCCGTACAGCCGATGCAGCTGTTTCGTGGTCTGTATTGTGTGAATGGAAGGCGTTTGCGGTCTAGCGTGTGAAACGCACCAGTGAATTCGCAGAATCCATATCCTCTAGGCTTTCCTGTTTCACGGTCAAACACTAATCTGTTGAGGATAAGCAAGTGGCTAGAAACAGAAGCAGTCTGATTACCTGAATCCAACAACTTGTCCGACAGATTTAAAAACGTCTATCAATTGCTCCTACTCAAAGATTAAGCTTTCCACTAATGAACGTTGTAAAAGAGATGACATGCCTCTCCCATGTTATAAGGGACATTGCCAACTGTTCGTAGGACATTTTAGCCACACGATGAAGAAGACAAAGATTAAAACACTCACCAAAAACTACTTTGCTCATCGTTGATACCGAAACGATCTTCAGTTAGGTGGTCCTTCAAAATCAAGGAAAGGTTGAGGGAAAGAAATGATTGTTTGATTGTTTACACGGCCCCCGGTCCGGGGTAATGCCACGTGGACAGCCACGTGTTATGGCGCATCATTTTACATTTTCACTTTCGGGACCATCCGACTCGGATGAAGGGTTGAAGCCTGTATCATCTCCAACTCACTCATGAATAAAGAGTTAGGCAGAGCACAAGAGAACTAGTAAATCCAGTGACAATTCATGAATAGAAGAACATATACAACATACATATAGAGCGAACAGATGTATCTATCGAAAGTGCCAAAAATCTACTGCCACCTCACAACGCAAAACGCTATGGTTCCCCTGGCTCGACCCTCCAGACCTTGATGATACCTGCACGATCTCCACTCACAATGCCACTACGGAATGGTGAATCTATGCATGCTAACGCGGTGACGACATCTTGATGAGACTTCAGAAGATTCTGCTGATTATGAGTGATCAAAGCCATCCGCTGGGGTGCACGATTTCCCTGCCCACTAGATGCAGCCGACGGTGGCCACATCTCGATGTAAGTAGATGCAGGTCCGCTGCTCACAGCACTGTGATCCATTAGCAAAGAGTACGACGGAGCGTGCCAGGAAATCAACCCACCTATACGAAGGTCTATCATGTTCTGATTCCAGGCCGCTAAGAACGGTGGACCTCTCCGGTCGTCCCAAATCCCATAGTCGTATCTTGCGATCTTCCGATCCAGAAATCACAAACCCACGCCCAGTAGACCGTGTAGAATGGATATCTGACGCGATGTCGTACATCTCTGCTCGGTGAGTACCGCCAAACTCGAATCCGACTACCATAGCACGAACATCGGGAGCGGGAGATGTTGATAGTTGGGCAGAGTTACGCCTATTGTCACCGCCATTCCTGACTAGTGCCGCAATAGCCGCGGAAGAGGTTGTATCCGCGTCTACCGCAGTGAGTTCGTGAGGATCTGCGAGTGGTCCTGATGTCGACGAAGACGTGCACGTTACAAAAGTCTCCACCAGAACGGACCTTTCTATATCCCATACTTCTACTAGGTTGGTAGAACTCTTGTCGGAACCCCACTTGGATGCCTCGACTGCCACCATAACATACTTCCCCTTTCCCTTTGACGGATGAACGACACATTGATGTATCCGGATTGATCTGCCTGTAGATGCCACGCCAACATGCCAGCTTTTCAATAGCAACCCAAATCGCCTATCCCATAGTGTCAAGACACCGGTCGAAGTGCCCACTATTATCCAGGTCCGCTTCCGATCAATGCACATGCATGTTATAGGCCCATAGTGACGAGGGTTCTGCATCGTCTGCAGTTCGCACATCGTCCGCAAGTCCAAAATTGTAATGACAGAGTGTGTCGTCGCGTAGACAAGATTGGAAGCCAAGTCTGCTCAAACGTCAATGAATGATGGAGTACCAAGAAAAAAGTGAAATACCTGTGTTATGGTGAGCCATGCAAGTAATGTATTCGCCCACATTGCCGACTCTATGCTCGCGGATCACCTGAAGCTTACTGTACTTCGGCAGCGCTCCACTCTGAGTTATATGAACCCGAACGACATGCAGGCTGCCATCATCAGCCGCACTGGCAAAGCAATGAACCCCTTCCAGAATACAAACACATTTCACTCTGGCGTGGTGCTGACCGTACGTATGTCGGGGTTTACTTGTAACATTGCGTTCCAATCTCGCGGTATCCCAAACTTTGACCGTCTTATCGTCCGAAGAAGATACGAAGAAAAGATGATCAGGAGACACCGCTAAACCAGTGACAGCTTCGGAGTGTGATGTTAGATGGGCAATCAAGGTTGATTCCATCCTCCGAGTACCATCCCGAGTCGTGAAACTCTGTCTAATAGGATTCCGTCGTCGGACTGGACCTTCATGCACACGTGGCCCAAAATCGTTCTCCATTTCTCGATTGTTATCCAGATAAAGATTCTCCAGGAGTTGGTTGATACCAGGCTCTTGACCATCTGCACATGATAAGAATCAGTTCGGTCTATTATTGATTACTGAAATGACCTACCGTAGGAAGATATAGGCAATACGGAGGGGATGTGCGACCGACTAGGATTGCGTATGGTTGCGGTCATGGATAGAGGCGTAGATCTGCCCGATGGCTCTGGAGAACCCTCGGATCGCATCTTCGCATGGGTGTCTAGTACACCAGCTACATTCGTCTTGAAGGACCCTACAGCTGGAGCAGCCTTTTGGCCGTCCATGCTACCAATATGTAAGCGACTCGATGGTTGGATGGTCGTAGAATTTGCGGCAGATAGTACAGATTCAGAGGGACTGATAGGTCGTTCTACAATTGTAGGAGATAGAGGTCCAGAAATAGAAGCAGAGGAGCTGGAAGGTATCACAGGTGATAAAGTAATACGAGGTTCTCGAGGAGACTGAGCAACACTGAAAGAAGATGCGGAGCCGTTGATTGTCGCAAGTCTGCGACGAAGATCTTCGAACGGCGCGCCCTGGTTGACGTTGAGATCAACGCTAGATACCCGATGCAAATTTGGCATTGGACTCATTATAGGTGTCGACTTCTTGGATGAAATAGATTGCAATGGTCCGGGTGACACATCAGTACCACGCGACTTGAGGAAAACTGTCTGGGGCTGGACGTCCAATTTTCGGAGCTCGAGGTCACCAACAGTCTTAAGATTCTTGTCGGTCTCAGATTCAGAACTCAGACGAGATGCAAAGCTGATTGGAATTGAGAACAAAAAACACATATTCAATGCTCATGTGACACACCTTGAGATGGCTTTCGCCAGCTTTGTTATGTAGTCGCGCATAGCAAGGAGCTTTGTCTCGTCGCTCGACGTCATACCTAGATGATACAACTTGGATAATTGGGCTTCGTCACTGCAATGGAATGCAAATTAAGTCTACAACCACTATCAGTTCACGGAGGAAATAACTGACTCGTCTGATTTGGTTTTAATCATCGTAGACATCGACTTCCTAAGAGACATCACACTTTCTCTTGGTGTTTCGACTTTACTGCGCCGGGCGCCTCGCCAAAAACTGCTCTTCTCTGCACGCATGGCCCACTGCACAGCAGCATCGAATATTTGTCGAGGTATCTACACATAGACCATAAGGTAAGGACAACGATAGATTGATGGTATCTTACTGACTGGAGGTTTCATGGCGGCTAAGAGGCTCTGCTCGTCGATTGTGGCTATATCGGACTTGAGAAAGTGCCGAAGGGAAGGGTACACAATACACCAGACATCACTTGACGGAAGCCCCTTCGCCGCCGAGGCAATAAAAGCAGCAGCCCCTAGACAAGAAGAGAGTCAATATATAACGGTACACTAACGACCGGAAAGGCGGACCTTGACGAATCCACACATTAGGGTGGTAAAGGAAGCCAAGTGTTGCGCTCATCAATTCCCAAACTCGCATCTTCTGGAACAGCCCGAGAGTACACAGACTAGTAAGGGCGGCCAGAACCTTCGTCACTACCGTTTCCTCCACATCTGCCGGATGCTCGTCAACATGTTATTCCGTCGTGCCAAAAAAGAAAATACATGCCTGAAAGAGCCTGAACCATCAGAGGCAGGATATATTCGTCCAAGCTTCGACCTCCCGCACATGCGGCAACATCTACGATACTCTCGAAGAAGGCGTACCGTAGCAGCCAATCACGATCATTTAGATAAGTAATCATATGGCTCAGCAGCACATCATTCGTCCTTTGCCGCCCAAGGAAGATACACAAAAAGGAGATATCGTGTAGTACGGCACGCTTAACAATACTTGAGGGGTCCATTAAGAGCGCAGACAGGTGTTCCTGAATCCCAAGCTGCAATTCCTGGACACTTGCATCATAGGAGACCTGGGGCTGTGGTCAGCATCCATGCAAATAAGCTCTGTTAAACACCAGTACCTCAAAATGCGCGTTCTCATACTCTTGTGCCTCACTGGACAGCTTGAACGTACCGTGTGCCTTCAATGCATGTCCCATTTCTAGGTATCGCATTGCTGTATTGGCTAGTTGGGCGATACACTGCGCGTATAGGCATCTCACTGACACTTCAGGGTCTTGAACCAAATATTTGACGTTGGGAATGATATATTCCGGGAAGATGGCAGCGTTGGACGGAGTGATGACGGTGACGACCATCAGCTGAAGATGGATTAACATTTCCTCGTTAGAAACGACGAGGAGGCTTACCACTTGAATAGCTGTACGTAAAGCAGCCATTCGAACAATCGCAACTTCATCATGGAAAAGATCCACGATGTAAGGAATCATTCGATCTAGCTTGGCCTCGTCTGTCAAGTGCGGCGATAGCGCCAAAAAGACATCGAGTGCTTTTATTTTTGAGCTCGGAAGTATGCAATTCCGTATGTTGGATGTTATGAGTGCAAGGATGATCAATGCAGGACCATCTGAGAGAAGACCGTAAATAACAAGGAGGTTCCGGCGCAAACTGATGTTTTACCTTCAGCTGGAGCTCGCGGACCTGTTTCTACCGCTATCCATAATTTGGATTCGCGATTGGGAATTTGTAGCTCGACGGGGAGAATATCCTATGGGCTTATGAGCGATGTGAAGTGATAAGTATAATGAGACACACCTGAAATGGTCTTGACGTGCTCATTGGTGAATTATAATCAACCTTAACATCCATGACTGTATCCTTGGCATTATCAGGAACCAAGTATGGTTCTACGCTTTCATAATCACTCCACATCCGCTGCATGCGGTGGTCTGAATCATTGGGAAGAGGCTCATTGGAAAGATCACTAGATGGTCCTTCGAGCGTCAATGAAGGCGCTCGAGCGGACAGTGAAGGGGGAGCCGAGTTTAGTGCAGAAGAGGACAGTCCTGCATAGAGACCGGAAGTGAAAGGAGATACACTAGGGAGCTCATTGACGGAAGACACATAATTGTGTAGGAAGCTGAAGAATGATTCCGGAAAGACCGACCCGCGAGAGGTATGTAGCAACGTATCGAATGTAGGACGCGCAGCGGAATCCAGATTGATCATCTGTTTGATCAAGTTCTACTGTCCTGAATGAGATCGCGGATGAAGTCAAAAGAATATTACAGAGTTGCTCACCCGAATGCCGTCGTCTTCGATATTCGCCAAGTGGCTGTCAACGCTGAATTCCCCTTCTCGGTACTTGAACAGTTGACTGAGTGTGAATAATGGTGCTCCTTCGAGAAACAGCTCGGCAATCACGCATCCAGCGCTAAAGCAGTCCATAGCCTCTGTCAGCTTTCCGTCCCTTTTCCCTTCATTTTCCTCCATTGCAATCTTGGATTTCTTCGCGCTAATTTCTGGGTTTGTTGCCGCAGTATAGAACCGTTCTGGTGCTATGTAGCACGTACGTCGCCCAGAGGTGTCGAAGAAGAATGAAAAGTCAGACGGATCGTCGAGAGGAAGATAAGTTGGCTTGTAGGATGCAAAATCCGAAAGGTAGATCCAGTTCCATGACGTGACTAGGATGTTCTCAGATTTGATATCACCATGAGACACCTTGCGATTGCGAGCATCGCGAAGGGCCGTGAGTAATTGAAAAGCTATCCATTTCTTCTCAATCAGACTCAGAAAAGGGCGGGTGCTGTGTTCACATCAACGCGTTAGATGTAGCTACATAGCAATAGAAATGCAACACACCTAATACGATCATACAAGTTGCTAGCAATCCATTGACGGATGATATAGCCTGCTTTGTCCGTTTCAACAAACGACTGATAATTGTATACATTGGCAATATCCGTCAATGCCTCACGGTCAACTGCTTCGTATGAGACGAGATTGCCAACTGGTACCACTCAAAGAAGACTCACTCTTCAAACGTCGGTGATAGTTGCGCAAGGTCAGCCCAGGATCTGGCTTGATGAATATCTTGACCACCAAATATCCATTGCTGTGCCGACATTTCACGGTCTTTAGGAATCGCGCAGAACCCAGACTGAGGACAGGCGTTACAGAAAGTCGCAACAAGGACGCAAAATGCGACAGACCTTCTCTCGTACAAAATTTCTCCTCCAAGCTCCGCAACAAATGAATCCAAGGCGCCAGTAGTGCGTGTCAGAGTCGACCCAGATTGAGTGTTGCCCATTTATTCTCTCATTTACGATGAAGGGCTGTTGAGGGCTGTACAAGTCATTGGTCGAATGACAGCGTTAATTTGAAGCCTCGATGAGATAAATGGTATGTATGTGTCAAAGGAGAAGTCTGACAGTTGTCTGGGAATGGTCGTGGTCGTCGCGGTCGAGGAAGGCTTGCACAAGCCAGACTTCCTAATGGGAAGTAGTAATTCACGTGGTGGCTGTGCGCCGGGAGCACCTTATTATCGCGATGCGGAGTGACACCTATAGATCGCCAACATCATACCTCGATGGAACCATTGGAAGAGAAAGAATAGAACGCGATCAACTGCTTCTTAAGCGTGCCAAGAGGCCATTCATGAAATAACAGATATATTCTGTACACGAGTTAGTATAGATAGCTTCCAGTCGAGTAAGATATCATAAGGCACTAGATACTAGTACTGACGAAGAAGTGGACGAATGAGTCAGGTCAATGGTAATAACCGTGATGCAAAAGGAAGGCAAATAATTATCGAGATGATGCAAAAAATTGAAGTGAAACGAGAAAAACATAAGGTCGGAAGACCATTCACATATCGCTGAACGTAGGCATATCGATGTCTGGATTACTGCCCGTGCATGAAGGGGAGATACCCCCCGGCGAACCACCACAGCATGACAGCTTACCTCCAGGTGACGCACGACCCGAAGAACTTGAACGGGAAGACATCGAAGAGGAACGACTTCGAGCTAACCCTGGCACCGCTAAGTACCCATCACCTTCACCTTGCGCACCGAAACCTAGAGGCATAGCCGGTAGGGTATAATCGAACGGTGACGGCAATCCGTTCGATAACTCCTTCCGTCTACAGCCTTTCTCGCACATCGTGGTGAGCGCGGTACTACTTCCATCCCTTGCCATATCACACTGACAGGACCCTGGTAGGCAGCCATTGTCAATTGGGCAAAGCCTGGGCCGGTCTTGGGACATCCAAGGACCGGATTGAGCCAACTCATCGAATGATGTTCCTGCGCTGAACTGGCGCATCCATTCATCGAGTGTACTCGTCGGGCCCTGAGTTTCTATGGGAGGTGCTTGTGAAAACGAAGGCAAAGACTGCACAAGACAGTCGAGGCAAGCGCCACAAGCACTGGGATTGGAGCAGGAGAAAAGATTGTATGCAGCACGATCACCAGACGGATCGTGTTGACTACAACCTGGACAACCGCAGTTGTCACCACAACCACACATGGAAGACATGGGGAATTCCATGGCGGTTTCTGCATTCTGTGGTTGCGACCACAGAGCAGTATTGAATGCTTGAGTCATAGATTGATTGATTGGAACGCCGGAGCTGGTCGGAATGGCACTATACACGCTATTGGCCGGCAGGGAGCTAGGTCTAGACGACGACGTATGTGTTTGTCCGTAAGCACGTCCATACGGGCTGAAAGAAGTGTCGTGGCCATGACGGACCGCCGGGAGGCGATTAATGCCAGCTGATGGTACATGGACAGGACCGCTGATAACGGGTGGCTTTGGGAGAACAGGCCGTAATTCAGCAATCCGTGCAAGGATGTGGGAAGAATTTGGGGGCGGGACTTCGGGAGGATGGGGTGACGTTGATGTTCGGGTGTCACTTTTGACCCTGGAACGGCTTCGAGGAGCGCTCTTCCGAGGCGTCGTGCAAGCACAGAGCTCATCGACGGAGAGAACACCAGACAGACAGGCACAGTTATCGCCTGCGAATTTGACTCTTGAGTTGATGAAGTTTCAGTTAATGAATTGTACGCACCGCTGTGGTCTGAATCGGACGATACTCCATCTGAAGCTGCTTGCAGTATCACAGATGCCTCAAGGTCTTCGGGTAACCCATTTGGAAACGCAGCGGTTTCCAGGGTCTTGCTAAGGCCTAGATGAAGGGATCAGCTCCCCCACACTCGGGGGTGGCGGTACCGCATACCTTTCTTCGCGGCGCTCGATGTAGGTGCCCCAGTGTCTTCCTTAGCCATGCATATGCATTTAACATGAACTTGTTTTCTCTTTCGTAATTCTCGACAGTGCTCGCACTGAGTTACTGGTCTGCCTTTCTTTTTAATTTCGAACAATGGACGATCGGTGTGTTTGCATGCAGATGAACGGTGGCCTTTTATACAGGTTTCACTAAAGAGACCGTCAGCACATCCTGCTAGAAGAAGCCGACAGTAAGACTGACCATGCATATTTCTTACTGCTGATTAAAACCTGTACAGACGACGTCTGTCATCAACGGGGGCGTCGGAAAGAGGGAAAAATGATGCACACCATTTTGTGACTACTAGAACGTTTGACGCTGGGGCGAGTTCGCCCGCCAGCGACGTGCGCTGGCTGTGTTATTGCGACTCGATCTTCAGCGACAGATATACTAACATCGAGTGGGGGTTAAAGGAGGGTTATGTTGACATTCATTGACGGGACGGGTCTCCATTTATGTCTGCGCACGGACCATGTTCACAAACAATGCCACACTCAACCGGTCCGAGCTCCTTTCTTCTCCATTGTCTTCGATATTGCTCTTTCCGTCCTGTCTTTCATTATCTCTCCTCGATTCATGTTGGCTACACTTATTTTTCTACGACATAGTGTAATATTCTTCTACGCAAATGTCACAAAAATACGTATCCCTCAGCGGCCTCGTGTTCATGGTTCAACATTCAACTATCAAGGGTTAATCATGTCTGTCTGAATGGTGATATGTAGGGCTTGATGATGAATTTCCTGATATCGAACGAACGTTTTTCGAATCGCTGGTGGAGTCGGAGCCATCCTTGCCTCCCTGGGACTTATTTTGCCTGCGCGTTTTTTGCCACAGGCTCCAGTTCGACGAGCCTGAATTCCTCGCTGGCTTCGAACGCTCTTGGTATGTAGAAGCACGCCATCGATATCTTCCGCCCGCTGTCCAAACGACGTTACCTTTCCCTTTCGAATACGCGCGGAGTTACCTTGTGGATACCCCTCTTTAGGCGCCCACTTTCCCGTTTGCCTTTCGGTCTTGCTGCACTAGGAGTCAAAATCAGACTGTCTTCGCGCCATTTCTGATCACTTTCACCATTAGCACACTGCAGGACTCATTGCGGAGCCCTTCGTTTACGACAACTCGTCACACTTCTTGATTTTTGACTAAGCAGAGTTGATTTCTAGATCTAGATAATCATAAAATTGTCAAGGTCATGCAGTTGATGGTGGCGATTTCAACTTCCTCCGGTTAGCGGTCTATGCAATCTCTGTGCGGTATGGGTTGCGGCACAGACTACTGGTACCTACTTATCATGTTGCTGGTCTGACCTACCCTCGTTTCAGTGAATACGCTGCCTCATTGACACTCCACCTTCGCTTCCCCATCACGGGTCGGACACGTTTCTTCCTATAAGCATCTCTCCCTACAATCGACTTTTTAGAGGACGCCCGAATCACGAAATTTGATCTACCGGATGCGATTTGTGCAGAATTTGGATAGGATGCGGTTTCTCAGCTACGAGAATCGCAACCAAAGTTAGCAAAGTAGAGTGTTCTTCCAGGGTCCTAGGAACGGTCAAGAATCATGCTTTGGAACCCGATATGGTCTTCAAAGGCTTTTATTATACAACGTTAAGGAAAATCGTACATCTCACTTTTGCTTACTTATTGGCTAGCCAACCTTTCAGCCTCTTCTCGATCCCGATACAGTAAAAACACATCTAAACATGGTTTCCTAAAATGCTGGACGAAAACTCCCAACTTGGATCCTGCGGCTGTTCAATCAAGTCTTACGGCCTCAATTCTTTGCTCACCGCGAGCTACGAGTTTAAGCTTTGTGTACCAGCTGAATATTGACTTCATATTTGCTATGATTTTTCTCTCACTCCAAGTTGCCATTCACCTCAGGTGAGGTGAAGGATATTTATACTAGTTTACTTATCACTCAGTCGAAGACTTATCGTAGATCATGAAGACCGGTTTGTAACAGTGCTTTCCCGGATAGCTCCGCCGAAGTCTGGGCAAAGCCCGGATATGGATTAACCAAATCGAGAAAGTCGAAATTTGGAATATATTCTGCAGCTGGATCACAAGGTGTACTATTTTTTAGCTGGATCTGTTCATATATGTCGTTTTGTTAGGCTTGGTGTCACTTTTTATCCATTTCATATCGCACATTCCGTCACAAAGTCTAGCTTAATCGATTGCACAAGCTCAAGCAAGCCTCGAAAAAGGCGTATTTTATTATTTATTTTTAACTGGGGTCCCTTAAGATGCTGTAGAGTCATTTAACATCCCATAGCACATATCTCTCAGCTCCACTGCTGTTTATGCTGTTCTCACCGTCATGTAGCTGTCAAACGTGTCCGTATAAAAGTTGTACATAATGCCGTCCATCTTCATCGCATCCTGCCATTTCCAAGCGTTTCCTGGGGTCTTACCTAACATATAATCTGGTCTGTATCTGGCATGTTTCGCCAGGTCTCGGTTCCCGTGTCGAGGTCCAATCGGAAGACCACTTTGCTTTTAACTTCCATCCACCCTTGTTCTTCACCAATAATGTCTTCGCATCGCCCACTAACTGTTGAACATCTGAATCCGTCGGTCCTGAAAGTGCAGTACGCCGTACGCGGTGAGCTCGCGATCAAGGCTGAGGAGTACCGCAACAAGCTCAAGGAGCTGGACCATGGCCTTCCCTTTGACAAAATTATCTCCTCGAACATAGGAAATCCCCAGCAAAAAGGGTTGGATCAGCCTCCGATCACTTTCACCAGACAGGTAAAAAGTTCGAATCCTACTCAGAATCGAACTGGGCTGACAGCGCCGTAGGTCGCGGCGTTGATGGAATGGCCAGCATTGGCCGAACTCGCACCTAATGCATTCCCGAAGGATGTCATTGCGCGCGCAAAGGAGCTCCAAGAAGAAATAGGCTCGGTCGGTGCATACTCGCACAGTATGGGTGTCCCCTTCATCCGGAAGAATGTCGCCAAATTTATTGAGGGTACGTGTACTTGTTTCCAAAACATATTTCTAGATGTACTAAACCATGTGCAGAGCGGGACGGGTACCCTTCAAGCCCAGACAACATTTTCCTCACTGCTGGAGCCTCGGCAGGAGTTTCCCTTCTGATCTCGATGCTCATTTCGGCTCCTCATGCTGGTATTCTCATCCCAATCCCGCAGTATCCCCTCTACACCGCAACGCTCGCCCAGCATAACGGCGCGGCAATCCCGTATCACCTTGATGAGCCCTCCGACTGGGCCACGTCCGTTGAAGAGATCGAGGCCGGGATCCAGAACGCCATCAAAGCTGGAATCATGCCTAAGGCCCTTGTCATCATCAACCCTGGTAACCCGACGGGCGCTTTGCTTGACGAGGCTACCCAAGAGGAAGTTGTTAAATTCTGCGAGCGTCACTCGCTTGTTCTTCTCGCAGACGAGGTCTACCAGCTCAACCTCCACAGCCCCTCCACCCACCCTTTCACTTCGTTCAAGAAGATCGTATCCCGGATGGGCTCTCCCATCGGCCTCATCTCTTTCCACTCCATCTCCAAGGGTGTCTCGGGCGAGTGTGGACGCCGCGGCGGATACTTTGAGTGCACCAACGTCTCCCCGGAGGTTCTCGCTCTGATCTACAAGATGGTTTCAGTCGGGCTGTGCCCCCCACTCACAGGCCAAATCGGTGTGGACTGTATGGTGCGGCCCCCCAAGGAGGGCGAAGAAAGCTACGAACTGTGGAAGAAGGAGACGGATACCATCCATGAGGCGCTCGCATCCCGCACTAAACTCATGGCTGCAAAGCTTAATGCGTTACCGGGTGTCTCTTGTGTTGATTCGCCGGGGGCTTTGTATCTTTACCCTCAAATTTCGTTGTCAAACAAGGCTGTCGAGGCGGCAAGGAAAGCCGGGAAGGAGCCTGATGCGTTTTATGCCTTGCAATTGCTCGATGAGACCGGCATCTGTGTGGTTCCAGGAAGCGGGTTCGGACAAAAGGAAGGCCAGTGGCATTATCGTGTTACGTGTTTGTGTCCTGGCGTTGAGGAGTATGTCGGCAAACTCGAGTCCTTCCACAGGGGATTCACTCAACGATACGGTCAGTAAAGGTGAATCAATACAGTTGTTAAATTGTTAAATTGATGCAATTAATCGATGGTCTACTGAGCTCTTATCACCAAACGGATGACAGTCCCGACGCCAATTTAGGATGTTATTAAACAGTATCAGGGCGACATCAAACCACCGTAGATCACCAGAATTGTGCGAAACTCGCTTGCTCTAAGGATTGTTGCACTTCTGACGTGTAGTAACCGTGCCCTTCGACTTTCTGAACTTTGGTCCTACGAAGAAAGCAATGCTTCGAAAGTATCGCTCAAACCAAGAGGTCAACATTACGTATCGCCAACATCGAACACGGTCTTAATGACATGATCAGCCTTCCTCCCAGTGTGCTTTATGAAACCCAGATAATCAAGCTCATGTAGTGCACGGATGAACCTAGCCTGCACCTGCAATTTCCACTTGTCTTCGTTGCCTCCAGTCTTCTTCCCTCGTTTTCTCGGGGACCCCTTCCTGGGACCCGAAGTCTCCCTACGCTGAGTCTCCAGAACAGGCTGGAAAGACTCAAACCAGTCATAGACATTGATCATCTTCCCGCTATCCAGATACCGCTGGAAAAGAATGCTGGTATCCGGAAGGTCCCATAGATTGATCTCTTCCGGGTTTTTGACACTATCACTGAACTCATGCGAACGGAGCAGACCGGAAACAATAGATGCTTGTATCGATGGATTTATGAGCTATGCATATGTTAATTAGAATAAGGGATTAATTGTGAACGTCTGCAACGTGCCTCCATTGGAAATGGTGTTTGACCCGTGGACCAGACTTCCCACAGGGGGAGTTCCTCAAGGGGCAGCACGAGTTCGCTTCGAGGGTGCTTCAGAATGTGGTAGATAACCGAGGTGGATGGACGTACTCTAGATAATTAAGTAACCAATCCCCTATATCAATGGCAAGCTGCCGCATTTTCTCAGAATACTGCTCTTCGTCCTCTTGTGGCAAGCCCGAGATAAAAAGGTCAACGTGTTGTCCCTCCCGGTCCCGAATATCGGCGGGTGCATCACAATAATAGGCCCGTAAAGTATCCAGGAAGGGGCATATCTCGGAAAACTTCAGTTTCCTGTATCACTACGTGTCAGTGACCTTGCAAAGAGATCCGTAGGCGAAAGAAGGAACCTGACGAAGGAACTTAACGTCTCAACATGCTTCGTAGACCGCCCTTTGACGAGGTCGATGGCAACTCTTAACAAAGCGGTACTATGATGAGCGTCTCGTTCGATACTCTTGTATCCTAAGCGCGCCAAAAATGTGTGGACGACCATCATTAACTCGAAGGCTAGCCGTGATTTCCTGACACGAGCATGAAAAATCTCGCGGGCTTGATCGACCGCTGCTATCAGTGTAGGCAACGGTTGCTCATGCCAGGCATCCGATGTTTTGGCGGTACACAACCGACCAAACAATGTATCTACAAAGGAAAAGGATGTCACTGCTGATAGCGTTTCTGGCGCAGGAGTGGTCTTCACTAATAGAGAAAGCGGGTTGATCATGAAATGTTTCAAGTGGACGAGCTTTCAAGCCAGGATAAATCAGAGGATAATATCGACGAAGGAACTAAGATTTACCTGGAACATGTTCAATAAAGAATCCAACGAGGGATTGTACCTGGAGTAGTAGTCAACTATGAAGCTGAGAGCGGCAGGACCAAGCATAACATCGGGGTCGAAAGTGGTAGTGAAAAATGTCTAGAAAACGCGTTGGAACGTTGTTACCCTCGTGAGATAGATGCATATACCTGTCGCAGTATTTCCTCAAGAATATGCAGGCCGAAAGGTACGTGGAACTGTCTGATCCGTAGAACCGCAAGAGTCGAGCGAGGATATGTGACATGTAGATACGAAGGGGATTGGGCAGATGAGAGGGCTACAATGAAAACAAGGGGAAGCTGAGGGATATGGAGGCTACAAAAACAGTTATAACCTGGCGCAAAGTGAATGCACTTTGGCAACAGACCTGCAAATGTCGAAAATATCTTGCATTATAGATGGGTTGCATTGCTCAAAGTCGTGAAAAACAGCAACTAATCTCGGCACATTTGTGTTGCGCTTTTCTAAAGAGGGCGTTAGAAGACACCCATACAGAACTTTGATATTTACCTCGGTCGTTGCGAACCGCCGTGAACCACGCATCAAGAAGGTTAATGTCATAGTTTGCAAGGGAAGTTGCTGGATTTCTTTTGAATTGGGCTAAAACAACTGGTTGAAGCAGGAAAAGAACAAATAGAGCGCATATACCCACTTTTTGCTTGATGTGGTGGTTTGTCTGTAAAGCCTGTAATCAATGTTTTCATTCCAGCCATAACATTCGAACACTCTGCAGGATGCAGGTGTGTGACGAATGAATTAGGGTCTGCTTCGTCGTCCGAGCATTCGATCTGGTTGATGAGTTCATTGAAGAACGACGTCCCACCAGCGGGATCTGACGAGTGAATTAATGTAAAATCGTGGAATGTAAGTAAGGGGAAAAAAAGACGTACTGGATATCGTTATAGTAGGCAATTCGGGATATGGAAGCCCAGGCAGGGTGCCTGTGTACGTATTTTTGACCTCTTCAGCAATCGCTTCAACAACAGGCTCATATATTTTCCGGATGATAGACTATAGAGATGTTTAGCGTAGTACAGATCTGCAAGCATAGATACTCACTTGAAGCTTGTCGAGATACTTTGCCCATGCGGATTGATACGCCCCCCACCTTAGAATATCGCCATCCTCAAGGTCATTATCAAGAATATCGCGAGCCTCTCGAAGATTTGCCTCGTCATCTTCTTCAGAATCGTCATCTGCCACAGCTGTCACGACTTGAACTGCATTGGAGAGGCTTTGACGTACCCGAAGGGCTGTAAGGTAGCAAAAATACAGACTGCTTGATATCAGCCGGCGCAGCAGATTTTGTACGGGAAATCAAACCTGGCTTATGTCTTCAAGATTCGGAATCGGCGACATTACAGTGGAGAGGGAGAAAGAGTGGAGTGTCGGCGAAGGCAGACGATCAGTTCAAGTCGGAATTCTCCGACCGGCCCTAAAGTGCAATTGACGCGTCGCGGTCGTGACACTGACGCGACCTGCTCTTGTTTTTCTTCCACCATCTGCATCCTGCGTCAAACATGTCTTCTCCTCCAGAAATCAACCTACCATCCGACGATGTCGATATGGAGGATGCTACTGATCCTCAGCCGTCATCAAATGCCAACTCTAATCCCCTTTTTTTCAAGGGCAGCACCCCGTCAGCAGCAGGCACCCCAGCGTCTCGACGAAGACAAAACGCGCCTGATAGCACGCCCATGGCAGGAATAATGGCGAGGAGGGCGGTCGGAATGGCTACACCGAAGAGGACACCACTCTTTGCAGGTGTGTAGGCTGTATATATATTGCTGCTGGTCTCGCTGACAGCACTACAAGGAGGAAGTTCTTCTCCAATGGCATATCCAAGTTCTTCTCCTGCCAAAGGAAATAGACAACGCGTAACTATCGCTTCAGATGGTCCGCCAGATTCGGATCAGCTCAACTTTCCTCAGTATGCTATATTTTCGTACATTTTCCTAGGCTAAACCGCGTTAAAAGGAGCCCTTCTCTTCTTCAAACACCGACTCCGAGGAACCGTCGAGGGGATATTCACTCATCTTTATCAATTACCTCCAGCTCAAGTGCACGTCGCGCCCGTCGGTCTGCTCCCAATGTCGAGCGATCTGACCCTTTCAACTCTGACGGTGCTAACCTCGACACTGCTCCGCCGCTTTCTGCTCCAGAAGCACCATCCGAAGAACCGGATGAGATTCGTGCCATCTGGGGTACCACCGTCAACCTCGCCGAGACTATGAAACTCTTCCGCGACTTCCTCAAAGGCTTCAAAACCAAGTATCGTGTGGCTCACGACCGTGAACATGGTCGTCCAACACGTGCACTTGCCACTCCGGAGGAAGGAGAGGTGTTGTTATATGAGACCTACCTACGTCGATTGAGGCAGACCGGAGAAACGAACCTGAATTTGGATATGCAAAATCTCCTGGCGTATCCCCCTTCGAAGAAGCTTTATGGACAGTTGGTCAAATACCCACAGGAAGTTATACCAGCCATGGATCAAGTCTTGAAAGACCTTATGCTAGAAACAGCGGATATGGATCAGCAAGCTGGTATGGAAGGAATGGAGGGCACCGATGGCGATGATGAGATTGCGGATATCATGGGCAAGGTATACAAAGTACGGCCATTTGGCCTCAAGGCAGTCAATATGCGAGATCTAAATCCTACGGGTGAGAATGCCATGAACATTTTTCGTCAAATCGTTAATCAGGCTATTAGACACGGATAAGCTTGTCTGCATCAGAGGCCTTGTCATTCGTGCAACCCCCGTCATTCCTGACATGAAAGTCGCGTTCTTCCGCTGCTTGACATGCTCGCACACTGTCCAAGTAGAAATCGACCGAGGCAAGATCGAGGAACCGGCGCGCTGTCCTCGAGATGTCTGTGCCTCCATTGGGACGATGTCTCTCGTTCATAACCGCTGTGAATTCGCTGACAGACAGGTTATCCGCCTTCAAGAAACTCCTGATGCCGTTCCGGATGGACAAACACCCCATACTGTGTCCCTTAGCGTATACGACGAACTCGTAGATGTCTCGAAGCCTGGTGACAGGCTCGTAGTCTCTGGCATCTTCCGCAGCGTACCGGTCAGAGTCAACCCGAACCAGAGGACAATGAAAAGTCTCTTCAAGACGTACCTTGATGTCGTTCATGTTAAGCTCGGCTCCGGGATAGGGCTCGGGTTCGACAAATCGACACGCCCGGCCGGAGGTGACCGTGTACCGGGAGTCGGTGGGGTTGGGGACGGTGTCGATGAAGAGGAAGAAAAGCGAGGCCGGGATGGGAGACAAACTCGCAGGGCTGAAATGGAAGATAAGATTCGGCAGCTTAGCGGGAGACCGGATATCTACGATGTGCTCTCCCAATCCCTTGCCCCTTCGATCTGGGAAATGGATGACGTCAAGAAGGGCATCTTGCTACAACTGTTCGGAGGCACCAACAAGAGCATCGCTCGTGGTGGAGGGGGAGGTGGCCCAAGATATCGAGGGGACATTAATGTTCTATTAGTCGGTGACCCCGGTACGAGTAAATCGCAGATCTTACAGGTTGGCTTTCCATTGTTGTGAGACGAAAAGCGACTGAAGTTTTTCTTTAGTACGTACATAAGATTGCTCCTCGTGGAGTATACACATCTGGAAAAAGCTCGTCTGCTGTCGGTTTGACGGCATACGTTACTCGCGATCCAGACTCTAAACAGCTTGTTTTGCAAAGGTAAGCCTGGTGCTGGTGTATCTTGATTGAAGACTGACGATGTTCCCAGCGGAGCACTCGTTCTGAGTGATGGTGGTGTTTGTTGTATTGATGAGTTTGACAAGATGGCTGATGCCACACGGAGTGTTTTACACGAAGTCATGGTAAGCCTGACGATCCTTCTTTGTTTGTGACACGCTGCTCACCATACGCCTGAAGGAACAACAAACTGTATCGATTGCTAAAGCAGGAATTATTACAACCCTCAACGCGCGAACATCCATCTTAGCCGCAGCGAACCCGGTCGGGTCGAAATACGACGTCAACCTCCCCATCACGCGGAACATTGATTTGCCTCCAACGCTAATTTCTCGGTTCGACCTTTTGTACCTCGTCCTAGACCAGGTGGATGAAGCTCTCGACCGGCGACTAGCACACCATCTGGTTGGACTTTATTTAGAAGACACGCCTGCCTCAGGAAACTCTGACCTTCTGGTAAGCCTGCTTTATTCCCTTGATGTCCTTTGATTGACATTCCCTCTTCGAAGCCCATAAGCGAGCTCTCTGCATATATTGACTATGCGCGGAACAAAGTTTATCCTGTGATCACAGAAGATGCAGGGGCCGAACTCGTTCGTTCCTACGTCGAGATGCGCAACATGGGAGACGACCCGCGAGCGAGCGAGAAGCGGATTACGGCGACGACTCGACAGCTGGAGAGCATGATCCGGCTGTCGGAAGGTCATGCGCGTATGCGATTGTCTGAATTTGTGGAGGTGGATGATGTGCGGGAGGCATACCGGTTGATGCGTGAAGCTATCAGGACCAGTGCTATGGATCCTCGCACTGGAAAGATTGATATGGGCATGCTCAATACCGGTACTGGGCAAGGACAGAGGAAGCTGAGAGACGATATGCGAAAGGAGATACTGAATGTTCTTAATAGCGCTGGAGGAGGAAGGGGAGTTAAATGGGCCGACGCCATCAAAGCTCTTGGCAGCCAAAGCAGCGTCAGGATCGACCCCGCCGAATTTTCTGAAGTGATCAAAGGTTTAGAGAATGAAGGTCTCTTGAAGGTTGTTGGAGAAAGGGATAAGCGCATGATTCGGAAGATAGACGGTTGATGTACAGATTTCTTAATTTTGTAGCCTGCCTATTGTATATTTATTAATTTATTCGGTTGTATCAACGTGCTTTCCTAGTGCTGCAGCCTGCGATAGGTGCTTATTTTTACTTCATATATTTTATGCCAGTGCTGTCTACCAAAAGATGGCCTTTACTTCATGAAAGCCCTGATTTTGTTTTCTCAGCCACGCCTCGGGTAGCTGAACCCTGCACAGCCACCGCGTGGATCACTAATTAGGAAGCTTGACAATTATCAGTCGTTTGTTGAAAAGCAGGTTATATCATCCGCTAATGGATTTCCAGTAACTTGGATGATTGTATTAGGTGTGTCGTATTTCTATTGCTATGTGACTGCATCTACGCGTCGTTGTGAACGCAGTACCCGCCTTTAACTTCCGGTCTCTATACAGGACTGTCCTCGTCTGCGCTAACGTCTCCTCTATGAGCGAGTCCTTCCAAACTGCACGTGGATCTGAGATTCTCCCCTGCTTGACTCTTCCGAGGAATTGCTGAGGAAGGAGTTTACAGGTATCCAGAAGGATATTTGGTCGATATCTACCACATGGTAGACAATCACAGACATCAGCTCTCTGGTCTACCAGCTCCACGTGTGCCTCATACCGTATGCTTTCAGTGTTGCCATGGTCGCATCGCCCGTACTATACTTTACTAGACGTAGTGCGCTGTTTCCGTGTGCCTCTCCAGTAGTATATATCTCTCCTCACATTCGTTCCTCCTTCCCACTCGTTCGACTCATATGCGGTTCACTTCTCTCCTCCTTTCCTTCGTTTTGGCTACTGCTCGGGCCACGTCAGCGACATATCGCTCATCCCTCCACTCTCTGGATGAAGTCCTTTTATTCGACGCGCCCGCCTTCCAAGACCCAGATAATGCTTCCAATAGTCTCGTCAGCTTACAATCCTTTGTCTATTTCGAGCAGCTCGATTTAAGGACCTTGACGAGCACCCTCACGGCGTGGCTGACATTGCTGGGGATTGACGGTATCGACACGGCGGTGGAGAGACTCAAGTTATTTGCTGCCGTTGGAGTGCCGGGTGTGTCGCTTTCGGTGGACGTAGCAGGGTGCAATGAGCAGGCAACGCTGTCTGCCACGTCAGGCTTACCAGAGCTCGGATTGGCTGCGACTAATGCGTCCGTGGGGCACTGCGATGGAGGAAACACTTTTACTGGGACGTTGCCCAATACTGGCGATGCGGTCACTACGACGATATTTTCATCTGGCACTAATGGCTTTGGGGTTATTTCCGGTATGCGTCCATTTAGGTTCGTTTGATTCCGTGATGGACTGACTCTCGCTCCAGACATCGACGATACTATTAAAGTGAGCCACGTCCTGAACCGGCTTGAAGCCATAAAATCGACCCTCTTCGATAATCCGGAGCCTGTTCTAGGTGACTTTCTAATTGCCTGCTTATTCCTTCTTTTGAGGCTCACTACCTTTAGGCATGCCTGATTTGTACGCGTCTCTTGCTCAGACACTTAACGACCCTGCGTTCATCTATATCACGGGCTCTCCTTACCAGCTCTTCCCATTCCTTCGCGACTTTTTGAAGACATCTTTCCCCGAGAGCCGCGGCCCTATCTTTTCACAGAATCTGACCCTTGAAGATATTACCCAAGTCATTGATGTCATCTTCAACCCCAACAATGTCTTGGAATATAAACTCTCTCAAGTCGATCGCGTCCATGGAATATACCCTAACAAGACTTTTTTAACCGTCGGCGACTCAACGCAGTCAGACCCGGAAGTATATGCTGAAGCGTAAGTCAGGTCTTATAACTCGACGGATTGTGGGTTAATTGGTGATGACGTTACAGGTACAGGAAGTACGGCGACTTTATCCGATGTATCTGGATTCGTCGAGTAGATGGTGCCAACAATTCTAACGAAAGATTTACCACTGCTTTCGAAGGCGTTCCAGAAAGCAAGTACAGAATTTACAAAGATGATGACATTTCCGGCCTTGCAAACATTGATGTTGCAGGAGGTACATGTTAGCTCGTTGTTATTGTAGATATGCATTGTGTTATTTATACCCTATTTGATACCATTTTTGCAGATGACTTCGGCTCACGACCTTCCATGACGCATAGATACTGTGACAGCAGAACGCAAATGGGTCGGGAGGTTGTGTCACAAGCCCAAAAGATTCAGATTTGGACACTGAAAGCCAGTTATTTTTACTTTTTTCCGGATGATGACTGACACGGGTTGCCTGAAAGATTTCAGGTCGGTTGGTCAGAACTAGCTGGTATGTGAGCTCGACTATTTGGGACACCTAAGGCCTAGTGAAAATTCCAATTTCTTCGATTTCGTCTGGATAAAATATGCATAAGCCTTTGTGACCTGCAGATTTCGTCATTTGGGGGTTCCTATGATATCTTTCGACTTCGATTGACGACCTTCCATGACGCATAGATGTCGCGACAGCCTACAGGCAGTACCGAATAAAATTTGGAATTGATCAACCCGCTTCCCCGCACTGCTGCTTCGCCACGGCGTCTGGTCTGATAAAATCTGATAAACAAAGAAATTCCGGTGAGATTTATTGATCTGCGAGAATTCTCTCTCCCTCCTCTCACCCGCATAACAATGGCCTTGAAGCTCCCGTCCCCGTTTAACGAGCTCCCAAGGGAGCCTTTACTCTTCGGACCCTCGCCCATTCATACCCTCAACCGGATGACCGAGAATCTCGGCGGAACAGTCAAGATATGGGCTAAACGCGATGATTGCAACTCCGGGCTTGCCTTCGGCGGCAATAAGATGCGAAAGCTAGAGTACCTCTTAGCGGACGCTCTCGCCAAGGGTGCCGACACTCTAGTGAGCATCGGGGGTGTTCAAAGCAATCACACGCGACAAGTCGCGGCGATCGCAGCGAAATATGGTTTAAAGGTACATCTGACCATTGATGAGTTCATTCATCACTGATCTTCGCGTTAGGCCAAGCTGGTTCAAGAGCACTGGGTAGACTGGGAAGATGTTGTCTATGACAAAGTAGGGAACCTGCAGCTTTCGCGGTTAATGGGAGCAGAGCCGCGGTTGGACCCCTCTACCTTTGGCATCGAACACAAACCCACTGCAGTCTCTCTCACCGCAGAAGTCGAATCTGAGGGTGGAAAACCGTACTACATCCCTGCCGGTGCCTCTGACCATCCCCTCGGCGGACTCGGATTCGCCCGATGGGCATTCGAAGTTGCCGCGCAGGAAAAAGAACTGGATGTGTTCTTCGACACGATCATCGTATGTACTGTGACTGGATCCACGTTAGCGGGTGTGATCGCGGGGTTCAAGCTCCTTGCCAAGCTTAAACCCTCCTCACCACCCCGTCGTGTGATTGGGATCGACGCATCTGCGAAGCCTGCAGAGACCAAGGCGCAGGTTCTGCGTATTGCGAAGAGCACTGCTGCGAAGATTGGGTTGAGTGAGGGGGACATTACTGAGGCGGATGTGATTTTGGATGAGAGGTACCATGCCGGGTCGTATGGTATACCGGATAAACAGACGATCGAGGCTATAAAGTACGGCGCAAGGATGGACGCGTTCATTACGGATCCGGTGTATGAAGGGAAAAGTCTCGCTGGGATGGTTGATATGATTAAAAAGGGAGAGATCAAGGGAGGGAATGTTCTCTACGCGCATTTGGGTGGACAGATGGCGCTCAATGCGTACTCTGACATGGAGAACAAAGTGGGAGCTTGAACGGGGTCATTGCTGTGTAACCAGGTGTAATTCGAACCGAGAAATTAATGTACTTGTAGTGTGCTCGTAGGTTATTGGAACGACTATTCATGGTCACTTGAGATTCTTAACTTGGCGCTCAGCGCCCAGTCATGAAGATATAGTTAACAACAGCTTGTTCCGCGGTTCAAACAAATAAACGGAACCGCTTCTTGTTTTATGATTTTGCGCCCCTTGCCTTGTTGCTTCACCAATCTCATTGTCGACAAACAACGTAGAAAGAAGAAAAGTCAGGCCATATTTGTTCAGTTTCTTTGGAATTGGTCTAGGAAACAGTGCTTGCATTACGGCTGTATTACGACGAATCTCTCGCCATTATGGACGGATTTTACTATCGTGCCGCCTGCCCTGGATGGACCAGCAGTTGGCCAGCCATATCAGCATCGTCTGCGCTGTGATATTACACTGCTCAACTTGTAACGATTCCATCAAAATACCTGACGCCGACTTCATCTTCGGGTTCCGAATCGTAGGAATCAGAGTCACTCTCCGTATCATCTTCATCATCATGGTGCACAAAGAGGCCGCTTCCTGCTCCCTCCTTTCTCCTTTGCCTTTCTCTTCGGAGGCGGGACACCACCTGCCAAACCTTCTATGATGTAATAATAATCAGAGGTGCCAAAAAAATGGTAGAAAGAAATGATCGTTCATAGATCTTGAAACTACTAATAAAACTTCCTTCCTTCCTGAAGTAGAGTCTGCATGTTTGCCATGACCCATGATTATAATGACCACCCTAAGAAACGGCGCATGCACCGTGAGGAGACGCATACGAAGGTCATTGGTATGGTAGTGCCACCAGGAGGTGGTTGATTATAAACAGAGCTCCGGTCGGAGCCGACGCCCCTTTCCCTACAATCACGATCTATCATCGACACAGTGAGCTCACCTCTTGGCAATAACGACGTCGGAGAAGACAAAAGGAAGGCTGGTACAGCCTGACGATGTCAGTCTTATTCTTGGAATAGATCTCATGTTGAGCCCTAGTTTGAACCACCTTTTCGCAGAAACGGTGATGTAGGCAGAGCGGGCGGCGATGACATTTTGCACCTTCTTGCAGTCATTGTGCTCCTTGGAACTCGTGCCCATATCGGTTGATCTTTCATGAATGGACACATTATACACGTACCCTTGATATGACGCTATCTCAGCTATACCCTTGAACTACATGACGCACCGGGAGACCGCGACATGGCAAGTTTCTCCTAATGCTTTCCTAGTTTTCCTACAACTAGGATAGCGCAGGAGAGATATAACGTATCCTGTCGCGTCCCATTGGCTTCATTTCCGGGATAACTGATCTCCTCACGATACTGCCATTGAATAGTGCTGCTTTTCAAATCCCAACTGTAGAACGGGACGTCTTTGAACCATTCAAACCAGGCGCATTCCTTCTTGACCTCACCACATTCACGTCCAAGCTGAAGATCAACTTGCGCCTGTGTAAACGGCTTTGACTCTAGTGAAAACGCCGGTAGTTCCGAGTCAGACTCTCTTCTAAGCAGCCTGGTGACAACAGGAACGACGCCAACAGTTGTTTCTTCTATCTGCCTTGCCGCCGACAACATCACTGCATCGTATCCGTTGAGTTGTCTTCCGTTGGGGATGAATTTCTTTTTCCAGATCTCTGCAATCTCATCGAATAACTTGGGCTCTACGGTAAATTCATTGACTCCAATCTCTCGCGCGTTTCGAACGCTGGTATCTATTATGGTGTGGAGATCCGTGGCGTCCTACGCCCTGAGATAACAGCGTTCTGGAGCCACGATTGGAGTATGTCTTCGTTGTGCTGGCCGAGTTCCCCAATGAACTCGCAGTCTGGACGGGTTACTTTGAGTGTACTTTTGATTGTCGCTGGGCCAAGTATACCAAACGCGTATGGTCTAAACACTTTTACGCCCTTTTCGTGGATGGAAATGAGCTTGTCCAATACTTGTTTCTGTCGTATATTGATAGACTCAGATTACCCTCTACAATGACAACTCACCTCCGCTTCTTTAGGAGGCTCCTGGGGCTCGAAGTAGGACATGATGGCACCAATTTAAGAAACCTTTACTCTACGTCAAACATGGTAGTAGGGGCGGTGTTTATGCATGTACGCTTTGTGCAGGGCTGGGTGAAATGTCTTGAAACTGTCTGCAGCATCAAGTAGCGTCTATGGGTGTCCATTCAACTTTGAATACTGCGATGTCAGTGAGTACCACCTACTGTATTGTCGCTGTCTGCATCTTTGACCTTCTTCATTTTCTGCACAATAGGTTCATCAGAAGTACTCCTGTTGTGCTTAGGCGTTAATTCGAATCTTATGCAGGCAAAAACATTCTGAAAATATCTAGGTCGGGATCCTAACAACCAACGATGATAACGCTCTTTCGGTTATCGACTGACTACCCTACGTCACGACATCATCGTCCTCGCCGCTGTCATCTCCGCCCAAAACCAACATTGAAGCCTACCACACGTCGGTGCAGACATTGCTATAACCATCTCGAACTATGACTAGACCGCCTACCCAGCATTCAACGACCTCAGTGAGGACAGCCTTGTGAATTTGACGGAAAAGAATCAGGAGGTTAATTGAATAAAGTCGTTCGTGAGGACAGAATCTATGTGAAGTGACAGAAACCAGCTAACTTGAGGTTGTTTTCCTGTAAGAGCGAGCAGCAGTTTTGGACGTCTTCTGAATGTGTGGAAGTCTGAGGGTGAGCAGACGGGTTGCTTGCTTCTGTGCTGTATCTGGTCTTGTTACAAGGGGGCTGTCTGGAGCCTACTTCGTTGAGCATGGCGAGCGTTGACCGCAAGCCACGGACTACATTTAGATTACTGGTACATACCCTATTAGTCTACTTTTTCCGTCCAGGCATCTCTCAGCGCTTAATGTTTAACTACCGTCTACACGCTGGGATATATATAACATACTTATACATACTCTACGGTGCCACAGAGTTGTTCTTCCTCAGTGGAAGCAGCATAGAATAGCATGAAGGCACACGTTTTCGGAGGAGGCAAAAAAGGGACTGCCGGGACACATCTTACCAAGGCATGGCAAAAAAAAGAACCCTAATGTCAAGTTTCGGTCTAATCCGGAGACGGGTATAAGCGTTGTTGAGAAGGTCGGCTCCAAATTCTAATACGCTCTGCTGCCTCTGCAGTCCGGAAGTAATAGCAATCCTAAAACTCTGTGGAATAACAGCGGCAATAAAAAGGAAGGCCATCAATACACCGAAGATGACGTTGCGACAATGTGTAAAACTACCACTGGCTTCGTTTTGAAGGAGCTCAAAACCGATATTCTTCCCGGAGGCAATGACCATCGCAGTTATTCAATAAATGCTTTTGGAAGCACATATATCTGTATCACGATACAGGGTAACACAATCCCCTTCCCTATGTCATCCAAAAAGACTTCCATCAAAGTTGGCGGAAAATGCGACGGTAGGTAATGGCAGACAGGATACAATGAGTTGGCATTAGATATATAGCAAGTTGCGATGATAAATGTACAAGTGAGTTCGAAGCTATTTGCGTTTGTATGTACGCATCAGGAAGTCGAATGAGTTCTAAGGCTACAAAAGAATGCAAGTTTGCAAACAAATAATTAGCAGAGCACGTAAAATATCATAAAGTCATCAATGGCAAAAAAAAAAAACAAGGGCATCAAGCCCTCAAAAACATCTCGATGGGAATGGGCTTCCTCCTCAAACCCGAGCTACTCGTGCTCTCAGCACTAGTTCCGCTACCGGTGGTGCTCGTACTTGTCTGACGCTTCAACGACGGAGCATCACTCTGCGAGAACCAAGAGACAGTAGACGAGAACGTCGAGTTGGTCGGAGAGTCGACGCTACTCCGGAAAGAGATCCCTCGCTTCCTCCCGCTGGGACTCCGCTTGGTCTTATCCTTCCCTCCCTTGAAGTAAGGCAGCACACGCTTGACCAGAGTCGAAGAACGTTCTTCCTCCACGGAGCCCAGAGTGGATGTACTAAATCGACTCCGGAGTACGCGCCCATTCTCGAGCTCGGCTAAGTAGCACTGCTCTTCCTCCTCGCCGAAAGACCGCCCTTTAGACGAAGGCTGGGGAGAGGTCTCCTCCCGTGTGTGGAGCTCGTTAAGACCACCCTGGATATCCGCTTCCAAATCAATAGGCGAGCAGGGAAGAGAAAGGGGGAAACGAAGGTTGGCTGATGAGTCCAAGTCGAAGGTGAAGTCAACGAGTGACACGTTGGAAGAGCTGTCATCTTCGGGTGCTGGGGATGGAGAACTCGACTCCGATTCGGAGTAGCGGCTGCCGGAGCTGAGCGAGACACCTTCAAGGTAGTAGAGCAGCACGTCGGCGCCGTCCTCGTCTGCCTCGGCAGGTACAGGGAGGGAAGTACGGGGAGGTGGACGGACGATGGTGAGAGACTTGGGACGCGTTTTCTGGGTGCTGGGAAGTGCACAACCAGATTCAGGTCGCGACGCAGAGCTTTGAGAATGGGCAGGCGCGTAAAGTGAAGAGAGAGAAATGATCTTGTTAAATTCCTGCGTATAGTACTGGTAGTCCTCATCCAGGTCGCCACTCAGCTCCTCACAGCTGATTTTCTTGTGGAGGCGACGTTGGATTTTGTTGATGACAAGAGGCTTAGTTGGAGGATATGAGAAAACGTCATCGTCGTCGTCTTCCGAAGAAGAGGGTTCTGGGGACGTGGGGAGGCTGGTGGTGTGAGATCGAGGACTCGAATAGGGAGAAGGGGTAGCGCTCGTCGAAGGCGAAGATGAACCCGGTGAAGGTGGGGATATAGAAGGGGGCATCGAGCTTGGGGTAGGAACCGGGGGATGGGGGAATGGATAGGTCACTTGGGTGAAGGTAAGATGGAAAGGGTCTGAGATAATATTGGCCCGTCGTCTCCGCGACTTGAGGTCTTTGGTAGCGCTCGAAGCGCTGGAGCTGCTTAGATTGGCTGCGTCTTCCTCCTCCAAAATCATCGACAGTGGTGCAGCCGATGTCGATGCTTGGAGGTCCCTGCGCGGGCGTATACGTGCTTGTCTTTTCAGCATTGGTTCGTCGTCTGAAATCTTATCAGTACTATGCCTCTGCGAAGACTAAATAAAAGAACATACGGGATGTAGATTTCATGCTCGAGTTCATAATAATAGGTCAAGGCGCCGTCAAGGGGAAAAGATTTCTGTTTCCCAAGCTTGGAAGAGAAAAGAGAAAAACAACGACCCATCCGCTGATGAGGATCGATGTTTATAATCTCTTCGGCCTATTCGTACGTACCCATTGACAGGCAAGGGCATTGTTTTCTCAATGGCCCAGCGCACAAAAGGATTGCTGTTTTTGGAACAAAAGAGATTCCCAATAAGTAAATAGCCACAAACACCGCTCATTGTCCTCCATTGTTCGCTACTCGTCATCGTATCAAAACGACGCTTGATTCTTGCAGGGTCAAGTCGTTGTTTTCCAGCTCTAGAGCTTTAAGTACGGGGGTAGAGAGTCGTCACGAGAGGGACGATGCCTTCCTTTCCGGTCCGGTATGCCGATAGAATAATACTTGTTTTCCTACACTGCGACGTTGTAGAGTACATCGAAAAGTTGCAAGATAAAGGACCAACATTCTTTTGTCAATGCGTGCCCATTACACGACAGCAAGATAATACGCGGTATCCAAGGGAAATACGAAGGACAAATCTTTGGAAACCCGTCCTCGGCGTCGGTCTTCGCGTACGGAGGATTGCCGCCCAAAGTACCCCGTATCTAGCGGACTTAATCAGACCTAGTAAAATACAAGGCAATTGTGAAATGTTACACAAGTTATTGTATTTATTCGCACTGACACCGCCGCCAGAGAGCCGCTATTGACACTTACGTTGATTCCAAATGTTTTCGAGCTGGCCTCAGGGTTGAGCTGAAGGGTTGGAATAATAGAGAGGTCTACTCACTGGTTTTCCTTCGACGCGGCACTCTCAATACGCGTCTTCCTTTCTTTTCCTTCTTTTCCTTATTATCCTGAGGCTTAGTTGGTTCGGGCTCGAGTTCAGGCGTCGGAGGACTTTCGGCTAAAGTGAAAAGACTAGCGTCATATGGACGGAGAAGATCAGCTAACTTGTTCCACGAGTTAATTGTCTGTTGAGCGCGATGACTCGCGTGCACTAGTAAATTGTCAACAATAGTTAAAAAGAGCCGCTGGACATGAACTTACATGGTACAGTACCATTGGCATCATACATAGACCGAAGACGCATTTCCGCTCGCTCGATAACCCTGCTCGAAATGACAGTTCACGAAGATACAGAGCAGGGGACAGAAAACGCACTTGGGATGAACGATCTTCTGACTGACCAACACATTCAAAACAAACCGCCAATCGATGGGATTCAGCCTATTCTGTAAGCTGTCGGCCCGTAGAGGAGTATGAGCAGCAATAGTCGCAAGGATTGCCTCAAGGCAATTAGACGTCGAAAGATGCAGATATGGTAGGTATTCTTTGTCTTCGTCGTCATCTTCCTCTTCTTTTTCTTCGTGATCATCACTCCTTGACTGTCGATCCTTCTGAAGCTGAGATATCATGACGGAAATCTCATCCTCCAACCCCCACTGCGGTTGAGCCAGGTCTTCCGGTAAGAGTGGCCATTTCGTCCATATATCAGCCTGCTTCTGCTTTTTTTTCTTCTTTGTGGACGTAGGCGTTGGCGTCGGAGACGATGCACTGATGTCGCTGTGTTTGCGTTTTAGAGTCGCAATTGGAGATGGTTGTGAACTGGAGCCCGCTACGAGCGACGTCGGACGTGACTCTTCTTCATCTTCATCATTCTCCACAACAGCGGTGCTCGACTGGAGTTGCTTAGAGATCTGGCTGCTGAGGTCCAATGTACTCTCGGTTCGCAATGCCCGTAACAATGAGGAGTACTCGGTCAGTTCACCATGTAGTGCTGCAGGAATTCGCTTTTCTGTGCCTTTACCCTTGGTCATTATAGGAACGAAGAAAATATCATATTCTGAGGAGCAAATCAGTCAGTAATGCGGCATAATATTATGGTAACTGAGACGCACTAGTGCGATGGGAAGAAGGGATACGATTACGCCGTCAGAATTCGTCATCTTGCTTGGCATGGTCCTGAGAGCCATCGTGAGATAGTCTTATGTAACAACTGTATAGTCGCTTACGTCAGCTGGAACGTATACCCCCGCACCCCGCTTCTCCAACAGCTCACCATTTCCACTCACAACAGCCGAGTACGGACTAGTTTCTATTTTTCCTATTGCTGTCTCTAACGTTGACTGCACAGAATGAGAGAGAAGTGGAAGAAAAAGAGGTCCCGCAGACTCAGACGCAAACGTAGAAAGATGAGAGCCCGTTCCAGTGCGTACTTTTTATTCTGTCGTGCCTATACTCTTCCTGATGATATTTACCTTGCAGAGTAAAAAACGACTTAGCATGTGCTGTCGTATCACAAAACGGGAGAGTGGTTTGACCCTTCCCAGTACTGCTGTGGTACAATGTATCGCCGCGCCTCGACGTGATCATATGGGCGCGCGTAGCTGGAGCTTTGGACAACTACAAGCTATGGCTATTGTTTTTGTGTCGTTTGACTGTATCCGCTATTTTGCAACAGAAATAAAATTTTCTCGACCAGAATTTCGCATGATCTCCTCACAGCTTGGAAATCGGTTGTAACATAATAGGACTACACAGCAACCACTCGACTTTGCTGTGTGGAACAGTTTGTGGGTTCCACTTCGGAATAAGCTTGGGACTGAGGGGCAACAAATGTTAGCAATTGCAACGAGTGTAGGACGTATAAACTAGATTCGGACCAGTCCCTTTGAAACTTGAACGTTGTCAAGTTACGGGGGGACTAGAGTGTTCCACAGGGCTCCCATGTCTTTGCTCTTCGTTATGGTAAATAATCATGTTGCAAGGTTTGCTGTGCATTTTCGTTGTTACATATGAAACTGCTAGTGCGTTGATGTACCATTTTGCTATGAACCCGCTGATATTCAAGTAAGATACCTATGATACTCACTGGTAACGGTACCAAGAAATGCTTGTCGCGTGAGCTCATTCGACAACACGCTTGATATGGAGAAACCTCGACAAGATGCGTCCAACTTTGCTTGTCTTCGCTGAATATGAACCAGTAAGATGGCGATTTTTTGTTCATTACACAGGCAGAAAATTGCGGAAATTCCTGCCTAATTGGAAGCTTGCTCCAAGACTGCCGATAGGACACAGCCACCGGCCTCCCAAGGTGAATACGATCGGCTTTGGCCAAGACTTGTGATCAGCATCGAACGATGACGCACGTCTCATGCCTCCTCCCACCATCAGAGTCCCACAGTTATAAGATCAAGGATAGGGCACTATTCGTATAAAAGACGGGCTCTAATCTGACCACCATCATACTATTCTCCCATTCTCTACATTTGAACGATGGCTGACGGCGGTGGTGATATCTGTGCCTCGATATGTTGCGGTCTTTGCTGTACGTTTTCCTTTTCCTTGCAGGAGTTCACATTCGCTCAAACTAGTCGTATACAGGCGTGGCTTGCAGTTCGGCTCTCAGCAATTGGTGTATGCTCAGTGCGTACTACAAAGGCCGCATAGACTCGGTCTCATATCTTCACAGAGAGCTATGGCAGTGGTTCGGGCACCTCAACTAGTGGATGTTGCGGATCGTGCTGCGATAAGTCTTTCAATGAGGACTCATTCGATGAGCAGGTGAGGAGGGATATGGAGGCAACCCGTGATCCCAATGCACCCACCCGGCCTGAGCAAATGCAACCAGCCCAAAAAATGACCATTGCCGCCCCCAAAGAAGTTGATACTAAAGACAAGTCGTAGTACTTTTTTGTGGGCCTTTAGTGTTTGCTGGAGCCTTCATCCCTATCTGACACCCCGAACTTGAACCACCTCGAGCGTTCTCGAGTGTTATTTCTGTAAATAAAATAATGCTGAATGAGAGAGGAAAGGCGCATTAGAGAAATGAAATTAAATATTCTCCTCCAACCAATCAACTCGCAATCTAGCCCGGAGGAGGATTCAGAAGAAGACACCTGGGGAACGTCCCGAGAGACTCAGACACTGCCATATAATTCTATCTCCCCTACATTTAAATTAGTACTACATGCATTCCCTTTGCTTGACTCCACAACCTTGACAGACGCAGCGGCAGTTCGCCTGTGTACTATAAATGCTAGACCTACGGATAACGCTTCCACTAGGCTCGCAGCAGCTTGTACTATCTGCCGTTAGACGTAAAACTCCTTTGTGGCATTAACGAAACAAAGAGGCGCTCACATCAGTGTCCTTCTCGATTGGGTGTCCGAACATCTCTGTAGCTGTTCGGCCTCGTTCCAGGCCATTTACCACCTTTTCTGCACCAGCGCATCTACGTGAGTTGACCTAAATGACATCAACAGATCTGGCCTCTGAATGATAGCAACCCTGCGGCAACATACATGTAGGCGGCGCACAAATCTTGTGGAAGAGGCCGGTCGCAAAGGTGCCTCTGCAGTGACTGATACATATGCCTTAATCAATAGTATGTGGCAGTGTAGCTACTTGTTTCCATGTTCTCTCTTGCACCACGGCCTCCGTTGGGACATGTGATAGGGATTGAGGATTGAGGACGGGAAGGAAATGAAAATGAGCAACTTGTTTATACCTGCCTCGTCGACGTGGAGGTATATGGTAAATACAGAAAGTCCCGAAGGCACAGTTTCCAGTAACCTGCTGGTAACTCATACCGCGATGGTACGGCTATGATCACTGATCCTCTGACAAGCCCCCAAACTCCAAAGGAGCAAAGGAGGAAACAGATTCCAGCTATTCTGTTGTCCCTCCTTGAAGAATCAAATTGATTCATCTGCCTAATGCCGCACCTCTATTTGCAACGCGATCTTTTTCATCACGGGGATTTAGTGCCCTGTTGAATGCGGGTTGATCTCTTCTCGCTACTACATTGGTCTGTCGCTCCAACAATTCAGTACTCAAAATAGGTATTTTTAGTTACAAACTATCGCTCATATCCTGGCACATATCATTCAATGGTTTCCAAGTACGTTGTTTGATAACGCTGCTGTGTATCAAAAATTCTTCGTTCGTCAAATTGTCATGCAAAGATTCGAAACTTTCCTCTATGGGCATCTTCTGAAACAGTGCACTATCCTTTATATGAGTGATACACTTAGTCCATATTCGTCTACCTCTGTCTTATTCACTATCACCAACCAGACTTTAACCGCCCTTCATGGCCGCCCAAACGGGTAGTTTAGCAGGTCTTACTGACGACGATGTTGCTCTCATTTTCAAATATCTCGATACTGAGTTGAATTCGACCATATTCCAAGGTCAATTGTTTGGTATGCTCATAACCTTCTCAATTTTCAGTTTGGTCTAATCTTATACGCGCGTAGGCATATATACCGGCATTATTGCCTTCACGTTGTGGAACATCTGTGAGAAAAACGTGTTCCTGCACGCCCCCCCCCCCCCCCCCCCCACATTTACTCAAGACTGAAATAAGTCACACAGATACCAACAAATGTCAACCTATTGGAAGAGCCATGATCGTGGTTATACTTATCCTTCATGTTCTGGCTGCCATCGACTTCGCCCTCTATTGGTCATATATATACACTATATTCATCAACCACGGGCAAACCTTAGTGGATGAATATCTGGTATATTCTAGACCTGGCAATAACTTAGAGATTGCTATGTCTATTACAGGAATTGTCTCTACCATCTGCTCAGACTCTGCCATGGCATGTATAACTCCGTTGAGTATATGCACCCCCGCCAGTGCTAACATCTTTATTCTAGATTTGGCGCTGCTGGATGGTTTGGGGAAAGCGATGGCCTATTGTCATGCTTCCGATCCTTTTTCTCATATCCGGAATTGGTGCGACAATCCCTGCCCTCTAATATTTCCTACTTAGGCTGAGTTGGTACAGTTTCAAAAATCATAATGACGTACAAACTATACACTGGCTCAGGGACAGAGGCATTCCGCGATCTTCTTCTGATTCTCTATCTGGCTTTCATCCTTGCAACGACTCTCTGGTGCACCTTGATGATCATTTTCCGTATATTGAGTGTTGGACAAGCCAGCACCGGATCAGAGAGACCAGCCAAAGTCTATCGCCACGTTATAGAACTTTTGGTTGAATCCTTAGCTCTTTATGCAATATCTCTGCTTCTGGACGTGGTCCTCTTGGCGTGCCAGAATATAGCAAACTATTATATGGAAACTATGGCAGCATTTACAAGAGTACGATAACAATCGTTACTCTCTTAACTTTGACAAACATCTCACTGCGATGTACTAGGGTGTAGCCCCGACGCTCCTCATTGGGCGCGTCGCAGCAGGCCACGCGCGGCCGGAGGACTCTTGGCAGGGAAGCGTGATGTCATCACTTCACTTTGGAAGGCAATCGCGAAATAGTGAACAGATGAGCTCCCAGGACGATGCTACGCAGAGTGTCATGGCTGAAAATAACCTAGAAGTTCAGCCGGAAAGGGAGGATAACCCTGAGGAAGTCTCTGAATAGAGAGAGAATGGTTAAGATTGCATTTTTTATCGTTATGGTTGTCGGCGTACGCTGAAGCGCACCTCTGGATCTGCTTTTCCATCATCCTTTATCCACCTTTTACCAGGACGATTGTACGATTATTTATGTTGATTATATATCCTCTCAACGATTCTTCACTTGGAATGGATCGACCGAACAGAAATTTTGACTGTAATGCGCAAAAGCCCCCTCTTTATGTCAGGCCCGTCACTCTGGTGTCGCGTATATTCCAAATGTTTCGTGCATTAGTAGATTGAGTCTGATCCGAGGTTTTTTCGTAACCTGTTACGTATTTATATACAGGAGAAGGATCGAAGTCGCAGGTGCGAGGTATTTCAGTTTGACATCCAAGGTCGTTGACGGAGATTCTCGAGCGAGCTTGACATCCTTCACATGAACATTGAATGTCGTGCTGTGGAGGAAGCTGTACCGGTCCAAGAATCATAGTGCGATGGGTGTCTACCCCCGCACGCAGAATCAAAGACATCGCTGACCTTGAAACTTAAGCGGAAGAAGCCTTTGCAAGACGAAGATGGTAAGATATCATCCCGCAATTGCTATGTCAATTGATCTTGGATGACATAGAGTTCCAATAGTCGGTAAGTCACAACATCCGCGTTTCAAACATAACGGGCCTACACAGCCTTACGTAGTGTGTACCTACGAATAACGAGAGCGTAAAACTCATCTTGAAAGCCGCCAGCGGGAACGTTACGATTAAAGGGCGCCCATGAGGGAGTTTCGATGCGCCGGAATGATAAACAATATGCGAAGATAAAGCGTCGAAGATATCATGCTGTCCCAAAGTGGTTTCAGCAGGTCATCAGCGGTCAAAGTCCGGGTGATGGGCTTGATAACGGGCTGCGAAAGTCCGTTCACAAGTAGAAGAAGATATAGGATTTTCCTAGTAGTTTGGTGTTGTGCAGTTATGTGTCCTCTAGAATTCCAAAGACGAGAGAGACAGTCGCTGCTGTGCCAGGTTTGGCGCCGGAAGGTGATAAGCACGCCAAGGGCGCTGCCACCGCCACCGTCCTTATGACACGTCGGTCCGATCTCCGGTCTTGCGAAGCCAATTCAACGAACACCATCACGTGCCACTGTCCAACTCACACTCAACCACCGACGACGATTCGATTCACGCGCCAGAACGGCTGATACGACGAGAACGACATCTATAGAATGGATTTTACGGCCACAGAAGACATTCTGCGCAATCCTGCGGCGCTACATTCCCTCAAGCGCGATCAGCTGATCCGTCTTTGCAAGATTCATGGTGTTAAAGCCTCAGGGAAAAATGTGGACATTGCTGAACGTCTGGCGAACATTCCGCTGCAAGCTAAACAACAGGCACCACAACCCCAGCTCGTCACGATTAAGGAAGATACCGTTACCAGCACTGGTACCACTAAAACAGGAAGCGACTTTGGGAGCGTCAAATGTGTGTCTGTCAAACTTCCTTCTCTGACTTCTCCTCATCAGAAATATAGCATCATTATCATTAAAATCAATCGTATCTTCCTTTGGTTTCACTTCGCGAAAAACCACCTCTACTCCGCCCACATCAATATCCACTACTGCTACCTCTCTACCGTCTACAATATCATCACAAGTTTCCTACGCTGCCAGCATTCCGCTGCCACCATCTCCACCTCCTCCGCTGATTATCCCGTTCACCCCTCCTTCCAACATCGATACAGTGCGTCTGGTCACTGCTCCCCGTCCGAGTGTGGGTGGCACACCCATGCTACCGGCTTTTAAGACAACCTTCGATCTCGTGCTGGGCACCCCTGCGAAGTTCGCAGATGCCTCTGTAAAGGCAGCCAGGCACAAAATGGTAGCTGAAAAAGACGAAGAAGAGAAGAAAGAAGGTATTGAGAAGATCGAGGCTGCGGAAGTGGAGAAGGAACTGGTTGGGAATCCACAGAAATCCGAGAATGAGGAAAGCGTTCCGGAACAAAATGACCGAGTTTCAGTCCCCCAGACTCCTTCTCGATCTAAGCTCCCGACGCCCGTCCCAGCATTCACTTTCGGCTCGCCTGCTCCACACATCTTCCGCCCTCGATTAAGTTCGAATGTCAAGGCAAGCGTATTTGAAGAGATGATGCGGAGGGCCGCAGGCGAGTCGGACGCAGCTGGTGATGATACCTTTGTCCTCGTCGGTAAACCCGCCACGCCAACGGGCCCGAACAGGCCAACTCGACCTCTTCCTAGAAAGTCTCTACGCACATCTGGTCCGCCGCCTCTACCCCCTTTCAAGTCTCCCGCTCCCACAATATCGGGACGATTCGATAAAGTTCATGAAGCGACGTTCAAAAGGATGGCTGGAATCAATGAGCCTCGTGGCGGGGCGAAGCGGAAGGTCGAAGCGGATCCTAGTATCAACGACCGCAGAGTAAGCACAAAGCTTGCACCGAAAGCCTGCGCTGGGAGACCAAGTGTTATCGGTGCTAATGGTGTGAGGAGGACTAGCGGTGTACATGGAGGTAGGAGGAGTAGCATTCGCCCTAGAACGAGTGCGGTTGGTGGGCGAAGAATTAGTATCGGGCCGCCTCCTCCACCTCCGTCGAGGAAGGGATTCAATTTTGGGTTCTCAGGTTTGAAGGGTTTGTTCTTTGGAAAGAAAAAGGAGGAGCTGGAAGCTGATTCCAAGCCCGCCGCTCTGACTTCAAATTTCGCCGTTAAGAAGAGGGAACCAGAGAAGGGGAAGAAACCAGGTTTGACGGGCTTGGGGTTGGGTAAAGTCGCAGCAACTACGGCTACAACTCAGAGTACGGTGATGGCTGCGCCCTCGCGTAAAGTCTCTGCGCCTATAAACTCAAATAGCTCATTCGTCCCAACTGACAGGAAGGTCTCTGCTCCATCTACTTCTTCCGTTTCATCTACCAAGGTGATGGGACCTCCCACTACCACAACCCAGAGAAAAGTGTCCATGAGTACGACATCCAAGGCTGGTCCTTCGAGTGCGTTGCGACCCCGGACGACTACGGCATCAAGCGTGACGACCAGAGGCAGCCTATCGTCTACTACAAGAGGTTCCATTTCAGGTACCACCGCTCAAGCTTCTGCATCGACCAGAAATTCGTCGTTGTCTTCGACAACGAGGACCTCAACAGCGCGAACGCCGTCCATTAACTCTGCAGCGCGGACATCTTCCATATCTTCTGGCACACGTCTCTCTTCCGTTGCCTCTAATACTCGGAGCTCTACGGCCAGAGGATCGCTCAGTTCGACCGCTGCTCTTGCACCGGCATCTACGCGGAATTCCTCGCTCACTTCCACAACTCGTAGTTCTATTGGGCGGCCCTCCGTAACTTCAACGCGTCCCTTGCGACCGTCTGCTGTGAGTGTATCAAGGCAGACAAAGCCCACGTCGGCGCGTGGGGAAAAAGAGAACGTTCCATTGCGGGGTGTTCCAGAGAAAGCTGAGCCAGATTTGCAGGATGGAGAACAAGGCATAGTTCCCAAGAAGATATTCAGCCAACCCTTGACTGTGCCTTCCGAACCTTTGAAGGGTACGTTGAACCGAAGCCTATCCGGGCGAAAACCGAGAATATCTCGTACAACTGTGGTTGCGAGGTTGGCAGCTAGAAGGGCTGGTCCTACGACTGCGCTTTCTTCTGCTGGGTCGAGGAGGAGTTTGGTTGGTGGGGATGGTGGTGGGAGGGTGCGTTCGAGTTTTGGGACTGGTGGGAAGGCAAATGTACTTGGAATTAACGGTGGGCCTAGGAAGAGTATGCCTGGTAAGAGAGGAAGCATGCAGCTGGGGAAGGGTGGGACCAGGAAAAGCGTGCCGGGGAAGAGGCCTAGCATGAGGATACCGGTATAGACATCGGGATGTGGAAGGAATTTTTTGTTCATATTGTGCAAGTTTTGGACATGTTGTATACGTATGTATCTAAGTATCTATATATCTGCGCTGGTACGAGAACTAATATTATGTATGTATTCAGTGCTGCGGCCAAGTAGTCGTGGCGCATCATTATTTAATCAGTACTGGTACTACTCGAAGTCTAGGAAGTTAAAAATATATTGCCTCCTGACATCCGCTTATCGCGCTGTGTAGAGGGCATGACCTTCTTTGGTATGCGTGCTATAGCCTGTACCATTTCCGCAACTCCGCCCAGAGGGCCAGACTCCAAGAAACTTAGCACTACACAACTTATACGGACCATCACTTGGGTGGTAGGATGGGGCAATATTACAATTAGCGCTTGAGCGAGGGCAGTGCTCATTGGTAGCACTTTCTTCCCATATGAGATGAGATCTGTGAATGTGACAAGGAAGTTACGATGAGGTACCGCATCTATTTGGAAAAGCAGGTTATCTCAGGGGGCAGGGTGACATTGTGTGGCAAGCTGATTTCGTACCTCAATATCTTCATTCCTGTCGATTGCCTGTTCTAGGACTTCATTTGCGACGGCCGGCCTTCGTCGATAGGGTTGAATGCTTTACGCGAGCAGGGACGTAGACATACCTTGTTTCTGATATCCCTGAACCACTATGTAGGCGCTGCGCCTGACCTTCGAAAATAGTCTATGAGAGGCGGTTTCACCTGGATTCTGTATACAGCTTGAAATAGTAGTAAAAGAAAAAAATACAATCGAGGTCTCGTGATCGCGTCCATGCCACGTGTCATATTTCAATTTCAACTTTCGGATTTTTTGTCGAATTGTTAGCCATCGACCACCGCAAACAAAAGTTGCGGCCACTCACCGTTTCTTATAGTTTACCGTTTCCCTTAGCGTTTGAACTAGACATTGTCAGTGTAATCTCGAGATTCATTGATTTCCATCTGACATCCTCGTTTTTCCAGGAATATGCCTTTTCTTTCCCCCATAGAACATGACGGCAGGGAATCACTCAACTGGTCGTCCTTTGCCACAATTCTGCTACCCTCTCTAGCGTGCTACTATGTAAATGCTGTTCTCACTATTCGACCCTATCCTTTCCTCGTTCGCCTGTTTGTTCTACCAGTGACACTGTGCATGCTGTACAGATGCTCCGTCTCTCTTGATTTGTCGCGCTTGAACGGATCGGCACGGAACGAGTGGTTCAACTATTGGAACAAAGCTCTGTTGGTAGGTGGACAACCTATCATTAAGCATCTTTCTCACAAGAACATCATATGACAGCTGGGCATGACCCTCTTTAGCATGCGAGCTATTGTCTGGACTTTCACGGCCACGCCGCCTAGAAGGATCGACTCCGGAAATCCAAGTGCAGCACAGCTTTGCTTCACAGGCAGATATCACGAGTGGAATTGGTCTTCCGGGCTTCACATACCAACAGAATGGCGTCCGACGAATTCAAGAATTCTGTTCGTTCTGGCGACGTTAGTTTCCGCACTCATTCATATTATCATCCTTGACATCCTCCACTTTCATCTGCAATCTCTTTCGCCAAATACGTTCGGTTCTCCGAAAGGGGGCACTATTTTCACTGCCATCGGCATCCCTGACTTACGTTCCACATACATATCCTTCCTCAGCGGCATCGTTCTCTACTGCGCCATACAATTCGTGTACGATTGCTGCACAATATTTGGTATCATCCTCTTCCAGCAGAAACCCACACAATGGCCTCCGCTCTTTGACCATCCATGGTGCTCAACATCCTTAAACCATTTCTGGACTAAAGGATGGCATCAAGTTTTTCGACACGAATTCATCGCTGTGGGCAGTAGACCACTATATGCGCTAGGTTTCGGTCGCGTTTGTGCAGTGCTCGGCGCTTTCACGGTCTCCGGAACCCTACACGTCCTGGGTAACTGGGGCCTGCGTCACGAGGCCGAATTCTGGACTGTTGGGGGGTATTTCGTCATTCAAGGCGTTGGCGTTGTGTTGGAAGGTGTCTGGAAGAAGGTGTCTGGACACCGGGTCGGAGGCACTTTGGGCTGGGTGTGGACTGTTGCTTGGGTGATAGGATGGGCCAACCTTCTGATCGATGCATGGGCGAGAGCAGGGCTCATTGGGAGCGCATTTTTCCCCGACGGTGCCAGACCTGTGGATGTGATAAAGAAGTTTTTATGAGACAATGATAACATCCTGCTTGTTTCGGTTCAATGGATACTGTTGGCCAGTGAGGCACCCAGGTGCGCATGGTGGCGCGTCACGCGTCCAGGCCCAACAACTTACTACCTCCATCTTCCCCTCGACAGCCGAGACCTCATTGTATTGTTACAGTCATCTTCTTCGGTCGGGCTGGGCGTTTCACCGGAGCTGGCGCGTAGCCATACTTGCTTCTTAAACTCTCACTGCGTCTACTTGACCTTCCTTTCGTGGAAGCCGCACCATCGAAGGACATCCAGTCAGCGTTCTCCACCCACAATCTAACCCTTAAATCAATATTTCAGGGTGAAGGTCGTATGAGTAGCTTCTGGGCCGTTTCAACATTCCAGCTCTAGGTGGTGTACAGGAGCCAACGGACCTTGATTTAGTAACGCCAGTACCACTGCCTGATGGCGCGTCAAAGAAAGAGTGATTTACGTCACTCTCCGACGCTACCTATTGTCACCAATGGTTTCGATCCTTTCGATGGACTGCTGCAGACTATAGCTCTGAAATATGGTCACGATCATTTACACCGCCGGGTACTTCGGATTAATGTGCGGTGTTGAAGGGGCCGAAACATGCTATGCATGCATGACGCCTGTGTAGGGTGAAGCTGTGTCTCGTTACTCTGTTCTGGCGATTCAAGCGAGATAGCAGGATATCGTTCGCCGTGATGTGCACATTTCCAAATTCCCCTTGAACCAAGGAGCGGGGGATGGAGTCAGTGAATCAGTTCAGATTGTACAAACAGACCATGAAGTTCCCGTGTCCTATCAACGCTCGGTCTGCCGTTCAAATGGGAGGTTTATCTCCACCGGTGAGCAACAATCGTCTTCTCCTAGCATAGCTACCTATCTAATCCTGCAAGTTGCTACGCTACCTCCACAGTAACTCGCAACTCACTTGCGTCATCCATCATTTTCCCGATTTGGATAGGATATACATGCCCACCGGAGTCATTATATGATGCTGTATTGGATCACCCGCCTTCCTTTTGACGTCTGAAATGTACCCCCTCCCGGAGATACACAATTCCTTAGACAAATATTAACCCAAACATTCATTGATTCGCCGTGTGTGAGGTGGGTGTAATGGGTATAAGTATAGGACTTGCCGATTCTAAGTCAAGCACATATTACATTGTCATGGCTTTTTCTGCCAACTCCTTTGGACGTATTTTACGCGATGATATTTCCACTAATCTCGCTGTTCAACAGCGGAATATGATGGAAGATTCTCGTAGGCGTGTCGATTTTGGACATAGGCTCGAAACCTCGTTCGACAATATTACAGTCTGCCTTCAGAGTCTCTCTGCGGACCATGATGACTTGGATTTTCTACGAGAACATGACCAGCAAATTCGAGATCTCCTTGTCTCATGGCAGAATATTACGAAGGTGGATTAATATTCTCTGGTCGGAAGTCAAGAGGTACCAACCTATATGCTTAGGACTTCAAAAGGGCTCGTCTGGACTCCCAGCTAGTCATCCGACTCGCTTCACTTGCGTCCTGGATGTTCTCGATGGAGTTCCTCGGCGAGTTCGAGAAGCGGGAATATTGGTCTCAGGAAGAAATGCGAAGGTTCAAGTCTGTATGTACCTATCTCCCTCTTATGCTTCCATCTTATAGTTACCGACTCATCGGTTCTAATATATAGGACATCGACAGACTTCATATTCCCGAGGCTGGACGGCTCGTAGAGCGTTTTAAATCCCTGGCGGATTCCGTGAGGGGGGTGACGGAAGAGTGGATGGAAGCGTGCAAGAGCAGTAACAATTTTGAGTATACTGCTATTACTTGGGACGCGGAGAATAGACTCCATGAGTTCGTATACGTTCATAAACCTGAAAATACAATTTGGCTGACAGTGATATTCTACAGAGTTGATCGCGAGGTAGCGTTATTGTGCCTGCTCTCACACTACATACTCAATATTCTGGTTCTCTAGATTGCTTCGACGATAGAGTTGTGTGGCGTCCCGATGGCGCGTGCCGGTATCTTTAACTTGATGCATACCATCTGTCCATCGGCATGGTTTACTGCTTTGGTGAGTCCGTATTATCTGCAACTAGTCGCACGGTTTTCTTATGTCTCCTTGTCTTCTTCGCAGAGATCTATTCCCCATTACGATGGTGGCGGAGTTGCTGATATGGTGTACACGAGATGCGAGGATCGTGACCGTAAGACTAATACAAGGTCGCCATTCTGTCATCATGTTCTCATGTTCTCCGCATTTCTCAGGCGTTTTTATGACCGTGGAAGAAGAACGACGTAGGCTGGAGCACTCTTGTTCCCAAGCGAGATCCTTCTCGAAATTAGACGCCATGATGCGCATGCACGAGCATGATATGAATACCTACGTTGGTATCATTGCTAAAGCTTGCCACGTATGGGATACGGTCAGGCAGTCGCTTATAGATCCCCGACAGCTGCTGACAGACCTTTTCAGATGGATGCAGATATTTCTCTTCTCATTCAAGTACGCCCTGAGTTCCGAGCTAGCGGTCAGGACGATGAGGACGCTTTGAAGACCATGAAGTACGTTCAGAGCATGTATGATGCCGCCGGTTATGCCCTGTTGGAACATGAGTATTGATCTTCGATATACACCTGCTTTCTCTTAATGTACTCGACATGGACCTCTGAATAGACATGGCTTGAATGAAACTCAATGTTTCAAGATGACTGTTGTATGTTTCGACTGACGATATGCAAGGCAATGCTTCCACCGGAGATTTTCGTCTCCGTTCGACAGCCAAGGGAGAAGCTTTTAGATTTGGGTAGCCGCGAGGGTTTGGATGTGGACAATGATTCTGGTGTGGGTAACTTCTCGTTATTTTCAGCGAACACTTAAGGTTAGAGAATCTGCAGAGCGTCGGTCACTTAGACCCCGGTCCCGGTCCCGCCATCAGTGATGGTTATCCAGATCTGATTTCTCGAGGTTCAATTTGTCACCATAGCTTCCAAGTCTCCGAGCCTGCATGCTACATCCAAGCGTCTCCAGGGAACAAGTCAGCAGACGTCTTCTTCCGTGCATTTTCTGTAATTTGTATTGAACGCAGTAAATCAAACTTCGGTCGGTATCGGTGTGTTTGTATAGGTCGGTCACCGAACCCTTCCTTTGGTTACCTTCCGAAGTGAACGTATCCTCCCTTCTAGGTGTACTATGCCACTAAGGATACACCTCTGGCTTCTTGATTCCTGTATCTCAGGCAGCATGATAACTACTGGCAAACGTTACACAAACCGTATTAGCACCGTCGGACTTGGATCGTCTCGGAGGTATTTCTCGCAGCAAAAAGCTTGGGTTACAGACTCCCTCCGATCTCTCGCAACTTGATATCGTTAATCGCTTGCATTTCAGCTTTGCAATGCGGTGTTATGAAACTGAATATCTTTTCTCTGACATGCGCAAGACTTGATGGGACCGCTACTAGTCCTCACAGCAATGCAACCCTGTAAATTTTACGCGTAGTTACTGCGCAACAACATAAATCTAGTCGATGGCCAGCCGCAATGATAGCGGCCTTTCACCAAGCAAGTGTTCTTACTAGGACATAACATCTGTTGCCGCACATGCGTGTCCTGCTCCAATACACTGGAAGCGGGACAATCTTGATGTGCACGAGTCTCTTGAGAAACGATGCGGTGACATCTTAGCTGCACGTCGGCGCAAACGAGCCTTGCATGTATCTGAAAGTCTCTGGTCGCGTGGCAGTTACTACAAGATACCTAGGTATTTCCTGGTTTCTCTCCCGGATTCGGCGTCCAATTAATAATGTTCCCGTAGGACAACCTCAAGTAATGATAGTACCTGTTTCTCAACCCCAGAGGTTACCCAAGGTCCCTACCACATTTTGTAAGTCGCGTCCCAATCATATTTTACATTAGTTAGTTGATAGATACGATCATTGATCAGAGGTGAAATTGTGAGGCAGAATATAACTGAAGGACAAGCTGGAATCCCCTTGGAAATCTCCGTACGTCTTTTTCTTTACGCCCAGTGAGTTGTGTTCGCCCTAATGCATGGTTAATTCAGGCTGATTTTATTGACATCAACACCCGCGATCCCGTTCAGGTTTGGGTTGACACTTGGCACGCGAATGCTACAGGCTTCTATGCCGGATATATTGCAGAGACAGGCGTAAGTCGCTGAAATTAACGTATATCCTAACAGCTAAAACATGCTTCCGTTGTGGTGGTACGAGTTGCCATGCTCGTAAGACTCGATGTCTCGGGCTGGCTGACTCGTACTTCCTTTTTTGGTTTGCCACATCTCTTTCCTTTCTTTCGCTATCATCGCTACTCTTTTTACAATCTTTTCTTCCTATAGACTGCATTTCCTCTCAATGCAACACTGCATAGCTCTATGACCGACGAGCATGCTTTCTGACACCTCTGCCTTTGGGCAATAATCATCAAGATCACGACACCGAATTTGAGGTAGCTCACCTCACCGACAATTGAACCATTTCTACTTCGGGTGGAAGGAATATCCATGGTATGGGTGGTATGGGTGTCGCCTGATATTAACAGTATGTTACTCTCTTCTAAATTCGCTTATTTCTCTCTCTAGTTTTCTTCCACCACCATTCCCCTCCCTACCCCATCCGATGCAAAGACCAATGCCAACGGCGGATGACACCTCCTCGGAACGCGCTGGGGATTGAGATATGACGGCTTGTACCACCGTTCGTACGCTGAGTGGGGCAGCAAGCTCTCCCTATGCCATATTTGCACGTATCCCGGTTGGTTAAGTCTTGCTTGAGGCCGAGGTAATTGAGCTACGATATTCTACTTCTTCTGACATGTTTAAATTTTAGGTACTTCTACTTATCTTTCCCTATTCCCTATGGGCTCTGGCGATGCGAGAGTACACGTGCGGCTACCCCTCTTTTGCCGTTTGTATTCGATTGACAAGAAATTTGAATTTTACCTTTCTTATCTTCTCACCACGAGCACAGAGCCTTTGAGCGAGCGACGAGCCTTCTCCTTTGAGCCAAGTAAGTGGTCCAATTAATACCTGTATAGATTCTTCTAGATACATTTGAACTACGAATAAACCCCTTTTCTGTCCACACCCGGCCAAGCAGCAAGCAATTCACAACCTCGCGAAACCGTCTACGTCAGCATCGACGTTTACTACGACACCGTAAGTCGTACCTTACTGGCAGCGATTCTGGTGAGGTGGCGAAAATGGGGAATCCATGTCCGGCTCTGCCAGTGGTAGCTTTGTTGGATCTGGAGCGGCCACCCAAACCACGACGTCGGCTACTACCAGCTATGGTACTTACAACGGTGCTGACTCTACAAGTGCTGCCAGTATGCTCAATACGCCTGTGGATGACAACAGCACCTTCCTTCGAGGTGTTTGGCAATCAGAGTAAGATTCCATTAATCACCGATCCTTTGTAAATTTGACATTCCCTCCAGCAAGGACGCGCATTTGACCATGTATTCAATCTTCCCTGGATGGTGTATGTATTTTTTTCTTCCACACTGAGGTAAATCTGAAAATGCAGGCAGATTCTCAGCGGGCACAACATTTCCATATCAAGGTCTACCCTGAGGGAGAAATTGTGGAGAACGGCACTTTCATTGCTGGCGGAAGCGCCGTACAGTACGTTGCTTCATACACGAGGCAGATACGTATCAACTGCCTGATTCCTGTACCAGTACAGGCCAGTTCTTTTTTGACAATGACACCTTACAGGCGGTTGCTGCCAACACCATCTATGCCGCTAACGCTATACCGTGGTCTGACTCTGTCAGCAACGAAGGTACGCACTCACCATTGGGAAGTAAATTCTCTTACCCTCTTTAGATGACTAGTGGTACCCTTACCGTGAGCCCTCTCTTCTCTGATGCACTTTGATCAAACTAAGGTTATGTTCTTCAACAGAGTCCACCACAGGCTACAATGCTGATGTACGTCCTTTACCAAGTTAGTGTGATACTTATTGACGTGATGTAACAGTTGGATATTACCTGGGTTGGTGATGATATCACAGATGGAATTATTGGGACTATAACAATAGCTCTCAGCTTGTACGTAGTCCTCCCTTCGCATCTCTGTCACGGTCGCTTCGAAGTTCTGATCTTTTCCATTTTCAGGTCTTACACAAGTGTGGAGCTCAGTACTCAATTCGCCGCATTTGATGTCGAAGGATATGAAGCTGAGGGTCTTCTTCCATCCGCATCGATAGCTGTATAATGGTGAGAAGGAATGAAACTCGCCTTAATTTCAGCACGTAACTGGATATTTGAGTTTACACTGGTTTACATAAAAGATTGTATGTAGAACAATATGTATGGGACTGCACTTACCTGGATATTTTGTTTCGTAGAACCATACTTGTATAACCAGTGGTACCGCTGATGCGTTCATGCCGAAGTTGTTGTTAGAAGTGACCGTCATAAATTTGCAGCACCGGGCTGTTGCAAGAGGATAGTCTCACCCTGCAGCCCGGGCATGCCTCAACGAATTGCAATGACATATACGCAGTCTTCGTCCGCTGCATCATTGCGTGACGTTATAATTCAAGGATCGGGCAAGAGCAGAACTCGCACACTTGAACTTTTATTAGCGTCAGATTCCTGGCACACAATATACATTACGTGTAAGTGTTCTATCCTGTGACGCAACGGTTCAATAGAAAGTTTTACCTAGAATGGTAGTGACGTCGAGCCGCATTTGGCAGAGGATTGTTGAGGGCGTATCGAAAAGGTGAGGGTTCCTGCGCCCCAAGGAGAACCTAATAGCCTTGAGAAACAAGGTACGGGAATATAACATGACATACTATCGTGGTCCGTGGATTCAATTAAGGTTAGTTAACTAGGCAACGTGTTGGTGTACCCAAGAGGAAGATAGATAACTCCGTGGGTGGGGAAGGATGCAATCACAATGGTATCTTTTCCTTCTCCAAAGCCCGCGAAGAACTTGGCATATTTCCCAATATAAGTGCCTTTCGCCAAGAGATCCGTGGAGTGTGGAATATTGATGACCCTGTGGTTGTGCGAGCTGGTGCGATGTCCTTTTAGCCCGAGTTCTGCTGAGTAAAGGATGAGTAAAGGATTATTTAGCAAGAACAATGATGCTCGAATATTCCGGATGTTGCCGGATTGCCGAGACACGGCATGCTCATCACTATGTCATGACCTATGGGTCGGTCACAACAGTTTGCCCTTCAGCAAACATGAATTCGTTCTATTCTAGCTCGCTAGGCAAATGTGCCTGATTACATGGTGCGGTGTTATCTAACATGGAGTCCCAGAATACGTGCAAGCAAATGTTTTGAATGTGTAGACACAATGGTAGATAGAGTGCAAAACGCGCCTTCCATTTCCTGGGGGAAGGTTCCGAACCGTTTGAGAACATCCAAGAGGAACGCTTCGTAATTAGCAAGGTCATTCATTATAAGCCTGCTTAATACTATGATGCACTTACTTAGCATGACGTACGCTTAATATGGATTGTGGGTACCCAAAGGAGCGAGCCTCAGCGTCCTTATTCTGACAAGGCTTATTGTTTTGGCAGAGATTTGTATTTTTGGTAACATACATACTAAGATCCATATCTCCTAACAAAATCTGTCAGACGTTCTTGAAGGGCTGCACCACCCAAGTTTTTCACTCTTGAATAATCCACGTTCTCCACCAATATAAGACCCTTTAGTTCCTTAACACGAGAAAGAGCGATGAAAGTCAAGCCAACACAAAATTCGGTCTTCCCTAGTCCAATTTGCGCTCGGTCCAACGTAAGGCCTTGCGACTTGTGAACAGTAAGGGCCCACGACAAGCGAAGAGGTAATTGTGTGCGATATAATGACTTGCCGCTGTGTTCAAACTTAAATGCACGCGGGGGGTCTAGCGCAAGGTGGAGAAAAACAAAATTGATAGCCCAACAACGGCAGACACAACGATACCCGGTAAAACGCGAAATAAAAGCAGACATACCCACACATCATCGAAACCTCGTACGAATAAGAAATCCGTGAAGAACTGAAGGAAGTACGAGCCAAAAAAAAAAAAGGCGATTTTGGAAGAGGCGGGAATCTGCCCGGCGTGTGTTGGATGAATTTGGGCCAGCCTCGTGCATAGTCAATAAATGCTCGCTGACGCTCGCGATGATGACATGCACGAATTTGCTTCCGTACTTTCGTCCTATTCTGCTTCCGCTCGTATAAATACTCGCTCGCTTTCCTAGGTTCGGGATTCCTTCCTTTCCCTCTTACTCCATGCTTAGATGTCTATATTGCTCTCTGTTCTTTGTGGGACAGGTTTCGAGTCATCGGGGGTGATGATACATTGATAGGAAAATCGACCCGGGGTTTCGCGACATTTTGAGAGAGAAGTACTCTATAGATGTTGCGCATGCTAGCAGTTGAGATAACTTGAAGGTCTTGAGTACAACTGATAGGTGGTGGTGGGTTCGCCGGGGCCAGCAGCCTTGACACCTTCCTTGGAGGCCTCAGGAAAGAACGCATAAGCTGCAGGATGTGGCCCCAAAGAATATAGGCAACGATGGAGACTCTGGACCCTGAGAAACATCGATTCAACTAATAGATAAGCATATACCTGTTCGTCGAGGACTTTTAGTAATAAGGATGTACCCCAGCCGAGCGTTCAAGAGTCTTCATTCTTCACTGGTTGGCATTTATTGAAGAGTAATGACTCGGTCGGACTTGTGTGCAGGATTCCAGAACAACATTCATATTCGCATCTAAAAATGTACTGTCGGATAGACGCTTGGGAAGGCTAGGCTTAGGCGGGATGGAGGATGAACATATCGCCGTTACACACGCAAGATCAAACACCACTGTTATACCTGAACTCGACCATCTCCCCGAGCAAGGCACATTCACTCATTGTACAAATAGTTATGAGTCCCAATATAACCAGCAGTCACGCATTCATGACTCAGACGGTTCCACTTCTCAACCAGAATCAGGTTCTCCCCCAAAAAGAGCTAGGATATCTGCTTTCCTAGCGTTTGTGTTGTACAGGTTGCCAGACTGTAGCTAGAATTTGATCATTTGCAGCAGTCCTGCGCCACGGCGGCAGCGTATCATACCAAGTAGGGGAAGCCACTCCAACAGCTCGCTATAGCCAGATCACATTATATGAAGAACGAGATGGTGCAGGTTGGGTAGGATCAAAGGAGGACCTCTGCAACGTTGCTCAACTGTGAACCGAGCTCGAGATTGAGATGAGAAAGCGTAGAACCCGCTTCCAACGAAAATATTTCTCTAATCAAGGCCAGCGACTCTGACCTGAGCATCTCCGTACCGATAGTCAAAAAAAGGACGACGCATTCTGGTTTGGGCGGCGGCCGTAGGACTATAAATTGGTATACAGTAAAACTGTTGAGCAGTGGAGCGGTTATGAAGTGGAGGATTTTCACATGATCAACACAGCGGTGACGAAGGTGTGCCATAACCACCGGTGCCCCGATGGCGAACGGCGCAAACAGCATGGCACAATAGGCCTAGAGGCGAAATGTTCTGAGCTTGGGCAGTTCGAAGAGGGCCTTTAAGTCTTCCAAACAAGCAATAGATCAAAAAATGAGTTATCCCGGATGGTGATCTCAGTTGATGGATCCCATAGTTTAAATGGGTTGCCTGCCGTAGCTGCGGGGCCTTCAAGCACATATCCGAGCAATAATCCGAGCGGCGGCTAGAAGAGATCTCAGTTGTCTGTAGGGCAGGAAAGCGAAGTATAGCTTCCAAGTCGCGTACGTAATGGATGTCTGCGTGGATGAACTCATCCCTCAATGATGAACAAGTAACGACATAATTTCGTCGCTCTCATCAGCCTGCGGTAGGAGATAGCGACATGCAAAGTGAGACGATGTTCGGCTGAGTTCGAGATAGGTCTGCAGCATCTCGGAGGAGTGCTTGGAAAAAGGCGCCTTCACCACGACGTTCTGAGCCCAGGGTGCTAGGGAAGTGTGTAACGTCTCCCTCCAAAAGCAACAGACACGGCTTAAAGCCCGAAGAAGCCCGGATACGTCTAGACTATCACATTTTTCTGCGATGCCATTGTACGGGATCCCAGCCTGCCGCCATGAGTCGCAGACAAAATAGACGGTTTCAATGAAGACACCTCGGGGAAGACGACGAATGGGGTATAGATCGACATGCAACTCTCCATAGCTTTCAATACTGGACGTTGGTGCGACTGGATCTCTTTAAGCTGGGCAGATCGGTGGGACTTGATTTCCTGAAGTTGGACATTATAGAAACTCCGCCGCCGCTTTAGTTTGACGATCTCAGCATTGATCAACGTGGTCAGCGTCGAGCAACGGTAGCGAATTGCGTAGAAGGTGAAAAACTAAGCTGTCAGAGCTCTGGATGGTTTTGCAGCTGATATACCAGTGATTCCGGAGAGAGGACATCGACAAATCCGCAGGTGACGCACGACTTGTGAACGTCAGCGCTCATTCTCATTATTATTAGCACCAAAATACTTTCAGCTTGCTGGCCATCTGGAAACAAAAATGATTCGACGTATATCATAGAGAAATCTGGTGAAATACATCGACATCCTTGCAAGGATTATAGTCCACTGAGCACTGGTGACCATTGAATATTGAAGGTCCAGACGTCCTGACTCCAAGGACATTAATGATTAGGAATGACTATAAAAAGACAACGCAAAGAGGCAGCTTAGAAAGCTCTTTTCATGCATTATGTATTAAGGGGAAATCGAATTCCCGGCAAGTCGACCTGTTTATGGTAACAACCCAGGTTGCTACCACCCCATTGATCCATTCTCTCATTTTAGGCTCTTCACTTTTAATTCTCAATGTCTATTTGCGGCGGAGGCGGAGGCGGATGCATTCTATGCGACAAAACCTAGCAGTTACTTACGGCTGCGAACTTTTATAGTTCAAGCCGCGTTCTATCCAATCAGTGGTGAGAAAACCAAAATCGTCAGCTCGACGACTTGATCAGTAGTGACCAACCGTCTACGTGGAAATCCGAAACTGCGAGGCGGACCGCGTAAATGCAATTTGAATTTACCTTAATCTTAACGAATTTTTCTACTGTTGCCTCTGGCTCGGGGCTCCTCGTCTGTTCATCTTACATATGCCCACAATGTATCTCAACATGCTGACTCAGGGCACCATAGTATATGTTGACGGCAACATTCTGGTTCCATCCTCTTTTATCGGCCGATTAGCGACATGTCCGATTATACCTCCAAATATTATAAGGCTCGCAATTTCCATCATTATACGCACTATTCGCCATGGCGCACAAAGCAACCACCTCGTTCGTCGACTGGGATCGCTCCGATAAATATCACAATTCTTATCTGCTGCAGAAGGATGACAGCCTCGAAGCCAACATCAAGAACAGTATCGCAAAAGGGTTACCAGATATCGCCGTCAGTGCCGCGCAAGGACAGTTCTTGAATCTGTTAGCGAAGACTGTCGGCGCGAAGAGGATTCTGGAGGTCGGGACACTTGGGGGGTACCTTGGAGTTATCGGGCGACGTTTCATTTACATGCTGATCAGAAACGACAGGTATTCGACCACATGGCTTGCAAAGGCTCTTCCTGAGGGAGGGGAGTTGGTCACTTTTGAACTGAAAGAGCTCCACGCGCAGGTCCGTGTACCTATTTCGACTTGTTCCTGTCTCTGATGGTGCGCAGGTTGCGAAAGAAAATCTCATCAGGTCCGGGGTAGTCTCCAGGGTCAAGATCGTCGTTGGCCCTGCCTTGGAGTCTTTGGCTAAGGCTCCTTCTGAACCTAAGTTTGATCTCGCCTTCATCGATGCGGACAAAGCCTCGATATCGCAGTATTTCACTGAGGCTAAGCGTCTCGTGAGACCGGGTGGGATTATAGTACGTGATCTGTGATGGCAGGCATTCAATGTATATTTACCTTCCTCTACAGAGTGTAGATAACATCGTCCGTAATAGGCGAGTAGCGGATCCATCTTACTCAGATGAGAGTGTGGATGGTGTACGGAAACTGCTTGCCGCTTTACCCGGCGATAACGAGGTGGAAGCGATTACGATGGGAGCTGTGGGGGAGAAGGGCTATGATGGAATTTTGTACGCAATCAGGAGGTGAGAGAGGTGAATTGGTTCAAGCGTATCTTCGTCGACGCAGTGCTGATTACATGTAGGTGAGAAACGTAAGACGTATTTTTACTGTATCTATGAAGAAGTTATCTCATTTCAGAGCAGTTACAACTTGAATCATCGCGCTATCGATTGCCGACATGAGTCCGGTCCTCTACTTTCGTTCCGGTACCCCAGTGCGTCTATCTCGGTGATTGAACTGTTTTAGGGCTATTCAAGCAGACAATACTGCGTTCAGTAGCGTACAGGTCGGCTTTTACTCAGCGACATCCTGTGGTGCTTGTTTCCTGCCTGTATCAGTCTACCTTGGTGTACATCGTTTTCCGCTTTGCTCGGAATCCATAGTAGCTAAAAGTCGACTTGATGAGTATCAACAAACAAACAAACGTTCCTAATCTTTGATTTCCAGAAGAGCTATGGCAGACTTCCCTGCCACCACTTATACTGATTGAGCCCGCTCAGACCAATACCAGAGGTCTTTTCTCATGCCAACGGACAACGTTCTCCATACCGCCCTCCAGAACAGTGACGCTCATGGACTCCGGACAGAGATATCTGTCAGTCCTGCGCTCGCCAAATTTCTGAATTTACTTGCCAGATCCATTGGTGCAAAAAGAATCCTGGAGATCGGAACACTTGCAGGGTAAGTATTGTATTTGCACTGACCTGCTTTTGTAACAATTAATTCATAGATACTCCACTATATCTCTGGCAAGAGCACTTCCGAAGGATGGCAAGGTTATCTCACTGGAACTTCATAAACTCAGTGCCAAGGTAATAGCAGATTGTCACTATCTTGCGTTCAAAAGTCTTATTTCAGCCTAGGTCGCCTCAGAAAATATTGCACTTGCTGGCTTGACCTCCCAAGTAGAAATCATCGTCGGTCCTGCGCTCGAAACCCTCGCAAAGTTTCCTACCGAACCTAAATTTGACCTGATTTTCATCGATGCGGATAAACCCCCCATGACCGAGTACTTCACAGAGGCGAAACGGTTGGTAAAACAAGGAGGGGTTATTGTGAGTTCATCGGCTTCTTGTGGGTAATGTCCCTGACATACGGTATGCATAGATCCTTGATAATGTCGTTCTGAATGGCGATGTCGCCAGAGAATATCTTCCAGATACACTCTCCGAATATAACAAAGAGAAAGTTAAGGGAATCAAGAGGCTGCTTGCTTCAATTAAAGGAGACAACGAAGTAGAGGCTACGACTATCAGTACTGCTGACGAGAAGGGTTACGACAGCTTTATGTATGTTATTCGAAAGTAACTCGGATTGAACTTGAATGTCAAAAAAATGCTTTGTCAATATTATGCAATAGGAGGGGAACCAAATATCCGCCTACGCGCGTTTCTCAGGTTCGCCCTCCCATCTGATACCAGCTGCACACGAGCTACTGCTACAGGCCAGTTTCTGTATCGGATTGCCAGCAACTCATCGGGAGACTCCCTGGTGCTGGATTGTGTTCATGGAGCCCGACGAAAGCCTCGCCTCGTATTTTGACCGCAGTGCCAAGATGGTCCATGCGTATGCTGACCGGTGAGCTGGATATCGAAGGAGACAGGGATTTACTGGGCTCATGAAATATACAAGTATCGAGCATGGATATGCACGGCCTGCACTGAAAACTGCAAAGGAGCTCTTGAATGAGCATCCCATCCCATTTGTGAGTCGTTTGCCATACTGTAACGCTTTTGTTGACGTATTGCTAGGTGTTCTTCCTGTTCTTTGCTCTGCTTAGCATTTTTCCAGTCTTGCTCTTCCTGTTTGTCTTCGATTTTCTGCTTGCCTTGCCTCGGCATACTTATGGTTTCAACAGCGGTTGCTCCGTTATAGTTACTCTGTCCTTTGTTCTGTTTGCACTGAGCTCGGCTTTATTGGCGTCGGGTATCTTTATTTTCACATTTGGTGTGTTCACTTTGCAACTCAGCTTCCGTCTTACCTAACTAATGGCACGTCTAGCGTGTATTCTGATCTTTGTCCTCTTCATGAACATCTGCATTGCCGCCCTCCCCACTTTTGTCTTATTCTCTGCATACTCTGTCATCCGGCTCTTCATTTTGACTCGTTCTAGTGGGAGAGCGGGCGCTACAGAATGGGTCGATGAAACCAAAACTTTTTTCCTCAGTTCGGGATCCAAAAAGCACCCGGTGAAGGAAGATGATGAAGATAACGATGCAGTATCAAATGCATCCGCTGGATCTATCGTCGTAGTTGAAAACAAAGAACATGAGAACACGGTGACTAACACCAGTCCAGAGGAGCCCGCCAACAGTGTCACGGTGAAGAAGGAGGATTAATTTTGCTGCAGGCTGAGTTCATTGTGACGAAAAGAAAGGTTCGAACTGTTTTAAATTACAATCAACATGTGTGACTTAATAGGATTATAATGCCTGTAGTATCACTAACAATATTTGCATCGAAATCGGGATAGAAACTCACGCCTACGCAGGATTCCTCGCACTGCTGACAAATTTCAGGTCGTCATCCCGAACAGCAGGTAGCGAGTAGGAGTATTATCACGGAAGCCGTCACCGTTGCTGACCTATAGTCGTGATGTGGGTTTTGAATCGAACAAAGCTATTGTAAGTATCACATTTCGGATGAACCTCTTGCGGCCCTGATGCTCTTGCCTGGTAGACAATTATGCAGGAGACAAGAATAGACGAGAGCGCTAATAATCATCCAGGGTATATCCAGGTTCGATGGTCGCTCGGTCAAAAAGCCTCTGCAATGAATCAACGTCAAGCTGATGTAGCATGTGTCCAACCCTGCCCACCCCGAGGATGCACCGATCCAGGTTGGGCGCATCGTCTTTCCGAGAAAAAGGCATTTGTTCGGAGACCCCGCCTTTTATAATAGTGGATTCTACGGTTGAAGATTGCTCACAACCATCCGTCGCAACGATGACAAAAATATTGTATCTCTCGCTATTCTTTGTGACCTCAAGGGTTCTCGCACAGTCCACGGCTGGACAATACGGTCAGGTGACTTCCCTTTGCTCGGAGTCTACATTCCCAGTTCTAACCTTCTCCGATCTAGTGCGGGGGCATTGGGTGGACTGGGGCTACCATATGTCCTTCAGGATGGATTTGCAATATACAGAGCAACTGGTACTCCCAATGTCTTCCTGGCGCATCCACGATAGGTACCACAACCACCTCCGCTGGTGGAGGGTCGACCACCACCGCCACATCAACCTCATCTGCTTCGGGAGGCTTGACAACGTTAGTGTCCGGCTATTCGTTCATCCGCGCAGTCGTAGGTCTCCTTTATCCTTATCCCTTCCGTAACCCAAGCCCAATCTTCAATAGGAAGCCCCCAACTTCCACAAATATCTGCGGTCCGAGATCGTCAATACGGCATCGGGTGCTGTCCTTGGAGAGCCCGCTGATGCTGCGCAGTTTGTGATTACGAATGGCCAACTGATTCAAAATGCCGCTGGGACGCCGTTGTACGCTATCGTTGAAAGCAGAGCTAACGATACGGTGGTCATGTTGAAGATGTCGTGGTCTAAGAGCCCTGCGACATCGGGGACATTTGTATTCAGCGGTGATACGCTTGAGTGGAGTATTCCGACGATCAACAGACCCCAAACAAACGTGTGCTCATTATTACTCCATTATGGCCGTGATACTGACGAGGTCTGTAGGCTTGGTACGTATGCCCGGATAGCCAAGGCCATCTCGATGTTTACGTGAACTTGGGGTTCTATTCGTACAACACTCCAGCGGGTTGCGCGGATGAGACCATACACGCTTATACGGGATCTACGGCGACTGCATAGGGAACTTCACTTTGGTTTTCTCATTGAAATATCTGTTACAAAAGCATTCGAATCTTTAAATTTTCATGCTTTGTTAAGTGGTCCGGTGTAAGGGAACTTTTCGCGCCAATGGCGAGCGATCTCGTCCCGTCTTGCAACCCATACGTCCGGCTTCTGAGAGATGTACGCCATAAACCTGTTACGGTTGTAAGCATCACGCTCTTCTAATGAACTCTTAAGCGGCTTACTTCTGAAGGCAGCGAAATCTACCAGGTCTTCCAATAATACGGTTATGAAGACTTCGAAGATATATATCAGAAAGTTGCGCAGGATGAACAAGGTTAATGGAAGCATTACCCAATTGTCATCATCTTTGGCCTTCCCTCGAGGCCCTCTTCGTAGAGGTAATCGAATGTCTCCTTCATATGCCAAAAGAAGTCATCAGAACTTGACCATCCAGATCCTTTACAAAGGAATCGGTGATCGCTGCAGTCTAAACTGTAAGGTATCATGAGTAAACCTTCATCCTCAATACCCTCGGATGCTAGGGGACTTTCAACCCAGTACTAAAATTTATTTGCGGTGAGGAAGCGCCTAATCCCAATAAAATACAGACTAACCGGGAGATCGTCTGCGTAGGTGTCAGAACTATAGAGCAAAGGTAGGCCACGCTTGTAATGCTCCCGTGCAATGATTCTAGCGCTTTGATTGCTTCCACGACCAAGGTACCATCCGCTAGGTACACTCCTGTCACCAGTGAGGCGCTGAAGACGATCTATGCCCTCAGATACGTGTGCAGCTTCCTCCTCAGGAGAAGCAGTAAAGAACGAGCGCCATTTGTTTCCGTGGCAAGCTATTTCATGACCTAGCTTCGGCAAGAGTTTTCCGTACTGAGGAGAAACCTCTATCGCCCTGGCCACTGCGTGTGTGGTGAACTTGTAGCCATACTGATCAAAAAGGCGTAGAATTCGTGGCAACCCCTGGCGGATGCCATATTCAAACTGCACTCGTCATTAGTTCAAGCCGCCCTTCAATTTGGATAGAAAGAATCACAGACCATCGTCTCCAGCTGTTGGTCCCTCTTGCCCTTCAATGGCGCTTTATGAAAAGCTTCGTGAAGGTATCCTTCTGAGTGCTCGTCCCCATTGGCAAGGGTGCTCTCTCCACCCCTGCAATCTCAAATTAAGGCTTAACGGGAATGGATAACGATGTCTGACACGTACTCTTCAAAGTTGATCACGAAGCTAACCGCAATTTTGGCACCGTTGGGCCAGCAGTCGTCAGGCGTATCCCAACCGTAGCCCACAAAATCGCGCTTAGGTAGGAAAGGTGGGCAATCCGTTGCTGCTGTAGGCATGACTAAACTGGGGATTGTATACTAGGGACGTGGCGTTCATGGCTGTCATAAATAGCCGAATTCCACAGCCTGTTGAAGGGCTATCAATTTATTACGGCAAAGGAACCGGCATAAGCGAGGCTATCTATCGTAACTGCAGAATTTTCAGCGGCAGGCAGTGAGATACGTACCGGGTACACGGCTATGGTCCTCTGACATGGTATAAACACTTGGGACTCCTTAAAATGCTCCTGATACTACAGATTGGGCATCGGCGGTACTCTAACGATACATCGTACTCTCTCCCCTAAGACGAACACCAATATCTCATGCCCCCTCTCAACCGCTACGCAGAATACCTTCCCGAACGACCAATAATTGGTTATGGGATGGACCAGCCCAATCCACAATGGCCAGGCGGTGCGAAGATAGCAATTTCATTCGTGAGTTCCTCCCTTCGTCTTACGCCTGCTGATTTGTACGCGTCAAAGGTTATTAATTGGGAAGAAGGCGGTGAACGCAATATTCTTGACGGTGACGATGGCTCCGGTGGGTTCAGGCTATCATCTCTCCTGTTTTAGGACAGATGCTCATCCGCCGACCACGGATTTTACAGAAAACTTTATCACCGAACATTATGCCACTCAAGTTCTCGGTGGTAGGGATCCTGTGGCCGAATCGCAATTCGAGTACGGTCCCCGAGCCGGTCTGCCGCGTCTGATGCGCTTATTTAAGAAGTCAGTCCACTAGTATGACCTACTCGTGCGCTTGATTGATTGAAATCTTTCAGATACAATATGCCTGCGACCATGTATACAGTTGCTGCTGCGCTGGAGCGCGCCCCGTACCTGGGACCTATGCTTGTGGAACGGGGTTTTGAGATAGCCTGCCATGGCAATCGCTGGATCAACTTCATGGATGTCCCTCCCGAGGAGGAAGAAAAGCATGTATATCAAGCCATTGACCGATTGCAAAAATACACCGGTGATCCTAGCGTACCCAGGGGATGGATGATCGGACGAAGGAGCAATGCCAGCCAACGCTTGTACTGCCATGCGGCAAAAGAGAGAGGTCTCGAGTTCCTGTATAGTTCCGACAGTTACGGAGACGACTTGCCGGTATGACCTGTCGTTAATGAACGCTGTTTTCCTGACTGAATAAGGCATTACTTGTTAGTATTGGCTTGAAAGCCCACTAGCGTCAGAAGGCCTACCAGACGAGGGGATGTTGATTCTGCCGTATACACTGTACGCGCGGCAGTTCATTGTGATGGGATCTTCATTGAAAATTTCAATACAGGGACTGCAATGACTTCCGATTCGTGGTTGCGGGATCGGGTTGGTCTTCCGGAGAGGACTTCTATAAGCATCTGGTTAGTGCTTTTCGGCCCAAATGAGGCGGCTTATTCATATGGTGATAGGTCGACACATTTGATGTTCTTTATGAAGAAGGACAAATGGGGCAGGCCAAAATGATGTCCATCGGGCTGCATAATCGTTGTGTAGGTCGACCAGGACGACTTGCCGCTGTAGAAAAGTTCATGCAGTATATCTCTGATAAAGAAGATGTTTGGGTGGCGAGAAGGGATGAGATAGCCAGACACTGGAGGAAAAGATTTCCTTATGATCCGTCCAAGGCACAGGGCAGGGTAGTCGTTGACTAATTCAATATGCCAGGACCACGAACTTTTTGTAAAGCCTGAACAATGTTATGTTTCGGAGTTTCCCTAGTCAGGCTCATAATGTCGGACATATTATTCATTAGTTTTCCTTATCTCTCACTTTTTGGTGTAGCCCGTATTGGCAAGATGCCACCCACCCTCATGCATCATGTTTCGGGTTGTGAGTACGGAAACTGACTCCTTCCCATCTATGGCGGTTGATCGATAATGCTGAGCCAAGACATGTAGGCATACATTAGAAGGAATACACCCGTAACTAAAATCATCTAAACCAATAGAATATGACATTAATCAAGATAAATATCTGTATCCACGTTCTTGTCCGACTCCGGAGTCGAACCACTTTCACTATCAAATGCCTTACTTGCAAGCCGTCTCTTCTCATCCTCGTCTTGGGCGTCTGCCACTGCCTCAAATGGTTCGTCAGTCCGCCACTTCGCATCGGTGGGGTATATCATATAAGATATATAGTACAAAACACTGGCGATGATGTAGGTCAATATAAACCTAAAGAGCACTGTAAGGACCACCAGAAGATAAACTGATGATAGAAGCGCACGAAAATGTATTGAGATCTCTAGCTGCATCGGAGATGTGTACTGAGTCGGAAATACTGGCTGCGAATCTAAACGAGTGTCAGGCACAATGATGTAGCAAATAAAGAGGAAATACATACCCAGGCATGCAAGGAATCAAAGATAAGATGGTCACGACTGGGGCGCGGATGTTCCATCCCTATGTCACGAGTAAGGTGGGCCTCAAAGAATAGAATGTTGAAGACAACTTACGCCAGTGTACCAGTAATGGCCGGTAGGCCTCCCGTTGTACAATTCCTTCGTTATGATGTTCCCACGTTGGATGACGCTTTGTGATAAATTGATGGAAATGAGTGACATCATTAGCATAGAATACGGATCAGACATACAAGTAGTCCACGAAGAGGATGGCGGCAAGGGGTGCTAGCCAATATCCATAGCCGCTATGAAACCGTTAGATAGCTATCAGGGGACCAGGATTTCGGCTTACGATAAAAATGTCAAAAATGTAGCTCCATCCTTCAAAATCTTCCATGGGACGATGGCTATACCCAATAGACAGGCAATAAATTGGCCTCGTTTGATAGTCATGTACTTGGGAAACAGGGCAGACACATCGCTTCCAAATGGCAGGCACTGATGAAGCTAATTAGACGAGAAGTCTATGTTTTCGAAGCAGGTTTTTACGTTAGTAGCGAGATTGACGGCAATCAAAGCTAGCGCGACGCTTGCAGATGCAAGAAAAATACCGAAGCGAGCCGCTGAATTGTGGGGGTATTGATCGAGCATGATCTGGCAGACATCCCAGAGGTTCCAAGCCGGCACACCGTATAACTCCTTGCTAGCTGACGCTATCAATATTCCATAGAGGCCCGGAAGTGCAGACGCGATGGGGAACATAAAGATTTGGCCCCAGAACTGTCGTAAAACATTCGAAGGCGCTATAGATGGATATACAATGGCATACCTGATCATTCGGCTTCCTTGCATAACGCGCTATATCAGCTTGATTGACCGTCAATGACGACAGAGTCCCGAATCCGCTGTTAAAGGCTTGCATAAAATACCAGCCAGTTTGCGAGCTGGTCAGCTGGTTCGAAGCTTCAAAAGGGAAGGTGGCGCCTCCATTCTTCTTCATCCACCATATTAAAATGGCATGCATGGCTATAAACTAAACACGTTAAATATGAATCGAATCTCCATGTTGGTGTCAAAGATGATTGGGCTTACTACAATGACGGACTTGGCGGCATAGAATACTCTCAGGTCTCGAGGATGAAACAAAGTTAGACACTGAACTGCATGGTTTGGTAAATATCCAGTCAACGGAGAGTAGAAAACGGCGTTAGCACGAACAGATAAACCATGCAATAATAACTGTGATGTCAATCAGCGACACACTAGACCCAAAGGAATAATATCAGCGGCTTACAGCTTGCTAATTGGCGGGTAGTGATCCCGGATGACTCCGGTAACGTATTCTTCACATTGGCCCAAGACGGCCAAATGCACTGAAGACAGACATCCACCATACGACCGGCGTAGAATGTATTGACACCGTTCCAGATGATCTGATGGACAAATGAGTCAGCACATTCTATTGAGCGACGGAATGAGGATTGCTTACACAAACAATGGCTCTGACAAGCCACACACATCAACATCGAGGAAAAGATCATTCCGACGCTTGGCTTACCTCATGGATACAGCCATATAAGATCCCCACATGCCCCAAGACGCCCTCGTACACGCAGGATATCCAATGTGATAACGAGCAGCCATCCTGCCATTTGCAACGACCATAAGCGTCTGGACAATGGTTCCGTGAGTTGTGGTTGTATGGAGGATGGAGGATAGTCTCCGAACATACTCCGATAATGTGAGCGATGTTGAGAGCAAGCCATGCTTGCCACCACCTCAATCCGAGACCCACGGCCTAGTGAACGAGGTCAAAACGTTTCAGCAAGCGACAGTGGGGTAGGGACGTACCGCGGAACCCGCAGTCCAAGCAGACGCATTCATGGCATGGGCCATCCAAAATGCAGAGAAAACCCAGGCAGACCATTTACGTTCTTCTGGAGGTGTAGGATCGAGGCTACAAACCGTTTAGTTTTGGCATATTTTGAGAAAGATGGATGATATTACTCATGGTTACTCCACTGATAGATGCAACGTAGTGAGCAATGAAAGAGAATTTTTGATAGAATAAAGTCACCTGATAGCCTTCACTAAGTGGTCAGGACAACGAACAAGCCCAAGTGTGCACAAGACGCACCTTCAGAGTGATACTGGTCTTCTGGAACCTGGAGAACGCGCCTAAAGTTCTCCCATGAAGAAAAGGTTTGTCGAACCTTTGAAACGCCCACCATGGTAAGGAATGAAACGCGGAGTAGCGGTCATTCACCACGTAGACGTATTTATCGACGAGTACATATCATGAAAAGATATAAAAGGTATTATTTATATTTCACCAGTGGCCGGAGTTTTTTCGATCGTTTATCATCATTCTCGCCGGCGGTACCTGACCTTTGTCTTCCAAAGCGTTTAAAGTCAACCAGCCATAGAAACTTGTCTGACAAAACAAAGTAAAATCTTTCATATTGCCTGCCATAGCGATCTCTATACAAAGTTCCGAAGCCGACTCCGAGTTTTGGCAGGCGCTGCGTCTACGGTCCGATCTGAAACTCTTCATAGCCAGCCTGTAACTGACCAATCATCGCGCTTCCTGTTTCGAAAATTATCGACCGTTTTGCAGTTAATTATTTTCTTATTGCTTTTGGTTCAGAAATGAGCCATTCACGGTGAACAATTTCTCGCCGCTTTTTCCAAGGTCCGTCAGGACTCGCTGCGGTTCTATCTCAGATCAACAAATTTAACCTTGAGGGGCGGCTAGGCGAACTGATCGTCCTATCTGAACGTAGTTGATCTTTCTAAAATTGGATAGGAACACGTTGGTCGGCAATGTTTCTACTAGTCAATTGGTGCTAATGAGGTTCTCGACGTCTTGGAATAGCTCCCTCGACTGTATTGCCATCTCGGAGATTATGTTGTAGTAACTTCGATACAGAGGAAAATCATGCTGATAGCAGCACCAAGGATACGACATAGGACCCTCTTACTAGAGGAGGCCTGTCCATAGTTTCTTGGCAGCGAACCTTGTTATCAGTTATAAATGTCTAGTCGTGCAGGTGCTTATGCTTATGCTGTCTCGTAGGGACCTCTACCCCTCCCATGCGCATCGTTGCTGCACATTGGAGGTTTGTCCCCCAGAAGGTTCTGCCGAGAACTTCGTCTGGCGTATTGACTTCCCTGGAAACATTCCAAGTATAGCAAGGGGCATTCTTCCACTTATTGACCGTCCAAAGATGCTTGTGACTTCAGGCTACTGTCTGGAGGCGGAACTAAATATTCTGGGTAAGCTCCGTCTTCCTGATCTGCACTAACTCATGCCAACACCTCGCTAAATTAGACTCTTATTATTGCGACACCAGCACTATGACCCTGACGTTTGTAGTTGTTCGATAACGAAGATGCCTATATTTCCTTACGAATCTTCTGCCGTAGGGCCATGGCTTTGGTATTTGCTTCAAGCTTATACCAAGGATGGGTGCGACACGTTCAAGTCTTCTATCTACCCACGTGTTCCCTCTTCTTTTTCACCCGAACTAATATGAGCTAAGGTGTTCGCAACGCAGACATTATTTTCAGGAGATTTATTCTAGCGCCATAAGCGGTATTTTAAAGCTACCTATGGCGCTGCTGCAGCTCGTCATCAGTGACCTGATGATTACAAGGATATGCTGCGGTGTTCCTCAGCTGCAGTTTTGCTATCCCTTTTTGATAATCGGTGCTTCCTTGTCCCTTCGTTTCCGACCTGTGACAGATAAATGTATCCGTGCCATATATGTCTGGCTCGCGTATCAATTCAGTGGATCTATCATGCTCTGGTTCATGATTTCTACATTGGTCCTCGCTAGCATGGGCATAGCCTGATACAAACTGGGCTGTTCTCTCCCTTTCCCTGTCACATCCTCTCAACTGCCGTCAACTTGATGATATCGTAATTGTCCAGTCTGGCGCTTCTAAAAAGGGCCGAGCGGTCGTTGCTGGAGCAGGAGAAGTGCCAGCTCTCTTGGCGGAGCCGTTGGGCCTGACCCGTCCCTATACCCCTCCGATTCATATACAGTCTGCGGCAACCCTCAGAATGGTTCTACGAAAAGGCGGCTTGCTAGAGTTTGAGTGGTTTCCTTGTCAACGGCTGTCATCTTCAGGTATATCCGCGGTCGACGACGATATCACCGATGTCATGTTAGGTCAAGTCCGACCTGCTGTGATGAAAGGCATGAATGAATAAGTGCCTCTCCTGCGTCAGCGTTATTCATATGGTTGAATTTCAAGTAGTATTTTCCTTCCAGGCTGTTATCTCCGTCATAACGATGATCACGCTGTTGACTGCTGACCTCGTCAGCTTTCGGCGAGTTCTAGTTCTCTGCCTTTCTGTTAGAATTGCCGAGTCTGACAAAGAGAACAAGCGGACCGAGGCAAAGCGGATAGGCAAAATCTGCGGCGCAGGGAAAAAAAGAAGGACTGAAGACTGATACCCAGCCGTTTGGCGAGGGTTCCAGCAGGTTCGAAGCCCCCCACGCGTATATATCCAAAGGGTACATGCACGTACAGCGGTAACTATTCCCCTGAACGATACATTTGAAGAGCATGCGCCCAGAACACGGACATCGACAGGTTTGTCTTTTGTCAGCACCTTCACCTGTTTTGTTGCGGTCATGTCAACACAGGATTCGAAATCTATGAATAACAGAAATTTCGCTCCGCATCGCAAAGTGTTATCAGCCACAAAGAATAGGCTGCATGTCTCCTGCTATGTACCCTTCGTCGGATTGAAAGACCTTCATATTGCTACAACTTCCAAGACCTCTCTTTGCATATCTTGGGTGTCTCTCTAGATTGGACCCATCCTCCGAGTTGGCCGACGCCTACTCTAGATGAAAGACGGAGGCCGTCGGCACAGGTAGAATGTCGGTGCTTGAACTTCAAGTGACAATTGGAAGTTCTTTTGATTTCCGGATTGGCGATCGATCATACATCGACACTGACTGTCGCAACGCGACGCGTCGACGCGTCGCGCGGGAGCGAACTTATTCGGATAACGCGAGATACTGCAATTGACAGGCGGAAATAATTTTGTTTTAGTGTGATATTAATAGGTTTGGACTTACTGGTAGTCAAGGAGCCGTGTAGTACGCCATCTTCTGACAATAGAATCCGGGTCAAAGAACCCAGCAATTATCGAGGTTGGCAGTTAAGGCCGATGTCATCGTGGATCATGAAACGAATTTTCAATAAAGAGACCTATAAATTATCTTTGGAGCATGTGCAACAAATTAATTGAGCCTTGTTAATACATCCATCAGATCCTAAAACCATGAAAATACTGCAGATTCCAGAGGGCAAAGATTTGCCGGTTTTTTCCAAGACTTCCCGCTCTACTCATCATCATTCAATATTCATCATTCAGCAAGCTGACTACCAGTGCATTGCCTTTGCACTAACAGCAATGGAGATGTCAAAGGCGCTATCATTTTTCCGACAATCAAGCTGTTCCACCACTTTTCATTCCACAATGTACGGCCGTTTCATCAAGTCCTCGCGGCCTCGGACTCTACATCCTATGCCACATTGTTTACGGAGAAAAGCATCCTCCATTTTGTCCGGGCCGCTCAAAGTGAATGAGAATTTTCAGGACGAAGAGCCTAGGCTAGCCATTTACGGTATATTCCATACCTCACAGGAACAGAGATATGTACGATCGGAGCGATTGCGCATGAGCGCAAGACATGCCCGAGCACGATAATGCCCTTCAGAAGGTGGTACGGGACAGACTTGCAGCAAATACAAAGTTCAGGCCAAGAATGTCACATTTGCCGGCGGCAATTGCTTTTGCTCTCATACCACGACCTTCACTGTGTCCTTTGGCTCTGCATCCTGTCCTGCGACGGTCCTCCTTGCAGCAGCGGCGCTGAAGCAAAAAGCAAACATTGTCACCTTCGGTTGAGTCGAAATTGCCGACAGGAAACTGCCGTGCCGGTTCCTGCCTGCCAGCTTCAAAGTTGTCACCTACCAACCGCCACGGGAGAATGCTAGAGCCAGATTCGACCGCATCCACTTCGCTCGGCGAAGAAATCCTCGTCCCACCTCCAAAACAGAAACGGTCCAGTGTCGCTTGTAGACGATGCCGCCGTCTTCGAGCAAAGTGCGTCAAGGACGAAGAAAAAGGTCGATGTCGCGGTTGCATCGAAGCAGGCGTGCCTAATGAATGCCAGTTTTTGCCGCGAGGCATGAGTGCCATCGACAGAGCCGTCAGTTGCAATCTGCCTGTATAGATGCATGTGCTAACCTTCTTTTTCCTTCCTTATATAGCCCCGACCCCCCCAGAATCGAAAGCGGCAGACACGCCTCAAGGATCTTGATGTGTACGATTCTTTCATTTTATTCACGATGGGAACAGATACTTACTGTGCTATAGAGGACACCGTGCCGATGGCTATGATGGCGTGAAGGTGGGACCGCTGACCCCTCAGTGAATATCATCCTATCATATTATCACCGCAGAGACTTACAAATTCTTCTGTAGGAGCCCTGTCGAACGGTTTTGCGATAACTGTTCACAATCGCTGACCTCGAGATCCTCTTCTCTCCAGGATCTGTTCGTGCAGCGTATCTCTATGCCTTCCCATTGATCTGATCTTCCTCAGGCTCCCTCCTCATGAAGAACTCGTCGAAGCGTGCGAATGGTTCTTTTCAACCTATTTTCAGCTAGGTACGGCATCAATTACCGCCTCGTTCATCGCTCATGTTCAGGCAGGTTTCCTACACAAACCAACTTTCATGCACACTCTGCAGACTTCCCCGCAGTCTCTGAGTACCTTTCTCCTCCTTTCAATGCTTTCAGTCTCAGCGAGATTCACTCCTGCGCTGGTACAGCGGTTTTCAACACCTATCAATGCCGCCAACACCTTTGCAAAGCGCGCACAATCGTTAGTTGGCCAAGAAATGCTGGCCGCTGCTTCCCTTGATCGAGCCCAGGCATTTTTCTTGTGCAGCATATGGAACTGGGGCAGTGGGTTTCGGGACCGTAGCTGGATCTTTCTCGGCATCGCTGCACGGATGGCTTCCGTCCTCCGACTTTCGCAAGAAGAAACCTTCGACCTTGGCCCTGATGCAACCGTGGAACAGATCATTAACGCCGAAGTATCTCGGCGGACTTGGTGGGTGATCTTCATGAGCGACAATCTGCTGAGCTCTGGATGCGGGCGGCCCATATCGTTTGATCTAGATAAGGTGACAATCCCGCTGCCGTGCGACGAAGATCATTTCACGTTTGGATACAATGGACCAGCGACGGTGATGGAGGGAACCCGCGCTCGACCGCGACTAGCGCCTCAGTCCCGTTTTCCCATTGACCCACAGTTGAGCAGTGAAGTTGCAGACACCAGCTCAACGAACGCCAATGGTAGTGATCGATCGCTCTATGGTAACTTGGTCATAATCGCAGACATATGGGCTCGGGTAGCAAGGGGTGCATTGCTGAGATCAAAAGCTGGACCTACGACGGCGCCATGGAGAAGTGACAGCGATTACTTTAACCTGGGCACCGAGTTGCAGGACTGGGAAAATAAGTTGACTAATAGACAGACGTGGTCGCTGTCGAATCTCCTGGCGTATCAGAGCAAGAGTTTGGACTTGGTGTGCATCTTTCACATGTGCTGCTGTGCTTGTACTGAGAAACATTCTAAGGGTTACCGATGCATTTTCTTAATTATGCACTTGTCACACATCGTGCTGCGTCGGTCATATCTACCAATGATGGCCCGGGACGTCCATTCATCGACGATTAATCCTTCTACCTATCGGTCCGAAGTGGCACCGCCGAGGTTTTGGGAGAACGTTGTTCACGAAATGTTCGCTCATGCGCTCAAAGTCATCGAACTCGTGAAGAGCTGGGTACCAACAATGCCTTTTACTAGAGGCTCGACGCCAATGATGGTATGGGTCTTTGCTGCACCAGGCAGGCGATGCTCGCTTCTCTAACTAAATTATTTAGGGCTTTGCTATTTACATGTCGGGATCTGTGTTATCATACCTCAAGCGTTGGACTTGGCGTAAGTCCATTGCACATAGGTCTACCATCATCACCACTTTGTTGAATTTATTTAGTCTGCCCTCCTTTAGCCGATTACTCTGGACCTGCTATCCAGGATGCGTTAACACTTCTAATGGAGTTGGCGGTGGTCTGGCCCACAATGGCAGAGCGATGGCATTCTAGCCTAAAGGATGCATCTCTCGCTTTTCCCTCCCGCCATGAGAATCCGCACCGGCAGGTCGAGGGCTTCGGATCTGCCGCGGAAGAGGACCTAAATACCGACGATAGGGAGGGGATGTACAGACACAAATACCGGGGCAGCCTGGAGGAAACCGGAGATCAGGAGGAGGTGGGTTTGGACGAGTCAGCGATTCAAGAGGATACTAAACGTCCGCATCCGCTCCAGCCGGTTCCTGTTCCCGATAGTGTGCCAAAGGAGGAGTCCAGTCCGATTCCACACGGCGCGGACATGTTGTACTCGCTGGCGACGGCTGCATCGCATAGGATGCAGCCTCCTGCTCCGCCTGGAGGTGTACCGTTCACCAATGGAAGTGCGAACGGATCTGTCCCAGCGACCTGGGTTAACTACCAGGAAGACCTTGTCACTTTATTCAATAAAGATGATCTTTCATCGCACCTGGAGTACAGTGGCGATGGATGGGCGTTTTAATAATGATATATTTGCTATGGATGATAGATACCCTTCGGTTTGCATGATGTACATGTGTTGTATTTGTATTTTCACTGGCTTGGTGTTTTGATGGTCTGTCGAAGCGGTCAGATTCTCCTCAGCCCTTCTGCAAGTTCCACACGAACCCTCATCTCTAGCTGAGTCGGGACGTGTCTGTTCACAGAAAGGATATATCGTGCCGGCCAACAGATGTTCCGCCTCAACAAATCTAAAAACGTCCCATGAATCAGAGACCGTACTTGAAGCTCCTGAGACGATAGATAATTGAAACGCTTAAGATATAGAGCTCGAGCATCGGGCTTCATTCTATTTCATTCAGAATTTGAAGATGAGACAGTCAAATATCCGCATTAATGGGGTAGTGGTAACCTGGGTCGTTGCCATCGACCCGCCGGGGGTTCGATTCCCCCTTAATGCATATTTGAGTAACTTTCTATTTTGATCTCAATATCCGGGGCTCCCGGCTAAGTTCTAACGAGGGGGACCGGTCAGCGCTCAAGTTACAACTCTGTCCCTTCAAATAATGCGACTACCGCAGACGGGCGTAATGTTTTGGTTTTTAGTGACTTATCCTTAGCACTTCCGACTTGCCCAGTGCAAGGCTTTTGACTTGGAGTTACCAAGTATTTATATGTAGCGCCTCGTCTTAGTTTTTGGGATTCGCAAGCATGACTGGCGAGTCCTGTTCTCTTCAGCGCAGGGATCATACCAACCAACTCAATTCAAGTTCTGATAACTTCAAGCAGAGTGTCTATGATATATTTAGATCCCTACTATGCACGGCAACCCATTATAATCGATACAAAACTACATCTAACCACGAGATGATTCCACATTACAAAGAGATCTAAATAAAAGCAGATACGGTAGTACAGCATTAGGATGATATGAAATGAGTGGTATACATAGATGGGGTCGTTACCCAACTCTCCAAACGCGCTTCCCTTGCACTTAACCGCTTTTGCGGATCGACGCACACAATTGTGCGTAAGAAAGCACAGAAATGCTCGCGTTCAGGATTCCTACCGTCTGCAGGCGATGGGTTTTTCCATACGCCGTTGACGATTGCCTCCAGAGAAGTCATTTGGAGCGGGAAGGGACATCGTAAGGCCCCTGGAATATACAAATGAATAGAGTGCGACTGGCCATCAATGGAAGAGCTTACCGTATGGATCATAGAACTCTTCACCTCGTCCTCTGTTTCTAGGGTCCTTCATCCATTGTGGTACCTTCCCAACCTGCTCGATAATCTGCAGTAGATGTACCTGAGCGGGGGTCATAGCCTCATAATCTGGCGTGGGTTGGAAAAATGGATCAAAGAGTGGACCGCCTGTGGCAAACTCGTAAACCAGGCAACCTAAATTCCAGATATCGATCTTCTCATCCCAATTCAGACCTAAAATAACCTCGGGTGCGCGAAGTGCATGTGGTTGAACGTTTGACGAAGGGTGGCGTTTGTGAGGAAGCTGGACAGCATGGCCTAGGTCTGCTAGGACGAATCTCCACTCTGATTGGTCGAGAGAGAGGGCATCGGGCAGGGATAGGAGGATGTTTCGCGGTTGGACGTCAGCGTGAACGAGATGTTGGGAATGAAGGAAATCGAGTGCGGCCAAGACGTCGTTTGTTATGCGTCTCACAATGGGTAAGGGTAGCCAGCGACTGGAAAGGTGCTGCCTAAGATCGCTAACTGTTGGGCCGTGAAGGGAAAGTACGAGACATGTCGAAGGAAATGGGGCAGGTATAGGTAAACTGGGGCGAACAGGGAGCGCGGCGGGGAAGGATACTCGTCTGCTCCGTATCCCTGGGTTCTCCGTAGATGGTCGTTCACTACGTTTGGAAAAGGTGAAATGGTCGAGCAATTTGACGATCTGGTCTGGCGGGTGATCCAGTCGCAGATGCTTCGACAGTTCGCGAGTCCGTTCGCCTGCTGTCGTGAGTACTTTGATGGCGACAAGGTTCGATGAAGGCGGCGAGAGATACGTCAAGGCTGTATGGAAGGATGCACTGTCGTCTACATCATCCTCTTTATCCGTCTGAGCCAACCATACCGTTGAGAAACCCCCATTGCCCAGGGGTCGTACCAACGTGTACTCTAACTCACGGCCCAGAACAGTCCCAGGTGATAATTCCGGTGTCTGTGTAGGCAGTTCCGGCTTGGGTGAGTATGTCCTTGAGGGCGATTTTTGCTTGGATGAATGGGCAAGATTGAAACGAATGGCGAATTTGAACTTTAGAGCAGGAGTCGTGAAGAGAGGGAAGAGTTTAGGACGTTTGCTGGACTTGGTGGTCATTGGTGAAACTGCGCAGCATATGGTCGCTGAGCATGATTCAGTGGGTGAGAATTCATGATAGAAAGTTGAACTGGATCAACGGTCAAATACAGTAATGGCAATTGCCGATCCGGAACGTTCAGAAGTTGCCGCCGCCGCCCATCACGCTATCACCTTACTTTGTCTTTCTCTTCTCTAGTAAGGGATACCATCACTCGAATTCGTTCTTGTTTCCTCTGGCGATGTCCTCGCTCACGGGCTTCTCGCCAGATTTCACGCTGGCTTGCTAGATCTGAATTACGTGAACAAGTCGCCGTGTAATCGGACGGCGACTACATATAAATGCAACGAAGAACGGCTCGGAGCCGGTATTTTGCACCTTGGAACGACGTCGGCTTATGGCGTTAAGCGCGTAGCATCGCTAAGAGTAAAATTAGCCACTCCTGACCCAGCAGGCTCAGTCTAGTCACCCCAAGCTAAGAAAATCTCTATCCACAGTCTGAATCTTACCAAGAGAAATTCTCAGTGGCGCACTTATTTCCTGCTTCTCTTTACATAGCATCGGTCTATCGTAATCGAAGAGGCGATCAATGATGCGTGCTGTCCGAGCCGAAGAATTTACGTTATGTCCGCGTCTTATAATCACCGACTCGTTAAAAAAGTGTCGGGCCAGGCTGCATACTTGACGAGTAACTCAATAAGTCCGTCTCTTCGACAATGAACGTTTGAAGATCACATACATTTTACTACTATTAACTGCGACAACCAATGCTTGGGGGCGTCGGGTGGCGTTGAGTTATAATGAACCGGGCATCGGTCCAGGATTGAAATTTTGAACGGAGGGCTACCTAATTCGGTCGTTGTGATTTGGGATATTCTCTCGTGTCGGGGAGAGGGGGAAATTGTCACCTCGTTGAAATTGGGGAACATACTGAACCCCAATAAAGGTACCATGGAAACAGGAAGCGCGAAACACGTCAAGTTTTTCAGAGTGAGTGTGGCGTAACTAGACATTTAGCGTTTGACCGACTGGAAGAATCATACTAATTGCTTTCCCTGAGTTATCTCTATGGTAGTGGCAGACACGACATGCTCTGAATATGTTGCAAATTAGTAGCTCTAAATGGCTGACAGCCTGCAAGAATGAAACTTTACGTTGAATTTCGAAGTTCGTAAATTCTCATAGCTGCACGGATCTGGTTCAGAGACCCCCGCTCATCGGCTATTTGCCAACAGCTTTCTTGGAGCGAAAGTGTTTACCATGTTCGGTCTTCAGGCAGACCTGGTGGACTAAGATTCGAGCTTTGTGAGCGTTTAAGATGTTGATGACGGTTTATTGCTTTTAAAAATCAAGGCAACAAAGGTTTTGCTGTATCTTCTAGAGATATCAACCTTGGAACCTGCCGAGCATCCTAAACTCTACAAGGCAGCTTGACGGGTAGACACACTCGCGGTGCTCGAGGGTAGTACTCGTAGCTGTGTCACATTGGGAAGTTATCCTAACTGAATGAAAGCTGTCCTTGTACACTGTGCGGAACTGTTACTCTAGGACATCGCTCATGATGGCACGTGACCGTGTCTAGTAGAAGAGAATCAGCAGCACAACGCTTCGTCATTACCACTACATCCACCCATAAACAGTCTCAACTGGTACTAGCGCCCATTTATACTCGTCCAAATCATGCTATTCCCGCTGCTAGTGAAAATACAACCACCAATCAAACGACCCGTCTGCCTCCATATTCAGTGACTGACAAGTAAATACAAGAACGCGGACTCACCGTACCAACCCCTCGAAGATGATCTCGATAACCTTACCAAAGTCATACTCGATGGTCTGGACAAAATCATTGCTACGCTCTTGAGTTTGCAACAAGAGTAAGTCATGATGTTAATTAGCATATCCTTACGCATGCGTTCTTCCCAGTGCGCAGTTTCTCCCTATGCGTGCCATCAATCGAAGGGCGAGCCACTATACTCGCCTGCTATATCCAGAGGGACAGCCTTCTGGAGGTCATACTCCCATCACTAGGGGAGAGGCTTTTAGGATTACAGGCATGTTTTCATTTACACCGACCCTTGGGACATCCAACTCATTTTCATCAGGCGACCAAACAATTCACTGTCTTGTCCAGCCGGGCGTTCCTGTCGTTCCCGGGGGCGGCGGCGCACGGGCCCAAGTTGTTAACCTTTATCGGGGTCTGTTGGGTTTTCGTCGTTGTCAGCCTACGTACTTTAAGACCAAACACGATCCTGAATTCAATCTCTCAACGGTTGTCCGTACAGCAGTAAAAAGAGAAGCACGTGGTTACCGACGACTCCCAAGCAGCTGCAACGCGAGCTCTTCATCGTCCTCAATAGAGTTCTGACCTCCAGAATTCCGTTTTTGAGCGTTCTTCTGGCGTTTCGGAGGAGGGGCTACAGAATCGTCCTCATCGTCGGAGCTTAAATCGAACGTTGGAGAGGCATAATCATCATCCTCCGGTAATGGTTCCACGACAGGTCCATAACCGCCATCATCCATCTAAATGAGACGAGCAAGTCAGGTCAATATGAAAAAGAAACGACTGGAGTTACATACCATTACTTCCCTTTCTCTTTCCTTCCTCTTCCTCTTCTTCTCACGTTTCTTCTCCCTCGCCTCCTCTTTATCCGCGACATCCGCAATCTTCATCTTACCCCGCTCACCCTCAGCATACTTTGCTCCCTCCTTCATCACACCCTCCATCCCACCCCTCTCCTTGACCCACTCTTCTGCATCAGCTACACCATACACCTCCTTCGCCTCGCCCGCATCGTTGAACACTATCTTCTTCGACGAAGGTGCGTTCAAGGCCAACGTCCGCTTCGCCCGGCCAAGCTTTAGCTTTCGATTGGAAAGGTTGTCTATTTTGACGAGGTTCAGAGGCTCGGCGGATGGGTCCTCGTCGAGATCGTGGTCAGTTCGCTTGAGGGTCATAAAGTCGTCGTCATCGTTCCCTGGCTCGTGATCGACGAGCTTGTTGTAGTGCTCTGATAGGACGCCTTGGTTTTTTCGTTCGAACATCCGATCGTATTTTGTTCGTACGGTATCAGTCTGATGGACGATAATCAGTTTATATCGAAGAGGCCTTGTAAAAATAATAATAAACCAATGGTATACCTTGGTCGTTGTCTGTTCTAAAACATTTTCTTCTTCCTCGCTCGATGAATCCTCTTCCACCTCGGACCCGCTATGGTCCTTCAAGGCTGCGGCTGTTGCTTTAGCAGCTGTGCGGTCAGCGTTCTTCTTCTTCGCCATTTCTTTGCTAAGGAGCTTGATCTTTGGAGTCCCTGGAAGACCCAAGGATTCCGCAAACTGATCGACAGGCAGTTCCGACACTTTGAATATGGACTTGTCTTTGTGGAGGTAGACGGATCGTAAATAGGATACAAAAGCCTGCACGCGACAGTATTAGGCACGGGGCGATGTATCTTCGGGATGAACTCACCCTCTGACCGAGATATTTAATCTCTGGGTCTTGGAATGCCAGGTTTTGGAGTTGATTGTCAATGTTCTGTGTTTTGCTTCCTCGGACCTTGAGCCTGTCGACAGTGATAGACTTATTTTTCAGAGCATTCAGCATGCCTTCCTCTTCGCTGGGCACTAAAAAGAGGAGGCCTTTACCCTTGCTCTCATATCGTGCGGTCCTGCCGACCCGATGAATATACGTCTCCGCGTCTTCCGGAGCGTCAACCTGCAAGACCCAATCCACCGACGGAAAATCCAAACCACGTGCAGCAATATCAGTCGCAAACAGCACTGAATGCTTGGATGTGGTGAATTTGTTATACACGTTAAGGCGCGCAGTCTGTTTTTGCTTGCCGTGCAGGTGAAGGAGGGAGATACCGGGATGCATCTTGCAAAAGGTTTCGTAAACAAAGCGAACTTGCTTACAGCTAGATAGGAAGACAAGGACTTTGGATTGTAGATGCGACTTGATGAAACTCCAAAGTAATGAGAGTTTTTGATCCAACGTGCAGACAAGGTAGTGCTGCGATAGATTTTCGGGTGTCGCCGTCGAGCCAGAACCATCTTCGGCATTATGTATGCCGATATAGACAGGATCCTTCAGGCTCAGTCGGGCCAGATCACTCACTGACTGGGTCTGTGTAGCGGAGAAGAGCAATGTCTGTCTGGACTTGGGGAGATGGGCGAGGAGTGCAGACAAGGTACGGGAAAATCCCATGTCTAATATTCGATCGGCCTCATCCAAAACTACGGATAGATGAGAATGGATGTCGAAGTATCACAGAGAACAACTGACCAAGGATCTGCAAATTGTCTGATTCAAACCCGAACGTTTGGTCCATGTGCTGAAGGAGCCGCCCAGGAGTGGCAACAAGTATGTTCATTCGAGACAGGCGATCTCGTTCGTCTTTCAGATTCTTTCCTCCAATTACGAGGCCGGCGGAAAACGAATGATAGCCACCGATGGATCGTAGAACGTCGAAAATTTGAACGGCCTAACAACATCAGTCCAAAAATGAATCTAGAATGAGCGTCCAAGGACATACCAGCTCTCGCGTTGGCGATATTATTAGTGCACCCAACCCATCCGAGGGACCCCACTTGCGACGGTAAAGGATTTCCAGCACAGGGATGAGAAATGCGAGTGTCTTTCCGCTTCCGGTACGAGCAGCTCCCAGGACATCCTTTCCCTTGAGTGATACAGGTATACTCCTCGCTTGAATATCCGTCATATTTACGAAGAAAGCCTTTTTCAATCCTGGCGATGGTCAGCATCCGCACCGCGGAACAAGAGGCCGGTATGCACCTCTCTTAGTATAATCAGATATTGGAAGATCAGCGAACGCCTTCAAGTCCTCCGGCGGAACCTGTTCTGTACTGGTGAGCATCCAACATTTCCAGTGTGGCCTTCACTGCTCACAAAATTTAGGGCATCGTGATCCAATGCGTCTACTTTCTGATTTTCTGTTATCTTCTTGAGTTTTGCAGACCGAATGGCATTTTGGGCGCCCTTCTTGCCCTTGGAGGTTTTGGTAGGTCGGGAGGGACCAGCTTGGGGTTGGTGTGTCATGGACGTATGAAAAAAAGTACCGGAAGTACGAGCCGCATACCAGACACTGAGGGTTAGGGTTAGAAGTTCCGAACTCCAAAGTTTCAGTGAGCTCCTCTGTGACTGACTACTACGCTATGTAAGTTATTCGACAGCGTTCATTTTCAGTTCGACTTTATTTCTTATTTAGTTCCTCAAAGAGGATCGTACACGTTCCAGTTGGATCCGAACCAGGGCCATGGTCGCATGCTTGATCCCTTAAGGCCACCGTCATCATCTGAAACCTTAGAAATGCGACCTACATTGAACTCGACATCATCTGCTGCCGGTATCGATGGACGGCCAGACGTTTTCTATAGCGCTGCAGATGTCGAGGATGAAGAGCCCAAAGGTGAGAATCTCGCTTTTTACTAGTGGTCGTCGTCATGACCGTTCTATACATAGGCTCGAACAACGACCGCAGAGCGCTGGTTAGGTTAGCCTCTTCGTTCTTCCTTTTCGGCCTCATTAACAACGGTTAGCACATTCTCGTCGCCGTTTGCATTTCCAGTCTCATCCAAGGGATAGTGCTATATGTTATCATTCTGTCGGCTGCCCTCGACTTGGTGCCCCCTTCTACTCCAAAGGGAATAATTGCATTCTGTAACATTACGCCCGCACTTGTCGTCAAGGTTGGCTGGCCGTACGTCCTCAAGGGTCGTATTCGCTACGCCAAGCGTGTCACCGGCTGCTGTCTTCTTAGTGTACTTGGAATGATTGTGCGTCTGGACTGTCCCTTTCTCCGCGGCACACGCTCACCCAGAGGAAGGTCGTGGCCTTTTCTGATGCTTTATCAATGAGGCTTTTAGGCATTAGTCTCGCGTCATTCTCATCAGGTATTCATTTCGTCTGCATGGACATGTAGCCTAGCATTAACTAACACATCCTTTAGGCTTGGGGGAGTTAACCTTTCTCCAGCTTTCCACCACTTATACTCCCCCGTCCATCGCTGGACACAGCGTAGGGTGTGTTTTTTTAATGTGCTGTTGTCGCGGTATTCTGATCTACTGTCTAGGTACTTTGCTTCTGGTACTGGGGCGGCCGGTTTAGTCGGGGCCTTCTTGTGGTGGGAGCTTCGCAGTTTGGGTGTACGCGTTGGCGTTGGACTTTCTTCCGTACGTCTACTCCACCTATCTATGATATCGAGGCTTATCACGTCCCTAGATCTTTCCATTCATCATACCACTGACTTTTTACTTTCTTCTCCCTCCTAATTCTGCTTTCTTGCCGTCCTCATCCTATGATGACGATGGCGATTCCTCTTGTGCAATTACGTCCACACTTCCGTACACGCCATTGCCTACGGAAGATGTCGCTGAAGAGGAAGGCAGTGTACCTGCAGGCCCGAAAAGAGTATCCTTAACTCCGAATGATAAACTACAACTTGTCAAGCCTCTCTTGATGAAATATATGTTACCATTATGTGAGTGCTCTACGTATGCCTTTGGACGAGGCTAATGCACCATCTCGGCAGTTTGTGTATACTTGGTACGCAGTACCCATTCTCATTTAGTTCGTTGTATTGATATTCATCATAGTTTGAGTATACCATTAATCAGGTGCGCAAGTGCCATTTTTGCCATTGTCTCAATCGTTCTAGGCTAAGACCAAGGCATGCAGGGCATAGCTCCAACTCTTCTGTATCCGGTTCCTTCTCCTGTCAAGCATTCCTTTCTGAGCAAGTTCATACACTCAGTTCGCGACTACTATCCCCTTTGGCAGGTACTGTACTATTCGTCGCCGCCCCCGTTTCATCTAATTTCCGATTCAAACAGCTCGTTTACCAAACAACCGTGTTCTTTTCCCGCTCTTCGATATCAATGGGACTCCCTCCACTACCGGCTCGGCTACTTTCTTTGCCTTCCATAGTACAGTGCTTGATACTTCTTTCGCTGGCATACGAGTCTGCTGTAGGTTTATACCCTGATGATTCCGAAGGACTGAGTATAGCTACCGTGTTCCTCCTCGTGAGCCTAGAAGGCATATGCGGTGGCTTGGCTTAGTACGTGCCTGTCTTTCAAGTAGTGGACCGCGCTCACGCCTTCTTGTCAGCGTCAACGTCTTTTACCGCGTCAATCAAGAACATCCAGACCCAAACACAGCCAATGACGTTGAACGAACGCGCCAAGAACGTGAATTCAAGATTGGTTCCATTGGATTTGCAGATTCATCTGGAATTCTGTTTGCTTCACTCGTTGCCGTTCCTACCGAAGTTCGGTTATGTAGGGCACAGGTCAGAAGAGGGAAACTGCTGTGTCAGGGTCTGTAATATAGTATATTGTCAGAAGTTTCCTCGAATCGGAAGGGTGGAGTTTAATGTTTGAGATGCCGATGTGATTCGATGATTAAGGCATCATATCGTCTCTTACGACATTTGCCCTAGTCCAAAGGTCGCCGTTATCACTCGACTGAATTGTTGGTTGTCCTTTGTATTCAACTCATTTCAATAGACGTTTCTTCGATCTTGAAACTGACCCTCAAATCACAATCATTATCGTAAGCGCGCGGAACCGACAGGCTTGGCGCGTGCAGCTTGTAGTAATTACTGTCAAGAAACCATCAGCTGCAAGGTAGATGTACATGTGTAACATTCAATTACTATTAGTGTTATCTTCGGTCGAACTGCTTATTATTTTCATTAAAACAAGAGATACTAGCATAGCAAGATGACAACATAAGTGATAGCCAGACATGACCCGTTAAAACAACGAATAGATGCAATTGAGATAGCACTGGCAGAGCATGGAGGAAAGAGGTGGGAGGTTCGTAATGCATTAGGAATACAAATGAGAAAATGAAACGCCGCGAATTTTCTTTTCTAGTCTTCCAGGAGATGCCGCGGAGAGCCGACCTAGCGCGTTCAGTAGTGAGCAACGACCATCCGGAGAAAGCAAAGGAGAATGGTAAGGCTTACATTGTACATGTACGACTGCCACGTTTGTTGGAGACTCTGATCATCAGCTGCGATGCCCCTCATGGCACCCTCAGGCGTATAATGCTGCTGATATTGGTGCATGCCGTAATGTGAGTGCTGCTGGCTGTAATCCGCCGTTGTGTCCATGGCCTGATCGGTCCAATATTGTTGCTGGGCTGTGGTCGTAGTGGCGGTTTCGGGGGAGGGGTATTGCTGTTGGGAATAGCTCGTAGACGGCGAGACCGACTCGGGCTCCATGGATTGTTGCTGTTGATTGTGGTGGTACACAGTTTGCTTCGAGTAGTCGTACACGTCTTGCTGATGTTGGTGTTGTGGCGGTGGCGGCGGCTCCTGAGGTGGCTGATATACACGAGGGGCGGGAGGAGCTAGTTGTTGGTATTCTTGATACGATAATTGATGGAGACTAGAGTGGGACTGAGAGTGTCTTAACGTGTTGAGATTGGAGTGAGATTGGGAGTGTGTTAGGGTATGGCGCGGCTGGACTGGAGCTGGAACCGGGGCCGTATGTTGACCATATTCGGCGGCAGTTTGGTATGTCTGGTGAGCCACAGCGGAGTATTGTTGCACCTGAGACTGAGCCACAGGATCGGGTTGTTGCAGAGTAGTTTCGACCTCGTGGTGATGTTCGTAGTGCATAGACCGGGAACGACGAAGCGAATGTTGCTGATACTGCCCCGAAGGTGTCGGTTGAGCGTACTGTTGCTGAGAAGGCGGCGGTACAGGAGGCGGTTGATAATAGGTTGGCTGTTGTTGCGGGGGTTGATGTTGAATGGGTGGGGGTTGACGCTGCACGGTCGTGGACTGATGCTGCACGGTCGTGGGCTGCTGCTGCATAGTTGGGGGCTGCTGCTGTAAAGGCGGGGACGGCCGTTGTTGCTGTAGCTGAGCTTGACGGAGCTGAGCCTCTTCAGCGAGATACCGCTGCTGCTCATCCTGATACGGCTGGGTCTGGCCCAACAACGCTTGCGCGAAGACCTCGTTGCCCTGTTGATACGCGCTCTCGATTTGGGCACGGATATGTCCCTCGAACCCATTGAGCTCATGGACCAAGTTAGGGTGAACACCCGTGAATGACGGATTATTAGTCTGAGGTGGCGAATCGGAAGAAGCTCTTGAGTCTGATTGCGAAGTGCGAGATTGCGGGTTCGGTCGAGATGAATGCTTTGTAGTCAGCGTTCGGGTCTTCCCGCTGAATATATGCATCTCGTCATCTTCGTTCTCGGTCGAGGGGCGGAAGATATCCTGTCCAACCGTAGGTGCTATACCGTTTCGCATGTCGAAATAAATCTTCTGTGCCTTCCCCTGCAGACGTTTGACAATAGGCTATAGCACAAGTCAATAAATCTGAGGACGTTAAAAGGATAAGGTCACCGACTAACCAGAAATTTCACAGCCCTCCCACCATATCTCGCCGCAGTATCAAAGAGATCACAAGCCGCCTTGAGTTCCAGCAACGCGGCCGGGGCCACTTTGCAGGTAGGCCCGTGTATAACAACCGAAGAAATCATCACCTGAAATTTTCTAAGCATGCGCACCCAAACCATATGTATGCGATCTCACCGTCGACGAAAACGCATGTGTCCACAAGACCCAGAAGCGAGCTATCTGGGCTGGGAATCTCGTAAACTGCTGCTTCACTGATGCAAGCAAATCACACGCGCTCCGGTAACCGGCCAGGAAAGATGGCGCATATTGACTCTTGATAGGATCACTCGGGCTACTGTTGATAGCATGGACGAAGAAGCAACGATGAATATAGAGGAGCGCTAGAAGCAATATGTTAGTGCATACCCGGTCAGGGCATAGAAAAACCACCCAACTGAGTTCGCGATAATTTGTCGGCATGAAATGACTCATAGTCTCGCTCAAACCAGCACCCTCCGGAGGTGGTCCCTGTGCATATTTGGGAAGCTCCATATCACGGACTTTGCGGTCCAAATCCAATATGATAGAATATTTAGGCGCGCGAGAAGTCAGAGAACCCTGAACGACGGCAGCAACGCACTCGGCCCCAAAACGCGCCTTCCAATATGGAACTGAGATATCAGCGCATTGGCATTAGCAACGGTTTCCTATGAGATACGATCACGAGACTCACAACTCGGTTGGATAGTACCATCCGCAGCCATAGTTTGATCGGCATCGAGCGGAAGCTCACAATCTACAAATGGGAGGGAGAACGTTGCTAGCCGCCCGGTAGCGAGGCTCTATACATGCAGGTTGAGTAAGATGCCGGAATAGGAGACTAGAATACATTACCTGCCAACAGTCGGTAATGAAAAGCTCCCAGAAGAGAGCGCGTCGTTTCTGCACCTCCGCAGGAGGGAGTTTCCAGCGCGCACAATCCCGATCTGGTTGCGCCTCGTTTAGTCCCATCTCGACGTCTGTATCTCGTCAATTGACTTACGAAGACCAATCTGCAGAGAATGGTCAGTTTATCTCACGACCTTATCCGGGAGCAGTCAACGTACACTCTGGGCCAGTTTCGTGGACATTCCCATAAGCGTCCATGTGGATTCGATGCTATTTTCGCCGCTCTTCAGACCTTCGTAGATAGCCATCAAGGATAGAGTTTGGACTGTAGCGACGGAGGGGGGTCTCTCCAGGAGGGGCTCGATAGACAAAGCTGCCTTGGTCAAATCGTAGTATTGCTCGCAGACCGGGTTGTCTGGGGCAGCTGGAAGGTTCATATCTGTTAGAGCTCCAAAACAGAAAATAATGAACAACAACGCCAAGTCATGCGCCCCGCTCTTGGTTACTGGGGCGGAGGTAGCCGATGGAGGTGTTGAGTTGATTGGCCTTTTCGCTCCGTCCTGGTACCACAAGGGAATAAGTTCCTCGAATAGCTGCCGCCTATGTACGGCACCAAAGAACCAAGGAGCGGTCTCGAGATACAAGTTGCAAAGCCGATAACCTTCGTTCCATTCTGGGACGTGGTTTTCGACAAGGTAATCAAGACTAATTCCTGAGGGTACCGTTGAGAATGGAAAGCTGGTTGATGGTTGAGTAACAGGCGGGGCGAGATCTGAGGTCCAGGCTGTGGTCGAATAACGCGTTTCCGGACTCGCGGAAGATTCCTTGGCCTCATTGACTTCACCCTAGATAGAGACCAGCCTAAGTAATCGAATCGGGAGGGCGAATTACAGCGTGGCAAACATACAATAAGGAGACTCTGAAGTATTAAGGTCATGAGGCTGCAACGTTGGCGTTAAAGCTTCCGAGGACTTACCTCTTGGCCCGCAGAGCGTCCGTAGAAAGTGGCAGCACCATCATCGCGAATGGCGAGCGTGCCAAAAGCATCGATATACTGAGAATCATCGGCTTCTTCTGCTTGCATCGCATTGTTTTCCGATTCTTGTATGGCGGCATGAAGCTCAATACTGGACTTAATCTTCAGCAAATCACGGTCAAGGAGCGGATGGGGCTCGGTTGTCACGGTCGACTGCAGGATCATAAGAGCGTCCTCAAGTTGCCGAATGCGGTCACTCATATGCGCAATTTTCTGATGGAGCTTTTCTGTATCTGCGAGTACGAACCTGCAGAGTTGTACGTTGGCATGACATCAACGCATAAAGTTTGAAGGACAGATGTACCTGGTTCCTTGACCCGTGATAAGACTGCCATTGGGACAAATTGCGGAGCAGCCTCTTCGTTTACAGCTGAAAATGGATGAGTATAGCGTATAAGGTCCCTTGAACGACGAATCATACCTGGAACAGGGTACTGTCTTGTCACATTTGAGCTTCAGTCTTGAGAGGAAATATGGTCAGAGTGCAATTTCAGACAAATAACGCGCCGACTAACCGCCTGTAACACAACGGGGAAGTCCAGTAACGTAAACCACTCATAATAAATGAAACACATACCGACACTCAGCGCATGACAGGCGACCTTGCGAACGTTTTGACTCCTTGTCTTGAACGCGCTGCCCAGAGTTGTTGTCCTTCCGCGGCTGCGGGGCCATGAAAGCTAACCCAAGAGACACAGGGTGATATATATATCAAGTCAAGTGCAACGCAACCAATTCGATACGGTACGCAGCCAGAATGATGGGGAATGTCACAGAGGCTCCACTGCAAAAAGCAATGTCGATGAGAGATGGACTACCACTCGAGTTGACGACGACAAACACCAGTGAATGTCAAGAAATGACGGACAGCAAAGTAGGAATAGGAAAAGACACACAAGGCCCAGACACACAAGGTGGTGGTATAAAGTCAAGTTGCAATCCTACCACTAAGCATGATGGCGAGGACAGAGAACCGGCCAGGCACTGTAGCCGTAATTTCGTTTCAAAATACAAAATACCCCTAATATACCCTTATCCAGGTATTTTACTCTTTATTTGGGCGGGTTTTCTACGACGCCTTTCTTAACCCCGAATCGGAGGAACACTGTGTGCCATCAACGTCAACAGGCAGATCGATCAATCCTAAGATCGCTCTCAATTTTTTTTTTACTTCCGGTTCGAGGGCAGGATAATACCGAACGCCCTGAATGTCATACTGTTTTATTTCCTAGTGAGAGCCTCGACCAACATTCCAGCCTCTCGAGAACAAGTGGGACACGGCGGAGAAGCAACGCTCTCCCACTGATCATGACTCATGAATAGGCTACGAAAACCCGTTCCGATTAGGTGACGGCTTAGTTTACATACAAGCTCTCGGCGTTATTGTCGCGTGTGCTCAGCGTGACTAGACGTCTCGGAAAATATGCTTAGAAGGCAGAAAGGAAATCATACGCACCGCTCGGCCTTGGGAAGCAAGAAGTAATTGCAGCTTATGGAATGAAGGTGATGGAATCACGTCAAGCGGTCATCTCGGAGATCCAGTGGTGGTGCTTGGATCTCTAATCCAAATGACGATTTCCGTTTTCCTGGAAGATGAAAATGAAAACGTTCTCGGGGGGAGTAAAGATGTTGAATCTTCGCTCTACATCCGCCGTTCTTCTTATGACGAAGCGGTGAAAAGCGCCACGACACTGCGGTTTGTAGCTGAATAATGATTGACGACGTCGGCACCATTCGATCATGGCCGTCGATCCCGTGTCCGTGAAAATACTGGGAAACCCGGACTCATTCGAGTAATCCATTGTATACAATTACACTGACAGATACAGATATACCTGCAATAGTTCAAATATTATGACCAAGTGGGAAAACAGTAAATGGGACATTGACAGACAGGCCATCACTCATTCTTGACCCTCTCATACTCAGACGTGCTAGAAGCACCACTCCAGCCGAACCAGCTACTTCCCCGCTTCTGAGTAGCAGGTCGCGAATCGTACGAGTGACCAACTCCGTCTTCTCCACCAGGCCCCACATCGTACCCTTCGACGTCGCCTGGTACTTCTATCTCCTCATATCTGCCGGACACAGACGTGGTACGTTCGCGCAGGTACATGTCCTGGTCTGAAGAAACCCTGGAAGGACTCAATAGCGGCGATCCAGATGGCATTGGCTCGCCGACTTTGGGCAGGGCTGCTAGCTCAGCCTCTAGCTGGCGTCGTCTCTCTAGGATGGACCTAGTGGTCAACCCTGACGAGGACGGCCCCGTCCGCGACGATGTAGGGGTTGGAACTGGAGTCGCTTGTTTCAAAAGTGCTGCGCCTGATGCGACGATGCTGGGTCCATACGACCTCCAGAACGACGTAACGAGCTGAGTGGGACCTGACACAGTATTGCTGCGCGGCGCTTCTAGCCCACCGCCCGCCGCCGGATCTGGTGAAGACTGCTGTCCCACACTGGCCGAAATCTGGTCCCAGAGGGCCCGGGCGCGCGCTTGGACAAAAGAGTACAGTTTAGCTTTCAGGGATGCCGTGGTTGCATCAATTTGTGCTTCGTGGGTGCTGAAGAACGGCTCTAAATGGTTGATATAGAGATACGTGGATCCCTGCGTCTGAGGAAGGGAAAGGTAGAGGAGAAAGAGCGTCTTTGTGAGGTAATAAAACGGGATCCTATAATGAACCGGGATCAGTAAAATGAACGATAAATGAATGTTGTCGATGAAAGGAGGCATGGAACGTAAACACAAAGAAGGCAATACTCACCATGAGATCAGCCACTCGGCAACATATTCAACCGCGACAATGCATCCAAGCACTGACCAGTACATAAGCCATCGCTCTAGCTCCTCTTCCGATGCTGGTCGTTGGCTGAGTGTCTTGTAAGACGCGTATCCAGGGTACAGAAACGCAGACACAGAACTGGCATACATAGCATATAAGTATACTCATCGATAGCAAGATCCCAATGACAGACGCACCAGATTATTCGCGATGTGAGGTAGAAGAGCATGTCTAGTATGAGGCTTGCTAGAGGCGGTAAAGAAAAAGGGTGTAGGTCTTGCCTCATGGCCCCGGGCCTGTTAGGGGTGACGTGATAAGGCAGAGTTTGGTCACGTGCTTCTCATCGTCTTACCCATGGTCCGTCGTCGTCGTCTACTGTTCACTCGCCGCAAGTCAACAAGAGTCGTCAAAAGACAACTAGGAGGAGATCCAGACACACCATCTCAGGCGCAGTTTATGTCTTGGAACAAATTTGGACGGTTTGTCAGTAAGGATTGTCTATTATTTCCTCGTTTTTTGGCTCATCATTCTCTTCTCTAGTGCCGGATGCGGACGGCGTAGGGCATCACATTAAAGTGAATGACAAGTCCGTCCATTAACCTTCCATTCCAATGCTCCACTCTAATAAACTCAGCGTCCTCGTCTGGCCACAGGGACGAACAATCGATGAGACTCTAAAGATGGACGAGTATTGGCTGGCCAGAGTGCGCGATATACGATCATCAGAGGATATCCCCGAGGATGTATGTCTTTCTTTGATAACATTTCCTAGCTTCTAACCGGCATAGGTATGGGTTTTGGCCCAGTGGTACTACTCACCACGCGACGTAGCCGATGTCATCAAGTCTTTGTGAGTACCCTTTGCTTGCGTCACTTTGCCTTTCATAACGGTGCATACAGTGACCCTGAAGCATGTGGACGACATGAACGGATATTCTCTGACCACTACGACTTTATCCACTCAACAACTATTGATGGTAGGCGACTTGCCTCCACGGCGGTGTGACGAAGGTTCTGACTAGGTTAGGTATTGCTACTATAAAACAGTACAATGACGGGGATATGGAGCAGGGTGCCATAGATAGGGATACTTATTGGTGCCGGTATGCCTTCGAGAGGGAAGCGCGAACACTTGCTGTACGTGTTTTTTCCCTCATTTATATTATTACCAACTCCTTTCAAAGCCAAAGCCAAGTGACTCTTGTATCTGTCAATGTCCATACGACCCAGACGATGACACTGTAGTCATGCACTTTTGTCCTCGCCCAAGCTGCCGGAAAACGTATCATCAATCCTGTCTCGTAAAAGAAAAGTTCAAAGAACAAGTCACTCCGGATCGACCATTGCGGCTTCTGTTGTCTTCACCAGATAGCGATGAACCGTTCGTTGTCCCGGTTAGACGCTCTGCTCGCTTGAAGAAGACCCAGCCTGAACGGATGATTGAGGAGCTCTTGGAGGGTCTCCCAGATGAGTTGGTCAAAGTGGCGAAGCAGCCTATGGTGAAAGGCGCAAAGTACCCGCTGGGTGGGATTGTTGGAAATATTACGTGGGTGAGCAGGGCGAGGAGGTTGGTGTATAATGCTCTCAGTGGCTTTGGTGTCCCGGACGATTGGAAAGACAGTATAGACTGCTCGAAGGCTATCGTAAAATTCAAAGATCGTAATGTCATTCCAGCTCTGATCTGTCCACAGTGCGAGAGTCCGATATGACTTTTTGTTGTCTCTATTTACCTTATTTATTGCTAGATGCTGTATTTTTCATGAGCTGTATATAATAAATAATGTACTATATTGAGGACATTCACCCGTCGTCCGAGGCATGATCACATTGATTGACAGAGTTTGTCCTTGATGGCTTCTACCACCATATCAGACGATTGGGATGCACCTTCAGCTTCAACTTCGGTAGGCTCCTGTATTTCCTGGCCATGAGCTCATCGTACTCATTACCAGACGCGAGCAACGGTAGCTGCAGCGCCAGTAAGGGACGACTGGGAGGACGAGGACGAGGACGAGGACGAGGAGACTCAGGCTCCCACAGAGGAAGCGAACCAGAGATTATGGAACGATGCGTGCGTCAGGGTCGCTCCATCTAATATACACTGACCAAACTTACAGGAACACCAAATCCGCTGCTCCCATGCCTACCGTCGTCTCGAGCTCGACGCCCACACCCCCAGCCGCCGCCTTCCAGCCCGTCATGCGCATCCTCAAACGGCCCACGAGCTCTACCAACAGCTCCGTCTCGTCTGATGTGCTTAGTGCGGAGTCTTTCAGGGAGAGAGAGGCGAGGTACCAGGCGGCGAGGGAGAGGATATTCGGGAATGGTGATTCTGAGCCATCGTCAACGGTGGTCCGGAATCCAAGAGGGCCGGAGAATGGTTCTGCAGACAAGGGCTTCACGCGACGTAGGACGGACGATGGGTAGTTCATATTATCATCCTTTTGATTTTCTGTCTACCGGTAAAGTTTCCCGATTACATGGGTAGACCTCATGTACATCATACAGTTACATAAAAAAATCAACAAAAAAATGAATTTCTGCATCCATATCGTTTCTTCTACCTCCGTGTTCTGAATAGAAAAGTCAGATAATATATAACAGCATCTCGTCGTTCAAAGGAAAGTACGGCTGCAAATCTACTGCCGGGCGTATATCCACAGTTTGTTGAAGTCCAATACTTGTTTCCAGGGGGTTTAATTTTCTAAGGTTTGCGACCTGCCATTCGTTCTCTTTTCGTTGCCTTTTCGATACGTGGACACGTGCCCATATGCATTCCATGTCCACGGCTTTCCCCGTACCAGCCTTGACACACTCGGATACGCGACTTGATGAGGATAAAATGAGGGCGAGATGGATCTCAGATTCGCATGGGCGAAAGAAAAACTCGCTTTCAATATGGACCTCGGTGGGACCAATTCGTATCCCCCGAACCGGGGGGTACGAGGCCATCTGTGCATGGGTACTACACCCTACCTTCGCTGAGGTTACATCATTTCGGAATCTGAAGGCAAATCAGGGTAAAGCCTCCGTGGACGCAGAGAGCCGTGAACTAGAGCTAGATCCAAAGGCTGACGCAAAGCATGCCACAAGTCCAGGCAACTGCAGAGCATTCCATCTTCTCAGACATCAAGTTCGATAACGAGATACCATACAGACCTTGTGGCACCTTCCGTCTCAGAGAAATTTCCATCTTCCTAAATCGTAGGAAGACCTGACGCTCCCCCGCAGGCGGCGGTGAAAATAATCTCGTGGCGAGTAAGTATGCCCGGTTGGGAGAATGAAAAATAAACGGCATCTGTAAATTTATTTGTCAAGCCCAATCACCGCAGTTTTCAAGGAGAACCGACATGGTACTGGGACGAGTTAACGGCCGGTATTATATAACATATCTTGTCAGAAGAATTACAATCAGCTCGGAAAGCCGAGTTTTTACTTGACGTCACTGATTCGAACGCGACGTGAACTAGTACTTTTGAACCCTCGTTGTCACTGGAATAGTTAGTGCTATCATGAGAAATATCAGGGGGGGGGGAATCACAGAATATTGACACATACCGGCAACCGACAGATACTAGCTCAAGATTTCAGATAAAGGATTATCACTTGCATATAACCATTCGCGATATGGGGAAATTACGATCATCATCTGTGATGTAGATTCTCCATCTCGTTTGTACCAGGGTCGAAGTCCCTCAGGGATGAGGGAGGTTAATTTAGGTTTTATGGAGCCAGGAAGAGTATGACTCATGAGAAACAGGTGGGTAGGAAGAAGCTTCATATGACCATTTTTTAAAAATCAAAACAAGTTGGCCCGAGTAGATGCATCGTAGCCCCATTGAAGCGTAGGCGCAGTTTTGTGAATGTTGAGTTTTGTTGCACACCCTCGTAAACTGTAATTTTTAATTAGGACGAATGAAATGCAAGCGGTTATAGGGGAAAGGGTACCGAGAGTTATGCCATGTCAACGGAGCTTGGATGAAGGTAAGATATCAGTGGAGCAACAGACGGCGCAGGGTCAATGGGTCTGAGACAAAATGTCTGGTTATTAGGCTCTTCAGTCCTTCGTGACAATTTTTGGTACTTAATAGCACGGCGACCAGGCCAACGGAATTCAGAGGGCTGTGATTTCCGAGCTTGAAGTGCATGGTCATCATCAAAAACGGAGGTGTATACTCCGGACTGCAAGGGGATGACACTCGTCTGCAGGGCTTTCGAGACCGGGAGTAGAGGCGGAGTCTCCAGTAGATAGACTGATGTCTCGTCATGGGGTTCCCCCCAATGCACAGTAATACTGAATCGAAAAAAGGTAAGATATGTCTAGTGTAGAGGGTAACTGATGTCGCAACCGTCCACCTAGGTACAGAGGTCGTCAATCATTCTTTGGAGTCAGTCTGAACCTAGACATACTGCCTGCATAATTTGCAATCCCTGTCATGCCTGAGTTTCTGCACGAAGGAAATACATAGTGGCACTGAAAAAACTTCCTTATACAGTTTCCGTCCGGTCAGAAACAGAATTTTCCCCGCCAAAATCTGATTTCCAACAAATGGAAACATGTCGGGAGAAATTTTGTCAGTTCCGCGAACCATTTCCTTTGGGCTGACATTATTGGAGGTCAGGAGTGCTGTGGAGAACAGTGTGGCTGATAAATCGTGTCCGGCTCTGTACAGTGAGGCCGATGGCCCTGATACTGATTAGAAAGTTCTGAATAAGATGTAAGACGTCATGTAAATTAACACAACTAAGAGGAGTAGCATAACTACCTACCTATTCCTCTCAATGTACGTTTGGGACACTGTTGAGTAAGGGAGGTTTCGGCCCGTCACTGACATCATTCGAGCTGCAGCCAAACAAAGGTAAAGAACTCCTCCGTTGACCGCAACGTCCATCTGTGGCGCCTGAAATTCGCGTTCAAGTTAGTCTGATCCACTCGGAGACTGCTCTTACAACGATGCGTATTCAGTAACTCGGAATATACAAAGTTACTATGGAGGATCCACAATCTACGCTTAAGTTTGTCGAAGGTCTCATGCTTTAGTTCTGCCACTTACTCGTATTGCAGAGAGGCGAAAGGTCTACACCAAAGCTTGAAGGAGTTGCTGAGAAAGAAGGAACCATTTGATAAGGAGACGGATTTTCAACGGAAGAAGTGAGTTGCTTGTTGCTCAGACTTATACTGTTGCTGAATATCCAGGACAGCCTGCGACGATGTTATCTCAATCTTCTGCTCCTTCATCCCTATGCACAGGAATCTCAAGACGTAGAGAACCATCTCTGGATGCAGACTTCTTATGCTATCATATCCGTCTACAAACAGCGCATCGCTGCCCTTGATCGCATATTGCAGAATCAGCCCCAGCAACATCACCAACACGGTCATGGGCCAGTAGAATACCGAAAACTTGTCCAACGCTTCCGCCAGTTCCTTGCCGAGGAGGAAAAGTTTTGGGCCCAAGTAGTTATCAGGTACCAGCGATCCTTTGCACTCGATGAAGCCAAACCGGCGCTTGTCGCTTTAGAAATCATTCCTGCCACCGGAATTGTCGAGAACGACGCTCCTCCTCCCAATGGTCGCAACCATTTTCAGTTTCCTCGAGCCGATCCCGTCGAGTCTGTCGGACCTAAGACGCCTGAGCAACGCGAGAGCCGTCTGTCTATCCTCAGCAAAGCACTTGTCTGCTTGGGCGATATCGCAAGGTATCGCGAGCAATATAACGAGGGTGGAGGGAGAGGTAAGATCGGTCATGACGACTTCCCTAGACGAGGACGGAACAGGAGAGGGGGTGCCCCAGGTGGAGAGTCTCTTCCTAGGCCCAGGAATTATTCGAAAGCGCGACATTGCTATGAGCAGGCGCGTTTGCTAGTTCCTCATGACGGCAATCCATCGCATCAGCTGGCCATCCTCGCCTCTTACCAGAAAGATTCATTCGAGTCTTTGGCTCATTATTATCGCGCCCTCTGCGTCCGTCAGCCTTACGACACTGCAGCTGAGAACATGGGCACCGTGTTGACTAAAGCACTGGAGCAATGGAAGGTCCGCTCTAAGAGGGAGAAAGACACAGGTCCTCCTGTCGATACGTCCCAAGTTCCCAAGATCATAGTTGTGACAGCCTTTAAGGAGAAGGTCGTAATATTGCACGCTCTATGGCGTCTTGGTTTACAAAAGTAGAGTTTTCAAGTATCTCGTTCATCAAGCCGCGTCTGATTCTTGTTGATAGGATGGACTCCTTGACAAAGAAGCAGTCCAGGGAGATCTACACTGAGCTAGCCGAGCTCGTTGCCGGACGACACTTACCTGAAGACCTCATTCTCAAAATCTTTGTGACCGCCCACGGCGCTTTGTGGAAGCATCGAATGTTCCGTGATTCACCCGCTTCGGTAGCGACTCGCAGGACAGCAGACTCACTATCCTCATCTACGTTATCCCCCACTGCTATTGAAGCTCGGATCCTCTGTCATGCTCTACTCCTTCACCAGGCCTTGCTTGAGGTTGGTATAGAAGAACTGAAGGCGTCTCTACCGGACGACGTTGAACAAACTGATCTCGCCCAGCGAATAACCGCCAATTTCCGTCGTACTCTTCCAGCGCTGAGAATGGCAAGCAAATGGCTATGCGCCAACTATACTTACATTCTCGAGAAAGGCACAGAACTTCGCGATGACACCAGCGAGATCGCTGAGTTTTGGTCTGTGTTTGCCAAATTCGTTAGCGCACTCTCGCAAGCATTCCCTGTGGATTGCTTACCGGCATTGATGTTTGGCTTGGAAGAGGATGTTGAACTGCAGGGATTCTTGCCTCTGAAGATGGCCATTATCAAGCGCCACACAGAGGCGGAAGAGCAAGTACATCCTAATGTTGAGCAGTTGATGAGAATTAGTGACCTTCTCATGGATGCACAGTTTCTCGCCCAGGAAAAGGTAAGTGCTTTCGCATAAAATCCAAACATTATACTGACACCTTTTTTAGGGTTCACCTCTGCACGCTGCAGACATCTTGAATTTGAAGACATCTATTCTTCCTGCTTCTGTGCTGTCGATAGACTGTATTGATGCATCGGAAGACCACTCCTCACCTTATCACTCTGAGGGAAAGGAGGACGATGTCATGACTGAGGCCACTAGTGACACGAATGACGATATAGTTCGTGCCGCTTTTGAACACTTGAATGCTCAGGAACAGGACGAGGAGGACGAGGATGAAGAAAGGGTGCTTTATCCCAGGTATTTATATTTTCCTTTTTTCCCTCTCACCGTTCTAATCGTTTCACAGGCCGACACCGCCTACCATATCTCCGGTCTCGCGTCCTACGCCCATCACACCCATCAAGCCACTGAGCCCCATAGCGCCGCCGGCCGCCTCGCCTCTGAAGAATAGATCACCCCTTATTACACCCGAAGCAGCTCCCCCACCTATAACTGCGCAAGATCTGCTCCTCAATTTCATGAGTGCACCTCGCACCGCATCTCGCAGTATTTCTGAATCAAGGCCACCCCTTCTGTTTGGTCCTGAACCTAATCCACTACGATCCATCTGGTCGGCCGTTCAGGACGAACCGTCCCTCCAGCCCCCAGGACATAAAAACCAAAGTCCTCCCATTTCTCAGTCGCAAATATATGAAACGCCACCGTCCGCTCCGCAAACGACTTGGCCCCCACCATTGTCATCTTCCTCACAGAATCCCCAAACATACATTCCTGGGTCCATTTCATCGGCTTCTTTCCCTCCACAATCACAGTCCTTTTCTATGAACCACCACCAACGTAATTTGTCAGCTAGCGTAGGCCCTATGCGCGTGCCTGGCCTGAGCCCCGACATGCCCCAGCACTACATGGGCGAGTACACGCAACCTATCGAGCAGCCATCGTTTGTCGGGACTCACGAACTCTATCCGCCCACCACGGCGATGGGTGCTGATGTTGCTGCGATGTATTACCCGGCGAGTCCTACCCACCCATTACACTCTCGGCATATGTCTTTAGACCCCAGGCAGGGATACATTGTACCCTCAGTCTGGGGACCGGCGGGATGAGATGTGTGTGTGATGACGATTCGCGTTTTCCTTCCAAAGTAGAGAGCCCTGCTGCAAGATTGGTCAGTTCCGACGCCTATAGCAAATGCTATGGGCGCTGTAGGTCAGGATGGTCGGCGCTTTACACGTCCGTAAATTTCCCCTAACCTTGGCTTCATCCAGCACCGTGCAGATAAAGCTCGACGGTAGATATGCAGACTCTGTTATGCGTCGCTTTTTTCGTCAGTATGTTATACTGCCGGTGTATCACCATGTTACTCTATGTCTATGAGTTTTTTTTTATCTTTGAATGAATGATAAATAGCTTTGTTTCGTCTGGTTGCCTTCCAGCAGCTATGCGCCCAGATCTATGTACAATGGTCGTTGGTGTTCGAGCTTGTACCTCATATTTATTCCTCTACCAATCCTCGTAATCACAAAGTGTGCGCAAGGTACTATGCCGGCTCCGCAGATGGCTTACAAACCAACACATTTGACCTGTACGTTGTGTCTACAGTGTGATTTCTAAGCCTAGTTAAAAAATGGATATATGTAATAGTATACCTCATTTACTCTATGTAAACTCATAACTCTAGTTCGACAGATCGGATCGACCACTAGTATAAGAAAAATCTGAAGGAATTTTGCTGAGGTCATCGAGTGGTTGGCCCGAAGAAGTTACAAAACTGGCATCGTTGTCAATGTGAATGCTGATCTCATTCACCCATATAATCATGCTTGACCGTCTCAATCTACACTCTTGGATTTGCTGAGATGCGGACTGTATGATGCCTTTAGTCAGTAAAATATACATTGACTCTTCTGAGATTAAGGAATGCAATTCTAGCTCGTTGGAGGACAAGCATATTCCCTTTCGAGCGCTAAGCGTCGCCGAAAGGGAGTTGGAATAGATTGGAAGAGAGTAATGTCCAGGATACAATTAGAGAAAGAGTATGCACATACATCACCCGACTGTCAAAAGGAGGTAATCTAATGATTTGCGCAGATTCGACCCTGTCGGCAGACTTACTCGTAATATAGAACGCGAATTAGAGAACGGCATCTGTCGAGAGTTAGTGTGCGAACTCTAAACCTGGGAGACCATCCACCAGCCGACTGGTGATGTGATTACTCTACGCGAATCCAGATTTCGCGCCGTTCAAGAATGTGCAAATAGTGGCTGAGATAGCAATATCTCCAGAAGCAGCGAGGATATTGATCGACAACGGAAGCGGCTTGAATTCCTTTAGTTCTACAAAGGTCGGTAGATGGTCTTCTCGGATCACGTACCGAACGGAGGGAAATATCCGAGACAAGATCAAGTTCACCTACGGGGATTCCTAGATGCCGGCGATACCAAATCTGTGACTATATTCGTTGACCAAAGGCACTGACCCAATTCTGCAATGACCAGTAATGACTAGGTTTCAAGATATGGGCAAAAGTGGCATGCGATTCCGAAGACAGTGGGAATGTTTCGACAAACTACATAGAAATGGATGTCATCAAATAATGTTAGACCAATGACAGCGACGCACATATCCATATCCTATAAGTGAAGAAATTCTGTACAGGGAAACCGGTAACACCGTCATAAAGATATCTTCAACCTATTGGTATATGTGCGTTCAAAACACTATACAGAAAAGGGCGTTTATGGTAGCGCATATAGAAGGTCTTGGTGAAAAATAGGGAAAATCTCAGTATTAGACTACCTTGTGGAAAGGAGGCGTATTACCAGACATCTTTTTCAAGGTATTCAGTGTCTCCGAAATGGCTTATAGCATAGGAATACACTATGATATCATTTGTCAGTCTTGGTTGGAGATAAAATAACATTAATGTACGAACAGACATGGGTGATAAGCACTGGTGAATGGTGTCGCGGCTATAGTTACCAAAGTGATACCATGTTTGAACGCAAGACCCTACAGGTAGTTGGTGAGGACGTTGGAAATAATAACAGGAGCTTCTCACCTCTTCACAACTTAATAATGCGATCTCGGTCAACGAGATGAATACGAGGCTGAAGACACTCAAGCGCTCACGACCATTCCCACGTAGAGCACTCCAAATCTGGGTTTTCCGTGAGTATAAAGAGAGGGAAGTAGTAAATGAACGTACGTTATTTGTAGGAAAAGGTCTATAGTTTTTGTTGAAGCCATAAGACGAATGCGTCTCAAAGGTACAGAACAAAGTATTCATACCAAGTCATCGGGACGTCGATCCATATGCACTCGTTCTAGGGTTGCGCCTGCCTGGTTTGCTTTTCACAAAGAGTTTTCCTAAAAGTATCCGCTCTGTACTTCAAGTAGAGCCAAAGAAGGATACACAACTATCGAGGAAAGAATCGGCTGCCACCCGTGCGGTGACACTAAACAAAGGCTCCTTCCACCCTCTTGTTATTGATCCAATTATGGAGCAGAACTTATACACGTCCATGAATGGATCAAAGTATCCCGATATCGCATTTTCTGGCAAGGATCACTTTAACACTAGCCATGAGAACAAAAGACCTTTGTTTGCTGATAAGTATCATCGATTCCAAGACTGACGGGACGGAGGCAAAACGTTTACAGCGACCCTACCCAGCTTACGATCAAAGCATGTTATTCCGTGATAAGATGCCTTCCTTCGGGAAGGGTCGGCTCTGGCAGTATTGTGAGTGACTCAGATGCAATTTCCGCATTTCACTTGGGATCTTCACATGAAAAGAGATTGGCAGAGATACATACTTATTTAGGATAGAAATCGAGCTGAGGTCGGCGCGAGATACGATGTAGAAGTTTTAACTGAGTACTTGTGGCAGTGCGATCCGGATTCTCAACCAGAACCACGATCACGTTTTTTAGTGTTCGCGGCGCCACCCCCCAAAGTTATGGGCTCGTTGATGTCTCGTTGGTAGCAGAGAGCGGGCATCTCTGGGTATCATACAATCTTGCTTGGTACTTGGGTAAAGATGCTCCCGGTTTTGACAACAACGGTCACTAGTAACCAGTTCCCCGTGCGAGTGTGATACGGCATTTTGTTGTTGAACTACAGATAGGACACTAACGACACCGCGACAGGCTGGACATCAAGGTGGATCTTGACACTCACCCCAACTATGAGTAAAATTTCGGCTCCCCTTGCTTCTGCCACCCGTTACATATGTGTCTATTCAGTTGTGGCCTGCGGGAGTGACGACATTGACTCGATAAAAGCATGCACATATGCATCAATAGGATCTGCAGTCGATCTCTCTCCCACACTCAGGCCTGAACGATAACACTTGGGACGCTAAATTTGTACGTAACCATGGAAAAAACCCTTAAGGACTCTGACATACCGTACATTAGGTCTCGAGGTCGTAACTCTGGTTGCCGTGCCTCCTCCTCTATTTAAGGGTATTTCCTTGTACTCTAGGAGTGATAGAAGCCCTGTAGGATTGCTAGGGTAGGCCGTTTCCGGTCTACATCAAGAGATTTTTATATCTCTCCTGATCAGAGTGCGTTTCACTTCCACAATCATGATTATCACAATGATAACAACCTCCAGACTCGGATGTCCAAACCATTGGTCCACGACCTTCGCTTTTCTGGGAATCTCAAAGATCATGTCTTCGCTGTCTAATTCTGTATGATACAGATTGATCTTTGTCGCACTATAATCAGCGTCGAGCTCCTGAGCAATATCTGGTTGCCTGACGGAAACAATAGGTCCCTTCTGCGTTGCTCTACTAGAGGCTAATGCCCAGTCACATCTTTGATATCATACGATTCATCGACTATAATTTTGTTCGATTCACTGGCTGTATGAAGGATCCCCTTTGATATGCACCGGAAGCCGAACTCTGTTGCTACGCCACCTTGATCTTAAGTGGAATTGCACATCCGCTGAAATGATAGTCCTCATATTCGACGGTGAGAAGAAAGTCATCATATCTCCTGTCCCTACGTTGTTTCCTCCGCTCTTGGGTAGTCATATCCAGGATACGACAACGTGGAGTCCGAATCAGCAGTTAACCTCGGTCACAAGCTCGTAATGGATTACCAAGGCGTTACTGGATGGATTTTGCAAACCGAATACGCGGTATGCTTCCTTTTCCCTGAATTACTTATCTACGATGCCCCAACACTGATATTTACCACTTACCACATGGCTATGTCGAACTATCCTTTCCGACATTCCACGTATTACACACGAGATGAGGACGAATTCATTAGCGAGCTTCCCGTGAGTAGTTCAATTATCTGGTAGACGTCATTAATGTGCTAACGCCTTGGTGGCAGCCAATGAGTACCGAGGAGGATATTTTGCAAGAGCTGCAAAATTATGAACGTCAAGCCACGACCAATATGTACCCGCCACATGGGCAGCGACGGCGCATACAAAGAGTGCATAGGAATCGCCTTGCGACGGCTTTACAGGTGAAGTATCATGGTGGGCATTCTTGGCCGTGCGCTCTGAGCAACTTCTGCAGGCACTAAAATGGAAGCTTCAGAATGGCCTTAGGGTGATAGCTGCCGCTTTGAGAGGGACCCGGTAATGGGTTTCCGAGAGCTTCGGCATAGGTCGTTTTATTTGTACCACCACCAAATATGATATTTGGTCTTCGGACATGGATGCATCGGTGTAAAAAGATACGGACTTCATACATTTGTCTCATAGGCTTCAATACTGCTGCTGTAACTTTACTTTCCATCCCTTTTACGTGACATGGGCTCCGTCTTCCGCCCTTCACACGACATTTTGAATTTCCCAATATCTCAGCGTTACCTTAGCTTCGAGAGACGATTTATCTGGCTATTAATCCCCCTCTCCATAGCCTAATCCCGTTGTGTCCGGAAATTTTCTGTAAGAGGTAAACATAAATTCTTTCCTAGCATGCGCGTCTTGATTTTCGGGTCCGCGTCGCTGAACCCAGACTATCGTGCTTTCTTGTTGAGTTAATGTTCTACCTACTACTGTTCTGGAATTTATTCACGGAGTGCCCTATAAGTATTTTATATCCTGTGAGAAAAAGCATGCGATCCACATAATCACTTTGCATCAACTACATAGTAGCATGTTGCAGTCCATGTCTCGATATCGACTCGATATAGGGAGATAACTCCACACAAAGGCCCCCAAGCCCGCACGCAATGCGGATTACCCGACTTTTTTTTCCCCTAAAAATTTCCAGATTTTTTTGTGCATGCGTCATTGCCGAAATGATGGGCCTGCTTCTCCTGCGTTGCCCGGATGTCGCTGTGGACTTGCTCATCACAAATTTCGTGCTAATTATCCGAATCTGCACACGCGCAGCGCTACCGAGAACACGATATAGCCACAAAGAATTGATTTATCTCGGCACCGTTGAATTTCACCGGGCATCATTGCACAGCATGAGGTACGCCGGAGCAGGGACGATGGTATGTTTACAGCTGGGCTCACTGGGCTCGCGATGTGTGGTATACTCGAAGGTTTCTTTGTCGAGTTTGCCAATTAGGCGGAAGGAGCTGGTTAGGTCATCAGGCCTGTCAGGTTCGGAGATTCGAAAGGCCTCGCACTGAGTGTTGTTCAAGTGTTGTTGGAGTCCAGTAGGTACAGTTTGGTCTACTTACTCCGCAAGCATATGTACAATATCATGCTCCCTCATGCTCCCTGACTATCGTTTGCCTTCTAACCGCCGAAGCCACACAATTTCCGTCTAATCTGGAAGTTCAAAAACGTAGTCATTGGTTGCCAAGTTACGGGCCAGCTTTCTGAGCCTGGGAATCCACGCCATAGGCTCCAAGATACCGATTCGCGTCTAGTTGAGGGGAACAGATGAGAGAAAAATTTCCATCAAGGTCAGTTTGTCAGGACATTCAAAAGACAATGATGTAGGCGGCCTCGAGGTAGCCTTAGCAGTTCTGGTATCAAGCTTTTCCCCAAGCAGACGTTGGTTCCCATGACCAGAAGATAAATATCAGGCAGAGAACTTTCGGAGGCAGGCGTACACAGGTCGCGAGGGAACAGACAATGTACCCATATGTTTAAATTGAGGAGAGGTATCTTCAGGCCCATCACAATGATCGGCCACGCGCAATCCCACGTGTCGTGTCTAGATCTATTTTCGGCGCTCTTTTCAATCGATGCTTTTAAGTGTTTATGCCTCTCATTCCTTCCATCCCGTTGCCCTTGTTCATACACGTTCGTTTTAACCCCATAATTTTTGACCGGATCCTTCCGATTATTTATCCAAGATGTACGTCGTCCGTTAAATTTTAGCTTTCATTCTGCTAGCGGCGGCGACTAGCACGTCTCGGAAATTTCACGTTTCATGTTTGCCGTCGGATGGTGGACCGTTTCACTGATCCTCTTATGCATCTCCCCGGTACACCTGCTGATTCAAACTCCCCAGATTATTTTCTCTGTATCCTAGTTGAACATCGATTCGCTGCGACGCGTCCGCTACTCAAGTTTACGCGTAAATTGTAATTCATAATAAATAATCCGTTATCGATGATACGAAGCTCCCTTCTCTCGCGTGGAGAAGACCCCATTCGGTTGGTCAAAGTTTCATCCTCTGGGAAATTTTCATCGCTAACTGCGTTTGCTTCGATTTAGCCTTCTTTACCGCCATCTGAATGTTCAGATGATTTCTCCGCCACCCTTAGATCCTGCAAGTCTTCCTACTACCATCGATATGAAAGCCCTGAGCGAGAATAATCTCCCTACGCACATTCTCGTATTGTTCCCTCCCTGGCGGCTACCCGTGCTTATCCCAATAGACGCCGAACGTTATAATCACGGCTTCTGCGCTGAACTCGTATCTCCGTCACCTGCACGCGCAGCACCATACCGGTCTGCATCCAACGAACTGCGCATAGCACTACCGCTTACTCTACCTCTCACAATAGTACCGCATCCCCCATCTCTCGCACTCCTTCTCCTCTTCGGCATGGGCCTAGAAACGTGCCAGAACGACTTGGCCTACCGTATGCTCCCAGCTTCTGTCGTGGATGAGTTCCCGAATGCTGCAGCCATGGCCCGAGTCATGAGCCTTTTTGGTGATGAAGAATTCGATAGACGGGTACAATTTAACATGGGTCTCTGGAGGAACATATTGGGTCTGGGTATCAAGGATACCAAAATTGCGGAGCTGGTGCGAACGGCGGTAGGCGTTACCTCTGAAGCGAGGAAATTGAGGGTACGCGGATGAGCATGCTAACTACTTTTAACATAGCTGTGTTTCACCATCCAAGCATCTCTATGCCTCTTGCTATCTTATCTTACCTTCCAACCAGTGTTCCCATCTGTGCTTTCGATTACATGCTTATTCCTAATACTCCCTTCTCGTAGATTATTCTCTTCCATACATCAAGTGTAGCCGTAATGTATCTTGTAATATTGGTACCCCGCGTAATCTTATTCGTAATTCTTTCGTTGACCTGAGGATATTTCAATCAGTCCTGAGACGGTATGTCTCGACTAGCAAGATCTTATCGGATCAATAGCGTGGTATAAGATAGTGAGGGTATGGTATAGGTGAGAGATCCTCCAAGAAATATGACAGAATACAAATAGTACCAAGATGACTCTAATCCTCGTCATCATTGCCCCCGTGTCTAAATAATGCCAAAAGCTCATCCATACCAAGCCGCATGTTCTTGAGCTTGTCACCACTCAAAGCAGCTCGCGTCAACTCGCGTTTCTTCTCCTGGAGCTGAAAATATATTAGACCAAGTGAGAAGATATTCCCACCGATACAAGGCATACCTCTAAAATCCTATCCTCCACAGTGTCATCAATTTTGAGCTTGTAGATATTGACCTTCTTCTTTTGCCCGAACCGATGCGCGCGATCAAACGCTTGGTCCTAGACCAGTCCATTAGTCCAAAGGATGAGTATACCCAAGAGCTCTAGAGCATACCTCCAGAGCAGGATTCCACCACATGTCCACCAGGATAACATTGTTACAGCATGTCAGATTGAGACCGGTGCTCCCGGCCTTGAACGAAATCAAGATGACCTTCACCTTTGGATCTGTCTTAATCTTATTCAATGCCGCCTCTCTCTCAACGCTGACCATGCTCCCATCATCTAACAAATACGCATCAGACTCAGCCTATGAGATAGAAACGAAAGGACCCACATCTTGCATATCGGATACCATTCTGCGACAGGAAAGGCTCTACCAGATCAAGCATGCTGGTGAATTGCGAGAAGACGATCGTCTTATCTTCGCCATCACTCTGTCGATCGATATCTTTCAACAGTGAAAGTACCATACGAATTTTCGCAGAGTCCCCACTGAGTTGCTGTTTCTGCGTGAGCCGTGCACAATCAGTACAATAAGCATCCCAACTACCGGAAGCCGTGTTTGTGGGCGTCAGCCTGTTTCAGAACCGGTTAAACGTACAAGACAGCCATACTAGAAGGGAGGCACCCACTCATTAGTGCAAACACGACACTTGCGTACAACGTTCAGCTGGCCGAAGGCCGCAGCAAGATCATCACCATCAACGCTGTCCTGAATCTGGTTCTCTGTGCTTTTGGCTTGCTTCGGATCGATTGCGTCTGCATCGTTCTTGAAGTCCTTGGATACAAGGACTGGATGATTGCATGCTACATTCTATATTTAGCAATCAAGGTCCTTGGTAGGGGTGCGCGGTTTTCTCACCCTGTCTCAGGCGCAACAATAAGAGCAAAACACTGATGTAACTCGACGGCTTGTCCATCAATGTTTGAAGTGTTGAGTCCATCTTGACAGCCAGCTCGTCATAGAATACCTGCTCAGCGGGCGAAAATGGGCATGAAATAATGCTGAGCTCTCGTGGGGGTAACTCGATCAAGACCTTCCCGTTGATGATCTGGTCTTTGCGACGGCGAAGCATCACCGACTTCAGAACAACCTAGAGCACGCAACATTCATCAAACACAATTCTAGAAACCTGAAAAGAGCCAAGTAACCTGAAGCTTTTTCATCGCGCGCTGAGCTCCCCTGCCATTCTTGACCGGCTTGGCGATCTGTTCATTAAATGTTTCCCAATCTGAGAACGGCTTGATACGCAGAAACTTGATCAAAGAGAACAACTCCGCAACATCGTTTTGCCTGAACCAGTCCAATGTCAACAGGGGTGGAAAAAGAGAACAAAGGTTACGAACATCGGTGTTCCTGTCAAGCACCAGCGTAACTTACCCTGGAGTTCAAAGCAGGCTTCTGCAGCTTTGGTGGATCTGTTCTTGATGGTATGAGCTTCATCTATAGATGATCCGTTAGAGAGAATGGCCTATATTGAACAAAGGGCTTTGATTGATACCGAGAATAATGCGCCACCATTTGACATGGAACAAGGCATCTTTGACCTTCACCGGGCGTTTCGGTTTTTCCTTATATTTGGGCGTTCTTCCAAAATGCTCCGCTTCATCGGAGCTTTCCGAGTTATCCTTGCTAGATTTTAACTTCGACTGCTTTGATTCGTCCTTGGCTAGGGGTCTATGGGCAGCAAACTCAGACTTGACCACATCGTAAGTCGTCACAATGATTTGATATTTTCGAAGGTCACCAGGATCTAGGAGCACATGCGTCAGGAAGCTGATGAACCCAGTAAGACAAAAAACAAGGTTGACCAGAAGTACGGCTGCTGCCATGATGCGCTTTGACCTTCAAACTTGTCATCTTCTGAGCCTCTTCCACCCATTGAGGTAGAACAGCAAGCGGAACAATGACACTGGAGCAGAATCAGTCAAAAGGCCAATTGAGGATGAGGAAAAACGAACAGCGTTCCGGCGGCCCATCCATCCTCGCGATCCTTCTTGGTTGGTCTTCCCTCAACAATACGAGCAAGGGTTTGCACCGTCTTCCCCAGACTAGACATCATCAGTGAAACACCCGTGATTTCTTGTGAGACAGAAATTAACCTACCCCATATCATCCGCAAGAAGACCTCCAAATTGTTTCTTCTTCACATCTTCACGATCTCGCATCCAAGCTCGGGCCAAGACCTGGTGCGGAAGCAGCGTAATACCCTCTTTGAACCCGTCAACAATAGCGTCTTCCATAGTAATTTTTACGTCTTCGTCATTCATGGCCCCACCCATAAGGTCACGAAGAGCTTTCTCCGTTTCGGCGCTGTTCAAGTACCCACCATTGTCGAACGGGAGGTCGTCTCTCCGTGTATAATCAAGTTCAGGCACATGCTGGTAAGGCCTTTGCGATGGACCTGCTGGAGCCCAGTTATTCGAGGGTATGGCAATCGGGTTGCCTCTCAATCCAGCATTTAGGAACTGCCTGTGTGGAAATGCGCCAGGTGGAAGAGGTCCAGAGTTTGAGGGAATCCGTTGGTGTACGGGAGCCGTGTTCAAAGAATGCTGGTAGACTGGGTTGGAAGTCTGTGTCCTAGGTGGTGGCACATTGGGCGTCTTGGTCGACTGTGAAGGCGGCCTCTCAACGTTGGTATGTTCCATGAATAACCGAGAAGGAACTTGCTGAGATCGCATTGGAGGCCCGTCATCGTTGTCACTGCCGTCGCTACCTTCGTCTTCTTCATCTGAAGAGATTACGATCGTGCTCCGGTATTTGTCTAAGTTCCGCGGAGGCGTCGGTTCGTCGAACTGGAATCTACTTAGAGCCGTTCACAAAACAACTGAATTTCTTACCACTCTGCTAATGTCAGTAACGGTCGTCGGTACTGATGGTTTGTTGTTCCGGCCTAAGGGCACTAGGGTGTCAATTTGCTTGATTTTCTCTCGCCTTTACAAACATTAGTACAACCAAAAAGCAAAGGGTAGGGCCATACATTCGTTCCATAGCCATGATGTAGTTCCTGCCGTTCTCGTAGTCTTGAGGGTTGTTGTGAAAGAAAAAGGAAAGTTAGAGTGGTGAGGAGGCGCGTAGTTATATACTCACGTGGCTTTCCAACATTCACACGCGTCAACACGCGTTTCAATTATTCGACACGGTCTGGACTCTAGACTACAAAAAGAATGCCGACTGAGACGCCGCTTCGACCATAACCACAATACGCCCTAACAGCCCGGCTCAGCCTTCATCAAATCTTCCGCATAGCATTATTGTTCTTCCAAAACGTGCGATACAAATGATAAATGAGTACTAAACTGTTTAAAACAAAAATGTCCACAAATTCCACAAGTCTTTCGCGCACCCAAAAGAAAGAAACACGAAAAGAAAACCAAATTAAGCGCCAAGTCCACTGTTACTTTAAGTAGTAAAAAGCAGGGAGGTCGTAGTCAAAACGGGGTCAGTTGGGGCATTACATCGAGCCCCATTGCCCCTGCATATTGTAGCCGTTATTATTATTTGTATAAGTGGGTTGCGCCCACGCTCCACCGCCCATCGGAGGCGGTCCAGCAGCATACGTTTGCTGCTGTTGTTGTTGAGGCATGAACGAAATACCCGGGGAAGGTGTCAACTGCGGCGTTGTCGACATGAGCTGAGGCGTGTTTGACATAAGTTGAGGTGTGGTCGATATAACCATGGGAAACGACGGCGAGGACTGACCCTGCTGCTGCGGGGTGGGTGCAAATACCTGTATAGCAGGCGATTGCATCGGGGGCTGATTCGGGAAGTATTGTTGCTGCTGGGGGGCGAAAGTCTGCTGAGGGAAGGGAGGGAAGGGATTGTTAGCCGACAGTTGTGGAGTAAAGGATTGTTGAGGGAACGGGTTAGTGTATTGAGGTTGTTGCTGGAAGGGATTCAATCCCATCCCCATGCCTGTTCCCATAGTAGGCTGGAACCCATTCGTGTAAGGCCCGGTCATCTGTGTATTGAGAGTGGGTAGAGAAGCCGATGTCGCAAATGATGATATCTGTTGCGGTGGAGCTTGATATTGGAGCGGTAACGATGAGCTCATAGAGGGTTTCTGTAGCGAAATGAGATCCGCCCATACCCCGTTCTGAGGCTGCTGTTGCTGTTGTGGTTGAGTTATAGGTTGTGTTTGCGCTGCAGTGAAGATCATAGGCTGAGAAACAGACCGGGATTGCTGGGGGAGGGCAGCGGTAGACGGCCGGCTGACGTTCGTCGGCGTCGTCTGCTTCTCCAGCGGCGTCGTCTGTGGACGCGGTGAAATGGAGCGTGCAGAACGCGATGGACCGAGCTTAGAAGCGACAAGAGCAGACTTGTCCAAGAAACGTTTATATTCGTACTTTGCTGAAATGGAGTCAGTCTTGCATTTGTTTGGAAACCCGAATACACACGCACATCGGATGTACTGCTCAAGTTCGCTGTCCCTCTCTGGGTCCATCAGACTGGGAGGTGGTGGGTGGCGTATCTCATTAGGATTATAAATCGCATTTGACTTGACGTTGCCCATGTTTTTCATGTTCTGAAACGATAGTAAATTTGTGAATACTCGAAGAAGCAAAGCAACGTACCTCAACCTGCTCCTTCGTCCACGAGTCCATCGTCAAGCTCTTACTGTCACATCGTCAATCAGAGGCCAGTCATGCCAAGTGCCACTCGACATACACTTTCGTAATATGAGTGCCGATCTTCCGGTGAATGCTCGCACAATTCATGCTGGCCGCTTGTCATCAGCATAATTTCCACAATGAGACGCAATACAACGTACCAGAGGAAGATGCCCAGATTGTGTGATGCCCATCGAGGATTGCGAACCTTGCAGTCAGCACAGATGTCTTTTACGATTTCGAATGCCTGTCAGTGGTCCTGAGTGTGGTCTCCTGTAGAACGGAGCTCACCATTTCCGGGAAGCAGAGCCAGCTTCTCAACAAGCTTCTGGCTGCGTTCACTAGCAATTCTCGAAGTCATCGTAGCAGAGAATCGCGAAGAAAGAGAAGTACAAAGGTGAAGCTAGGCCAGGGCCAGAAACAGAGACAAATCAGGGGGTAGGGTAATCTCGGCCCGAAACTTAAAATAAATAAGTAAATAATAATAATCTCTCCTGGCTTCCTACCATCATGGATTCTAGGCAGGCAGTAATTGTGCAGCAGTTCCTCGAATATCCCTTCGATGACGACCAGACCTACCAAGTACGCCAGTACTGTCTATGAAATGCGCGACTAACCATTTACAAGCAAGGCTTAGCTGGCATTCTCGCCACCAATCCTTCCGATGCCGTCTTGCTTAATACCCAAGTATTCTACTTTAATCGGTACAGCATATCTACTATCAATAATCTATAACAAAAACCTGACCTGAAACAAGGTTAACAGGAAGCTCTATTACTGTGGCCGATGTCCTGGCACATCATGAACAGTCCACCTCGGTATCCGAGTCGGCGCCGCCTTCGCATGCTACTGTGAGCGACTCGGAGGAGCCCAAGATCCTCACATTTGCGCAGCTCCAAGAACTCATAGAGGCTGGAAAGCTGGATGAGATACCCAATAACAAGACCATCTCTGGGGAGCTAAACGTGCGTATTTGTCTGCCAGGCCGACTGAGATGCTAACCCGCATTTTTAGAGCGCTCCTCCTAGTCAATCTGCGACATCGGTCCGACGGAAACCATGGGAGACCAGTAATAATTCATCCAATATCATGGAGCCCTGAATCACATACCTCGAGAGTTGTACAATAGTGTATATGTCCTCAATTCAGCCAATCTTTGAAATGCCAGCTTCGCATTGAACATCGCACAAGTTCCCGGAAACTACAGTAAAAAGGCATCATCTCCTCCGCCACAATCGCCAACAACCCAACCAAATCGTCCAACTGAAACATGCAACAAAACCGGCGGCCACAAGAGTACGAAATAATAGTTGTCGTAGGTAGTAACGTATAGAAGATCATTGAGAGGCCGATGAAACTGGGGTAAGTATACGAGCGAGCCACAGTAGGGGAGGGGAATAATATACAGAGGCCGAAAGCAGAGGCAAGGCGGAATGTGGCAATGATGAATAAGAATGGGCGAATGAGTTATCCGACTCAGTTTGGTCGATAATATATCACAAAGGAACGCCCTTGCGGCCGCGAAAGTGATGCAGTATTTGAACTGAATGATTGGTTGGGCATCTCCCCCCTCTACAACCTCCGTCCCCATTTTCGAACTCATCGTCCACCCTGATACACTGGCCTCGTCTGCTGCTGCGTCTGTGCAATGGCTGTACCATTCTGCTTCGCCTGCTGCTTGTTGTTCTCCTCAGCAGCAACTGGCGCAACATACAATCCTCTGTCAATAGTCTGCGGGATGGGCTGAATCTCAGTGCCCAGTTCCTGCTCGATCCTATACAAGTTGAACCTATCCTCATAGGTCACCAAATTAATGGCCAGACCCAAATGCCCAAATCGCCCAGAACGACCGATACGATGGAGGTACGTCTCGGAGTTCTTTGGAAAATCGAAGTTAATGACGACGTTGACAGCTTGAATATCAATACCGCGCGTAAGGAGGTCAGAACAGACTAGGTTGCGGCAGACGCCATTGCGGAAGTCATGAAAGACGCGGTTACGATGCGATTGGAGCATTTTGGCGTGTGAGTAGAAGCAGGAGTAGCCTAGGTCGGTGACTTTCTTCGCGAGCAATTCGACGCGGTTAGTGGAGTTGCAAAAGATAATTGACTGATTGATTTGAAGCTAAGACGGCATCAGCTGGGATCACGGCAGTCAGATATTTGCGACGCACCTTGGAGAAGAGGGTGTTCAAGCAATGAACCTTCTGTCGCTCCTCGACATAGGCATAGTACTGCGTGACACCGCGAAGAGTAAGTTCGTCCATGAGGTTGATCTCGTAGGGGGTTCGCATGTGTTTGTCCTGAAAGACGCATTCAGCCACGAAGACACGGCCAGCGGCAGGACACACCTTGAAATCCTTCACGATCATTGGGAAAGTTGCGCTAAACAGCATTACTTGACGTTCTTCAGGCAGGTATGACAACAGCTGCTCCATAACGGGCGAGAATTCAGGGGAAAGCAGCTTATCAGCCTCGTCCATCACAAAGACAGGACATTCGCTCAAGTCTGCCACGTTCTTGCCTGCAAGATCCAAGATACGACCGGGGGTACCAACGAGAACGTGCACGGCCTCGGATAATCGCATGATATCGTCCTTCAAGGTGGTCCCTCCCGTAGTCACCATTACGTTCACGCCCATGTGTTTGCCCAGGTGTTTGCACACCTGCGAAGTCTGCAGCGCCAGCTCTCGTGTCGGAACGAGAAGCAGGGCTTGGATCTTAGGCTTGGAAATATCGACTTGTTGTAGTGAGGGAATAACAAAGGCGGCTGTTTTACCCGTGCCGTTCTTTGCTCGAGCAAGGATGTCACGCTTGGTGAGAGCGATAGGAATAGCTTCCTCTTGGATGGGTGAGGGCCTCTCGAAACCGGTTTCGAAAATGCCCATGAGGAGTTCTCGACGAAGGAACATGTCTTCAAATTCGAGGCCCTTTGTAGCGGTAACATCTTCGGTTTGAGGGCGTATGTCTTTTGGTGGTGGGCGGAGACCGCTTTTCCACGATTCATTGTTGTTGGATGAGCTGAAAGGGGGAAAAAAGCAGCAGTCAACCATTTTTTTTGCACCAACATGGTAATGAAAAAAATGGGCACTCACGAGGCTGCTACAGCATTCGATGCTTGCGACATGGCTATGAATCGAAAATATGTTCAAAGTTGAGGTTGATTGATACAAGCTTCAATATGGGGTGAGTTGCTAGGTGCTGCGAACGACCGTCGATTTTCAGGCAAGGTCGCTGTCAAAATCAACAAGGAAACGCACAAAAAGATCCTTTGCTGTAATTTGCCAAAGAGAAATAGAGGCGAAATGGAGACGAAAGACGGTATCTCGCCTAGAGGAGCAGTGGCTGTTGAGTGGAGGTGGTGGTGGTTGGAAGAAGAGATGGTCAGGATCACGCGAACGCTCTTCAGCCTTTTACCATCATGTTCGCTAGGTGCCTTGCCTCCAGAACCACGACGTCTCGCCTTTTCTCAATGACAGCGCGTCATCAAGCAGATCCGTGGCCGTTGCCTCACACTCCAGAGCATCTCGCATCAACGACCACTCCTGCGGACCTGCCGGCCCCAACACCCATGCCACGCCTAAATGAATCTATTGACACTCTTCGCGCCCGTTTGGTCTATCAGTCACGCAAGCGAGGGACCCTCGAAAGCGACCTCTTGTTGAGTACCTTTGCTAGAGACCACCTTGCTGCAATGACAGAGGCGGAGCTGAAAGAGTACGACAAGGCATGGTACTATACTTGTTGACTGGGCGACCTTGATTAACTGGTCTACAGATTCTGGATGAACCAGACTGGGATATATATTACTGGGCTACAGAGAACAGGAGTCCGCCAGAGCGTTGGGCCAACTCTGCAATTCTGGAAAAGCTCAAGGTACATGCACGGAATGAGGGTAAGGTCGTCAGACGGATGCCACCGCTCTGACATTTACGAGATAGCGTATGTCCTGTACCTGTCTGACTCGACCATATGCTTACACTTTACATAGCGACTCGCTTCCGGTATATTACGACGTGGACGTGTGTAGTACACTCCGAATTATATCAGGAGTTTGCCATCCCTGCACCGTCAACTCAATCGTAGATCTTACCATTCTTCATCAGGGAAAGCGTTCACTGACAGGCAAATAATTATGTGACGTTTTGTGGAGATGCCCCAGGCTTTATCCCGACAACGACGTAGGTCTGCCACCAACAGTAACCAGGCATTTACGAGGTGTTCATTTCTTCGGATTCCATACATGACAGATTCCCAGGCGAATGTCTCGCCATTTTACCGTCTAGACTACAATGTCATGTCCAGGCCTCTAAATCCCCAGATTTCTGATCAGGCTTGCGGCACCGTCGACACGAATTTTATCATTTCTTAACTTTGAGTATCTTTCATAGGTACTCTATCCCCGTTACGTATTTTTTCTTCGCTGAAGCTGCCCGTGGTATACACCTTACTATCATCTGTTCCTAACATCGTCGTTCGGTAGCGTAGTGGATGATCTTAAGATGCCACGACCAGAAACAGCTGAATTTTTTCCTCTTCGGATTAACGGGCCGAAGCGCCGATAGAGGCTTGCTATAAGCTATCATGGCCGTTTCCCTTCCTGTTGAAGTTCTTACTGAAATCCTTACTTATGCGCTTGCCGTTCATCCTACTCCCGCAGATATTCTGTGTGTACAGCCGCTTTTTAGATACGTTGGACTCCAAATACTCCACCAACATCTCTGCTTTCGCTCTTCCCTCCAACTGCAGCGATTTATAAGCTATCTTCATACATCGTCGCTTGCTTGTGCCCCTCTAACTCTCACTCTCGATATCGCAGGCGGCGCGTCGGAATATGTGTTCCCTACTCTGGACTCAGTCTTTACGCGGCTATCTCTCGATGCTGCTTGTCGGAAGGATCCCCAAGGCCGTGTGATGCTCAATGGGTTGCATTTGATATTACATTCCCACATGCGCGATGAGAATCTGCATATGGTATATGTAGCCCTGAGCAAGACGAAGTGCGTTCTTTCCTCCCTACCGCGCCGCGTCTTTCAAGCTCATTTGTACAGCCCTACGAAATTTATCTGGACAGGTCCCGACCCGCCTCATCATTTTTCTACTGCTGTATGTTCATCTGTGTTTAGTCTTCTGACGGCTTACCTCTAAATCATGATGAATACAGATTGTTCCAAGAGCTGTATCACATCTCTTCAGAGCGTTATCGACATATACCAACCTGCTCTACCTCAAATTAACGAATATCACTTTTTTCTATTCGGAACCCCTAGTCTTCCCGAACATACCTTCTTTGCAGTCTTTTTACCTAGGCCAAGCTACTTTTCTTCCGGCCGCTACAGTTGCGGCCTATCTTTCGCTTAGTTCAAGTGCACTTGAAAGTGTGCACCTGGTAGATGTTTATTCCGAGAGCATATGGGGGCTGCGTCTTCGCAAGAACGACATATTAGCCATTCTCGCTGAGGATAAAAGGGATATTGCCGCTACAGTCCTTTCAGTTGATGCCAAGACGGAGAGAATTGTGGGTGGGGATCGAGTTGATTTTTCTCTCTAATAAACTCTGACTGAATGTGAGCCATGTATTTTTGCGTGCATTTTGTGAATCTGATGGGGATCAGAATTGACGGCCTCACACTATTACCCTCGTTCTGGACGCCAGTCAGGTGTCCTCTGTGTCGACGGTAAATATCACAAATTCTTCACATCCATATCATTGCACATAGCGATGGAATAGCCACCAACAAGAGTACCTCAAAACGGACAGCGGTCACTGAGGACACTATTCTTACAGCACCAACACCCAAATGCTCTCCACCGGAGTTACTGACGAAAGCATTGACCCTGTCCTCGAATACGTCTACCTTAATGATGAAATCCCTGGTTGCCTGTTCCCGTAAGCGACTATTATTTCCGAGCGGTTTTATTCAATGATTTTGTATCATACAGTTGGGGATCTATGTGTATTGGCTTTAAGGCAAGCTACACACACCTTTACAGCAACGCTTATCGAGATCAGCGGTGTGTCAAATGATGGGATCGGTCTGTCGGATATTTCCCTTGAGAAAGAACTACTACTCTGTGGCCTCGTACAACATTGGTGTGCTATATTTATCTTAATCGAACTAATTTTCGCTCAATAATACGTATACGAAAGACTGGATACTTAAGGTGGCGTCACAATATGAAAATGTTACTTCCTCGCTCTAGCCGTTTAGCTGTTCTTTCTTTCCACAGCGAGTATTCGTAACTCAGAACTCCCATATGATGGTTATAACGGCACTTGCCGGTGTACTATATTCAAGCTCAATCCGCTCAACGCCGACTGATGATCACCGCTATAGGCTAATCCATAACCTTCAACAACTGTTATATGCCACTGTCGGCCAAAGACACTTCTCTTTTCACTTTCGAACGATTATATCCTCCTCATTGGCTCCCGCAAGCCAACGACTTGACAAAGAAGCTATGACCGCGACGACCGGCTAAAAATTTGATTCACAACTGGTGCTTGGCATGATTCAAGTGCGAGGTGGCCTACTTTTACTAAATCTGATTGGTAACCGAAGGTTTGGTACTTGTCTATCTTCATCGCACTCTTCTAACTCCCAATCTATTGTTTGCTCCCGGCATGATGAAATTCAAAACCATAAGTGATCATGGGTGTCAAAGACTCTCATTTATATATAACGGCAGACTTGCATCTTTGTTCTTTCATCTACTCATGACCTTCCTCCTCCCACCTCCGAACAAGACTCTTCACAGCATTGATGGCTGGACCATCCCTCCTCTCGATGGCTCCTTGACTGTACCAGAGATCTATGATTTCCACTATGAGAACAACCCAAGCCATGCAGTGTTTGCATATGGCAGTCCAGAAGGCAATGGAATTACTTTTGTTCCGTATTCTAAAGTGATCCCAGCCGTGCACAGAGCTGGATGGCTTGTAGCAAACATTGCGAGCTTTGACCTTCAGCAGGACCGCGCCGTGCGACCATTGGTAGCCGTGCTAGCCGCCAGCGGTAAGTTTGAATAACGTTTTTGCGTTTTCCTCTGCTACAGGTGTGCTTTCAGATACTATAACATTCTTCACGACGTTTCTTGGTATGTTCCGCGCCGGCATCCCTTTCCTAGCTTTGTCGCCACGCAATTCGCCAGCTGCGCTTGCCCATCTCTTAAGGACAACGAAGCCGACACATCTGTTTGTCAGTGAGGATGGCTCCCTGCAGGAGCTTGCGAGGGATTCCTTCAAGTTTCTTGAAGATGGACATATTCCCGTGATTGCCTCTATGCCGTTCTACGAGGATCTATATATCGATGATGGATCTTTTATCCGATTGCCACCCCGTGAACGGAATTTGAATGCCAGAACAGTCGTAGCTCATTCATCGGGTAAGTTTCTTCTTCTTGTGCAGCTGGTAGATAACCCAGCTTCTCATAGGCTCGACTTCTTTTCCAAAACCTAGTGTTTGGAATGATAAGGTGTGCTCGCAAGCTTCCATGGCACCGTGTAAGTAAACGTCATGAAAGTGGTATCATCATGTCCTTTCATCCTTCTTAACATAGGGTTCGGTGACTACAACTTTTGCGGAGAGATATTCTCATGCCATTGTCTAGCAATGTTTCATAGTGCCGGTATAAATTTCATCAACTGGCTAGTGAGAAAAGGCTGCCTTTATTGTCTATCCTTTTGTGCTTAATCATTCCATGCAGTCTACGACGGGTATGATCATGGCCGTATTTCCCCCAAGTTCACCTGCCATAATCCCGTCCTTCGACACTGTTTTCAACGGCTTTGTGGCGACACGTGCAGCATACGGCTTTGTGCCACCGATATTCTTAGAAGTGAGCGCTGGTGCAATAACTCTCATACAGATACTGACTTATTTCTTAGGAATGGAGTCGAGATCCACTCAAAGTTGCTCATCTTAGAACTCTGAAAGGCATCGTCAGTAATCGATCTTGGATTTTCGGATGGCAATATGAAAGAAATACCTGTCTCTTAGGCCTTTGGCGGTGCACCACTCAATCCGACTGTAGGGAATTATCTGACAAACGAAGGATGCAAGCTCCTCCTTTTATACGGAATGTAAGCTGTCTTTCTCTGAAGAATATGTAATTCTACCGACAAGTCCAAAGCACTGAAGCTGGTGTTCTCTCAAAATTCTTCACCGGTACGATCTATATTCTGACCGTACTGTATCGAAGCTGAATATCGTCACAACAGCCGCTCTCGGAAAAGATTGGCAGTACATGATGATCAATCCGGCTTTCTCGCTGGAGCTAGTGCCAGAGGGCGACGGGACTTACGAAGGCATAGCAGTAGTGCGCTCTCTGATTGCCTTCTGTCGAATTCAGTCTTGATTTCTGTCTCCTTAGGCCGACTTCCATACAGAGCTCTCTATTATAAATACGAAATACAGAGGCAGAGACACGTACGCAACCAACGACCTCTTCCTTCCTCATTCAAGCCTTCCGGGTCTGTGGAGACTTGTTGGTCGTAAGGACGATCGAATAGTACTGTCAAGCGGGGAGAAGGTATGCCCTTCGCTCCGTTCTCCTTGTCTGGCAATAAGTTTACAGCGCAAGCAGACGAATCCAGGTCTTTTGGGTCAGTTACTCGTTCCTTCCAGCTATATATCTTTTGATCATGCTATAGAATCTGTCCTTGCTCGAGACCCTCATGTTATAGCTGGTCTTTATTTCGGGCACGGTAGATTTCAGAATGGTCTTCTTGTCCAGCTCAAGCCGCAGTTTGTCTTCCATCCGAGCGATCAGGCTTCAGTCATAAAATATAGATCAGTCATCTGGTTAGCATTTCAGGCTGTAATCTTCGATTCATAGTTGCTAAGAGGTTGAATTGTCAGGCCTACCATTGAGAAAATGAACGAGCTCGCTATGGGTCACTCTCAGCTATTCAAGGAGGTATGCAGGTACTTGGCGCAGAGTTTGGTGGTCGCTAATCAAATTCAGATGATTATCTTTTCGGACCCTTCCAAACCGTTCTCTTTCAATGAAAAGGGCTTACCTAAACGAGCTGTGGTTCTCAAAGAGTATGAATCAGAAATCGAAGCGCTCTACGACACCGTTGAAGACAGCGTGGAAATCGACCCTCCCCTATCCTGGTCGCCCATAGCATCACTTGCTTTCATCAGGGCTGTCGTGAACAATACCCTGAATCATCCCGTAGACGATAATGATGATATTTTCGAGCATGGATGCGATAGGTATGTCCTACGCTTCCCAGTAATAATTCCGCCAACGTGAATATTGTGTGGTTGAAACTTTTAGCCTTCGAGCTGCACGGATGCGTAACACGGTCGTCCACGCTCTGCGTACCTCGCAACCTGAGAAGGTCAAGCTGATAAACCCAAACTTCATTTATGACCACCCGCGAATCACAGCTTTGGCCGAATTTGTTTCGGACTCCGTCGATACCGAGAAAGGTGATATACAAACTTCAAAGCTTGAGAACATCCGAGCGATGCTTGATCGTCATGCATCGTCGTTTTCTCGTGCTGTCGTCCCTCACCGGTCGTACGTTTTTACTGGCTTTCTGGGGTCACTTCTCACACAGTTGTTGTTCTCTCCTCCTCACTCAGGTCCCCAGCATCTACCCTTCATTCACGTGGGGATGTAATTCTCATTACAGGAACGACTGGAGGACTTGGGGCTGCAACCCTTGCTAAACTTGCGTATTCCGATTCTGTACACAAGATCTTTGCCATAAACAGACCAGCGAAAGACGGTCGCAACTTCATGGAAAGACAAGAGAAAGCACTGGAATCCCGAGGATGTGACCCGGCTATCGCATCACTGTCCAAGGTGGTTTTAATTGAAGCCGACCTGACAGAGCCCGGCTTTGGAATTGGGGCGTCTATAGAGAAAGAAGTGCGCCACATTTTCATTCTGTCCTGTGCGGAGGTTGATCTTCTAGCAGATTCGTGATAGCGTAACCCATATCATCCATATTGGTAGGTGTTTCGCCTCGATGAGGGTGCATTCCTAAGCAATTTCCTTGGGTGTTCCAGCTTGGCGGGTGGACTTCAATTTGCCATTATCCTCGTTCGAAGGTATTTTGAAGGGCATGCGGGCATTGATTGACCTTGCTTTATCTTCGCCGCAGTCAAGGACACCCAATTTCCTGTTTACAAGCTCGGTTGGAGTTTTCGGAAGTAAACCATCTTTTAGAACGATCAATAAATTTGCAGAAAGATTGACTGGACCTTCGTAGACATACCCGGTACCGCAAAGAATATTTTGGAGCAGCCTATCGATGACCCGAAAGTCGTTGTAGGACAAGGATACTCTGAGTCGAAATGGGTAGGAGAGCAGATGTTGTATCGTGCAGCTAAAGAGACGTCTCTGCGTCCTTTGATTGTACGTGTAGGTCAGATCGCGGGTGGTGTCAATGGCTCCTGGAATACTTCTGACTGGATACCTGCAATTGTCAAGTCTAGCAGAGCTCTGGGGTGCTTGCCGGAGTTCAAAGGAGTAAGTATCTCTTTACAAGCCAAACGTATGACCTCATGGAATCTGCATGTAGATAAGTACGTGGATTCCTCTCGACACTGCCGCTAGCGCCATCGCAGATTTGAGAAGTGCGTCGACACCGACATTGACGGCTCACTTGGTTCACCCAAGACCGACCGCTACTCGGGATATTTTCCGGACGATGGCGCAGTACCTCAGCCTTCCTCTTCAGCCTTATGGGGAATGGCTCAGTGCATTGGAAGTCGCTGCTGAAAACCCCAAGAGTTCTTCGGATGACATACCCGCTCTGAAGTTGTTGCAATTCTTCCGGAATGGTATCCGAAGTGAGGAAGAAGGGAAGGAGCCCATCGGTATTCCAGCGATAGACTGTAGGGAGGCGGAACAAGTGTCCACACATCTCCAGAACGCAAAGCCAATTCAGACAGAGGACGTGCTTTCATGGCTACAATATTGGACGAGAGTGGGATTTTTGCCGTAGAAACCGTAGTCTAATCCCATAGATACCACAAATTAGAATGGTGTAAAACTGAACGGCAAAGCATAATATCAGGCTTCGGGGTAGTGAAAAAGCAAAGAGAATTAGAGAAGTGAAGATTGATTCTATTTCTGGCGAAATAAAATATTAGAGAAAAGGCAGCAACAATTGGTGTAATGACCGCTCACCCGTCACCCAGCCCGACAAACAACCTCACCAGACAGCTTCAGGGCAAGTGCTTCCCGTGCCTCGAGCCATTTGTGCTCTGGATTTTCGGTCCTTACTACAGCGATCTCCCCCATGCCCAAAGGCTTCACTGTCTTGGCTCGCCTCCCAGAACATATCAGCCTGATTTCGGACAAATCCATCTCTATTTTTTTGCTAGGCTTGCTGATGAGTTCCATGTGATTCAGAACAGGACGGTCATCGCGATATTTGAGGTCAGCCCATATTCGACGCTGGTGCAAGGGTACGGTATGGAATTGAGTGGGCGAAGGTGCTTCAATGGTGCCTCTTGTCAGATTGGAAATGAATCCAGCACGGAGAAGGATAGTGAGGATTCCGAGATTTTGTGTGGTGTGCTCGACGGAAATGTTCTGGTGGCGCGCACGAAACGCATTTTGCATTCGCGCACACAGGTCGAAGGGAAGAGGCATGATTGATTATGTAATCGAAAAATTCATCGCAAATACTATGCGTCACAATTTTTGATACGAGTTTGGCATCCATCCGACACCGGTGCCAGTGCAAAAGGAACTTGTTGATAAAAACAGGATATCCGTTTCTTCTCTTCCGCAATCATGCCTCCCGCTAAATCATTCGTCGTATCCCACACTTCCATGCCGGTCAATCGCGAATAGCGATCGGCCGGCTTTTTTCTTCCTCCCACGCGATCACGACAATCCCTCAGATACAGCGCAGTGATGCGTCAAAGTTGCTGCCTGACTTCTTTATATCCGTATGATAGATTTTAAACCCCCAAATATTTTCCGAATAATGTTCAATAACGACGACCATGCCGACCGCAGCCCCCGCAGCCTTGGCTGTGACTGTTGCTCATTACTACATTCTCAAAGGTATGTTTCTCTTTCCTCCTTGCATGAAGTAGCTCATTGGCCAATGAAAAACTTTGCATTAGGTGCGCGCTCCCGGACTCAACCACGTGGACGCAGCTTCGGGGGCAGATATCAGTGCACCCCGCCGTACACGTCTACCTTATAAAAGCGTACTATAAAAATGATCCTGCACAACTACTTTGACATTCGTCTTTCCCTTTGAACACTCTCCAACGTTCACTTTTGTTGAAAAATGTACTTGTCGTCCAATATGTACTTCTCTAGCTTGTGTCGCGCTCTCCTACATTTCATCTACTACTGCCCATCCCCACAAGGAAAAGTCGATTCCCGAAGGTATGTTGTCTTATTGACCACGAAACGGGTCGTAACAATACACTACAGCCATTCTTCATAAACGCTCGCACGCGACTTCGCGTAGACTGGGTCACTGTGCAGATTTCACTGCGAAACGCGCCGTCAAAGCCTCCAGCTGCGCAAATAAAGGACACTAAGCTTGCTGCACGTAACTGGGACTCCCGAGGACTTGAGGAGAGAGCCAAGTACGCCGAGATCCAGAATGATACTTGTCTTTTGTCCCCCGACACCATCTTTGGTCCTTATTTCGTTGATGGTCCGTCTTTGTTTTGGTATCCTACGGTCCTTCCTGACTCTTTCTACAGGGGAGTTGCATCGTCCGACGTCCGGGAGGGTCAGGAGGGCATTGATATTTATCTTGACATCGGTCTGAGTAAGTCTCTTCCCATTGTTATGTTATCATCTCCTCTAACATCCTCTCTTGCAGTCAACGCAGATACGTGCGAACCGACCTCCGGAGTCTACATCGATTTTTGGGTAGGTCCAATTCCCTAGTCGAGGGTTTCGCTAACATATATTATGGTCATCTAGCACTGCAATGCTTCCGGTATCTATAGGTGCGGGTCATTTCGAGTTCAATATGTCGTGTGTTTTTTTGCTAAAATATAGGTAGTGGTTATACCGGAATCGATCCCGACACTGTGGAGGCATACGAAGGTTTGTTCTTTAAACCTTTCTACTTTCCGCGTTTTTCTATATTTCCCCTACACCAGGTGTAACCATTCGAAGTGAATATTTTTCTTTCAAAGGTCACAACTCAACTCAACGGTCCGTCCACAGATTCCTTTTCATCTTTCCGGGTTATTATGCGAGTCGCACTACTCACATCCATATTGCTGTACAGTTCGTCTATTTTTCCCAATATCTTGCTGCTTAGTATATCTGAACCCTTGTGCCAGCATTAATGGCTCCATATCTGAGGACGGCACTAATACTCTGACTACCTCAAGTATCCAGCACGTGGGATGAGTAACGTACTAGGGTAAGCACACAGAGCATAATTTTCATTCTGCTCTAAACAGGCAACTCCTTCAACGGGTCTCTTATTAACGAAGTATGCGCCATGGATCCCTACACTGCTCACTTGAGCACTTTGGATTGGGTCACCAACGATATGGGCATATTTCCACCCCTCCAGGCTTGAAGCGTTAAATACTAATGGTCGTCGCAGGCTGACAGTATCTATTCTGTCGCTAATGCTGATAGCTACAATTTTGTGATCTCCGCACAGCTCCTTGGCTCTACCTTGGCCAACGGTATTGTTGGCTACATCACCGTCGGTGTGAACGTTTCCGAAACCTTTGACACCAGTAACTCCAATCCTATCGGCGTTATCCCCATTGTCTCTCTGAGTGCCGGTGCCGAAGCATCTGCAAGTGCTCTTGACGCTGCTGAGTCCTTGACTGTGTAGAATCGTATAGTTTATTCATGCTGGTCCCGGAGTGGTCTTGGGCTTTTGATAGGGAACCACTTAGAGGTTGTAGTAGGAATCACCACATTCATTAATCATACAGGCACTATCATATCATGTTTAATGCAGGAGCAGTAAATGGAGTTTTAGGATTTAATTCTTCTTCTGTCCAGTCTTCCAATCCCATGTATCTTCCCATGCAGCAGCGATCTTAATGCATGTCGCGTCTTCCCACATCCTACCTACGATCTGCATCGAAATGGGCAACCTTATGGTCTCATCCTCGGGAGTCAATATGTCCTTCTTCGCAGGTGAGCCGAATCCAACGGGGAAAGCTAGAGCGGGGTGACCAGTTGCGTTGAATGTGGTCGTGTTTTCCACGATGCCGGCTAGACTCTTATGTGTGAGGCAAAAAGTAAGAGGCATGATGAAGAGAAAATGTATTACCGCATTTCTGAACACATGCAAGAGGCCCTGCGCCGGGCTCAACGTGTCGACGAGCAACAAAAGGTATTGTGGGCATTACAAGTACATCTACTTTGGACAAGGCTTCATCATAGTCGGCCTTGACGCGGCGCATGATGTTCATAGCACGTCCATAAACCGTCGGATAGTGCTGAAATGCATATTCACTGGGAATTCATGATTATTGGGTAAGCAAAAAAATATGAGATACACACCCGCTGACTGACGTTCCTTGGACGAAAGAATGGACCTGAAATATTGTGAGGGACGAGCAAAGAACGGAACGCTCGAGTACCTCATCCCATTTGATCTGCTCCCAAGGCATCAGCTTTTCTAAATATCCATTCACGTACAAGCCTCGAGCACCAGCTGCTCTGCCTTGTCTAGTCTGATGGCTTCCCATTTTGTTGATGACATGCATTAAGCTCCCACCTTGGGAGTGTGCAGGGACAGAGACCTCTTTGACTTCAGCACCGAGATCCTTGAACTTTGTGATCGCGGAGCGGACGACCTGCTCCACCTCGGGAGACATGTGCGTGCTTGTGAAGCCTTCTTTCAGGACGCCGATCTTGATACCAGATAGGTCGGCGGAAGTGGGAATATATGAAGGTAGGTCATTGTACGACGGCGCAGCCAGCTGACGATCATCCAGGCCGTCGTATCCGGCCACAGCTTGAAGAAGGAGAGCAGCATCTTTGACAGTAGCCGCCATTGGACCTTATCCTGCCGATAAAAAATACCAATATATCAATAGGATCAAAATACGCACCAACGTGGTCAAGGGATCGTTCCGACGATAAGATCCCAGTGTATGGCACAAGGCCAAAGGTCGGTTTTAAACCGACGACCCCACAAAATGCGGCAGGCTAGATGTACGATAAGATTGGGTTTGACGCGGTTCGATTGCGCTTACGATGCGAACACTGCCACCTTGATCGCCTCCCATGCCCATGTCTACTTCTCCCTTACCAATGAGGGTTCCACAGCCAGAAGAGGAACCTCCTGTGGAGAACCCGTCGGCATATGGATTCTGTACGGGGCCATTTGGGGAGGTGAAAGACGCTGCACCGTGGGACATGTTCTAGTAATGCTAAATCAGAAGAGATCATAACATTAACGATTGGACATACTTCGCATGTCGCCTTTCCGAGGATGGTACCGCCATTTTCTAGTATCCTAGACACGATAGTAGCATCCACCTCCGCTATGGGACGTATGAGTTCCGTGGTTGATTCCCGGGATCAGAGAGCTTACGGATAAAATCCTTCACGACGTCCGAGCCGAATTGGCATGGAACACCCGCCAGGCAAATATTATCCTTGAGGCAGATAGTCTTTCTTTTGAGAGGACCCTCCGGAGCGCCCTTCACTGTCGCTTTACATGCCCAACCTCTTCGCGGGTTGTCCTCATTAGCCGGAATATAAATATCCGTACGCGGGAAGCGTCCATAGTCAACAAGAGGGGTGAAATCTGCCCCGAGGTTTGAGCCGAATTATCACTCGGGTCAGAGAACGAACCAAGCATGTCCATTACGGCTTTTGCAGCATTGTCAGTAGCTGTGATGAGTGCAAGGTAGTCATCCCGTTGTTCGGGTTTTATGGTCAAGTTTAGCCGCTGTTCGACGAAAGCAAGGTCTTCTAGAGTAGGCGCCATGTAGAAGAGGTCACTGAGTATGCTTGGTTATCAACAGTAAATGAGTGCCGGTCATAATGCCTGCCGTTGCGAGAATTTGCTGAATGATACAGCGAGGTCCCGTTCAGGGTCTCAACCTCGAGCTTAAGGGACAGGTCAGGCACTGAGTAGCAAACCATAAAGCGAGTTTTCTATCCAAATGGCAAAAGATCTGAGTGCTGCACAAGTACGATGTGTTCCACAGCAGATTTGAGCTTCATCGTATTCTTCCAGAGTCACAGTTGTTATAAAATCAGATGTGGACGTATTTGTTCTCGAGGCAACGTCATGGTGGGATGGTAGTGGGTAAGGATTGAACCTGTTCGGCAAAAGCCGAGAGCCACCGCTCGCTCAAGTGCTCTCAGAGTACATAAGTCTCTCTCTCCCTTACCCATCCGAACATAATTCTCTCACTGGACGGGTTGGGTTCGTACAGTGTCCCGGACTGGTCATTTTGGCTCGTTCAGGTACATAGATGGCCCATGGACCGTCGTTCAAATTTCGATTCATGCACAAATTTGAAACTGCCCTCGCATATGCCTTATTTCCTGCCTGCGGCAAACTCATCGAATCCTTTCGCCAAGCCTTGCACGTTCTCCAGCTTTAGCAGTCCTTCAACATGTAGCTTCTGAACTACGACTTGTGGAAAGTATTCTCCAAAATCGTCGTTTTCCGGGACATGAACAGCTTGTGCGACACCCTTCAGCTGGTCGACGGTGATACCTGCTACTAAGATACGGAGAAGGCTGCTGAGGAACATGTCTCCGATGATCTTTTGGATACGGCTCTATCGATGTGAATGTGAACTAGAATGCCTTTGTTGGCAGATGTGAGAATCATGAGGCTAATATGGGGTGCACGAGCTTGGGCGAAGCCGGCTAGATACAAGGATCCGGCATGTCATCTAAATTAATCAAGTGTGAGTCATTTCTCACCAAGTTCGACGAAAAATGTACCTACGAAATGGTAATAAAGCTAGTCCTTTCTCGTTTAATGATTGAAATGTTGGAAGGGAAACGAGTCATAAGTCCAACTGAGTCTACGCCCAAGATTACATCTATATACTATGGATCACAAATTTCTTCAGTACTTCTGTTACAACTCCGTGCTATGCACCACCGATTGAAATAGCTGATCCCCTTCCAGCACGCTCCAGGCTTCCTTCTAGTAGTTCAAAAGCGGGCCGGTAACGTGGTGTGGATATTAATGAAGATGGACTTGATACAACACTGCCTGAACGCGAATGTGGCGTTAACATTGGAGAGGTTGGCGGCAGAAGTTCATCTGATTGAGGTGGAGCGTCGGTAGATGGCGGTGTCGAAGGATTTGACGTCAATAGCTCAGAGTCTGGGACAAGCAAAGCAGGATTGGGGAAGGTGTTATACGTGGATCCAAGGGAAGTGTATCTACAAGTTCATTAAGCGCTGCACCGTGTCCGTATAGATAGGACTTACCCTTCATCATACAGACTACAATACGGCACCTCCAGCTGCCGCAAAAACTTCCACACGTCGCTATATGACCAGTTGATAATTGGATTAATGCGCTCAAAAGACGGCCATCCTTCGTCTGTCATATTTCGGTGTGAGAGCTTTGCTAGGGAAGAGGTCGTGAGCGCGTTGATGCACCGAACGCCACTAACACGCACCACCATGAGGATCTGCCCGCCGTGTACCTATAAGGATGGCGCTAATTTCAGGAAATTTTTGCTTGTAGATCTCTAGAGCCTGCAACATCCCGCTGCCTCCTCTGGGCTTTGTTGGTGCCTGTTCCAGTTGTTCTGAAAGTGTAACGCTGATTTCGACCGGCGGTTTGCAGTGGAAAAGGTCGAGATGATAGGACTCGGTGGCATCATCGATGAACTTTTCGAGAACCGGAAAGGGTGAAGGCACAGCGATGTATATTCCATGTATCGGCTTCATAGTCTCCGACGGTCCTAGTCGCCTAGCGAGCGCACCGGCGTAGAGGTACAGAAGCACAGTGCCTAGCAATGATACCGTCGGTATTCGCTGTCCAGCTCGATGACAAAGGGTACTCACAGTCCTTGCCGCCATTGAAGCTGATTGATATGCGATCCTGCCTTATTGACCGTCACGATGCGGGCGCAATGAACATCAGAGGCAGCCGACGCACCCATGGGTGTCCAAGCCCTCGTCGATGACCTCCAGGGCTTCCTTGACCAGCGGCGCGATGGGGTCCTCCGACACGGCGAGCGCATACACATCGTCCGCAATCTTTCTAAAGTCCATCGACACGAGAGGAAGGTAAGGAGCACGTGCACTGCTATCCTTCTTCACCTCCGTCCACTATGTCAAACATCATCCTTGTTACCGGTGGTAGCGGCCTCGTTGGACAAGGCATCAAGCACGTAATTGAGACTGAGCCAGCCGAGTCTCGCTTCGGCAAGCATTCGAATGAGACGTGGATATTTGCGACATCGAAGGAGGGGGACCTGCGGTAAGGCATACCGTACCGAATCAATAGGCGGCACCTGCAATCATTGCTGTTGGCAGGGATCCAGAGCAGACTCGAAAACTATTTGATAAGTACAAGCCAACCCATGTTATTCATTTGGCAGCAGTCGGTGGGTGTTCTGCCGCCCATCACGATAATACGATGTACTGATTCCGTATCTAGTGGGAGGCGTATTCGCCAACATGAGGAGTAACGTTAGATCTCGTCTCTATCCCGGATTCCTTGTACATTGACATTACTGCAGGCCAGTTTCCTAAGGGACAACCTTCTCATTAACGACAACGTCTTACATACGGCCTACCTTTTCAAAGTCAAGAAAGTCGTGTCGTGTCTCTCGACCTGCGTCTTCCCGGACAAGGTCACATACCCCTTGGATGAGACCAAAATCCACCTTGGCCCACCGCACCCCAGCAACTTTGGCTACGCTCATTCAAAACGGATGGTGGATATCATTAACCGGTGGGCCCGCTACCCGTCATTATCGATATACAATCTGATCGTCTGCCACAGTGCTTACAAGGAGCAGTACGGCTGCAACTTTACCTCTGCCATCCCCACGAACGTGTTTGGTCCTCATGATAACTTGTAAGTCTCTCGCGCCATATCCTATTTGCCATCCTGATGGTTCCTCAGTGATCTAGAAGACGCCCATGTTATTCCCGCTTTAATTCACAAATGCCTGCTAGCACAGAGTACGTCGAATAGTTTCGTAACAAATCACCTCTCCCATTGTATTGTATTCACAGAGAGCAACACACCCTTCATCGTCAGTGGAACTGGAAAGCCTCTGAGACAATTTATCTACTCCTATGATCTGGCCAAAATGTTCATCTGGCAGCTTCGGGAGTACGAAGATGTTGAGCCCGTCATTTTTTCCGGTTTGTATCGTCTTTTCTTGCAGGATTCTATAATCTAAGGGACATGTCTAGTCGGAGAAGATGAAGAAGTCACTATCAAGGAAGTCACGGACGCTATTGTGAAAGCATTGGACTTCAAAGGTGATTATACCGTAAGTGATGTATCTTTGACTATTTGCGCTGCGAGACGCATTTGTACAGTTCGATACCACTCGTGCAGACGGTCAATACCGTAAACCTGCTTCCAACAAGAAAGTGATCTCCCTCATGGGAGGCTTCCAATTCACTCCTTTCCCTGAAGGTGAGTTTTACTACTACCCATGTGGGAAAATGGGTTACCCATCACTGCGATTTAAAGCCCTCGATGCAACTGTGAAGTGGTTCCTGGCGAATTATGATACCGCCAGAACAGGGTTCAAGAAGACGTCTCCGTAGATAGAATGGACAGTTTCGCATAGAGGCATAACGTAAATCAACCAAATTCACTGTCCGAAGTTTAATACATAGGAAATCGCAGGATGCCTCCTCGAGTTTTGTAACAATACCTAATTTTGATCCTCCACTAAGCTTTTAACAGCCTTGAGGTCCGCATTGACCATCTCCTTTACCAGAGAGTCAAAGTCAACCTTGCGTTTCCATCCTAGAACACGCTCAGCCTTTGCAGGGTTGCCAAGGAGGAGGCTATGATAACAGGGATGTTAGTAAAGGCAGCATGCAAACGTCAGGGTATACATACTCGACTTCAGCCGGACGGAAGTACTGTGTGTCCACCTTTACGACAGCCTTGCCCGTCTTAACATCAATTGCCTCTTCATCGACTCCTTGGCCAGACCATCTATATGCGAAGTGAGTATATGTAGTAAATAAGGCGAAGAGGGACACAACGCACCGTAGCTCAATACCAAGCGCAGCAAAAGACTTGTTGACAAACTCCCGAACAGGGTGAGTCTCCCCAGTAGCAAGAACGAAATCTTCAGGAGTGGGCTGCTGCAACATGAGCCACATCCCCTCAACATAATCACGCGCTATCCCAGACGTAAGAAGAAAGATATGAAAGCCGAGCATCGCGCATATACTCACCGTGTCCCCAATCACGCTGAGCATCCAGGTTCCCAAGATACAAGCACGATTGCTTTCCCAGCGAGATATCAGCCGCCCCTCTCGAGATCTTCCTTGTCACAAACGTCCGGCCTCTCCGTGGGCTCTCATGATTGAACAGGATTCCGTTGCAAGCATACATCCCGTACGCCTCCCGGTAATTGGTGACTATCCAGAAGGCGTAGAGTTTGGCGCATCCGTAGGGCGAACGGGGGTAGAAGGGGGTTGTTTCACTTTGAGGGGTCTCAACGACCTTGCCGTATAGCTCGGACGTTGAGGCCTGGTAGAACCTCACATGTTTCTCGAGCCCGCATGTACGGATGGCGTCCAGTAGCCGCAGTGTGCCTAGTCCATCGACGTCGCCAGTGTACTCGGCCATTTCAAAGGAGACCTTGACGTGCGATTGGGCTCCGAGGTTGTACACCTCTGTGGGTTGGACCTGGGCGATGATGTACACGAGGTTGGTGCTATCGCTGAGATCGCCGTAATGAAGCTTGAACTTGTTGGGCCCTGAAGGACATCAAAGGGAGTGCTGGCGAGAAGGACGGGGCAACGTACGTTCATGCTGATCTTCGTACAGATGGTGCAGACGACCAGTATTGAAGCTCGATGAACGACGAATAATGCCGTGTACTTGGTACCCTTTGGAGAGCAGAAGTTCCGTTCTGTTGCCCGACGAAAAATGAGAGAAAATCGCGGAAACTGGGATGGTACATACAGATACGAGCCATCCTGACCAGTGATACCTGAAGTCATCCATGAATAAGCGCACCTTCCTAAGACAAAGGCATACCAGAAATGAGAGCGACCTTTCGCTTGCGATACTCCTCTGCGGACGGTAATTCAGGCTTTGCGAATGGAGGGACAACGTCTATGATGGACATGATGGTGGTAGGGGGAAGAAGGGGCTAATATTAACGCCATGTTAGATTTATTATTTTTGCTGCGGTTACTTTTCGTTTCACAATGATCTGCTTCGACATCCACTATCCGGACGGCGTTGATACAGCGCACCTACTGACATCACGATACAGGGACAATACAGGACAAATACAGGGAAATTTCATGGATGGGCAGAATGGGACTGCACGATACGCCATCCTACCAAGATACAAATAATCTACGACAAAGTGACGATGCTGACAAAATTCATCACTTTTGGGGTCCCGATTGTGCTGCATGGAACCATCAAAGTCGGCAATTTCAGTGCTGATTCTGGTCCGTCTTTCGTCTTCGCAAAGATTCGCGACAAGTTATCTACGCCGCAGCTAGGCACAGATGCACGTAATTCATCTTGTCGGCGATAGAGAGCGACCTGGCGGGCGTGTTTTATCAGTGAGCCGCTTGGACCATACACAAAACACTTAAAACCTGAAGCTGAAGGCCTGAACAGTGAACGCTTTAATAGATCACAAGGAGAAAAGGTCAATGGTACCGTTAACCACCGAAGAATAGGATGCCGCAATGTTCTCATGTCAATTAACGATGAAAAACTATATTTCATCGTGATCAAAAGAGCCCGTCTAGTTTTGAGTAACGTTACTGCGTAACACGAAAATTTTTCCATCAGTAACTGCCAGCGCATGAATGATAACCACTACACCCAGGCTTCCCCACAGAATAGACACATACATCTCTCATCGAATCACGAGCTTCCGAGCGCCAAAAATCAATAGCCTTTGTCAGGCAGTCGACTGTAATGCAAGCGGCGTTATGTAACGACGTTGAAGAATAGCACTCAGTCACCATCATTCCCATGGTCCAAATGTCCGGAAAAGCATCAGATTGTTCAGATGTAGAAGCAGCGTTGATAGATGCCTGACAGTGTGCGGAGCTAGCATGGTTTGACCGTGATGGTATTCGTGCCGCTTAAGCTTACGATGCAATAGCGTACGGGCACCTGGACCCAGCATAGGTTCCACTTGTCAAGTAGAACATGTCTCGCAGGTTTAACGTTATTATACAATGGAATTCTTCAAGGCCTGGTACACTGTCAATGGGAAAGAATCAAGCGAGAGTGTATAATTGCGCACCTGTATATTTCTGATGTGTGCAGTGGCCGCTGTCTACACAGGAGAATTCAAAGATCTGCCTGGGCCATTCATGAAGGTCCAATGACTTCTAGTTGGTCTTGGTCTTCCTCGAAATTGCTCGCCTGGTTAATACCCACGCCGCTGACAGGATACCATACGGCGGAACCAACCAGCTCAACGTCCAGCTCCACCCAACAGTTTTCTCCAAGCCTTGCACAAACGCAGTAACCTGTCCTTCAAGGTTCTCCCTGGTACTCGAGTTGTCGATCACGACGTCCGCATACTTCACCTTGTCGCCGACAGGTAGTTGGGACGTTAATCTGGCAGAGGCGTCTTCTCGCGTCGAGCCATCACGCTGCATCAGTCGCTCCAGCTGTCTCTCCTCGGGACTAGGAAAAAGAGATTAGCATACGAAGTAAACATATCAGTAGAGGACATACCAGTATACCACGACGACCTGGGCGACCCACTTCCATATAGGCCCTTCGATGAGGAGGGGCACATCCAAGACACAATATTTTTGTCCACCGAGCCAGTGCTTGACCACCTCCCAGACCATCATCCTACGAATAGCAGGATGCAGAATTGCATTCAATCTCTTTCGCTTCGACTCGTCGTTAAAGACGACCGAGCCCAACTTTTTACGGTCCAGAGATCCATCAGGAAGCAAAACGTCCCGGCCAAAGCACTTGACAATCTGTCTGAGCCCTGTCGTACCAGGCTCGACGACCTTTCTGGCTATGACATCGGCGTCAACGATAGGAACGCCCTTGTCGCGCAGCAAGCCGGAGACGGTTGACTTTCCAGTAGCGATGCCTCCCGTCAATCCTACAACTGTTCATATACGTGAGAAGGTCCTAATTGTTAACAGTGACCGAGACCTTACCTACCCCACATGATGGTAGAGCAAGTAGGCAAAGCAATACAGAATGACTAAATCTGAAGAAATATAAAATACATGTAGTTTATATAGGGAGACAAATGCACACCGACTTTAGCTCAGTTGGAAGAGCGCGAGACTGTAACGGATAACCCGATTATTAAATATAGTCGATCTTGAGGTCGCCTGTTCGAACCAGGCAAGTCGGATATGTGAATGCTTTGTCTCGGACGTTGGACGGCCGTCTAGGGTTGTGCACGAAACCTCCAGGCTGGTAGAGTACGGTTTTGTACCGATCTTTTCGCGAGGGGTTTTTTGATTCTTTCCAGAATCTTTATCCTAACTTTATCTTCGCATTTTTTTGCACGCTTTTCTCTCTCATGAGCTATAATTTGTTGAAAAACGTTATAGAACTCTACTGGGCTCTGTAAATAGGAAGGCAATAGGATTGAATATGATAATGACAGGTAACTTACCAGCTTGAAACTCCGGTGTAAGAAAACCTAGGGTTTCGTGCGCAACCCTAGGGCCAACATACAACTCGTGAACCTGGGTAAGAAAGGGATGAAATATGGACGGAAGAGAGTCGTGTAGCTCGATCGGCCGATCAGAAAATATTTTGACAAGTACTCATTGGGATCATGAGCCAGGACAGCTCGCGGACGAGTATGTTCACTGGTAAGATCCCCAGCAAAATGTTTCACGCAGATAACACCACTACCCGACTTGCGTGTCTATATACTGTAACTCGGGGCACTAAAATTGTCATCTCGGCGGGTAGTCTTGATTTCGCGACATGTAATCGTTCAACATTCTCTCCGTAGCAGGTAAGCAGCAAATACCGAAGACATTCCGTGTGACTACACAAACTTGTCCAGTTCATAACTTAAAGGCCCCGCTAAGAGTCTTTGGCTCGCATCTATCTCGAAGTCGGAAGCACTGCTTCAACAACATCTAGATCCGCTCGGGAACGTCAAAGGGTATTTCTTGTCGAGTTAACTGTGAGAGAAGGGAGCTCTCCAATATACATCTTTCGAGGACATTTTGGTTACTGACTGCATCCACGAAGTCCTAAGAGCAAATTTCATCAGAGATATCTCTCCCTCATCAAGAGCGTACACAGAGCTCACTACTCATTCTACAGCTTCCCATGTTTCACGAACGTTGACCGACCTGGAAGTGTTTTCATACCGGGAGTACACAAGTGAGCCGCGTCCGTCTCGAAAGTAGACCCTAAGTATTTTTTAGAATCCAGAAGACAGACCACGTCCTTTGACTACGCGTGAAATGAACAAAAAAGTTCGAATGAATGGACGCGTCAGTGGTAGTCGAAAGAAAAGGTGCCAGTCGGACTGGTTGCCCCGGTTTGGATGTCAGCTATCTTTCCGCCAGTATTTTCCGACTAACATGACCACAGAAACTATCAAACAACCCCCTTTCCGATCCGGCTCCCCTTACCCATTGAAACTCAACTCTGCCTTTAAAAACTTGAATGGTACACACCATCTTGCAGTTCAAAGGAAGATGAACAACGTCATGCTTCCTCCTCCTTCTGGCGCTCCTTGACCAAGTATCCTCTTTGGCCTTCACGAGCACATACACATCGTATACCTCTGTCTCCAAGCCACTAATGGCTAGGAGAGCCTCGTGGATATCGACTACTTTGTCTCCAGGAACAGATTGCAGGATATTATTGTGCGGCGGCATAAGAGAACGTAAAGCGGGGTTGGGTATACGAGATATTGACTGTTCAGATATCAGATGAGTGACACGATAAAGAGGGAGGGCCTTCACGAACGTCAGGCAGCCGTTCGTCAGTGAACGACCATCCGATTGCCCATCTTCTCGTTTGTCCTTGAACGAATTCGGTGATGGCATAGTTCTCAATCTGCGTTAATGTCTATCTGGGCATCGCGAAAACAAGTTTTATATCAACGCACAGAAAGCTCTTTCAACAGATCAACAACTTCTGTCAGAGAGGACATCTTGCCCAGCATTGAGGTATACCACCTAATCGTCTTGTCAGCCTGATTTTGACGCGTCTGAATGGAATTACCTGCAACGCGTGCCTAACTGCTTACTCTCCCTCACTATCTGGCACACAAATGCTACCTCGCCACCAGGAGTTACCATATCAACGGGCGCACCAGTGCAAACCTTTCGTCTGCGTGAGAAGCAGCCAAGATGAATGATTATTCTTTACAGCATTTGGATCCATAGCCTTCCCTTCTGCTGACAGCGCCACTTCACTCAAGGATGCGTAAAAGGGTGGATTACACATCGTGAAGGAGAACCTGAGAAAAACATGGTCAAAAAAGCTGGGACCAAGCTATAGAGACTCACGATTCATCGGGGTACGTCGTTAGCGGGAAAAGAATAGACTGTCCGGGATGCGCCTGGAGCAGGCGTACCCGATTACCAAGATGATTTCTCGCGATGTTGGATTCGGCTAGTTGGAAAGACGCATCATCGAGCTCTACAGGGTGTTTTAAATGAATTTATTGTATTAGTCATAAAATTTGACTCGCCAGTAGCCACAAAGGACCAGTCCAACTCAAGTTTACATGCGAGCAGAGGGTAGATTGCAGATGCGCCTGTGCCTCTTTCCAGAGGAAATCAGCGTCATCAATCGACTGAGAAACGGACATACATGTCAATTCCACACACAGTCGAGGACGGGTGTTCTCGTATAATGTCCTGTATCCAGAGTACATAGTTCAATCTACGTCCAATCACACATCAGCTCTTCAGGATAATGATCGACGGGCACCAACCTATTGGGCACCTGGATAAATAGATGAACTTTAGAAAAGAGATGAAGGACACAATATGCCATTACATACTGGAGGACATAGGCGATCCTCAGGCAACACAACGTCAACGCCAAAGTCCCGGTGTAATAAAGCCCTTGTTAGACATCTAGGACGCATAAGATTTCATGACTTATGTAGATATATGAGATATTTAGACCTCTGTGATTCTTCGTTTTTGAAGTCAATTGTCTTCAGGGAGCTGCTTGAAGGTGAGTGTATCAGGCTGGATGTCTTTGCCAGTTAGTAAAGCAAATACTAGGCGTAAGCCGGGTCATACTGGTTCTCAAGTTCGGGATATGCTTTGGCTAGCTCAACGAAGTCTGTCGCTCGGCGGTAAATGTTCCGGTTGTGCATGGAGATTACTGTGAAAGATGTCGCCGTATGGCTGTGTCTTTAATTGTGCTTGTTTCCTTTGAAGGACGCTGACATCTGCAATGCACTGCCACAGCTAACTTTTTTTTTGTCACTCTGTAATCTCCGCTAAAATCTTCATCGCACTCTGCTGTCCTCACTGAAAGTCAGAAAAGCTATTACTGATCCTAGTGACCGACACACTGATTCAAGTCGCCGGTTTTTCATGTCCGCGTTCTGGTTGTGTTCTGGCCGCTGTGAGGATTACATTCAGGTCCATGACGACAGATGGATACTCATTACTACAGACGGGACTGATTCGTACATGCTTTGCAAGACGCCGACCAACTGGATCGTCGGTTCCGGCGTTTTCATTTTTCACTCAGGTATACTCATGGCGGCGCGTGTGTTCATTCGGTACCATAGCTACAGCGGAGGTATAGACCTGAAAAATTGACCGCCTCAATCGTACCTGTTTACGAGATGCCGAATGATTTTTTTCAAGAACCTAATTAATCAGTCAGATAACCTCACTCCTTCCCTAAATTGAAGCTGAAGGCCGGACATCGTCGGGACAGGGAATTCGGTGCCGAGTGCTTGGATCACACTGTCTTGTTCTTATTTTACGGAGCCGGCTGCCGAGATGTCCAAATTGACATGAAAAGACGTACGATGGGTGGGATTAAGGTTAGGTCCACAATTAGAACGCTGATGTCTAACGGAAGTTTATAGTAGGGAATACAGAGGCTTTGGGAGCGGGTGTAAGAGTTGTTTTTTTTTTTGTCGAGTCGGAAAAAAAAACCATGCTGACTAGGTGCTTTGACAGAATTCTCTATCAGGCTGCTACTGTGGCGTCGTCTTCCGGAAGGCAAACGTCCGCCAGGACAACTAACGTCCATACTATTTATCACGAGGCACCACAAAATCCTATCGGACATTGTAAGCATCGTACAGAAAATAGTGACAATACGATTCTTTTCCAGCGTTATCTCCAACATCCTCATATTCTACGGTGGCGGACAAGTCGAAAGAAGCCTACCCAGTACAACATCTTATCACGAGACAGTCCCAGGTGCTACAGCCAAGCCTTGTTCTTTCCCGGTCCGAGATGCGTACCGAGAAAAGCATACTTTCGCTAGACCATCCGCTCCGAAATCTTTATCATTTTTCGAGGCTGGACGTCGCGGAATTCTGCAGACCGGATGCGACCACGAGAGAGAAAGTATGTGTACGGATGAGTTCCGCAGAGGGACCGGCAGGAAAGAAAAAGTAGGGCGCAAGGACAATGACACTGGCTGGAGCTGTCGATATGCATTTGGCAGTAAATGAAAGAAGACTGTCGTCAAGGACTTGCTGTAAATGGGCAACGCCGACCGAGTTCCTGGCCAAAGATCAGCGACTCAAAGAAGGAGGATCACTTTCCCAATTAGGAAATATGACATTTTGACGCGAACGGATAAAAACGATGGCAGTCAGAGGCAGGCCCATTTTTTTCCTCACAATTACCGTCATCATCATCATCATCATCATCATCGTTCTCGTCGCTGTCCTCGATGGCATCCACTCGTTCAACTCCCTTCTCCATCGACGAGTTCGCATCGCTCGTCGAGAACGCCCTCGACCTCGACCATGAACCAGATGTCTCTATTCGCGTCCCTACCACTGCTTGGTTCGACTCGCCGTCACCGCGTAGGCCAACGTCGACGACCACTGTCCTTTCAAAATTCAAGCAGCTTGTCTCGCCACCTCGCCAGCGCCTTTTTCCACCTGAACTTCCACAGCCTCCCGTCGTACCCATTCCCATCGTCTCTCTAGTAGCATCCAAGTCGTCTGAGTTTATTCCTTACCTTCCTATTCCATCTCGACGGGAGCTTGAAGCCCGCCAAGCGTGTAAAGAACGGCCCCTCAGCTCCCCGCCTAGTTCACCTAGTTCGTCATCTACACGGACCGATACCGAATCGGTTTGGACAGACAGCGAACCGAGGAGCATAAGAAGTGAACCATCTTCGACCAGCACAGGCGATATTGACGATCCCTTCGCCAAAGGCACTGTGCAAATTCTCCACGTGCCTGCCTATCCTGGATACCACACTCCCAAGAAAAAGCGTTCCAGGCCTGCTCCGCTTTCTCTCACCCCGCCTCGTTATGCTCCGCCTTCCTGCCCACTTCCTAGCCCTCCTGCGACTCCCTCTCCTCGTAAACGACACCCATACGCGTCAGATTGGACGCTCGACCTTCCTACCACTCGACGGAGCAAGGTACCGTCTCACAATCCCCTCAATCCTCTCAGTCCACGCCGTGGGCTGCATAGGCGCACCGGCTCTCCCTTTCCTCTCACCCTCACCATTCACGACACCCGACCAGTGAAAACTAAAACGCATTTGACGCTGGATCACAATCCGTGTCGGTTAGTGCTGGGTGAGAATGGACTTCCAGTGTCTCCTCCGGGGACACCAGAGCATTCCTCAGTTGAGTTTGAGGCTCGCAAGGCTGATTGGGTCGACATGACGGACTCGGACTCTGAGTCGTCCCGGGAGGAAGGTGTTGAGACACCCGTTCAGCCGTCGTTCCCGTCGTGGAGTCGGGACGATGATACCGAATCCGTGACCTCAGCGTATTATACCGCACGGTCTAGTTTGTGCTCTCAGATTTAATTTGTCGGGTATGTGTTCTTTATGTTTAACTCCCATTTATCTGATATTGACATTTATCCAGATTATTCTCTGTTTCTGCTTTCTCTGTATCGCTTTATCGCACCTATGGCCTAACCCAGCTTTCCTGTCACTCCCTTATATTCTCTGTCTACCTCAAATTCGATCCACGTCCTTCGTTTTCCTGACCCGTGTATCCTCCCCGTTCCGTCATTATTTTATTGTTAAGATAACCCTAAAAGTTTTCTCTCGCTCTCGGTTTCCGGTTTTTGATTACATATACCTGTACTCCCCCAGCTATTGCTCATACCAGCTATTAATTGTCGATACGTAAGTGTTCTTACCTGTAAGTACTATTCATGCATCTTTGTCAGTGTTTTGATAGCTGTAGTAGTGAAATACGAGGTTTCTGATATCGATCTCACATACTGTGATAATATTTGCGAGTTTCTCCGAATGTCGCGGTCCCGTGCCCAAACGCGCTTCTAGCCTAGTATGATCTTGCCAGGTAATAAGCATTACTAGATGAATTATCGGTAATGAACGCAATGAAAAAGATGACGGCGCCACTGTCGGCTCCGTGAGGATTGGACGTGTATCTGGTTCGCTTCAGCTTCCAGGCTACTTACTATTCCACTAGTAAGTGACAGGGAGAGGTTCACGCTCTGTCCAGTGTATAGTACCACTTGGTCTAGATTTCAGATCCAAGTCTTCAAGCGTCCGAGGAACACTTCCGACATTCCCGAAGTCGCGGACCGGTATCCCGATTTTCCTTCCAACTCGCAAGTGAACCAAGTCTACTACTCTCTTTGAAAGCAGCGCTTTCTGGATGAATTTTCACAAGCCTGGTGCCAGACAGGAAGACTCGTACACGCGCTGCGACTCAAAGCTACACTACCATTTCCTCTGTGGTGGTAGAACTCCCCCGAAGATTGACCTCATTGCCGCTTCTTCAGAGCAACCTTTCATGGTGTTATCTTCTGTCGTGACTATCAGATGTGCAGCCCCTCAGGCTTGCCCTTATCATGTCCTATATTCAGCATGGAGATGGTCCTAGCGAGGCCAGGCATCCCAGTGGGGTGAGTGGAGACCACGACTCTTGTATCATTCTGCGCGCAGCTGCTATCCGTATCTTCTAGCAGCATGGAAGCGTTCGCTATCTATCGATGAGCATCTGACCCTAGCCTGTCGGAACCTTCTGCCTGACTGATACTTTTATGTTCCAAGTCTCTGCAGTCTTCGGGTAATATTCGTTCGTACAAAGGCGCTGGCAGTGATTTCCCTCATAATTACGGGTTTCCGATTGGTGAACTTGGACCTCGGGATCATTACGCCGGTTCAATCACGTCAGGAAAATCTAATTTTGCAATGAACCTAACTGTGCCTTGATTCGAATGCCCATATGGTAAGCTGGCTTCCTTGAGTCACTCCATCACCGACCTCAAGTCAGGCGTCTTGGGCCGATGACCCAATCCTGCACCAAATCGCTTTTGACTCAAAATATCACCGCGACTATTTTAACCGAGCAATGGCAAAACTGTTTCTTTGTCACCTTCACCCATCATGGTCTCTTCCCTAGAAAAGCTTTCCAGAGAAACTGCCCACGACGAGCTGGCGGTCAGTGACATCGATGAGCGCAAGCTATTGCTCAAAATCGACCTGCATGTGCTGCCGTACATCTGTCTGATGTATACCCTGGCTTTTCTGGACCGGTAAGTTTGATAATCTGATGCGAGCAAGACATTGACCCCAGACATTTTCCAGCGTAAACATTTCGAATGCAGTCTTGTTCGGACTCAAGGACGACCTCAAGCTCGTCGGGAACCAGTATAACACCGCCCTTGTCATCTTCTTCGTTCCGTACATCCTGTGCGAGATACCCTCGAATATCTTGCTCAAGAAGCTGAAACCGCACGTCTGGCTGTCTATATGCATGACCATGTTCGGTCTCGTCACTATGCTGCAAGGATTCGTCCAGAACTTTGGCGGTCTGATGGCGACGCGCTGGTTCCTTGGGGTCTTCGAGGCGGGTGAGTATTTGCGTATCTGCAGGTTTCGTTGTGCTTACTGTACCGGTCAGGCATGTTTCCGGGATGCTTTTACCTCTTGGCAATGTGGTACCGCAGGGAGGAGTCACAGAAGCGGTATACGTTCTTTTTCTGCTCGACGACCTTGGCTGGTGCATTCGGCGGGTTGTTGGCTAGTGCCATTGGGAAGATGGATGGAGTAAGGGGCTATGGCGGGTGGAGATGGGTGTTCATTCTAGGTGAGTCGACGGTGTATTACTGTGATAGTGAGAGCTGAGCGAAATTGTCCGCCCAGAGGGCCTTGCCACGGCTCTTTTTGGCATTGCATGGTTCTTCTTGCTACCTGATTTTCCGGAAGAGGCGAAATTCCTTAGCCAAGAGGAGCGCGACTTTGTCAGGAAGCGTCTGGCTGACGATGTTGGTGATTCTGCTCATCAAAAGAAGGCAACATGGCGCGACATTCTAGCTGTTCTTAAAGACTGTCAGTGCTACCGGTTTTTTTCTTTTCGAAAATGGCTTATTCGTCGATAACTAGACAAAATTATCATTGGAGGCTTCGCGTATTTCGGACTCATTGTCCCGGCTTACGGATATGCTTATTTTGCGCCAACTATCATCAATCAACTGGGATACGGAGGTGCGTTTTTTTATACTGTCTTAGTCCTACCTTTTGTAATCAAACTCTGTTCACCAGCTATTCAATCTCAGTTACATTCCGTTCCGCCATGGGCGGCTGCGTTCGGATTTGCTATGACACTGGCCTTTATTTCTGACCGTTTACGCCACCGATGGTTCTTTACCTTCATTTCCGCGGCCGTCTGTCTCATCGGTTTCTCTGTACTGTTATCAGACCCGGCGCGGCATAGTGTCAAGTACGGGGCGCTCTTTCTTGCCGCATCAGGTGCTTATACTTCAATGCCCATCATCGTCGGGTGGTTCAACACTAATTTGGCGGGTCACACGCGACGCTCTGTGGGTTCGGCATGGCAGGTTTCCTTTGGTAATATTGGAGGTATCATTGCCGCGTTCTCGTTTCCAGCTGGGGATGGCCCGAAGTATACAAAGGGATACGCAATATGCATGGCGTTTGTGTGCTTAAGCATGGTATCAAGTGCGGCTTATCTCCTTGCGCTCATATTTGAGAATAGAAGCAGAGCGAGGAGCATGCAACCGGAGGTTACAGAGAAGGAAAGGGAAAGGCTGGGGGACCTAAATCATGACTATCGATACATGTACTAAAGTGTAGTCGGGATACAGCTACAATACTTTCGTTAGGAAGTTATATTCCAACTGTCCCGTCGCCTTGGTTTCCTAATGTGCCACCCGACATCTGCGTGAGCTGTCATGTCTCTACCGATATGTCTCACTCAGCTTCCCTTTCCCATGTAGATACCAGTGAGGTAAGGTGTATTCAAACGGGACCGCCATTGAACTTTGCCCGTGCTTTATCCCTTATAATGATGGGCTTCAAGTAAGGAGCATCCAGGAAGCCGACAATAGCTCCCGTCAGCCCAGGGAAGCCCTCGTTCAATATCCTCCCCATTCGTATCACTGTACGCATAGCCATGCTGACATTCTCGAACGTGATGAAAAATACCGTGTCGTTCTCTCTGAAAACACTGTTAGTCAAAGGAAATAGCAGCATGGAATGTCAGACACACCTTTGTCGGCGTGTCAGCTGAGTTAGGTTACCCTGCTGCTTGAATATCTCACTGATTTCTGGTATTGACTTCGTGCCATTGACGGTGAGGACGAGCGTGCGGCTGGCGCCTAGGCTAAGGGCTGTGATAAGACTACGTGTGACGGCATAATGAGTCTCTTGTATCTCCAACCCCACGTCCAATTCATCGGCCTTGGATTGGAATTGTTTCACAAACTGCTGTGCGGCAGTTGAGGTAGCGAATTCAAGGTGCATCATCTAAGTTGGCTCGTTAGATTATAAGAAAAGGATAGACTTTCATGCTTACGTCTTTAGCAGGATGGAGTCCACAGAAAAGAAGTGTCGGGGAGACGCCTTGCCAGTCGTTTGCCCATTCTCGGCATGGGAGAGATTTTTCTGAGCCAGTTAGGTTGGTTATGAATACAGCACGTTTCACTTTCTCCTGGTGCTCTTCTTCGGGAGTGTACCATTCTGGAAAGCCATAATCAGGTTCTTCTGCATCGCAATAGGTCATTTTGGTGCCTTTCAGTATTGGGGAGCGGTAGATGTTTTCTTTTGCCTGCATGGTGTCATCAGATACGGGAAATAATGTACAAAATAAGACCCACATTCATGGCCTGGGATAAGCACATGAAACGGACATCAAGCCGTGATGCTTTCTGGTCAAAGTGCCAAGATTCGAAATCCTGTCGATTGCCCCGTCGTTGAGGACACATGACGGCCTTGACCTGCCTCTCGGGGACACCCTGAGGTATATGCTCGATTCTGCATGACCTTGATAATCCTGTGTATCCTATTGCAGCTACGAGGTAGGCAGCCAGGGATCTGTCTGTCCGGACGAGCCGTACATTCAACGCCGAGTCGTGATAATTTGCAATGCACCATTCTGCACGTTTTGCACTGAGGCAATTAACGAGAATACCTCTGCCATAGTATGAGGGAGATATCGTCTCTACAGGGTTCAGCTTTAGTGGAGCGAGGATGCTACCGACATCGTTGGGGTATCCCTTTGGGAGATTTCGGATGGAGATGGTACGACTGGGTGAGAACGTGTTTCCTTCCTCTTGTGTGATTTGACCGCCAATAGCGAGATCGGAAAGAGTGAATAAGTGATGAAGGCCGGATGTTACATGTCGTACGGGTAGACGGTGTATCATGACACTGGAAAAAAGTTGTAAATTCACACGCCACGAGCGCGCATGATGCCGGTCCGGGATTGCCGTCTACATGCTGGGGAGAAAAGCAGTAGCAAAGCACAGATTTGTATTTAGGAAGCATATGACAGCGTATATACCGCCATAGTACAACGTATCGGCTGGACAGCTCAACCATCTATTGTAAGCACTGCTAGGTCCGTAAACACAAGAGAAGCAAGTATACTTCATTCGCTGTCTGAATCGATCTATACCAATCCTTTAGTTCAAGTTCCGTAAAGTACACCCTATTACGCTCACCACCATTGTCGCTTTTGCCTTCGTCGCAGCCGCTCTTGAGGACCGTCCCGCAGCGGGAGCAAAGCTGAGCTGAGATTGCTTCGCGGCCGTTGCTGTAGTCTTCTTCTTGGCTGGAGCTTTCTTTACTGCAAGTTGGCTGAAATGATATGTTACGAACATCGAAATTCGCCTAAGGCTATGACACACACCTGAGCACTGCAGCCCTGTTCGTCCTCTTCTTGGGTATGGGCGCTGGCTCATCCTCATCTTCGTCGTCAATGACTTCATCGGAATTACTCTAAAGACAGAATTAATCCAGAAGTGGCTGTCATGCATCGCAGGTTTTACACGCCTCGACTTTTTTCTTCCCCCGGCCTTTTGCAGGTGCCTTTTTCGCTGGCGCCTTTTTGGCCGGTGCTTTCTTAGCGGGTGCCTTTTTCTTGGGCGCGGGCTCATCCGACTCGTCAAAATCGGAGCCACGATCGATGTTGCCTGTGTCTATTTCCATCATCATTGAATCTTCAGAAGGCGCATCGGATTCTTGTGCTCTCGCTTTGCCCTGCATTTGTATATTGTTAACAGTTCTGAGTCAACAAAGAATCCGAAGCAGACCTTTGCTTTCGCTGATTTGGTCATGCGTTGGCTTTCCTCATACTCCTTCTCTTGTTGCTCTCTGACTTTCGTCAGCTTCAGGTCCAGTTAGTCTGAAACACTGAAACCGTGACGTAGGATATACGTACCACGTCGTCAAAGTCATCTTCGTCGATCTCTCCATTCGCTTTAACATCTTTCATCATAGACTTGAGAACTTTGCCGACATGTCTAGGAAGATATGGATGAGCAAGTGCAAATCATGCAAGACAGAGGTCCTACGATTGAATGGCATGCGTGTCGTCCTTTTCCACGAACATCTGTATGGCATCTGACATTCCGTTCTCTCCGAGTAACTGTGGTTCCTGCGCCGCAAGGTATTCCTTCACCAGTGTAGACACCCTTACCTTCTCCAACTTTTCTGATATGCTCATATTGGGATCATCTATACTCAGTTCTGGCTGGTCAATAGTTACTTTTGAAGCCCGAGTAGATTTCTTCGTCCGGTGGAAGACGAGCAAGTTTCGCGGATTAGCTATTCGGCCTTGGAACTCTTGCCCAAAACGAATGGGATTCGACATTTCGCTGACGCCAGTAGTGTCGACTTTAAGTCGGACGAGGGGAAGCATACGCGGGATCTCTTCATCACCTTCTTCGACTGCGCGCGCATTGCGTTCGTCCCACAACGCATTGGCTTGGTCGATCAAAATGTTCACTTTGCTTTTAAGGAACTTGGTAATGGCCATTTGATCATCCAGCTCGAAACCTTCCTCTTCGGCGACTTCGCTCAGGACGACTTCTTCGATCACAAAGGGACGGACTGTACGTAGAGGAATTGGGGACAGCTGGAAGTCTTTGCCTTGGATTTTTAACAAAGCAACATGTCTAAAGGGAGGGCATGAGTTAATGTGGACAGGGAATCTGAGCGGCCTACTTTTCTAGCGCCTCTCCGTCGGCAAGGGACGTTGCAACAGAGGAGCCAGGTTGTGTGATATAATAGTCTTTGCCTGCAACTGGCTCTGGGACAATACGACAGTCGTGCTCATGTCCCCACACAACCAGATCTATGCTATCGTCAAACATACCCTCTGGAACGCACTCTTGAGGGCCATGTTTGACGCTGAGGACATTAAGCACAAGTTCATCGAGGGAAGTGCCACTCGTACCGATTCTGATGCAAGAGCAGCATGTTAAACCATTCCTCCTTGTTCGTTGGCATGAACATCCGAACGCGATTACTCCGAAGCTCAAAGTGCATTCTCTGGTCTTTAACGTTTCCGATACCGTATATCCCCAGATATGTATTCCCTTTTCGCAGCAGAACAGGCCGAACAGCGATCCCTGTTGTCGGGGCTTCGGCATCTGACACTGGGAGATCGATTTTTCCCATATAATTCAGAAGACCAGAGACGGAGAGAACGTCCAAGGCACATAAAGCACCATCCTGTCCATGAATTAGATGCATAAAATATTGGGGCATACGAACTCACTGCACCAGCGCCCTGAGGATCATCGTGGTTACCGTGTATCGAAAACACCGGGATGCCGACATTGAAGTTGGGATCTTCGTAGTTGATGGCGGGGAACCTAACGTAGATAAGAGAGATTGGAAAGGCAATCCTAGAAGGCGACGTACGAGAAACCATCCGCCTTGCCATCATCCGGGTCACTCATTAGTTCGACTTGAACTGGTTTATCACCCATAGTGTACTCGCGCAGCAGGGCCATGACATTATATATGCAGCTGCGAGAAGGCTTATTTTCGTGGAAAAGGTCACCCGCGAGCAAAATGAAGTCAACCTGTGCACTGCTTAGCTGATAAAGGCGGAGAACGAGCCAGCTACGTACGTCGTGTTTCACCGCTAGCTGCAGGATCTCCCGAAAGGTATTGATAGAGTCCTGGCCACGAACGGGGTCGCGCTCCATATATCCAATGTGATTGTCGGTGGCCAGCATAATCTTTATTGTATCGTCAGGGACTGTCAAAGACTGGTCAAAACCGCCCTGCAATAACAACGACGCCACCAACATTCATTCTGTATCCTTGTAGCAGGATGCGGAGAGCCTCTCAGTGACTCTTCTTCCATGATTTTCCTTGGACGAAGGCGAGAACACAGGTGAGCAGTGAAAAGGAGAGGTGGAGGAGTCAATTTTCAATTTCGGACGCGTCGTGTTGTCCGGCTACTTTCTCGATCACCGGAGTTCCCACGATCACCACCAGGGCTACGCCGCAGGTAACCCTTGTTGTAAACTCTTCCCGGCACCATCACTTTCAGTCGATGCGCTGCTAATTCTGTTTTCCTACACTCGTCTTCCAGTCCTTGCATTCCTTATCTTCCTCCCTTTCTGGTGATATCCTCGGTGACATTCTTGGTGGTACATAAACAGCATTCCAATGAGTCCTCAAAATGCTGGAAAACCGGCCTCAAAAGGCCTCGTCGTATGTCTTTTCTTCACTGCAGTCCACCTTTCTCACAGTGCTGAATGTTTTGTGGCCTTTCAGACGGGCGTTGTCGTTTTCTATCTCGTAGCTGCCTTGTCGGTAGGTATCTTTTCCTCGATTAATTTGCTCCGTAGCTGATAATGTCTTCCGGTAGATGGTAATGGCGTACGTGCCTTCCGTTCACCCCCCTTTTTTTTACCGTTCCTCATCTTGCCCTACAGTAACAAATGGGTTCTCAACACGACGGAAATTCCTCTCTTTTTCCTACAAATGCAGCTCATGATCGCCGTCATCCTGTTTTTGTTTTCCGATACAATGCGGTTCCTTCCGGATAGGCTTACCTTTGACTTCAAGACGTGCAAAGGACTGGTGCCGATGGTAAGCTTAAATGTCATTGGTCTCAGGCAAGTTCAGGTCTTTATTTGCTTCTCGTTTTTGCTCACCTCCTTCTAGCTTCAGCAATTATACACTCAAATACGTCGACGCCTCATTCTACCAAGTGGCTCGGGGTCTTGTTTTGCCGTTCACCGTCGGGACGTCCTTCATCGTTTTGCACTCTAGGCCCTCGCTTCGCATAATCCTAGCGTGTGTCGTTGTCACCCTCGGCTTTTTCATCGGCGTTTTCCTCGACGGTACCCACGTATCCCTCGTGGGCGTAGGCTTTGGTGTTGTTAGCTCCATGATCACAGCCACGCATTCCGTTGTCATCAAGCAGAGTCTGAATGTTGTCAACGGTAGTGCCTTGTTGCTATCATGGTACACCAACCTTCTCAGCGCAATTGTATTGGTGCCCATCATCTTTTTGGCCGGTGAAGTTCCAGGGGTGATAAGGCTGCTGTTCGGAGTTGATGAGCTCGTGAGGTCGGAGGGTACGATGAGCGCTCTACAAACATTCATGTGGGGTTCTGCAATCACCGTGAGGAGTGCACAAGATATTGCCGACCATCAGTCTGACTGTTTCATGTACAGGGCGTTCTCGGCTTTCTGATGAGCATTGCCAGCCTTCTGTCTATCAAGGTTACCTCGCCCATCACCCACATGATTTCTTCCGCAGTCCGGGGTGTTGCTGCATCGATTTTGGGAATGTGGCTATTCCACGACATAATTACTACGTAGGTTCAATTGCGCATATCTGTGGACGGTTCTAACAACAGTTTAATAGTGGTCGCGCATCTTCCATTGCCACCATTCTTTTTGGATCGCTCTACTACACATGGGTCAAGCACCAGGAGTCCCAACCCATTTCAAAGGAGTACAATCGTGTTCCCATGGATGACGTTGAAGCAGGTCTAAGAAAAGAGAATCCCAAACCAGAATAGTCTCAATCCTGGGTATACCCGGTTTCTTGCATACTGGACGCGCATAGGTCGTTTAGACACCATCATATAGAATTAATCATTGCGAGAGGGAGCCTGGGTGTCGCCTCAAAAAATGCCCACGGAACGAGGAGCAACTCTATCTGTATAGCTGCAACTGATGGGATGCCCAACCCAACGACCAAGATGCGGTGTCTATTATTCGTCCAGACGTACCTAGCAATGGTATGATCGTGTCGACCCGCAGCGCGTCTCATTTGGTCTTCTGGCAATCCTCCACTGGCAGTGGAACTGTCAGGTGATATCAGTGGTATCAGTACCACTCGCAGTTGATGGATATCTCTGTAAGAATTGGAACGACTCGAACTTGTCTGCAACGCCTGTGCCCGCTGGTTCCTTTCGAGTTCGCTTATAGCGTTTTCCGTCGCGACGTTAGCGCATCAGCAGATTGGGAAAAAAATTGCCGGGGCTTGCGGTGACCACGGTCCGGCATAATTCTTACCTGCCTTGCCAAGGCCTTACGAGGCCATTAACCAAGGCATGATGTTGCGACTTTTCGTATGCTATTAGGAACCCCCATGATAATAACCTGGTATTCAAGATTGTATAGGATTATTTCCGGCTCATGCAGACTGGTTGTAAAATGGTAGTAGTGATCATATTCAACTCTTAGGTGGCCAAAATAATGTCATGTAAATGCGCTACAAGCCAGCGGACTCTGTATCTTCAATATCGAGGTAGCTCAACTCTACAGATCTATTAGCGTCGGTGCCTTCTTCAGAAAGCTTCTCATCCTTGCTGTCTTCCGAGCTCTGATTCTCGCCGTCATCTGGGAACGATCGATGAGGGAGAAGAGCGAAGACGTTGTCTCTGTGGTCGTTTGGAGATAATCCTTCAAGAGGGAAACTGGCTCTGTCTGCGGGGTAAACTTCTCTGAACTGTGGGAGTGTCTGCATGTCCATGTTCCAATCCAACTGCCAAAAGTCGTGATCGACTTGAGTTGAAGGGGCAACGGGAGGCAGAGAAGGGGAAGGTGTCACCGTAGGAGCGACGTCGGTGGCTTCAGTGGCGTGCAGCGTCGACACAGGTTTGGTGTACAGAGACCCAGTCCGCTTCTCCTTCACCTAAAAGTGAATCAACTAGGTATTGAAGGGAAAATCCTACGCAGGACGACACGACTGGCAACTGACAACGAAAAGGTTCGCATGCGGAGGATTTCAGCGCTCTGCCGAAGAGATCATAGAAGGCAGGGTCGTGATAAGGATTCGAACGCGATCTGGCATGGCGCCATCTTTCAGTGCGCAGAGTTGACCACGTTGAAGAAAAACATAGAGATCTGCGGCTTTCAACAAACAGGCCTCCTCATAATAGTATTAGAATTAGCTGGTACAGCTCAAAAATATTTTTTCGAAAGATTTCTGAAAAAAGTGTGTAAGAGCATCACTGGCTGTCGGAATTGAGTACGGAGAAAACAGTTCAAGCCAGAACTGCGGGTCGATGTAACGGATATTGGTTCCGCCGAGAGCCGCGCACCAAGTTCAACTCCAACCTCCAACCCCCTTTCCAGCCATCAGTCCGAAGGTTCTGTCTCATTACTTTCTTCTGCTCTTCATTGGTGTCAATTTGTTACAGAATCATTTTCCTAAGACATCAGGTTTCATACCGGTGCACTGTACTCCGAGTCTACCAGTCTGCAAAGAACTTTGGAGCGCTAAAAAGGGGCCTAATATGACATCATATATTGTTATCGAACTATATAATCATTTATCCAAGGATGTCACAAAATTCGAGTCTGATACGAGGTCGCATTCATCGATGGTTGGCATCTGCAAAGTAGACCTCATTTGTGCTATCTAGTACTTTTGGTGTTTACAGAAGCTTCAAATCATCTGGTAGGGGGCCGGTATTGTGGTCGATCGCTGAGACTTCACCGCCTCCAGAAGAAGGTCGAAGTGAATCAAAATGTGGAGTACCGTCAGGTATAAATTGCAGGGGATAATGCCGCCTTCAGTCACACAAATCATCCATTATACAACTCAGCTGAACCAAATATCTCTACCACAATGAACAACATACTTCCCGCCGAAGTACTTGCCCAGATCATCCAGGAAGCATGGGCACTTCCTCTCACAACCTTCGAACGACTCCGAATGACGACATCATCCGTTCTCGTCAGCAAATCGTTCGCTTGGGAATTCACTCGCGTGTTCTGTACCGACGTACACATCTTCACGCCATCCCACCTTAACCATGTCATCGGCCGTATGCTACAACGAGACACTGTAGCCTTCCGGTCGATTGACTCTTCATTCACGCCGTCAGAATTCTGTCGGTCTATTTCCTTCGTCCTCGAAGTCGATCCCCATGGCACCAATCCCGTAACGCACCCGGTATCGAAAGACATCCACGATCTGATGCCGGTGCTTCAACAGTTCTTCCCCAACGCCAAGCGAGTATCGATGAACTACCACAACTGGTGGTATAACGACTCTGAACTCTGGCGACTCCAGCTACCGGAACAAGTAACCGAGTTGGAATTCGTGTATACGCACAGCACGCGGTACACACAAGAGCGTTTGGAGAAGAACGCAAAGTTGGACGTCATTCCACCGTACGACTTATCCGGAGTGAAGAAGTTGACGATCTTGGGAGGGAATCGTCTGTTCAACAGCGAAATCGTACAAGCGTGTTACAACGCCCGTCTTAGCTGATGAACCAACGGACGATACTATTTAATGAAATGCTCTTATTTTTTCTTATCTATTTCTGTTGCATTATCTGCTATATATCTTCTTTGCTTTGCTATCTATATCTATTTTGCATCATGTTATGTTTTCTGACCTTCCAAGTTCTTACTACAAGCTGTATTCAATTAGAAATGTTTCCATCAATGCAGATTAATTGGATACAGTTCCTATTCGCGCACGACTTCAAGAACCAGCTCGTGGTTCATCGATGTATCGTAAAACTGTGTTGTAGCAAATCTGTTGACACTTATCTATCCTTCATTTTCCTGCGACTGCATCTTCCGTGTGCAAACTTCATTCAATTGACGAAAATACCCTCAACATGATACAAGACCAAGGAACAATATAATTGATTGAAGGGACAAGATCAGAACAAAAACAAAAAACATAGGATCAACATGTATAATGGAATAGGATCATACAATTGTGATCGTGGAAATTTAAATGCGTTTGCAGAAATAAAATATACATGTACTTCTTTGCGTCCATGATGCGCGGCGGCGGAGTATTTGGCGAAGGTACTTCCAAAGGCTTGCCCCTTGAATGCACTACTTGCTTCAGTGGTTGGCAGAGGTGGCTGGAAAGGATCAAGAAGGGCGAGGGGTGACGATGGCGCTTCTGTACTTGTTGGGAACAATCCTTCAAGGGGAAAACCAGCGCTATCTGCAAGGTAAACCTCTCTAGCTTGAGGAAGTACCTGCATGTCCATGTTCCAGTCAAGCTTCCAGAAGTCGTCTTCGACGTTTGACGAAGAAGGCGTAACGGGAGGTGGAGAAGGAGAAGGAGAAGGGGTAGTAGCGGCGATGTCGGTGACTTCATGATCAGTGGCGCGCAACGTCGATACACGTTTGATATACAGAGGACCAGTCCGCAATCACTTTCCTCTGTACTTTCATCCATGGCAGCTTGATCATGTTCGTTAGTCCCTGTTGGAGGGCACTGCTCAAGTCAAGGGTCGGTGAGTGTAATAATAGCTCTCCTTGGGATCGGCTCCGTATACCATCTTAGGGAATCATTTGAGCAGATGAGGCGCTTCTTCGCGTGACATTGCTCTTTGATAGTGTCCGGAGCGTCATGGAAGGGAGGGTCCGGCACCAACAAATTGAAGTAATTCTCCCTTCCATTACGTGATCACGTACTGACATTCCTTTTCCTAGTGATGTTTTAGAAGCTGGAAAGAGTGATTGGCAGCGAAGAGGGGGGGGGGAACAGGAGCAAGGAGGACATATTATACAGTACAAAATAGAGACCATTTGTATATGTTGTGAAAAACGGGGGATGAACAGATCAGTTCGTTCCCAGTTAGTACATGCGCGGTGTCAGGCCAATAGTATTGCGCTTGGCTGAGCTCTGCAAACGCATGCAGATGTACGCTATTGTACCTACTTATATACTAAATGCTAATATACTAGAATCTTCTACAAGTTTCCTAATACTTCTCTCCTAATCAGCAAGTTCGGCATGATGCCGGATTGCCATCATCTCGGCTCAACTCTCAAATCCCAACAGTATAAAACTTACCTACGGTAATAACAAATGTACTATTTCAAGTCTCAAGCCCAAGCATGAAAATGAATGTAGCATAACATATACGGACCACCTGCAATACATCCGCAGTGTTACGAACTCGCTTAAGATGTCCCTCGTGTCATACTTGCATATGGCATCAAGTAATTGTGCTAGTACCTTGCGGAGCCTGATATGCATTACTGACATTGGGGGTACTTATAATGATACTTGAATTCTTCACGCTTCATGTAAACGTATAAGGCTCGCGCAACTGTTTCGGACGTTGCCATACATTTTGATCCTTGCCACAGGCTTATACGGGGATATATATTTTTGTCCAATTCGTTGATATGGCTCGTCATGTTAGAGTTGTGGACCCGACCGTTCCTGATTAAGGGACACATCAAAAAATTCTTATATTTCTACAAATAGAGCAGAATCTCTCGAAGTGGATACATCCCCATCGCTGCCTCCGTCTTTTGAAGATACCTTTGGTTAAGAATCAGGACGAAAAGCCAGACTCCTTCCCACTCTCGAGGTAAAAGCTGCTTCGCAGCTACCGCTCTGATTTAGTACTTATCTTATCACCTATGTTATCCTAACACGTGATTGATTGATCTTTATCTTTTTTACCCCGGGGTAAAGAAATTAATACAGTTCGGAGAGATCAATCAATGGAAGAACCTAATGCGCATTGCGCAACTCCCTTCGTTAAAATAACTCCCATAGTGCCTGAATGGCTATGCAGCAACCGGTTGTTTCGGCACGTAAAAAAGGGAGTTTCATCATAGTATAAGACTGGGAAGAAAGCGATTATCGTATCCTACCTTGATATGCCTTCCTCACTCAAACTCCTGTCAAATCTTATTGCAGAGTCGGTAGACAAGATCGAACAGAAATGCTCAGCTCAATGTCTTCCGTTCCCTGAGCTCGACGAGATATTTTCGTTTCAATCCGAGACCATACGGAACGACGCGGACGTCGCCGAAGCCGTCCACGTGATCGTGGCAGCAGCGACGCAGCTGATAACGACAGCGAGGGCTCCCATCACGACATTGTCTGTCGTCTCTCACCAAGTGCGCATTCTCTTCTTTGTCAAGTTCTGATGACTAACTAAGTGATAGTGGGATGTACCTGCCTGTCTTGGGGTTGCAAACGATGCAAACGTCGCCGAGATACTACGAGAAGTAGGCCCCGAGGTTAGTGCTAGTCCTTTAATGTCTTCGGTTTACGAAGAATTACTTCAGGGCGCCCACATCGATGATATAGTCAAGAGAAACGGAATGAATGCGTCGCGTCTTGGTACGATGACTCTCGTCGCAAGGGTCTGATTACTGATAAGATGTCAAGGTCGGGTCCTCCGCTTGCTCGCCTCTCACCACATCTTCCGAGAGGTATCCCCCGATGTCTTTGCAAACAATCGCATCTCGACCTTGCTTGACTCTGGGAAGGCAGTCCAGGAGCTGGAAGAAAAGTAGGTCATCTTTATTCACACTGTAATGTTTTTAGCTTACCCGTCAACAAAGCCCACAAGTCAAATACACTGAAACGTCTCTCTTCAACACGTTCGTCAGTTGGGGGTAAATGTTATCGTCCTCGTTCCTTTTGTCACAAACTAACATCACACAGAGCTGGCGAATTCTACAAAAGCGGTGCTTTCTTGTCACAAACACTTCGAGACCCTGTTTTCGGCCACTCTGACGAAGCTAATCAGAGCGCTCTATGCAAAGCCTTCGACTTGGATGTCAGCTTCTTCGAGTGGCTAGAGCGTCCAGAAAATAAGGACGTGTTGTCTCGTTTCACTTTAATGATGCGTGCGACTACTGACTTGCTGCCTGACACTGCCATATTAAACGGTAATTAGTTTCGAAAAAGACTAGGAGAGTTTTTGGACTAATGTGCTTTCTAAGGCTTTGATTTCGGCTCTCTTCCCGACGGCGCACTGGTAGTTGATGTTGCTGGCGGGATAGGCTCCATGTCGTTGGTTCTGGCCAAAACATTCCCCAAGCTGAATATCGTGGTGGAAGATCGACCCCAGATCGTCTCTGATGCTGAGTCGGTGCGTCATTTTCCCTTGCACGCAGACTCTCGTTAACTGGCAGCGACATACTTAGTATTGGAAATCGAACTTACCCGGAGCTCTCGAGAGCGGTCGCGTCAGGCTTGTCGGTATGTCGGACAATTATCTTGTTATGAGACAATAACAAAATAACTGCTTTTTGACAGCTCACGACATGTTTACTCCTCAGCCGGACCTCGGCAATGCAGTTGATGTGTTCGTCCTTCGCGGGATCCTCCATGATTGGGCCAATTCGTATGCAGCTCGGATCCTAAGTCACCTACGAGCAGCCGCTGGACCACAAACGAAGCTCGTGGTCATCGAGATTATACTAGAGTCTCCGTGTTGTGATCCCGAAACCAAGACGATCAAAGGCTGTGAACCCCGCCCGGTACCCAAGCCTCTCCTCGCCAACATGGGCGCGGCCAATACGATGGATTATTCGATGGATGTGATGGTTCGTAAATATCCTTGTGTAGCTCCGCGATCGTTGGACTAATGGTGAAACAGATGATGAGCTTCTATAACGGACAGGAGCGTACACTCAGACACTTTGTTGATATCATGAACAAGACGGGCTGGGAGCTAAAGGAGGTTGTGCGCATTGGCTCGTTGCGGCCCCACTTGATCGCAGTACCAGTGTGAGACGTATTGCATGAAGTTTTATTTCGACTTTTTTTGGGAGCAGAAACAAGGGAAATTGGTTCATTAGTCTGAACACATATCATCCCTTAAGACTTGAATTCTAATTACTTTGACAGCTCGTAAGTAGCCTTGACAAATGATGTCAGCAGAACAAATTTTTAATGGGACAACGCATTGAAGTAAAGCTGGGTAGACCACCGACCCAACAATATCAACCCATCATAAGATCCTTGTATTCCAATTCGCGTGGGACGGTCAAAGAGCTTGAAGGGAAGACGGTCCAAAGACTAAAGTGTGGCGCCCATGATGGCAACCACATTTTGAACATCAACCACATTTTGAACATGGACCACAACATCGTCCATTATGTTTACAACTTGAAATTTGTATGATAGTCCTTCGCTATGCATTGTTTGAGAGTGTTCGAAGGACAACACTACTATAGAGGTACGTCTTTCTAATGCATACCCAGAGCTTACCTTGTGCACCTATATGCATGTATTGCGCACTTTAGCAGTGACCACGAAGGAAGAAATCCATGTACAGTCGGCGCCCTTGCCTTGAAGCTGTACCGTGGCAGCACCCACTTTGCGACACAATGTCATTCTGTCATACTCATACAAGCAGCCAGGATATATGCACCCGAAAAATAATATGGCATAGGATTGGCTCACTAGCCAACACTCTCAAAATCAAAAACACCTAGACTGGTGACCGTCTGTATAACCACCCCAGTCTAAGACTATATGCATCTGGAAGGAGTCCGACGCAGAGCCCGCCTCCATTTTGCTCCGCGTTGCCCAAAAAATGTTGATTTGCGGAGTCCCGCCGGAGGTAAAGCACTTTCTTGCTGATAACCGTTCCGAAAATGCTTCTCCTATGAATCAAATGGTTGAACAAAATTTAAGAGGATTTTCTAATGCTTTCCCGGTTGTAGTGAACGGTATCAAGCTTGAAATCAACATTGACTCTTCTCAGCGGTCTGGACGGTCTGGAACTAAGTCGGGCCGCCACCCCGGTAGATTTGTACGTCATCTAGACCTGCGGTAACTTTTCTCTTTTACCTTTCACTTCAATCCCTCAGACAAACAGATATCTTGGTGAATGAAATCTTTCTACGCTGAATTTTTTCCGTGCTGGTCGCGTCTCCAGAGCGCTCGATTATCTTTTCCTGACGTAATACCGGAGCAATATAAATGGCTGCTTTTGAATCCGAATCCTTCCGCTCCTATCTTGCTACCTCTCTCCAATGCTTTCCGTGACTAGGAAACAGGCCAGTAGGCCATCCCAGATATTCGTTCGTACACTGTTCTCTCCGCCGACGCGTGGAAAGCAGAGTCTCGTCATCCTAGGCTCGGGCTGGGGCGGATACGAGGTCTTGAGGGGAGTCAACAAGAAGAACTGGAGTGAGTCAAGAAGCCCCATTGATGTGGACATTGTTTTTCTGATTTTTCGTAGATGTTACCATTATTTCTCCCAACACGTACTTCAACTTTACCCCTCTCTTGGCGAGCGCGGCCGTAGGGACTTTAGAATTCAGATGTACGGTTGAACCTGTGCGTGTTTCACTATACCTTGCTCTTCTGTTTTCCTTATACTTTGACTTTAGGTGCGCAGATACACACCTAAAGTGGTCCGTCTTTTATTCGCCTCTACCAGTCGTGCATGATATCAATAACTTGCCTGGGGTAGTCGTACTATCAAGCTTGGTGCGACAATATCGGTGAGACAAACCTTCGTGTTTAGCGCTGTAGGTCAGGAAATTAACCAGATCAAAAGATTTCAAGCATAAGACTCTCACATGTGTCCGTCATATGTCTTTCAACCAGGCAAAAGCTGATCACTCAGCTTAGGTCGCAGCAACGCCTCCGGTCTCTTTCGGTGACTCCCCTCCGGCTACACCCCAGCCATTCTCCATCAAGTATGACAAGTTGGTAATCGCCGTCGGTGCCTATCGCCAGAGTATGCCGGTTCAACCTATCTGGTCTCCCCAGCTTACAGTTTCTAGCGTTCGGGATTCCCGGAGTCAAAGAACACGCCCATTTTCTGAAAGACGTCAAAGATGCGCGCAGAATTAGGACACGGATTCTTGAATGTATGTTTTCGCTATCATCTGGACGCGTCCAAAGCATTCATGTTACATCAAGGTCTTGAGCAAGCGAATCAACCGGATATGACCGATGCAGAGCGCCGGAAGCTACTAAACTTTTGTGTCGTTGGTAAGCCTTTACACACAACCCCAAAAGTCCTGAGACTTATTGGTGTTTGATCCTTAGGAGGCGGACCTACCGGCGTCGAGTTCGCGGCCGAACTACACGATCTGTTACATACCGAAATAGCTCAACAACATCCGGAACTTGCAAAGATGGCTCGAATCAATCTATATGATGTCGCAGACAGTATCTTAGGCACATTTGACAGGAGTCTTGTGAGGTAAATCAGCAATACCGTTCACACCATCAATAATAACCCTCCCTTAGGTATACTGAAAACACATTACGACGCGACGGTATCAACATTCATCTCCGGCATCACGTCGAGAAGGTTGAGAAGGTAGATATTTGGTCATGGCCGGTATTCATCCGTCATTCTAACGATATTGCAGGGGAAATTGTTCATAAAGGAAATCGGAGAAGGTGCCATTTCAGTATGATCGATTCAATAGTCACACTAACATGTGTTATCAGTGCCTTTCGGACTCCTTGTCTGGAGTACTGGTCTCGCACCCAATCCTCTTATCAGCGCTATCACAGAACTGAAAAAACGGGACACTACTAGCAGGTAGGCTCTTCGTCACACGTATCTTGTCTTTCCATTAATACTTGTATCAGAGTACTCACAGATGGATACCTCAATGCCCTGAACGTAGATGGAACGCCCAATCTTGATGTATGGGCCATTGGGGATGCCGCCTCAATAGAGTCCGACCCCTTGCCCGCAACTGCTCAAGGTGAACCCTTTTTTTCGCTTTGGTGGACCTTAGACTTACTTTCCCGAAGTCGCAAACCAGAAGGCTAAATATGTTACCAAGACCCTCAATAAACTTGCTAACCTCAGCCATTCCCATGAAGATGAGGAACCCTTGAAGGATGCCCACGTTGATGAGCCTTTCCAATTTAGGAACCGAGGCAGTCTTGCTTATATTGGTGGATGGTAAGTTCCTCTCTATCTTTATCCCAGCGTTTGTCGACCATGTAATAGGCGAGCCATATATGACCGGTCGAAAGCCACAGGTGACGGCGAGAACAAATTTATGAACAAAGAATCAGGTCGTGTAGCGTGGTTACTGTGGCGCTCCGCGTACTTCACGCAAACGTTGAGTTGGAGAAACAAGTGAGATCATATTCAGCGCTTGAAAATGTCTTCGTGAGCTCACATAATATTTGCTAGAATCCTGGTCCCCACGTATTGGTGCGTTTTCTACATTCATGTAGCTATTTTACTGATTTTTTGCTGTCGTCGGTTAGGTTCTTAAACTGTGAGTCTACCGACTTGTATTTTGTCATTGGTGATTAATTTTTTCCCCTTTGCGTCAGGGATATTCGGGCGCGACTTGACCAGATTTTAAGCATAAGTTATGTATAGAAGCAATAGAGGTTAGACAACAGATAGACTCGTAAGCTTTCATCTACACGGACATACGCATGTGTTGACTATATATGATAAATAGTTAAATTATCGTAAAGCATTCATCGTAGTGGTACATCATATATAGCTCACCGAGCTTTATATATCAATGGTATATGAATCGCATCCGAGCTTCACGCTCTCCGGGACGACGCACAGCAAATCATGAACGCTTCGAACGCCATATTCTGGGTATAGACTTCTTCCCAAAGTTGCTTGCCGCCATAGAAGAACGGCGGACTAGACTTGGCTTTATGTTGAGTTGGAGGGAAACGACAGACGCAGAACCTAGAGTCTTCGTCTTCAGTCGGCGGCCTGCTGATCGCTGAGTTAGTTGTCACCACAACCTGATCGAAGACTGACCACTGTCACTTTCGAACGAGACGGGAGAAGCAGTCGCCCTTGTGTTCCGCTCACATATCACTCTCGCGAACACACCAGCATCGTCATCATCTTCGAACAGGATCCCAAACTTTCGCGTCTAGACATAAAGAAGTATCAGCTCTTTCGTAACAACACACGGCAATTTCCACTGACCAGTCCATGGAACCAATGGAAACTGGGCAAGTTGTCCACTCTGTAGTCGAACCCCTTGCCATCGAGTTTGAACACCCACAGCGTCCGCCATGTACCCTCATCGTCACACAAGAATAGCTTGAAAGAAAACTCGTCGTCTTTTGTCGCGAAGCTTTCTCTGCCAAACACCAAAACGCCCCGATGCCCGTAGTACTTCCATTCAGTCGAAGCAGTGTGTGTGTGGTATATCTTGACTGGTGAGTTGGTCATGCAGAGTGGTGTGTACCGAGAGGCAGGCGAGTGCTGGACGATAGACATGGTTGTAACAGAACACAAGGGAAAGTGGCAGCAGAAGTCCATCATATATCCAACGCCACATGTCCAACCCTCGTGTGAACAGCGAGTTGGCTTCCATGGATAAGATCGATATGTCTGTCAGTGAAGCATGTATAGGGCCATAGTGCGTCAGTTCATGCCAAGCGTAACTAGCTGAATCATGTCTCCCGACGTGGCGCATCAAAAGAAGTCACCTTTAAAAGCCAGAACTGAATGGTTCCTGTTGAAAAAATATGAACAATTGCGTTGACTCGAAAATGCCTGATATTCGCTTTGCGTATTAACAGCGCCTAAACCTCCGCAGTATAGAATGAATACCGTGTTGGATGATGTAGAGTAAATTGATAACAATAGAATACACTCAAAATACAATAACGCCCCAGGATTGAATGATTGGCAGGTTAGAGAGCTGTGCCCCGTTCGAAGCTCGCCCGAATCTCTGATGTGTACTTGTCGTAGTATCTAGCAATCTAGAGAGATATTCAGCCATGCGCAAGTGCATACCACAGATGACCGTACCTTTTTGTTGAACACGCGATTGGCCTCGTTGATATAGGTGATATCTCCTTCTTCCTCGTTGGGCCGCTTGCGCGAAAACTTGCTCTTCTTGTCGATGCTAAGACGAAACCATGAGAACTGCTTATAATGCGGCGAAACATGACATACTCCTTATTAATCTTTGATACCACACGATCAATGGCGTCCTCGCTAGGCTTACTATCGCCGTACATTAGGGTATTTGCATCGCGGTAAAGGTTGTCATGGGCCAGCTGCTGTTCAAGGGTCGTAGGACCGACCTGGAAAAAAAAATAAGCATAAAAATAGAAAGGAACGGAACGGAAAGTCTTACCGCTGTTGACATCGAACCGTTCTTGGGGTCAAAGGAGGTCAGTGTCCCTGGTGCCAAACCCATCGCAATTTCCTTCTGTTTATTATAGGCTACCAGGTCGGGTCTGATGAGATCTAACTCTTTCTTATACCGCCGTCGTGCAGCATGGGCATCATCTTCATTCAGATGCATTAGCCATGACAACATCAATGTTGAACAGGACGCACCGTGGAACTCGAAATCCGCTCTTCTTGCCTTTCTCGCTTTCTTCTTCTCCCAGTTATCATTTTCCTCTATCGTCCACTCCCAGTTCTTCTCGCGCTCTACGTCTTCCCCGCGTTCCTCTGCTTCTGCCTTGGTCCGTAACGTTTCAGCCAGCTTTCGCTGCCGCTCTAATCTTGCTGCGTCGCGCGCTGTCATTTTCAGTTTAGCACTTTCCTCTATAAGGGATGCGCGATTCGCCTTTGATGACGCAGCCTAAGAGAGCATAAATAATCTTGGCGAACAGATTATAAGAACAGAGACGCACCAATTTCTTTCGTAGCTGTTCCATCTTAGCTTTCCGTTCCTCCATTGTCATCTTTATACCTGTCTCCTCAGACGATGGAGTCTGTTCTTCTGGTAGTGCAGCCTCTTCCATCGTCACATCTTGTGAAGGTTCTTCAGCGGCTGAGTTGTCCTCTGCAGGGAGAGCCTCCATTTCTACGGGTTTCGTCTCCTCTACTGGACCATCGGAAATCTCATCAGCTGCAAGAACAGCATCTTTGGGATTCCTTTTGTTTGTCTTGACCCTTCGTGAAGGAGGCATAAGTAAGTCGAAAGCTTCAGGTTGCTCAGTGGCAGTGCTAAGCTGTCAGTCCAGATCACATGATAATGTATTTGTCAGCATCGAGGACCCATTAGTTTGCCCCGGCCCGACTTAATGACCGTTGATACTAGTTCGAGTCAGTGACCATATATCGTCTCTCCACATTTTCTCCATTTTCTCCGTGAAGCAGCTTTTTTAATCCCTGGTATACAATGGTATGTCCTCTGAGGCCTACGTTCCTTACACAGAACTTTTCAGTTACGATTCAGATTTTTCATGATACATCAAAGCGTCTTGGATAGTATTCCTTCTCTCCGAGTCACAAGGCGTGGTACAATTATGCATTTCCTATGGAAATTTCTAAACGGGTCCTATTGGCCCACGAGTTAGGTACTACCTTGGCAGTTGATTTCCCACATTTTATGGTACATGACTTGGACCTGGCTTCAGTTCCCTGGTTGACGTGGCATCAGCGTCATTTAATGAAGTGACCTCAGATAAAAGCCTATATCCAACCTTTCGCCCAATTCTACCCATGATCGAGAGCTCTACTAGCATTCTACGACGCGCCGGTTCATTGAGAGGTGTTCTCGGCTTGGTAGCTCTCCTGATAGTGCTGCGATATCGACACTCCAAGGCATCGAAGCATGTGAGGGATCTTTCTACCATTGGTCGAAGATTGGATGACTTGGTATATGACTTTGACGAGTTTGATATCATTATCATCGGGGGTGGTTAGTTTTCGAGTTTTTATTCATATATCGTTCGGCTTCAATTAATCGAGAGCTCTAGGGACAGCTGGGTGTGTCCTCGCATCGCGATTAAGTGAAGACCCCCGCGTTCGCGTCCTTCTTCTGGAGTCTGGCGGAAGGTGCGTGCTTGCCGAAATACGGGCGAACAAGCTACTCATGTTGTTCCGCTTACATGACAGTTCTCAGGGTGTACCAGAAAGTCGCATACCATCTGGGTTTCCCAGCATTCTTCGGTCAAAATACACTTATCATCTCTACACAGAACCCCAAGCATTCCTGAAAGATGGCAGAAAACTATTTTGGCCGAGAGGTGCGTACCTGTGGTTACATTTTTGGTTTATCTTCATTCTATATGCAGGCAGATTCTTAGGTGGATGTACGCTATACCGCAACCACGATGGCGCTTAGTGCTCATTCACCCATTCTAGGCTCTTCCATCAACGCGCAAATGGCGCAGTACGGTTGTCCAAGCGACTTTGATCAGTGGGCTGAATTTATGCACGATGATACTTGGTCGTGGAACAAATTTCGTCCGTAAGTCATAGAAAGCATACTACATAATACTAGTCCGAGTTAAATTATATTGACAGATACTTCAACAAATTCGAGAAATATTCTGCAGACCCTAACTACCCCCAAGTTGATCTGGCCTACCGCGGATCTAAAGGGTCTGTACGCATTGGGTATTTCAATACCATAGCCCAATCGTCAAAGGACTTTATCAAGGCATGCATCAATGTAGGAATTCCCTATACTCCAGACTTCAATGGGCCCAATGGTACTCTGGGCGCGGGCAGGGTATGTGTTTCATTTTGGTTATTCACACCTATACTACACTAACGGGCGATACCAAATATAGGTCAGTAAGTACTTGCAAGCTGTCAAGGAGAGCTACGATTAAACTTCGGTATAGTGACGTACATTGACCATAATAGAGAGAGGGTATCCTCAGAATCCGCCTATCTTACCCCAGAAGTCTTAGCGAGGCCAAATCTAAAAGTCGCCATTAATTCGCATGTGACGCGAATACTCTTTGACAGCGAAAAGCGCGCTGTCGGCGTCGAATACGCTAATACCGAGAACAGCCCTCGTTACCACTCTCGTGCTCGGAAGGAGGTAATACTCTCGTGGGTCTTTCCAATCTCTGATGCTTTAAAATTTGCTTACGACATTTCAGAGCGGGTGCCATCCATTCACCCCACGTCAGTCCCAAGTTCGCAAATGCACCCGTTTTTTGGAGTACTCACTATCCTTTAGATTCTCATGCTTTCAGGCGTTGGCCCAGCTGAACATCTGAGAGAATACAACATCCCTGTTGTCCACAACCTGGCAGGAGTTGGTGGTAACCTTGTGGATCACCCTGTCATGGACATCTCTTACAAGGATGCGACCAACAGTGCTGCTAACTATCTGATACCGCGAACGTTGGCAGACAAACTGAAGCTTTTTAAAGCTTTACTACACTACAGATTCCTTCGCTCGGGCGGCCCTTTGGCGACGAACGTGAGGCTCCGTCGGTTACTCGCTCTGTCATTCCGCTGACATAGGTTTAGGTCGGAGAAGCTGTTGCTTTTATTCGTTCGGACGACCCAAAATTGTTCCCGCCTAGCCAATATTCACAGGTATTGGAGGATAGCTCCTCCGGTGCGGGAGCTCCGGACGTGGAGTTATTCTGCACGTCTATAGGGTACAAATCTCATGCGCAAGCCTTATTTGATGTGCCAACAAGGGCTTTGCATGCCTGCTTGCTGAAGTGAGTTGATCTAGGTCTGTGTATCACTAGTGATTAAAGGCACTTGAATTAGACCAATGAGCCGTGGTGAAGTTCTCCTCAAATCGGCCAATCCTTTTGATCTTCCAAGTGTCAATCCCAAGTAAGAACGTCATCAATATGCGAAGTTGACTTCTGACTTCAGTCATCTTTTAGTTACATGAAGAACCCTAATGACCTTCAAAAACTCCTTCGCGGACTCCGTCTATGTTTTCGTGTCGCACAAACTGAACCTCTAGCTTCTCATCTTGACCATACCTTGGAACACGCGGAACTGGACCATAGGATGTATCTGAAATCTGATGAAGAGCTGGCCGAAATTCTCAAGTCGCGGATAGAGACATTGTATCATCCCACTTCCAGTTGCAGGATGGCACCGCAAGAAAAGAACGGAGTTGTAGATGCCAGATTACGAGTCTATGGTTTGAAGGCTCTCCGGATCTGCGACGCGTCGATTTTCCCATGGATCGTTTCGGGACATACGGTATGTTGATCTGCTTTGATTTATTAGCTGTCACTGAACGCCTTTTAGGCGGGTGCGTGTTTTGCGGCTGCAGAGAAGTTGGCAGATGAGATCAAAGCGGATTTGTAAAGTTTCTCTTTCAATCTTTGTTGCGTTACGGTCAAATCCAGGGGTCGGAAGAAAGACTAAGACTTTTGTACACTAACTATGTACTGACATATGTACCAATCTCATATATCCTTTTGTATTGTCCTGAGATTGATGTTTATGCTCCTTGGCCTGTACCAGTCGAGATCTATTGTAAGCTACCATTTATTGCATTTATGGTCTTCGCATTTAAGAAATATGTATACCCCTTGGTTGTTTAATCAAGCTAGAACGATACATATCAACGTCACCCCAGCTTAAGGCATAGTAATAAATCGAAGTGGGTGCGTTGGTGGTAGATGTCGAAGATGGCCCGTGATACCCAGAGGTCGATGGGGTTGTCGCAGGCACCATGTATGTAGGGACCTCCCCCCAGGCTTCCACCTCCGATGCGGCCTCCAATTTCTCGCCATCTTCACCTCCATATCTGCCACCGTTGTTTTCCCAAAGCCTCCCCCATTATTTCCTCCAAATCTTCCACCGCCAAGCTGGCGATGGTGATACCCTCCTTCAAAGCCTCGGTCAGGTCCACCGAAAACAGGTCCTCCGATACCACCATGCCCAGGAGGAGGCGTGGGAACCCATGGTATCGTTGACGTCGGCTTAGCACCACCACAGCTTGGCGTCGAGACGGCAGCCAAAGTTGACAAGGTCGTGGTAGTCGTCGTCGAGGGCACTGCCGTGGAAGAAGTAGAGGTGGATTCTGTAATGGTAGATGGTAGTGAATCCCCCGGGAATAAGCCTGAAGGCAAGTCCCCCGGCACCACTCCTCCTCCGCCAGGTCCTGAGTTCTCGTTAGGAACACCGTCGTCTTCGGTGAGTTGCCGCAGAGTAAACCGAATAGCTTGAAGAGAGGTCAATACCCATAGAACCCCAGCTATGGAAGAGGTTCAAACTGATAAAAATAGGATGCCAAGGAGACTACTCATGCGAATAGGCCGTAAGGAACGTCGTCACCTAGGTAGACATCATGTTCAAGGACGGGGTCGACACTATAGTTCGCGTTCTTTGAGGGTCGGCTGCTGGGTATTTGTAAGACATTGCCTCGATTATAGAGGCCTGTTCAAGGAGATCAGAAATATAAACGACGGGCAATAGCGATCCAACCTACCGACATGACGATCGCTGGACGTTTTGAAGGTGCCATTCTCGAAGACGTTTTCGTCGCCGTGTGCGATGGTGTGGATATGATTGGCGCGGCTGGTATAGTGGCCTAGCAACAGAGGTCCAATGCTCGGTAAATGTCAGCATGCAAGAACAAGATGACCCAGGAAAGATAGTCTCAAAGTGCACGTAGCCTTCTTCGTTAGTGGGTTAATCCAGCCTTTCTCACTCGAGGAGCACAAGGAAAGCGCAGGCATTTGCTGTAGAAAGGCGACAATGCTGAGTTTACTTTAGCAAGAAATTGGGAAAACCTTTACAGTAGTACACGAAAAATTTCAAAGGTTAGTTTCAGTATAAAACCACCGGAGAAGATGACGAATCAAAGAGACTCGACTCAAGGTACGATCACTATCATGGCAATCTCACTCCTCCAGTTTTCCTCGAATACATGATAGAATGCCCATGCACTAAGCGCAAGGACAGTATGAAGGGTAATCGTAATTGCACTGAATGATATCGATAACAAACGCGTGTTTGTATATGAGGACTACGCTCACCCCAAGACTCCCAGTCCTGCTTAACCTGACTTCAACAAACACCCTTCACAATATCATCAAGTCCTGGCATCAGGACGGCGTTTGAATCTTCAAAGGCCCGGCACATGGATTCTGAAGATAAGTGGACAGAAGCAGGAGGTCCTAGCGGAAGAAAGCGTGTTCCTCCTATAGGTAGACACATGACTGCATACAGTACCACCCCAAGTCTTCTCAATGTCCTGGTAAACTCCCGTGGACATGAGCCTGCAGCGAGATATTCTCTCGGAAACTTGTCCTTGAGGAATTCTGATCCTTAGGCTCCTAGACTCACAGCATCGGAGGATCGGCATCGATAGAAAGATTTTGTGCTGATGCACTCCTTATCATATCCTTTGTGGTGGTCAAAGAGAGAAAGCGCTTCAAGCGTTCAGGCAAAATACCTCTTAGTATCCATTTGAAGGCAGAATCCCATTCGGCTCCCCCGCCGTATTAGTGGGAGGCCGCAGATACTCCTCTAAATCTGGGAAACTTTGTACGAGCGCCTCGTTGAGATATTTGCGATAAGACTGCAGGAGCTTATTAGCACAACCCGAGACGGAGAGACGAGCAAGCACGCACATCGACAGCAGCAATCTTGCCATTCATGAACTGATTCTCGGTCGCTGTACGCTCAAGCCTTTCTCGGGTGAGCTGCATCGGGTTCCGAGCGTTGTCAATGTCTGCGAGAACTTGCATGGGAATTCTGGTTGGGGTCTGCATGGCCATGTCATCGATGGTGGCCAGGTGGTTGATGACTTCGTTTCTGTTGAATCGCAGTCAGATATTGTGGAGCTCTGTGAGTACGTTGAAGACGTACACTCTCATCCCTACGGGCTTGCCACCGCCTAAGCCAGACTTGTCACGCTCCTTGGTCGAGTCGTTGATGACTGTCGTCCCGAGGTTGTACAGAGCATTGGCAAGGCCTAGTAATTCAAGCTCAAGGTCGCCTTGAAGGCCTGAGGGCGGTGGTGATTGGGAAGAGCGTGGCGAGTCTGGTGCCGGTTTCGCCATCGACGTCAAGAACAGAGTTCAAAGTTGTGTTGGTCACTGTTTGTCACTATGTTGACGATGCTTCTTCGTCTCACTATCAGAACCTAGAGTTGTATAAGAGCGCCTTCGCTACTTAGTACCTCTCCTCCAAGACTTTTAACTGCCTCCGCCCCACGATGCCTCAAAAGCTGTTGCCGACGTACCACGTACTCGGTGACGTAATTCTCCTATTTCGATAAAGACGACCTGGGCTCGAGTCTCGGCCTGCAATACACGACTTCTTTCCAACCACCATGTCTGATTCTACCAGCGTACGTGCAGCCCAAGTGATTGGAATTGCAGGCTCTGCATTCGTGTCTGGTACATTTTATGATTACTGTAGGGAATAAAATTTGACCTTCCGCTTCAGGTGCCATTCTCTCTATATCATTCGTCTCTGTCCCTGCGCTGGTCGCCCCTCCCGCAGACTCCAAAGTCCAATACTCATACATTGCCGTCCAATGGCGACGTCTTTATAACATGGGCAAATCTCTCATCCCGCCCATCGCGGCGACCGCTGCGACAGCTTACAGTTATGCTGCATACCAGATGCATCCTTTCCCAGAGTGTGGGTGGTATGCTACCGCTGGGGTGCTCACCTTTGGTATCGTGCCCTTTACCTTTGCGGTGATGAAGAAGACCAACGACAAGCTGCATGAGAAGGCAGGGGTGGTGGATGCCATAGGGCTCGAAGGTGCTGAGGAGGCTGAGCTGTTGAGGACGGAAAAGACTGAAGATTTGGTGACACGATGGAAGTGGCTGAATGCTCAGCGAGGATTGTTCCCGTTGGTTGGTGCAATTATCGGTGCAGTAACGACGACTATCTATGCTTGATTCTGTCTGCCTCTTATACATGTAACATTTTAATAACTTGATTCTGATGACATTACGAACGTATAAGCAGACCGATATACGAACGATGGGAGTAGGCAATGACATAGCCTTAAATGGCACTTACTTTTGTGCAATTGTGTAAACGCAATGAGGCCTTGAGGACCAATTGCACAAGACGGCGAGGAGTTCCTTTCTTGGCCGGATTGGCTACAAAGTACGACAGCAATCGGGGGAATTGGTAGGTACGGGTCTCCATAGATTCAATGTTTGGCCGTATTTGAATTCCCATATACAGCTATTTCTCTACTCGCTTCGCTTGATTGACTGCAATGATTCACCGCTATATAACCTCGACAATGATCCCAACATCCCCCACTACATCCCCCGTGGATAGCAGACTCATCACTGCCTCTCAGCGAAAATGTCTTCCTCAGCACCTGCCGTCGCTTCTCCCGCTGTCGTCCACAGCACCAGAAGCTCTACTGCGACGATGAACCCCGTCGACGACCTGGGATACAACTTTTCTCTCTCCCCTACCCGTCAGAGTCGCCATGACCGTAGCTCGGTAGAGATGCCGCCATCTTACCTGGAATCGGACCCTGCTCCCCCTCCAGAGTACACGCAAAAGGACGAGCCCGTCACGCTCGCGATGTACCTCTTCAAGTTCGGCTTTTGTGAGTCTCTTCATACTCATCTTCTTCAATCCAGTTCCTAATCTCTTGTGTGTATAGTGTTCCCACCATTCTGGATCATGGGCGCGTTCATCTTGTTTTCGCCCCTCCATGAGCCATCGTCGTCGCCCTCAGACGCTTGGCTACCAGACAAGACGGATGCTGAGAAACAGCTGATCATCTCTCGGCTTAGGAAGGCGGAGGTCAAATGGGCGCGACGGAGCCTGTTCGCACTCGTTTTGTTGCTGGTGATTGGCGCTGGCATTGGGCTGGCTGTGTGGGCTGTTACGAAGGACTAGAAAAGCCCTCTCCATTCTCCATCATGTCTCTCCCATCATTCGTATCGGTTTCGCATCGACGTTCTCATTCATTCTTCTGCATGCACACATTCATTGTACCACCATGAACTCATCACACTCGCTATGACTTTTTTGCATACGCTGTATCTTTAGCTTTGTCGCGCTATGTTTCGCTATGTTTATTCGTAAATCGATATGTCTCTATCATGTACAACTTCCATAACGACAGACTGAAAAAACGTTTTTCAAGGCACCGCAGTGAGGCAAATTTTCTGGCTTGGCAAGATTCCGATTTACTCCCGATCCGATTTGCCCATATCGATTTGGAACTTTGGAAAGGTTTGAAAGGTAATTTTTGCTTCAGTAATGTATGTATGACCGAGCTACATGAACACATGTCCTGCATATCACTGTTTACGATAGTAGTGATGCATCCGCTGAGCCTGAGTTCTAGTAGTTGTGATATCTGTCAAGTCTCATACATAAAAGAACATGAGTTACTATCAAGGAGAGAAACAGGTCAATATTACTTCTTCGGTGCCCACTGGTTACTCCGAGAAGACATGGTATATGGAACCCCACACGCATGAATTCAAGGTGATCGTCCCCTCGGCTCGGCCCGACTCTCCGACTGCCGAGACGTCGGTCTGAAACCTTTAACAAGAACCACCACGTCGTTCCAACACAAGCTCTACTTCTCGAAGAAGCATCCATATTCTGTACGTGGCGCTAGACACCCAGACGACCATTTCTTCTATCGCCGATACGACTTCGAAAGTTAAACTTGGACTGGAGGCGCGATAACCTATATCTAGGCTAATAATTTCTTACTGGACGACCTTCTTTCGACGCTCGCGGTCCTTTTATTTGATTTGGTCTGGTCGCTCTTTTTCGTTCTTGGCGATATGTCCTACTCGCAGAGCGAGACCTCTCATTCGACCTGTCATGTCCAAGCGAACAAGAAAAACGTCTTCCGAGTCAGTATTGGCGACACCACATCATGCTCTTCTCTGTCTGCGGCTGGACCACAGACGCCTCCCAATATCAATTTCGGGCACGGACGATTTCTCTCTTTGACTTCCATGAAGACGAGTGCGCAGGAGCCGTGTATTATCGCTGATGTATTCTATACCCTCCCCTCTTTGCCCTCGCTGGAGTCGAGTCCAGGCTCAACCAACATCCTAGAGGACTCCTTTCTCCAAGATTCGACTGCACAGGATGTATTGCCGAATCTCCCCCCATCAATTTCGGCATTCGACATAATTGGGACGCTTGGTCGGGGGTCGTACGGGAAGGTTCTGCTGGGTACACGTCCCGACGGCTGTGGCTTGCGCGCCATCAAGGTCCTCCAAAAAAGCGGAATCCACCGATATGGGTTAGAAGAAGTTCATCGAGAACTTCGAACGCTCCAGTTGATAGCCGAGCAACCTATGTCCAGGAGCGGTGCAGCCTTCCTTCAAAAAATAGTGGAGTCTTTTGAAAATGAGCGCTTCGTGTTCATCGTTCTCGTGCGCCGCTATATCTCCTGTGTATCTTACTTATTACTCACATCTGTACATATAGGAATATCATCCCACCCTACTCTCTGACCTCGAAATTTCGTCCCGCCTGCGTCTAGGTCGAGTGTCAGGCGTCTCTGCTTCCATCTCTCTTCCATACACCTTCCCAATAGCGCCTAGCCCTCAACAAGTGCACACCGCACTACATTCCCTGCGCCTTCTCTCCGCTGAGCTAGTACTCGCGGTTCTCTTCCTCCACGAAAATGGAATCATTCACCAGGACTTGAAGCCCGCAAATGTGATGGTCTCGGCTGCAGGACACGTTATAGTTGGTGACTTTGGTGCTTCTTCTTACATGGACAGATGTGGGAACGGGGTAACGCTCCAGCCCACAGACGTCGTAACATTCACCCCGCTGTATGCAGCTCCTGAGTTAAAGTGTCGTAACACAGAAGGTTTGGTGGTGTTCGACGAAAGGGTGGACTGGTGGAGTCTCGGCGTGATGTTGTATGAACTCGCCGTGGGATCTGTACCATTTCGCACGGGAGACTGCCGGACGGTGGGAGATTTTAGTTACGCGTTCGGTGAAATGGAAAAGATCTCGTCATCTGAAGAGTGGTGGGATAGGAGATTTGAAGAGTTCATCCGAGACGTTCGTTATGCATCGCTTCTTCGTCAATATTTTCGTGCTAACATTCAGATTGCCATCACAGCTGCTCGTTCATGACCCACAGCACCGGATAAACGATCAAATTGTCATAGATCAACCTATTTTTGATCCTATCTGTGATCTTTGGGATGAGATAGTGGCAATGAAGCATCCGCCTTTGCCATGTCCTTCGATAGGCTCTGTGGACTCCGATGTGGGGCTTTCATTGCACCACAAAAACGAGCATTTCGAGCTTGAACGACTCCCTAACGACCTACCACTGCAGGATGACGATAATCATAGCCTGATTGAGCCCCTCCCTTCCTCCGCGTCAATCTATCAGTTTTGCACAGGCGTCGATGATGACTTCTCTGACACCCCTTCACCTTCATGTTCTTCGACAGCGGACTCAGGGCTGGATATCGGAAACGTGATTTTCAGTCCTTCGTCTAATTTCAACCTTGCTGTGCGCGTGGCGTCGCCTTTACCGCGAGAAGGAGAAATGGAAGGGAGGCATCATATGCCTAGGCGGCGACGGGGGAAACAGCATCTAACAGCTCGGCGTCATCGGGAATGGACACTGGACGAGAAAATTGCAATATCTTTGTTGAAGGCCATGGAACATAGGAAGACAGTAGTGATTCCTCCACCAGGCACTCCCTCGACCATGGATGAACAGGAATCGAAACCGAGCGTGGTTGGTAAGGTATGGAGAAGGCTCAGACGGATTTCGTTGCGACCATCGTTTGTTTCGTAGGATGTTTGAATTTACACACATTTAGTTCATTTGTACTTGTAGTCTATCAGAATTTGTATTCACGGAGTCGTTTTGTAGGATCTATGTTATCGGATATGTATTAGCACCACATTTGTATCTTCAGAATCGCATATTGGTCTCAGTCGGTGGCGGCGGGAGTTGCGGTTCCAGAATTCGGGGTTGAGGAAATGCTACTGGGCGATGGTACATCGCCCAGCGGATCGCGCAAATAAGCAACGAGAAATTTGCGCCAATTAGTTTTGGATGGTACAAAATGGCCTGCGCATCCATATTTATCAGATGACGTTCAAAGGAAGGAAGGAGGGTACAAAGCTCACCGCCATCATGTCCCTCGATTCGTTTATTGGCTGAAACTTTCAACAGTCCATTCGCCCGTTCTTCGGTGACTATAATGTCTGTCCTGCCAACGACGTGCAGAGTTGGAGTGTCGTAAGTTGGGTTGTATACGGTGTCGGATAGTGGATCAGCTATCTTAAAGCCTGCTACAGAGACGCAGAATTGGCTGAAAGAGTTTATCAGAGAGTGTATGAACCTGATATAGATTTAACTGACAACGGGGGGTGCGGGGCTTGCCCATCAACAAGGAATGGAGGGTACGCTTCAGGTTTTTCTAGCTGTTGAATGTTAAATGTAGAACTAAGCTTCTGAGTTTGAAGCTTACGAGAGCTGACAGGAAGGCGGCCAAGGCCGCTCCTTGGCTAGCAGGAATTATTACTTCAAGCTTTCAATGGTGTAAAGACGACATGCCTGAATCCAAAAACACCCTAATTGTGTGTCAGAAACGTAAAGAAACACGAGAGAAAGACTACGCACATCGAACTTTCTCTCCTTGAGGATATCTCTCAGGAACACAAGCGAATCCTCGAGCCCAATAGCTTTCGTCCTGTCATGATTTGCTTTGTACCAGCCCCGAGGGGTGAGAGACGGATCCTCGGAGCTCTTGGCCTCCGAGGCACCAAATGCAGAAAGCGTACTTTCTGTCGATTGAGTTATGGATGCCGTATTGAACTGTAGATCCACAGGTTGCAGAATGTGTGGTCCGTCGACGAAGACTGGGTGAATAGGATGAGATGGGAGTGTAACCTAGTAGAAAGAAGACAGTGTACCCAAGTCTATATCCTTCCCACATTGCTTGCGAAGTGCTCCTAACTACAACGCGATATGAGTCACTGAAGACGTGGGTTCGATATCACGGACACGTTTGCTGAAGATTGATGCATTCTGCGCATACCTACCTTGAAATTTTCAGCTTGATTCGAATGTTTCAGAGTTTATGGGAATAACATACCCGTGAAGAACCAGTATTGACCTTGTTGCCATGATATCCGAGGGTGAACGAGATGACAAACACGAGGAGAGGTTCCGGGCCGGTGATCCCGAACCAACTCTGGCCCTCCCCTCTAGATCTGCTTTGCGCTACGCAGCCCTTCAACAGCCCTCATGTTCCCACTCATATATTTGTTTCCGTAACCTTGTGCAAGAACAACAGAAAACAGACAAGAAATCTACGCAACATGGTCCCTTCACGTGCATCAACATTGGACGTCCTTACCACATGACCATCAGAATAAGTATTTAAATACAATGAGCAACTGCTAATCAAACATAAAATATTGTAAAAAGGAACGGGCTAATCCAATTTCCGTGACCATTTCCTACCACCTGATGGTGGTGGTGTCCCGGTCCTATATGTTGGTGTATGAGGACGGGGTGGCGTCTGCGGACGAGGGGGTTGCTCATAAGCTTGCACTTTTTCTTTCACCTCCGTCATGACCTCCTCCTTCACCGGCTCAGGCATTTTCTCCTCAACCTTTTTCGCTTGTGCACCCCAGTACATCCACAGTTGGGCACCCAGCACGCCATTTAGCATGAGGGCCAATGCAAAGACAGTTAGGACAACAGGGTCGCCGACCTCTTGCATCGTTGTAAACAGTCTAGCGACGCATCCCAGGATCTGAGCTATCACTGCGAATGCACTGAGCTGGCCCGTACTCTTCGATCGGTAATTCTGCGTTATTTGAGGAATTTTTGCGAACAACGACAGTGGGAGCGTGGCGATTTGGAGGTAGGAGAGGATCTCAGTAGGTAGAGAATAAAGCGTAGAAACAAACGCAGTCAACCCCGCCGAGACAAGGGTTATCTTTCCTTGAGAGTTGGGGGAGTAGAACACGATGAGTTGGGTAATGAAGGCGTTTTGAATGGTCAGGAAGATATTCTCGCCATACGTTGAGAAAGGAAAGCCGTTCCTGTATGAGTATAGAAGATTTATGCAGTACGACAGGGTCTCAAGGATGTATGATCCGAGAGACAGGCCCTGAGCCGAATGCGACTTCAAGACTGCATGGTGTGGTCAACGTCGCGCCATATACAAAGGGAAGTAGAACGCACTCAGAATAATCTGAGGCACTTTCACAATCGATCCTCCAACAACGATTCCAAGGCCAACACCTTTGGAGAGGGAGTATTTGATGCATTCAACATTGTTGAAGTCCAAGTTCTCTATCAGTGACGTGTAGCATTCCTGTCATCTCCTGTTAGACCCAGTCGAATAGGTAGAAAATGGCATTACCTGCCCAATAATCGAAACTCCCAAGTTACGCACGAAAGGCGGAAGATTTTGGGTGAGCGCCGTCATGGTGGTAAGGTGTAAACGTCGCGAATAGCTCGTGTCTAATTTTTGGCCGCTATTTGCTCCGAAGGTCTGGGACAAATATGGGCACAGCCTCAACCAGCCGGCGGGTGCCTCGAGTACCGATTGGATTCAGACACTCAGATAGGAACTTGGAAGTGCCAATGGGAACTTCGGTATCATCAGACGCAGGGCCGCGGGTATGGCAAATAGTATTGACTTGCCAGTGCGACTAGGTGCGACTGCTGCTGCTCTACTTGATATTTTTTTCAGCAACTGATACTCCTCATATTTAACAGAGGTAAATGATGACCACGTTGCGTAGCCATTGGTGGGCTCGTATACAACGGGATAAAAATTCTTTTGAATGGCCATCTGCTCTGAGCATGAACCAAAGCAACTGATATACCACTAGAATGTGTATGGGTGACCGTCGGGTCGCGGGAGAATTCCTGTACATTAAGGATAAGACGACATCAACCAAGTTATGATATCAGCATACATATCCAAGCATTCAACAAAGCAAATACAGCAGATAGTTATACCAAAGCAAGCCTCACTGGGCCTCACAGTAACCATGACTGTTTTGGACATCAAGACGCGTGCAAAACCCGGGCCGGAGGTTCCAGTTTCCCACGCCTTTTGTCCTTCAACCACTCTCTTCAATTTTCTTGCTGCATCTCTTCGACGCGTTTCATATCTTCTCACTATCACAAACATGCTGAACACAAATATTTCATTTATATCCAACTACATCAAGCCTCATCGCGCGGAAGCCATCGCTCGGATACGGACCAACACTTTCTTCCTCGTCCTTCTGGCAGTCGCTACGCATCTTCTTCCAGTGCCATCGCTTCTTCGCGCCTTTCGTGCAGTATCCTCAAGCTCAGATGGATACGATGGGACATATGGCTACCTATGTCTTCTAGGTGCGTCTTCTCAGTCCTTTGGTTCTCCGCTGACCGTTGAAAAAGAGGTGGCGTTGAGCAGTGTACTCGTTTATAACATATTACAATCCGTCTATGCCATAAAATACCCGCGCCAAATACCACCACTACCTGCTTCGTCGGCAAAGGCAAAACGAAAAACCATCCAAGCGTCGCCGACACCCGCTCGGAGGCTCTCCCAGCTTGTGACACCCAAAGTTGGTTACGTCTTTTATCAGGTTACAGGCAACATTGATAAATCTGGTAGAAAACCTCTGACCCATCATTCGTACCCTCTTCATCCGTCCCTCATCCTACTGCGTCTCCGCTGAGGTACACTCTCCCCGGGTCGTCGACCAACACTTTTGCGTCGACTGGTTCTTTGCCACCATCCCCAAGCCCAGTGGTCTCAGCTTATCGGGGGAAACAATTGATGTCGAGTGTGGGCCGTAAGTTCTAGCTATTCATTCCTTATTGTTCTCACTGGCCACAGGTCCAGTAGATGGCGCTTTCATCAGTCGTTTGATGTCAGAAAATGATGACGATACGTGATAGGAATAGAAAGGGTTATGTACAATTATCTACCGCAACAATTCGAGTCGAGGCATTTGCAATATTACATGGGGTCAGTCAAGACCTGCTTCAAGTCATCTGTCGGCATCCGTGTCTCGAATCGGACATTGAAAGGCAGAGGATGGAGGTTGACTGTGGGTGTGAAGGCAAGAGTATCAATGGGAGAGTCGTCCATTTGTTTCAGATGGAATGCCCAGAGCACGAAAGCCGTGGTGATGAATAGAGATCTGCCTCAATATGTCAGGTTTGTCTACGAGGGCTTCAGACATAACGTACTTGTTTGCTAAATGTTGGCCAGGGCAGACTCTGGACAATGCTGTGAATACAACCCGAAACAAACAAATGTCGCCCACCTTCTCCCGAAACCAAAGTTAAGCGACTTGAGGTCATCTCGTACTGCGCCGTCAGAATTCAACCACCTCTCCAGGCGAAAATCTTCTGGGCCAGGGAAAACCTCTGGAGAACGACCGATCGACCTAGGTAAAACGTACTTTCAGAATGTGTCGGGACCAGGGCTGACAGAGATACCAGTGACTGCCGATCACAGTTGCTCCAGCAGGAATTCTGTACCCTTGCCATATGATATCCTTAGTTGCTCTATGAGGGAATCCTGTTCATATCATTGATACATAATATTGAACTTTGTCAGAAGGTGCTCCTCACCTGCAGCAGTTACTGGTCGCCTTAACTAGTAATTAGTATGAAAAGAACAGGAACATGAAAAAGGTGCACCATCGATAACACTCATAAATGAATGCAGTTACGAATGGCAGGTTTGATTCGTCGGAATATGTGGGTACTGTCGTACATGGCCTGAGAAGCTGGTGACGAAGAGTAGTCAAATATAGCATACCACGATGTGAACCGACAACAGTATCCAACTGCGCTTGAACTTTACGTTGTGCCTCAGGGAAACACGCCGCAGCCATCATCATTATGCTTATTGCGGATGCGGTCTAGATATACGAGTATCAGCAAAGTAGATTCTCCTCTAAGCACCGACTTCCTCACAGTATCAGCCCCAGCAAGAAACAGCCCTCCAGACAGAAAGGCAATCTCGTCCTCGTTCATCTGATATTCTGCGTTTTTCTCCAACAGATTTTGAACAAAGTTGGGCTTGATAATTTCCTCGTTACGCCCCTATGACACACAGATCAGAAGCAGGAAGGGGGCGAAGAAAAACTGACCTACGATTTTCTCTTTGACAGTGTCGACGGAAGAACGAGAGAAGGCTAATTCCTCCTTGTGCCATTTATGCAGCTCAGAGAGGTATCCGGGAACATATCGAAGTATTGGCACAGTATCAACCCAGTATGCGCCTTGCCTCGCGACGGTGCCAAACCGACGCATGAACATCAAAATTTTTTGGACCAGAGGGTCGGAATACGTCGTCGTTGAAGGCTTACCGTAGGTAAGGGTGATGATCACAGACGCTGCATACCTTGCGAGCAGGGACAATGAGACAAAATCGTTTACGAGACGTATCAACCTCACCGCTTTGCGTGCTCAATATGCTGCGAAGGATCGTCTAGTAGATCCATTATCAGGTTTACGGCATTCTTGACTTGCAACGGCTGATACGTCTGTATGACTCGAGGATGGAGCTGGGATTGGACAGCTCTTCAAAGAGACATCGGATTTAGGGTCAAAAATAAATGGGTATTTATGAGCGTCGTACCTTCGGAAACGTTTGTACCGCTCTCCAGCACGCATCATCAACATACGCATGTTTCTGCATAATGTTTCCTGGACAGCAATAGACCTCGGACGGTCTTGCAGAATGGCGTTTTCCTTTTCCATGATCTCGAGGGCTGGCTGGAAACCCAGATAAATGGCACTCAAGATCGACAGTGCCTGTAATACACATACTTCATACCGTCCAATAACTATGATATCCGTCATTCCCCGCCTCATCGAGAATATGGGGCCATACTTTTGAGTAAGCTCTTCGTAACGGAGATACGGACTGCATGACATAAGTCTTAAAGCTATGCGAAAGGAGAGGAAGTTAAACTTGCGTTTCAGTGGAGACTTCGCTTCCAAAAAGCCAGTGGCGAGGTGGTCCAGGCGGTAGCGGCAGTTTTGATCGTGTGTTGAAAAACCATAGAGCAGCACTGAGAACAGCAATCAGGAATAAACCAATATTTGCTGTGTCGAGGGTCATGGTAGCTTGTTACCTGCATATGCATACGCGTGGCCATCTTATTCACAGCCCAGAGCCGAACCAGTCTGGCAGTAGCGCTTGTCATTAAGTAATGGTTCGTGTAAGTAGAACATCCAAGGTGACGGACTGATGGGTTCAGTTGAATCAAACTGTCGAGAAGCAGCCGGTCTTCTGATATATGCACCCTAGACCCGAGTTGGTGACAATTTGTTCCAACGACTCAAACCGGCCGTTTGACGCTCCCTGGACTCGCGGACGAAAAAGCAGAACATTCTTTTAGTTTGATGCAGGTGTGATTGGATAGCACGCCTGCTCTACTGAATCACAATGTAAAGCTTACGCAAAGATTAGCGAGGTCGCCATCTATCTTATTCACTGGAAGGCATGGTGCTGGCGCAAAAGAGATTATCACAACGATGTATTATTCGTGGAATATATCGCATATATCTAACAACAAGAGACCAGGCAATGGGGTGATAGGTAGTTTATCTATGAAAGAGAGGCATTAGCATCATGACGTTGAGCGTCGAATCAGAGAAGAAATTCAGCATTGCAGAAGTAGTAGTCACCACCTGGATACAAGATCCGTATGACTGTTGAGCTTGATAATGTGATAGGTATTCATCATATGAAGAAGGGCCGGGGAAACAGCGAAAAAGAGGATTGAAATACTCACCAAATGAGAGGGACAAACGACGATGTTGCGGACAGGATGATTTTTTTTTTTGATTAAATACAAATAAATCTCCGCTCTTGCCGATGTCATAAATTAAATCTCCGAGATACGCTGCCGGCCGGCCGAATCCGGTCACAGTTCCAGCACAACACTCATCGACCCAGCGTATGTCTGGCATAATTCCTGCGAAATCTTCCCCTTCCAAGAACAAGAAGAACCGTGATAAAGATAAGGAGAAGAAAGAAAAGGCGGTATCGCAAGCTGTGCCTACCGAACGCCTCAAAACTGTCGTACGAAGGCTACCCCCCAATTTACCCGAGGAGATATTCTGGCAGAGCGTGCAGACATGGGTCACGGACGAGACCGTGATTTGGAAGACTTACTGTCCGGGCAAGTTTAGAAAACGGTGCGCGTCCTCCTCTCTGGTAGCAGCAGCAGCATCTTACATCGAACAGCCTGGACAAGGAGAATATCCCGTCTCGCGCATATATCGCATTCAAGACCGAAGAACAGGTGGCAGAATTTGGCCAGGGATTTGACGGCCATGTATTCAAAGACAAAGCTGGTTGGTGCAGGCTGTTGAGACTGCCAGAGGTGTTGACTATATGCATCTACAGGAACCGAGTCTCAAGCTGTGGTAGAATTTGCACCGTACCAGAAGGTACCTATGGAAAAGAAGAAGCCGGATGCAAGGGTTGGTACCATTGAGAAAGGTATGCCAACCAATAAAAACCTCTATCCGTCTTGGGACTCAATGCGATAACTCAATAGATGAAGATTACATATCCTTTATAGAGTCATTGAACGCGGCTAATAATGCTGAACCTGTTTCCGTTGAGGCGCTTTGTGAGTCATGGATATTTCACAGATTCCAAGTGTTCATGGTTGTTCAGTGGCCTCAACGCAGCCTGCTTCGCAGCCCAAGACCACCGCTCTGCTGGAAGCGTTAAAGGCCGGGAAGAGTGCAGTCAAGGAGAAAGAAATCATACCTCGCATTCAGATCAAGGAATCGACGAACAACAAGAATGATTCAAAGAAGAAAGGTGGCCCGACAAACCAGAAGCCTGTCGAAACACCGAAGAAGGGTACTTCAAAAGTTCCTCCAGTGCCGACCCCCACGATGAACGCAAACCAGAAGAATGCACCCAAAGGTGCCGCTGCGCTTTCCAACGCGTCCGCAAAGGCTCTAAAGGCTCTCAGAGCAACACGCAATCAATCGGCCCAGCAACCTCCGAAGGTTCCTACAGCTCTCAACACCTCTGTGCCTCCCTCTATCGATGCAGACTCTCCATCGACGAGTACCGCTCAACCTCCTCCTTCCCCTGCAAGTGCCGCCCGTCGTACGCGACCTATCATCGGGCTGGCGTCCAGGCACTTTGAGGCAGCCTTAAATGGGGCTGGTGTAGCGCCTGGTGAACGGCGTACCCGCCGTGGTGAGAAAGAGAAGGAAACTGGAGCTAGCAAGGAGCCAGCTGAGCAGCGTGAGGTCAAAGGAAGACCGATCTCCCCGAAGAAGGAGAGAGGTGGGAGGCGCGGTGCCCCTGCGAATGGTGGTGAAGCCTCTGTAAAAGTTCCCAGCATTTTGAAGCGGGATTCCCCTAAAGCAACGACGCTGAACATTAACGGAGATGAAGGGGCGGAAGGGAGCCCCATTATCGCGAACAAGCTTGAAAAGAGTAATCCGAGTAATGACAATCATTCCCTCCCGGCTTCGGTGATGCCGAACATTGTCCTTGGTCGCGGTGGAGGCCGACGAGGAAGGGGTAGGGGCCGAGGCGCGTTCTTTCCTGGCATGCGTGGAGGATAATAGCAGGCGTCGGAGGTTCGTTTGTTTCTCTCATTTTGTCGTGAACGAGACACTCAAACGACCACTCAGATTGCACTATTTTTGTTTGATTCGGTTTGCAGAGTGCATGGCCGTAGGCACTCGCCTGACGGCGAATTGCTACGGCCCTGACGGCACGTCCTCCCAGCTTGAAGCAACGGAACACGCTTGCAGTAGTCGTGGTCCATTCAGTACTACAGATATCCTGGCTTCGTGGAATCCGCAGCCATGTCTGTGTACGTTATTCTTTACTTTTTGACCGTGTACTTGTAAATTGTCCAGGATGTAACGAATCGAGGACGTATACACAGAACGTGTGACGGTACCAACCAATTGGACACAGCTGTACCCCCTAACAATGTAGGCCCCTCGTTTCCTTCTCGGCGTCGCGACGTCCGGGCCTCGCTAGATTCAACTCGCAAAGCCTTAAACCAGGTTCATGGCCAATTTGTCGCTAACAGCTTGCACTGCCCTTTCTTAAATGGGAGTACGTGTCTTTTCTTATCTCGTCTTATATAGTCTATATCTTACTGAATTGTGTCTCAGAGTCCAGGCTTTCGATAAGGTTTACATCTCAACGTTGTTAATGCCCCTTCAACCTTGGACTATATTTCGATTAGTACTTACGACATTACACTCCCTGATTCAATGTCACGCAATACTTCAGCCTGATGCAATGGCGCAATGCAGACAGTTTCTGGCTTAAACGTTATATACCGTGGTATCTGTCTGAAGTTGACGACCGCTCTCACTCGCACAGGCACATCATTGTCAATCAAAGGATATGGGGGTTATGGGGGTCAAGTCGGCAATAGATTTCTCATACAAGTAACGATGACTCGGAGTCAGGGCGTGGCACTTCATTGCCCGTGCGCGGAAACATTCCACGATCAAAGGTTTGCCCGTTCTGTTATTCAATTCGTATATGGCGAACCGATTGGACCTAGATTGCGCCACTAGATTGCGCCATACTGTGCATGTCCACGCAAGGTAATATACTAATAGCCCTCAAACAGTGGCTTCCAGTTTTCGGTGGACATTCTGCGATTCCTGTGGTTGAGATTGCTCTACGGTATAACCAGAGGTCCGTTCAGATAGAAGCCGTAAACCATCCACGTATGTTCTCCTCCTTTTCCTCTCGGTATCTCCTTCCTCATAATAGCTCAGAGTTCATAGATAGCCTACGCTGTAACAACAGAAGCCGGTGATATTTTCGGTCGTTATCGAACGTGTGCTGATGCCAGCTAATCAGCCAATCAGATCACGCACATTAGTGGTCGTGTGCGCGAGCACGTTCATGTGCACACGAGCGAATGACCCCTTTCAGTCTCAGCGAAATAGCAGGCCTTCTAATACCAAGAAGTCTTCGAAAACCCAGTGGCCCTCTGCTCCCATCATGCCGTACACCAAAGACACGTACGCCGCCAGCTGCAATCCTGCTCGCCGGGTGAAACAGGCAGCTCCCATTGTCTCTACATCTATCTCACACCCTACACTTCTTCCCAAACGACCAAGTATGCCAAGTCCTCCTGCGGAAGGCAGAGACCAGACGGAGACGACCCCGTCTCCAGTACCAGCCCCTGGCCCCGCCAAGCGGGGTCGGAAGCCTGGAACGATGTCCCGCAGCGCGCGCGAAGCCCAGCGAAAGCTGAACCATTCTATCATCGAGAAAGCTCGGCGGACTAAGATAAACGAGGCGTTGGCCACATTGAGACAACTTGTCCCCGACAACTTTGGTCAGGCCGAGGAGCAGGTCACTAGGGAGGAAGACGATGACGATGACAATGACGACGGAGAGTATGGCACGAAGAAGAAACCAGTGACGGGCAAGAAGGCGGAGAAAGAGAAGGAGTTCAAGTTGGAGATCCTGGTCAGGACTGTGGCTTACATGCAACATTTGCTTGAGAAGGTGAAGGAAGTGGAAGTTGATGGCCCGCAGAAGAAGCGTAAGCGGGAGGATGGGGAGCAAGAGGATGAACGAGAGATAGTTGCAAGGAAGAGGCAGAATCTCGGAGGTGACTCCGGGCGTCTTCCATCGATATCGACGTGGCTCCCAAGCATCGATTCTAGTTTACTGTCGCCGTCAGAGCGCCAGATTCTAACATCCCCCCAGGTTCCATTCGACGGAGTCACCCAACTACCTTCACCGCCGTCCTCGACTCACTTTACTCCCACTGTGCATTCTTTTCAAGCTCCGCCTGCCCTGACCCTTGAGCCTGTAGCGATGGAAGCGAGAACGCTGGATGAGGAATCTGCTGCGTCGTTGTTGCTGCATATCAGTTCATCGAGGTCTTCCATTTCGAGAAGCTCTCCTCTGAATGGTCAACGGCCTTCAGAAAGGAGGAACAAGATTCAGCCTCTAACGCCGGGCTCAATGTTGGGGTTGAAACCTTGAGACTGGGGATCATTATCATTATTTTTTCCCGCTCAGATGGACAATTAGTTTGTATCCTGTTGTATAACTGTTTCAGACCAGTACCACTCGACCGAAGTGGTCCATGACGATAACTGTAGTTCTCCTCTTTGTAACATATATGTATCGATGTGAAAGCGGATTTTACAAGATTTTACGTCGCAGTTTGCGGTTGGGTTTCATTTGCCGTCAAGTAGCCGGTCTCTGCTCTCAACAAAGACCAACATTACGCAAGTTTCCTTCTTTTAGGCGTCAGTCCCCCAGTTTTGAAAGGCAAGTCTTATCGAAAATGTTTGTATTTCAACGTTACGGTCGCGTCGATGCTAGCGAAAAGCTGCGATCAAGGTCTTCAAGTGCTATGCCGGCCCATCGTGTTGGGGATGACGGCTATGCAGGTACGAGCTCCGCGAGTAACTATAAGGCTTGCCATGTTAACGGCCCTGCAGAGTTTGAGTATACTGACGGTGTGCACAAATATCTCCGCAGGACTTGCCCCCACCTTCTTGACAGCAACAATCCTCCCTCAGAGATAGAAGCCAGAAATATCGTGTCTTTCATTCACGATGCCCAGTCTGAGTTACAGGAAGCAGACATGGAAATCTTATCTTTGCAAAAAGCGATGAAGCTGGCCAAGGAGAAACGTTCTCGCATTGCCCATTGCATTGTCGCTCCCTTAACAATTCTTTCATCTATCCGTCGAGTTCCTCCAGAGATATTGAGCCTTATCTTTGCATGGGCCTTGCCCACGAAGACGTACCACGTTTTCGATGTTAAAAGTGTGCCGTGGGTGCTAGGACAAGTCTGCAGTCGCTGGCGAGCCGCAGCGTTATCATTCGCGTCTCTCTGGTCAACTTTTACACTCACAAAATACCCCCGTCGCGCGTCGCTGCATCCCGACTACCTCGTCTTCTTGCTGAATTCTGCCCTATCGCGTTCGCGCCACAAAGGATTGTCGTTCCACTACTCGCCACACACGCGCAGATACCCTCACAACCACCTTTTTATCCAAGCTCTCGTTCGTCATGCGTTTCGCTGGTCCCACGTTACTCTGACTGGTGTACCAGAGGATCTCGTTCCACACTTCTTCCCCGCAAAAGGCAAATTGTTAGCCTTGCAGCGTCTGGTACTTGGGCGGCAGAGTATAGGATTTGCCGATCTCTTTGAACAGGCGCCCCGGCTACACGATGTCACTTACCAGCCTCCACCTCCACAGTCATCAACATTCTCTTTCCCATGGTCCCAGCTAACGAGCATTGCCATACAAGATCGCTTCAACACGGTCGTGTCGGTCATCACACTCTGCACAAAGCTCGAATGCCTAACCTACCAACTAGGTTTTCTCGCTATCTGGTGGGATAGGAATAGTGTCGTGGGCCCAAGACTCGTGCATAACAAACTTCGCATGCTGCGGCTTGACTGCCCGGCTATCCTGCTTCCCATCGTCTCCTTCCCATCTTTACAGTCTCTTGAGATAGATGGTCCCAGCCCTGAAGAGTATTTGGGTCCGCTCGCAAGCTTCATACAAACATCTGGCTGTTCTCTCCAGACGCTGAGTCTTCTAATGTTCAAGGGTATCCCACATGACCTCTATGAGGTTTTGAAGTTATGTTCTGAGGTGTACAACCTGAAACTAGAAATCAAAGATCCGGGGGCAGCCTTCAAGGATCTCCTCAAGTTTCTGTCACAGAGGGGGGAGAACCGTGAAGCGGAAGTCAGCCCTGTGTTGCCAAAGCTGAGGCGTCTTCATATTGGCGTCCGACGAGATCCTGGTGATGATGCCTTGACAAGCGAGCAAGAAGCTTCGTCTTACAGTATGGTGGATATGATAGGCTGTCGGTGGGCAGCGAGCAGAGATTCTGGGGAGAGATTGCGCTCAATTGTTTACTGCGCCGATTTTGCTAATGATTTGAAGCCTTCAGAGATAGACAGGCTGGAGGCGATGAAGAAGGAAGGGCTTAAGGTCTCAGTGTCACTTAACGGTGAGTTTGGTTTCCTTTCTGCCGCCGGCTACGGACGGATTCTAAATGATTGACAGACATAAAAGTCATCTGAGAATTTTTTGACTGCTCTTGAATCTTGAACAAGTGTCGAATTGCATATTTCCAGCCCTGTTCAACAATATTCACCAGACTTTGAGTCACCGCAATTATCTTGTTGTTGCCTGTGAAGTATAATTACAAGATAATTGATCTGTTTTGATCGTCTTCTCGCTCCACCATACCACCTGCTAGGGCCACAGCTACCTGCCAGATTTCATTGCGTCTAGAATCTCTATCAGCAAGTTTTATCTGGTTTCTATTAGCACTAGAGTGCCATTCTACATTAAGGTCGCTGGCTCTGTATAAACTTAACACAAAAACTTGAGCCTATCTGTCACTGACCGGTTGGAGTTCCAATCAAGTTGTTGAGATCGAACGAATTGAACCTCTATCTTTCAAAATTCGAGATCATATACAGGTTCACATTCATATAAGAGCTAGATGGGGTCAAGGTTTCGTATGTCTTCGCGGTCACGTGTACAGCTCTTGCAGAAGATTATATATTTCCGAGCCAGATAAGCCTGGATGAGGGAGACGACGTAAAATCGTAACTTTCGACACCCTCCCCCTTACCAGTAGTCCTTCCCATCAGCCGTAGATGCCATCGCAGCGCATTAAACTGCTGTTGATTCAAGGGCAGATTACACAGACACTTGCTACCTCCTAGATGCGACTTGGAGTATTGACAAGATTGACAGTTATATAAGTGAACACGGAGTAATAAATATGCCTACCAATTAATACGGTTAGTGTAGCTATTATTCATAAGATATTGAATGAATAGATGTGCTGTAAGGGTGTATTCTCTTCTCTGAAATGGCAGAGTATTGATGCTGGACGGCCTGAATATCACTAGTACCACGCCTTCTGATAAGCAGTAGCCTTACCCAGTGTCGCGCTACTCTGATTTCGATACAGGCTAAGGGTGTCTGGAACAGGGGTCTAGAAAAAAACGGGTTCATCGCGGCCTCATTTATGCAGGGATAGTCTCAGGGAAGAGCATATAATGGTTAGCCTCGCTCTGCCCATGAATGCATGACTTTGTACATATATACAAGTCGTCGGTCATATAAGTGAAAGCGGAATAATAACGGCCACATATACCAACCATTTAGTACAGCTAATATAGCTACTTAAATTGATAGAATATTGAATTCAAATGAATAGGTGGTCTAGATCTAATCCGTGAACAATGGGGAGGGACTGATCCCTTTGTCTTTAATCATGGCGCCAGTCTTTCAACATTCCACTCGCCGCCTTCCTTTCTAAGATACCTCACGCGGTCATGTAGTCTTGACGGTTTCCCCGACCAGAACTCTACCTCGCTAAGCCATGATGAGTACTTTTGAGGTGAACTCCAAAAAAAAAAAAAAAAAAAAAAAAAAACAAGACACACCTAGGTAGCACTCTCCACCCGCCCCAGAAATCCGGCACCTCCACCTCTTTACCCTCGAATCGCACCTTAAGTTCCTCTAATCGAGCCGTTACTTCTCCTTCCCCAACTACGCTGCTCTGTTTGCTGGCCCAAGCCCCCAACTGGCTCTCCCTCGGCCGCGAGCGAAAATATGCCTCCGTCTCCTCCTTCGACACCCGCTCGGCCTTTCCTACCACCCTTACGCTCCGATGCGCCTCCCTCCAGTAGAACACCAACGCGCAGTTCGGATTTGCGCAAAGTTCGAGGCTCTTCCGCGAGGTATAGTTGGTATAAAAGACGAATCCCTTGTCATCGACTTGTTTCAGTAGAACTTGGCGGGAAGAAGGAATGCCGTCTAGAGTGCAGGTAGAAAGTGCCATCGATTCAGGCTCGGATACGGGGGAAGACTCGGAGGAAGCTTCAGAGAACCATGCCTTGAACTGTTCGAGGGGATCGCTGTCTACGGATTGGGGGGAAAGGGATGCTGTACCATTGTATTGGTTACGCCCGATGACTTTAACCGTGGTCGATTCAGATGCATCAGTGGCCAGCGACGTTGGGAGGAACATGATGAATCGGATGAGAAAGCAATCTTAAGCCTAGGCTCATTGAGGAGCAGCGGCGGAGCACCGGATCGTGACTCCGGGCCTTGGTGCAAATAGTTCGATTACAGTTCTAGCCACCCCTTAGGTCGGTCTTCTCAGGTCTTCGCATCAAGAGTCATGTTTAACCCTGGCTAATGTAAATTGCCTGTTCTAACCTGTTCCGATGTACATATACTGATGCAACAATAAGTTATTCAAAAATATACCTGATCCCTCTGTTGTACTAATACTAGCATAGGAAGGTATTTCCACACTTTGCAAAGGGCCCTGAAGCAAAGGGAGCGATGGCCAACTCGACGAAGTTGTTAGCAGCCTAGCGTGCTGCACGGTCTGAACCCGAGGTGGCGACAGGATAGATACTACTCTAGATTCAAATTATATCATACGAAATATACGTGCTTTTCAATTACCACTTTAGCTATGTGTGACCACTCGTCGCAACAAGTAGTAACCATTGAAGAAGTTGTCTGGTTAGATGCTTGTGAAACGATGTTGTAACGAGATATACTTCGAGAGATTACTGCGGGTGAAGATCTTATGGTATAATGGTTACACCACCTTACAACAATTATGACATTTGACCTGCTGATATATCCTACTTATATGGGGGGTCATAAGCATTGTGCACAACTACATAAAATACTCGACGTTACAACAATTATATGCGGGCTGTAATTGCTTACATGCCTTTCCCAAATTTAGCGATGCTTCGGGGAAAGCAACCTGTGGATGAATATAGCCGCGTTGTTCTCCGTGTAATATATAGGATATCTCATTGACGCAAATGGCCTCGAATAGAAACAGGATCCCAAGTTCATTTTGGAACTTGGCTCTACCGTGAGTAATCCATCGCAGAGTTCATCGAAACGAAGATCTTGCATCTTGAGTGTCGTTGTAGAAAGCCAGAAGACTTTGAATGTCATTTTGAGTCTAGGTCGCAAGGACATTCGACAAGGCTCACTGCCACAGTAGAGGAAGACGCCTAGTGGACGTATTGGGAGTAGACCATACTCTAAGTATTTAGTACGTAGTGTACACAGACTCCTCTACCTAAATTTGAGGTTGCGTCTCACTCTATACCATCCGAATTGTAGCTATACCCTTGGAAGCCTTCGCATCTGAACCGACAAAGAATAATCTGCTTTTTCAGTCAAAGTGTTAAGACCACTTCTCCAGGTAGCGCTGCTTCGTTGTCACTAGGTGACAGACTTTCTGTAGCTACCATAGCTACGACGTCACATTCAATGACGGATAATTTGGTTCGAAGCGGGTACACTGTAGTTATCCGTAGTCCCGCATTTCGAATTATACTGTCCCATTCAAGCTAGAAGGCCGTTAGCACTACGGCAGCGTGCCATCAAGTCTAACATACTAAAGAACGTTCACGGGCGTTGTACACTCCAAGGAGATGGACACCAAGGCCAAGGTTCATTTTCGCGCAAACACCGAAATTCAAGGGCACACAGGGCGGCGGTAAAGTTACTGCATACTTCTCGGCACCAGTGAGCATTCGGAGGCTCTCGTCGTATTGATCCTGTGAGATGGACAATATGGTGCAAGGTTGAGCAACATACTCAATGATGATGACTTTGACCTGTGGCCCGACTTAACACTGATTGACTTGATTTCTGCGCGCACAGCACTTACTGCCCCATGAATTGCCGGAATATTTTTGAGTATCGCAGTCTGCAGGCTATATGTCAGTATCGATGACAAGCTGAAGAGGGTCTGACATACACAGTCTTGATCTGTCCAGTCATGACTGAGCGAATATGTAAAGGGTTAGTATCAGAGAAACCTGAGGACACAGAACTCACAGAACCAATCGAAACACATAAGCCGTGTTTCCAGGTGTTCGCGCTTGCGGTGTCCTGAAATCGTGCGCTTCAACGATGATTCGCCCATCTTGAACCGCCACTGGACTTTCCCGGCTAACGTTCGCTCTTGTTATAGGGATGACTTCCGGTAGGTCTTGGATCACAAATGTGACATCTTCGAGACTACAGCTTGAGTTCAACAAAAATGTCGTTATATGTAACTTAAAAGTGATGCTTACATTCGTGCCAGGGAGATGGTAAGATATCCTTGACCCCCTCCACAATCGACGATGGTTTGGCTATTCAGACTTTTCCAAGGAAAATCAACCAGCAGAGCCGATTCAGCAGCATCTCCATAAGTCTGATCGGTAATTGAGTGCTAGGTTCCAAAAAGCTGAAAAGGTACACATACCCGCACGGAGTTTGCCCATTGTTGAAGCTCAGCAGGGTTGGCTTTGAGGTAGTCGAAGAGGGAAAGCGGAGTGTGATGGGAGAGCTGGAATGCGGTCTCCAGCGGCGAGGTTGAGTATTTCCAATCAGGATGGGTGATAGCATCAAGCAATGAATCCGCAATTTTCCCTTTACCCGGTGTACTGGAGGAAAGTTAAGATGGACACCCCAGAAAAATAAGATGGCGTACAGCGCCCATTTTCGCCCGTTTCTCCCTACGCACAGTTCCAATGCAGGACGATTGAGCGCATACACTCCTTCATTCTTTTCATGTAGCCATCCTTCCGCAGCAAGATATCGGAGAATTGCCGTCAGCTTGAACGGGTCAAGGTCCAAGAATTGATGGAGCTGTTGCACATGTAATCCAGTGGTTCTGTAGGCATTTTCGGAGAGCTTGTCGATAACACCAGTTCTAAGAACTATATCCAAACACGCTGCGTCGTAAGGAGCTAGAGTTTGTTCAACCACTTTCTCGTACGGAGACTGCAAAAGCGTTTTGAGTTGACCCTAAGTACACCGTCAGATAATGCGCCGACCAAAATCGCGAAAACCTACAATGCATGCTTCGTAATTTATAAATAAGCATATGAAAATGAATAGAACAATATCGAGACTTCACACCTAGTGCAAGTCTCCGAGCTTCATATAAGCGTGGGGAGGGTAGGAACTCCGGAGCATCTAATGGATGGGGTTCAATACTGAACGTCGATAACTGTGGCAGTTTTGCCTTCGTCAGTTCCTCTCGGAACGTATCCAGAGCGCGGTTTAGGCTGATTTGCAGCACGTCAAGCTCAGACATATCCTTCAAGATGGCGTTGTAGTGGGCCACTCTTCGATGAAGGCGACATTTATGCTTAACGATTGAACAGGTTAGCGCTAAGTGGGGATGCACTATCGAAGCTAACTCACTTCCAGAAGCAGAACCTGGGAAGATAATTTTGGATGATTGCACCCGTACCAACATTTGCCCCCGAAAGTTGCTTAGCGGATATACTGAAATGTGAATACCGGAAGCTAACAGAAATTTGAAACCAACGGGAGTCCCCTGTGAGATTGAAAGGGCATAGCAAATCCGCTACGGACTCTAACAATTCATCTCAGCTCGTTGACTGAGAGAGAGCCAGTTCGGCGGTCAAAAGAAAACATTCATTCAATTTGGGCGTTTACTTGGGTTGTATCTTGGCTATACACATCATAAGACCCGTTCTCCAATACTCGCTGTGATAATTTCGTGCATCTTCCCGTCCATGACGGCCTTGATAAAAGTCAATTAAGCTTGATGCTTATCTTTATCAGAAACTCGTCCTCACCTTATAGATGACAGAGACGTGATGTCCGATGGTCTTGGTGTTTGCGTAAGGCGCGTTCCCAAACCGCTTTAAGTTTTCCTCTCCATGCATCGGGACTTCCAAATCAACACGGATAAACTGATAGATGCCGCGGGTACGACCAAGATACGGGGAAGCAGGTGCACTCCCCTTCGAGCCCGTAAGATATTGATCTCTCAATTGACTCATGAGATCGATACCGCGTGTAGCCAAAGAATCAGTGACTGCCATAATATCGGAAAGTGTTGGTTGGTAGTGCAACAAAGGATTGGTTGCAAAGAACTTGACAATCACCGGTATACAAGACGATGCGACTGCTTGCATTTGATCTTTCAGGTCCATCGTGGCCGTGGAATGAAAAGAGACTCTGAAGACTCTATTGACCAGAGATGAGAGACCCAAAACATCAGAGGCTTTCAACTTGAATGTGCTGGTTAGTTCTGCATTTTGGCCGATCAGAACGAACAGAAGATGAACAGGATATTCCCTTACCAAATTCCACGATGACGTTGATGCCAGCGAGGAAATCGCGCTGCATCGCGCGAAGGTCAAGCGCTGACGGCACCGATAAGTATAGCAACATTACCGCAGCAAATGACTTGCCTTGACAGAGGATGTACAGGTGCGACGAGATCAACATGGCGAGAACTTCTAGAGAAGATATCGTGGCGCGCGCAGAGAGTAGAGCCATAGAGCTATTCATAACATGAATTTTGAGAATAGCTAGAGGATACGACAAAGAGGCACTTCACATACTTCACTGATTCGTTATGCATCTCGGCAGCTTGGGAATGTGTTGCGGCAGGGTTTGCGAGATATCCAAGTTCCGTCACATAGGCTGCCATAACGACGTCTAGCCCCTTGGCATGATAGTTGAGAGAGGGATCAGTGGCCGCCAGAGACGGAGGTAGGCCTTTGTTGATATGTGGATTCAAGATCTCGGTGGATTGCGCGAAGGCAAGTTTCCCGATGTGATCAAGAGCAAGGCGAGTCTTTTCCATGGCGTTCGTGACTGCCATAGCCTGGAAATTTCCGCCCAGATGTATGGTTTGTGTGTCAGCCTCGATGAGAGGATTGTCACTGCCTTTGTATTGTCATCGTTAGATATGCTAAAACTGACATCTCTGTACTCACTTGCGTTACACTCGAGAGTGATAGTCTTCACAGCGGCATGAATATCTTCTAACTGGGGACCCAGATATTGGGGAGAAGTGCGCATTGCATAGCGATCTTGACGGAGAACGCCAGGATCTTCATTCAAGCGAACTTCGGAGTCGTCGTTCTTCGCAAATTTGCTGCCTTCCAAAAGCGATAATATGCATTGAGCCGCTTCCACCTAGAAAGGCTTTAGTACTGCTAGTAGGATTGAATTAAAACATCAAACCTGGCCCGGATGAGGTCTAGCAATGGCATGAATAAAAGGGGCAAATGATCCCCTTGCCCCATGCAAGGCTTCAACTGTAAGTGCAGTGCAAGTAAGCGCTAACAACGACAGATGGGCTGCCTCATAGACGGCAAGTGCAGCCACAGCCGCAGAGAAGGATGTTCCGTTGACTACGGAAAGCGGCTCCTTAGCTTGGAACACGAGGGGCTCTATCTCCGCTTTAGCAAGGGCATCTTTCGATGTTGTGACAATACGGTTGCCAGGCGGACCGTAATTCACACGAATGAAGGGGTTTCCCGCGGCAGCACCAGCAAGGTAGGACAGTGGTGTGAGGTCGCCAGAGGCTGAAATACTACCTCGGAGGGGAACCAAAGGGAGTATATTCGCATTCAGCATAAGCGAAAACTTTTCCAAGACATCCCAACGAACACCCGAGTGCCCACGAATCATGCTATTCATGCGCATCATAAGAGCACCTCTGACCCAAGACTCTGGCATTTGTGTAGCGGCGGAATTATGAGAGATTGGTAGACTGGTGCCTTCTCCATCTATAGACAAGATGCCGCATTGTATTTGCTGCAAAATGGAAACCCCAAGAACTAGGACATCATCGGATCGCGTATCGGCTGAAAAATCGATGTTGAGTACAATTATGAAAAAGGTATTTTGGACAGACATTCACCGCTCCCACCAACGCCGGTCGTTACCTTGAGAAGAAAATTGAGCAAGCAGTTCGTGTATGATATGGGACTTACGCCATATATGCTCTTCTTCACCAGTACTGCATCGTCGAGGACTTGCCTGCTTTTATGAACGCGTTCCTTCGCCTCAGCTGAGTTGTCGACTTCAGGGTTGACTCCATAACGCGCGACAGCCACTGTTGCAGGTATGGATAAGGATCGTCCGTCAACACGAACCGATTTTTCGTTCCTGTTTCCGAAATCAAACTTCAAGATTGGTAAGCATAGTTGCGGATAGCGTACCGATACGCTTTTGTTTGCCTCAGTAATTTGAGGAAGCTGGATATTATGCCAGAGTCCTCATCGACTGTGCTGAACGTTGACATATTTGACCGAAAGCAGAGTGTCGGTATGTACCGCCAACGAGACCCAGGGTTTATATGTGCGGGAAGATGGATAGCATGGATAGCTTCAACCTAACCATATCAGAGTTCGAAGAATACAGTTTGCAGCATGGTCCGTTCTCCACGGAAAATTCAGCGGATGAGCAATGAAAGAACATGTCCGGCTGTTGCCGAGTGGATTCATACACGCCGTCAACCGGCAAATATTCAAAACGCCGCCGAGCTGTTTCAGCAGTTCGACTTGAACTCAGATCTGGCTTCTTCATTGATATTGCCACGGTATCGCGAGATTACCTCCAGAATATTCAAGGGTAAGTTTGTAGCAGATGACCACGAAGCTTCCTACGCCTTTTTCTGACTAGCCGAACGCTTATAGGCGGCAGGGATGGGCCAATATATATATAGTCAACTCCTTTCACTATCCCTGGAGGATATCTAGTATCAGAGCCACATCATGAGCTCACCTTTGGTCTGTAACTTGTGTAGCTTCCTGATCACCGCTCTAAAGCCGCCTTACAGCCTTCTCATGTTCAAATTCTGGTCATCGGTGGTGGACCCGCGGGGAGCTACTGTGCCTCCATCTTGGCCAGAGAAGGATTCTCCGTCGTCGTCTTTGAGGCCACGAAATTTCCTCGGTAAGTACCATGCATCTCCTATTTCTGTGTCTTACTGAAAACTTCAACTAAGCTACCATATTGGAGAAAGCATGCTTCCTTCAGTCCGTCCATTTCTGAAATTCTCGGGTGCAGACAACAAGGTCGCTTCACATGGGTTTTGTCCCAAGGTAGAATTATTACATTAATCTTATTATGTATCGTTGGTTGACCGTCACTGACTAGCCTGGTGCGGCGGTAAAGTTCCAGCAGCACAAACGTGAAGGATGTACGGTATTATTGCTCTTCACAACGTGCCTTACTAAACTTGAAATGCAAGACACCGACTTCTCCGCCCTCAGAGGTAGCAACAATCCTGATAATGCTGCAGCTTGGAATGTGGTAAAGTTTCTATTATTGTGCATATTGCAATACAAGTTGAACCCCGTTCAGAAACGTTCAGAATTCGACGAGATCTTGCTGCGTCATGCTGAAGAGCTTGGGGCCCAAGTATTCGAGAACCATAGAGTCACCAGCCTGGTATTTGCGGACAACAACGTTAGTGAAGGCAGGCCCACCAATGCTGAATTCCGTCGTCCTGATGGGGAGCTTCGTTCAATCTCCTTTGACTACCTCGTTGATGCTTCTGGTAGAGCGGGGATCATGTCAACCAAGGCACGTATAGCTCCAGAAAACCGATCACTCGTCGTATTCTGACAACCCATACCTCGTATCCAGTACCTGAAAAATCGTAAGATGAACAACACACTTAGGAACGTAGCATCCTGGGGCTATTGGACTGGGGCAAAGCGATATATGCCAGGGAGCCGACGTGACAATGCCCCATTTTTTGAGGCATTAACAGGTTTTATTTTCTTTCATTATCTATATGTTGTTTCGGCATTGACCCGCTATTTTCTAGATGGTAGCGGCTGGGCATGGTTCATACCCTTACACGATAGCACAGTCTCAGTAGGCATTGTCACTGATCAAGCATCAAGCACTGCTAGGAAGGCTCTATCCGCGAGCAAAGGCGTGCCTTATACCTCAAAGGACGACTACCTCGCACAGCTCAAACTAGCGCCTACGGTAAGCGAGATGTTTCTCTGCAAGGCAATCCTCCAAGGAGAGAATAGCTCTACATGCATCCGTAGCACCAGTGATTTCAGCTATGCCGCCGACAAACACTCTGGCGATCACTTCAGACTCATCGGTGACGCGTCTGGTGCGTCCCCAAGTCGAATGTTGTTTATACATGATATATCAACACGTTTTACAGCCTTCATCGATCCCTTCTTCTCGAGCGGAGTTCATTTGGCGCTTTTGAGTGCGCTAACGGCTGCCGCCTCGATATCGGCCTCGATCCGGAAAACATGTTCGGAACTGCAGGCGGCTAAGTTTCATGACAAGAAAGTTGCTATTGCATATACTCGGTACGCCATCTCCTCAAACGTACTATTTTTAATTCTAACAACCTACATCAGCTTTTTACTTGTAGTCATGGGCGTTTATAAACAGATTCGCAATCAAGATTTGCATATTTTGGCCGAGGTTGACGAAGACAACTTTGATAGAGCTTTTGATGTTCTTAGACCGGGCGAGTAGTGTTTCAACCTTTCTCCTGATCTCACTGACGTCTACCATCACAGTGATCCAGGGCACAGCCGATGTCGGCAAAACTGTATCGGAAAACGAGTTACAAAAGACTATGGACTTTTGCAAAGATATCTTTGCTCCTACGGACCCGCAAATGCATGAAGCTGTAGGAGCACGACTTGGACCGGAGTTGTGCTCATCGTCGGTACCAATCATGACTGACGGTGAAATCGAGGCTTTAGCCCAGGACGACAATGAGACCAAATTGGTATTGAAGGAGATTAACGCACGAAAGACTGTTCACGCCATGTACGGCGGACCTATTCACGTCGCAGCGGAGAGTGTCAACAATTTAGTTCTGAATCTCGAGGTTGGAAATTTTGGGCTGAAGAACGTGCAGTTAGTGTAACATATCGTAAACAAGGGAAAATGTGCAGGCGGTACAGTAGACATCGCCATGATTCAACGTGAAACTTGTAAACATCTACAGGTTGTGAATAGAACGAAACTATATTTGAGCTAACATTGGTGATTTTTTGAATCAAGTCGTTCGACCTACAGCCTGTAAAGGAAGCCATCACTTCTGTCATCATCTACAGGTCCAGGATTCGCCACTCCTCTCCTCTTTTTGTTCTGCGCATTCAACCATACGATATTCGCCAACGCTGTTACTATCGCAGCAGCAGAAAATACTATGGATACGATAGTCGCATTGTTGTAATTTGGGGCCTTGGATAACGATCCGAACAACCACGTCGCTAAGATACCGCCTAAACTGGTGGAGCTCAGTAAGAACGCTATCACTGCTGCTCGCCTGAACCGAGGTGCCGAGTTATTGGCCGCCCATGCGAGAAGCGATGGAGGGGTGCAGTATACACCTGGGACGAACAGGAAGAGTGAGCCGTATCGGACATTATGGTTCTTACTGCCGAGAAAGACGGCAAATCCGATAGTAGCCAACATAGAGTGGAACATGATGGTGACTCCACGCAGCCTATATCGGTCCGATACGAAAGCTGTGATGATATTCACTGAAAGAGTGTGAGATGAGCCGGTTCTGTTGGTGAAGGAAGAGCTTACCCGCCCAGGCCACGGCGAATGGAGGGACTGACATTAACTGTGCTCGATTAGCTTTGTAACCAAGACTCTGGACTATACTAGGTTCGAAGCTATGGTACTATTGTAAGCAACGACGATGTAACTGAGAAAGGCCGGCCGGCGTACTATGCAAGAGCAGTTAAAGTTACACCTGCCATAAGCACGGTTTGTTAATACACTTCTCAATGCTCCAGACTATACATACCTCCAAAGAATCCTATGACAAAATACAACAGTACATGAGGTTGGAATAATGCACCGAGGGTCGAAGACCAGCTGAAATGGCCGTCTTTTTCAAGCATGGTATGCCCTTGAATGAGGAGCGCCTTGGCGTTGGACCTCTCTTCGGGAGTCAAGAGTGGAATCGTTGAAAGAGAACGCGGCATAACGACAAAGCAGACAAGTCCATACAAGATCGTAAAACTTCCTTCCTGGAAAGTGGACAGTTCCAGAGCAGATTCACATATCAGAAGTATCACAATCGTACCAGGATGAAGATATATTTCCATGCCGGTCTCCCATCATGACCGTCCAGATGACCGATAGCTGATGCCAACAGGCCAGAGAAAGCTCCGGCCAATGCGGTAGAAGCAAAAAATAGCGCTATCCTATCGTAAAAGCCTGTCAATGAGCCAGGAACCGACTACGTACAAAGATACGTGCCTGAGCTGGAGCTTACTCCGTGGATAGAATGACGCAACATATAAAGACAATCCTGGGAGTAGGCCACCTGATAAATATGACTGTTTAGCTGATTCAACTGTGCACATGGGTCTTCCTATTACCTTCACAGCAACCCAGAATAACTCGACAAGCCAGCAGACCACCATAAGAAGTAACCAGCCCTTCGATTATATGAAAACTCTGAAACTCTGAAACTTCAGAAAGGTACCTTGGAAAGCGGTAACTGCACCCCATATGACGACCAAAGTAGGGAGGACGATATGAGCTCCAATGCGCTGGCATTGCTCTCAGTGAAGTCCAACGAACCATGTTCTGATACATACCGTCAAGAACAAGTTACTCGGAATCTCGACCAACGCATAAGGAATTAGCGTGGCTGTCAAGAGAAGACTATACTGCAAAATAATGGTGCTTCACATATATTGATGACAAGTCCGATTCAACGCAACCTACCTGACTATCTGTGATTCCGAGATTCGCTTGCAATCCAGCGACCCGAGCGTTCCCAATATTTCCACGATCCTATAAGATGTTGTAATGTATGATCTCGAAATAGTTATCGACGGACTTACCAGGAAGTTTAACAGATACATGACTGTGACGACGGGAAGAATCTGTACGTCTAGTTTCCACCATGGGACACTTCGAATGCCCATTAATGGTGAGAGGATCCTCGGAGAGTCCTCATTGGACAACTTGTCTGCAGCTAAACTCTCTTTGTGACCGTATTTTTCATTCATGGTGGAGTGTGACTGCAGACGATGAGCGGATGAAGAAAGGAGTCGACTTGGACTTTAAATCACCCAGAAACGAGGCACCTTGTCATATGCTAAATGGATCAATCAAGAATAACTTTAAGCATCACGTTGCCCTCTGGGAAAGATCGTTGATGAGCCCCACCCGGCCGTGGTGAATGGGCTTGAAATGAATAGAACGACTGCAATCGTCCAACTCGTGTCAGAGACGAACCGAATTAGGTCCGAAGCCTGATATCGGCGAGGCGCAAGGCCGAGGTCCTTGATTGATGCTACAGATACTGACTGCAGATTATTATTCACACTTCTGTATCAGACATACAAAATACTTTGGTTGCACACCACAACGAACAGAGAATGAGATGAGGGACATGACAAGTCCTTGCGGAGAAGAAAGTCTCTCATAGGTACCCCTTCCGCCATCTTTTTCCCTTGTCCTAATGACTACTTCTTCATCACTATTCAGATGTCGATGACGCACAGGCATGCGAAGCAAGTACGATCCGCGAAAGTGGACGCGAAGATGAGAATATCGTGTGGACAGGGATGATGAAACATGAAAGTTGTTCCTCACTATCCTGCACTGCGCATCAGCTCGTGCCGTAAGAAGAGAGAAGGATCCTGACGAGTATCCTGTTGTAGTGCCGGAGGAAGATCTAGTCAAAGGGAGGACATGTCTCCATTGAACAAACGTGAGATGAAAGCAACGTATCAATATAAATATAGAGCCTGTACAGAGCATACAGTATAAAGGTTGCCAGCAAGATATGATTAGCGCGTGTCCACCGTCGACAGGTTGGCCGTAGAGTGATTAGGGGACGAGCGAGTCGCGACTAGCAACGTAGTTCGAAACCACCATTCAACTTAATTGAACACTGGGTAAGTGGTACTACTATTTGAGGAGAAAGGGGACGTAACTACTTGCGTTACTATCGCGTCGCACGTTTGATGTACGTGATGGTGAACGAAGGGAAAAATAGTAAAAAAAACCTCCCCTTGGCTCCGGGCCGTACAGGCGAAGTCGGCCTGAAATACGACCCACTCTTCAGCATTGACTCTGGAGGGGGGGGGGAGGGGAGTCGGACTCCAGGGGCATCAGTCTGTACTCAAAGTTCTTTGGGAGAATCCAGGGTCTGTCGTGCGATTTTCGCATCCCTCTGGAATCTTGCCAAAATCTCGCTCACGAGAGGAACAAGAGGCTCGCTTCGTCCCTTTACTTCATCTCCGATCCCCACAGTTCGGGATATTCAATAATTGCTTAGGCAGCTATCAATTTTGGGGAAAGGCAGTTCTATGACTAAAATTATCTATTGCAGAGTACAGACATAACTTTGTAGATTCTTCCCAAAAACATATTCAAACATCTATCACTTCTCAATCACTGCTTCTCGTCCTTGGCCTGAACTTCGTGCAGGCGCTGGCATTCTCGTATAGCTCCGGCTGAGCCTTTTCTAGAGAATCTATGGAGCAGCGAGACGAAGAACGTCGCGAGACATCCTCCTACAAACCAACTTCCACCATACAGTTGTACAGGTAAGAAATTGATTTTTCCGTTAGAAAATGTACTTGAGTCGATGATTGCACCAGCAATAGACGGCCCTACAATTGTTCCAGGCTGCCGGTAGTATGATTGAGTTAAATATATTTTAAATGGGTAGTACTTACAATATTGCCAGTCAATATCAAGCCGGTAATACTTGCAAGCTGCTGAGTGCCGTATATCTCCGCCAAGGCTTGTTGGTTGGGAGGGTCAGTGAAACGTTGGTACTGGAATAGCTTATATTATGAAACTCACCAACTGGAGGTAGGCTAACAATTCCGCCGGAGAAAAATCCGTATACCGCAGAAAATGCCATAACGCTCGGAAAGCTCCCACAAAATGGCCATACCGCCATTTGCGCAATTCCGGCTATAAGTTGGCATATAGACAAGGCAGTCAGGTGTCCAAAGCAATCACCCATTAAGCCGATAAGCTACAGGTTAAGCATGAGCACTGTCCTTACCAAACGATGTTACAGATATTTTACCACACGACCAACAGCGGAGAGACCAGCCTGAAGGGCGAGAGCGGTAGCACCGTCCTGCGCTGTATGTTGGAGCCTGTTTCTGACATATTCTGTACGAAGTAATTAGGGTCGGATTCAGCGAAGTATTATAAAGGAAAAACCTGGCGTGTAGAAAGTGGGAATATAATAACCGAAAGCAGATAGAAGCATGAATATCCAGAGGGCATATATGACGGGGTCTTTCAGAAGGTGCGATATAGGAATAGAATCATTTCTTTGAACAATCAGCATGCTCTTGGTCTTCATGAAGACGAATGCGAGTCCGGCCACTGTTTGGAAACAGCTGTCGTGTAAGGTCATAAAAACATAACTGTACAACATACCAGAGAAGGTAAGCAAGCTCATGATACGTAGAGTCCATCGGATCCCCAGTCCGTTGATGAGCTTTTCAGTTACTGGACTGAGAACCAGTCCGCCAATCCCTTGAGCCATGTATAAGTTAGATCAGGAGTCCGATTTGCTACAATGACTAAAAACCTACCGTACCCACTGACACCGACTCCCGTCGCAAATCCTACATAGGAGGAGTATGAGTAGTAGCCAAGGTATCAGGACGACGTATACCTCGATATTTGACAAACTAGGCCGACATATCAGTCAGCCTAAAACTTAATAAGTCGAAGCATTCTCACCCATTGTGAAGGTATAGTAAGGGCCGGGATGACGGTAAACGCACTCCCAATAGCGAAGACTATCCCTGCGAAAGCGCATAGTCAAAAATAAACTTGTAAAACAGAACAAACACGTACCTTGATTGAGGTACAAGTGCCACAACTTACTCCTGCCATCTTACGTTCAACAGTCAGCCAGTCAAACGCTCACACACTCACGAGAATGAGGCACCCAGAAGACCTATGGTCATCAGTGTACAGCCAATGATTCCAGTCATACGATAGCCAATCCTCTCGGCGAGCTTGCCTGCCGGACTGCAGCCGGACAGCTTAGGTATAGACAATGTAAACAGAACAGGATACGCGACTTACAATCCCAAAACGGACACACCAACCGCTTGAATAGCTCCCACCCATGCGAGATTCGAGTTCGAAACGTGGCCAAGTTCCGCTGTATTGAAGTAGTAATCTTGATAGACGCCCCAGGTGCTTTCGATGCTAGTCGAAGGGTAGGCAATGTGACGAATTTAGAACAAAAATTTGACGCGCTCACCCCAGAGCTAAGAAGCTCACAATGAATGAGCAAAGTAAGCATATCCAACCATATCCTCCCTCGTGAGTAATGCTAGCATCGGAATTTGGAGGACTCTGCTGGATAACATCATCATCACAAACTTGCGTGACTGACACATCGGGATTCTCTTGGAGTTGAAGTTGGTTGGAGTCCATCGTCTATCTGGACCGAGTGTGGCGGACTCAAGACTTCTTAAGAACCATATACTATTTATGCGGAAGCCAAGAGTCCGCCCAGTTATATTCAGCTAGAGCTTCTGCTGATAGGATCATTTTAATTATCATCAAGGGATAGAGTACTGTCACAAGGAGCGCTAGTAGGAAACTTACAGACTAATGAAGATTCTCGAACATGTTGCGTTTCCGCGATTGATTACCGGATCGGGACTTCAACGGGAGGAAGCCCAGGGCACAAGATGATGAACCCTTCACATAGATAACATGAAACCCTTGGAAAACACAAGGCTAGTCCATAAAGAAGTGAATTTTCCAGCGATCAAGATCTGTCACTATCATAGGAAACGGGTCGTTCAATGCAGAAATCAAAACGGTGATGTACATCAAATCTGCCCCCCATGTTATTCAAATATGGAGATTGAGTTATGAATTTGATTTGACAGCGCGTGGATCGTATTCCAATCTTTGTATCAATCAGCGTCTATTTCTTTTAAGCGATTAGTTCTGGGCGAGAATACGGGTGGAACACATACCAAAACGCCTTTTTTACGCGAGGTCGCAATATCCACAGCTTCCTGGTGCATAAAAAAGAGACCGGACAGAGCGGAGTTGCGTTACTCGAGGCTCGAAAATGGACGAGCAGTCCGAGCTTGCGAGGGCAGCGCACATAAGGTGTTGACTAAGAGATCGTCTGAACTCTTTCACTTGTATCGCCAGTGCCAAATCACTACCCACCCAACCGCAACCGAGTCTTGATTCAGGGAAGCTCGTATCCCTCTGGAATCTCACTCGCGAGAGTAATAAGAGGATTTCACCGCCCGAAAACAGGTTCATCCGAGCTTACTTTCCTTAACTGTCTGCGATTATCGGATAAATTACCAGCGACCTTGCCACGTTCCCTGGTTCGGCCATGTGTCCCAAACTGATGACGGGAGAGATTGGAATCCTTTTGCATGCGTACAGCAACTGACTCCCAAATCAACTCGAACTATTAACATAGATCCGAGCGCGCCACTCCAACCTGCCTCCGCTGAATGGATTCAACCCAGGTTTACGGCTTTTGTTTGTTTGATGTGTCATAATTCTCACGTGTACAGCCGCTCTTCATTTGGTGGGGCTTCTCGCTGGCAATGTTACCCTCCGCAGGAATAGGCATCATGGATCATGATGCTCTTGTTCGTTGTTCACTGCTCCGGATAAATATCACAGCAACCGCGCTAGACACGAGCTTCAAACTTCATCTATGACTCTCACTAACCAAGAAGCGAGCATAATCGCCTTATTCGTGGAAAGTGCTTTCTGGGGTATTTTCCTGGTAACATTCGGGCTATGTCTTCGCGCTCTGCTCTGGTCAAATATGGGCTTCAAACCGTATTCCCAAATTGATCGGCCGATGGTCGCCATTTGCATTGCAATGCCAATTTTTGCCACGGTAAATCTGGGTCTCAACGTCCTTCGTGCCGTAGAATCCGTTGGTCCATCCGGGATAAGTGAGCAATTCACAAATCTCGGAAGCGCGACGGAGACCGTCAAATTCTTCTGCGTAAATGTTCAGACACTCATTGCTGACGCCATGCTGGTAATAAACCTTCGTGTTTTTTTCGCTTGCGGCTGATGCTCAGATTTTTCAAGACGTATCGCGTCTGGGTCATATACAGTAAATCGTGGGTCGCAGCCCTTATCCCTGCTATTTTGTGGCTGGGAGTCTTGGTGACTGCGATTCTGAACATCATTGTCCTGCATTCAATTCACTCCGAGGCCCTCACTACTGCAAAGAGCCTCCGACCTATCGTGACATCGTTCTGGTCAATCAGTATTGCTCTGAATATTATTGCCACGAGTTCGTCACATCATCTTTTTGGGGATTCTTCGTGACTAAATCATATCACCGCAGTGCTTATTGTGGTCCGCATTTACGGGGTCGATCGCTCGAACGCGGAATTTTCGATTGCTAGCCGCTCCACGACTCGTTCGAGACGTTATAGCAGACTACAGCAAATTATGAGGTATCATGCTGTTCGCTATCCCCGGTAACCTTCTGACAGATTTACAAAGGATTGTCATCGAATCCGGGGCGCTTTACACAAGCGTAGCTAGTACGTTTACAGAAGCATTACTTTCGTGATGCTCACCCGTGACTGCCAGTTACAACGTGCGCAACCTATGTTTCAGGAAGCCCAAGCGTCTACGTGACCAGTGCAATTGTAAATTGTATGCTTGGCGTTTCCCCCCCCTTTACTGAATATCATTCCCAGGAAATGCAAACGGTCGGAATTGCCTTTAATTTAATCATTATAAGAGTTAGTCAGGCCGGACGTAATCCCTACCCGACCTCGACCTCCACGCAATCGCATTCTATTCCTTTACACTTCGCCAGGCGGATGCCTCCAAAGGACTCGGAAACTATTGAAGTTTCAGTTGACCATCAGGTCGAATATGACTCAGATCGACACAAGGTTGATTCGACCATGGCTTCCTCACAAAGTCAAAGTACCGGCGTTATTCCTGATTTCGATATCAAAAGTGTGATGGATGAAGGAGTACGGAATTAGCTATCTAACAATGTCAGTGATTGACCTTCATGCTTTTTTTAATCAGTAATCTCGTCTTATGAGTCTGACTAAAATGTGCTTTGCGTATCACCAGGTGTCTTCTTCGCGTGGAACTGTTTTTCTTGAGCGGCAACAACGCGCTCTCCCATGACGCGCAGGATGTGTTTACCCTCACTGCACCTGATACTCGAATGTATACGGTACCAATCCCATATCAGACGTTAACTGTCATCAGGCTGAGGATCTTCGTATCGCTGATAGCGCTGTCTTTCTCAGTGAAAGAGACCCTTGATTGATGAATAACACATCGGAGTAAATGTATCGAAGAACCTTGATATAGTTCGGTCAGATTGCCTGGCCAGTATCGTGTGAGAGCGACAATACGCCAGTCGAGCTGGTTCATGCGGTATTAAATCGGCACCTGACGATTTTATTGGGTTATTCTGGGTTCGTCACGTACAAAGTGATCGGGCTTACGGGGTGCTGCGTTTGTGTGCTTGTTTGTCCGAGTAGCTTAGTAACTGTTTTGCTTCCTCCATCAGATGCTATTCAATGTCAACCGCCCATGTTGGCAAGAGCCTACTTTTCACAAGCAACAATGACGGCCGATACAGCCGCTTTTTGGTTGCTTTTGATTACTGGGTTTACCTTAGCTCTGACCGTATGGTTTTCTAATCGACGGTCTAAGCTTCCTCTGCCGCCTGGCCCCCCTCATCACTGGCTATTTGGCACTGAAGCCCTGACTGGATCGTAAGTCGAACTCGCAACTTGGCTTCGGATTCTATATTCACACCTCGCAGACCATGGCTCCGCTACGAAGAAATGACACAAAAATACGGTCCTATATTCTCGGTGAGGCGGGGATTGACTGACATCATCATCATCATCGGGCGATATGAGGTATAGGTCTCGACGTGATTCCGAAACAAACTACTAACGATGGTACCAGCCGGCGCTAGAGATAATGGAGAAGGAAAATGCAATCTTACAAGATCGTCCAAGGTCTATTGCAGTACAGGAAACGATGTGTAAGAACATGCGCCTACTCATGATGAGGGCAGGAGAACGCTTCAGGAAGTTCCGCAGGTGTGCTCCGAAACCCAACCTTGTCAATAATATCACACTTAATGAACGGGTACACAGAGCTATTCAATCCCAACTTCATGCAAGGGTCACTCAAACATACCAGCCACTGCAAGTGAAAAACGCGATCAATCTTATAATGGATCTCTTTGATGACCCCTCGCAGCATATTGATCATGCAAAGCGGTAAATCCAATTCCCTTATTTTATTTCCCCCTCTTATCAGCAGCCGTCCTCTTCTAGTTACGCGGCGTCGGTGGTCATTACACTCACTTACGGAAAGCCCTCTACGACATCATACTCTGACCCTCTAGTTCAAAAGATCTTGCTCTTTGCGCATAGATTCGGTACTGTCGTGAGACCTGGTGCTTACTGGGTTGACTCAATACCGATTCTTCAGTATGTACCTGGATATCTTTCGCAGTTGCGCCAGTGGCACAAGGAAGAGCTTTCCTTCTCTCGGTCATCAGTTGATGCAGTGAAAGAAAAGATTGTCAGCTATCGCCGCCACAACGACTCAGCATGAGCACTAATCAATCATAGAGCCGCGGCGAGCACATTATCAAACTGAACTTTGTACAAAATCTATTGGAAAAGAACTCGGAGAATGGCATGTCAGAAGATGAGATTGCTTTCCTATCCGGAGGATTATTCCTTGCTGGTGCCGATACGGTGGGTCATTCGTTATGGAGTCCAAGAACAGCAGGAGTAACATGAATTCCATAGACTGCCTCTGCGATTAGTATAATGATGATGGCTGCCGCATGCTTTCCTGACGCCCAGAGTAAAGTTCAAGGTCAACTGGACGCAGTCGTGGGCCAAGGCCGTGGTGCGTACGTCAGGGACCCACCTTTGAATATGACTCATGCTGTCAATGTCAGCTCCTGCCTACGCGGACGAGGCGTCTCTCCCATTCATTACTGCATTCATCCTGGAATGTTATCGATGGTAGAACCCTCGCTTTTCTCCGATTCTTGCCATGCTCACGTTAGAACCTCCCAAAAGGCGGCCCGTAAGCGCTACAGGTGGGTCACCCCGTTTCTAGAAGAGGTGAGAATATTCTAACGCTGTCTAGGCTTTCCTCATAGGGCCATGAAAGATATAGTCTGGGTAAGCTTGCCATCATCAACTGCTTTAGCACGCCCTACTGAAAAAAATCCAGCACGGTTACCGTATCCCCGCCGGTGCAACTGTCATTGGCAGTCATTGGTAAATTCCCTGACATCTCATTCACCCCCATCGGTTTACAATTGGCAATCGTGCAGGTCGATTGGTCGTTCGCCAGACGTTTTCCCTGAACCAGAGAAGTTCCGCCTAGAAAGATGGCTAGACGACTCGGGGAATCTACGAGACGACATAAAGTCAATGAACTTCGGCTTTGGGAGGCGGTGAGTCAATTTAACACGCCTCCGACCAAAGCTTACCGTTGGACGTAGAGTTTGTCCCGGACAACAGCTGGCCAATAGGTCTGTACCTATCTCTCTCGATGAGCGTCTTTGATAAAGAAAACGTCCAGATCGTTGTTTATAACAACCGCTTTCGTGTTATGGGCTTTCCGTTTGAAGGAAGTGGATGGATCTCCGATCGATACCCACGCATTTACTCAAACAGCCAACTTGCATCCCCTGCCCTTCGCCCTTAATTTCGAGCCAAGAATTCCAAAAGACGAAGTCAAACGAATTCTTACTAACGACTATGAAATGCTCGTATGAACAGTGCGAAGCTCGGACACATACCAATTGTAATGGCAGTGCCTATTGTAAATGCTCTGGAAATAACAACAATGCTCTTCCTCCTTTCATAAACATACACAAGTTGAACGAACTCTCTAATTAATCACTCGAGTGGGGTAACTCTCGAATCTGAGTCGAACCCTTGTCATCGACGGTACACCTGCCGTCTTGAGGCATCGTCAAACTGGTCTCGGCCTCCCAGGGACGAGAGCGTAGTGTGAATCGTAACGAAGTGGTCATGGGTTTCGTCTCCTCCTCGTAAGTTCTGCTATGCACTCGGATAATGACCAGATTAAAAGCGATTCCAGCCGTTTGGACCTCCTATACAAACGAGGTGAGCATCGAAGGAAACGCAGTTTACGGTAGGCCTCACTAGTGCGCTTGTGATATACACCCCCACGTTTCCTGAGATGTATGTGGCAAAAGTAATGACTATAACGCTGTTTGTTTAGCAGAAACCTTGAAACATGAACAAATTCATTCACTCGCTATGCCGGTATAAATTGCGCCGGATTCAACGATGATCCTTTAGAGAAAGCATAATCGGAATCAGTTGATGGTACTACCCAACACGAGTGTGCTGACCTTATTGTCCGTTGCAGTGCACTGAAACGACGCTCTGAGCGAGAAGCTGACAACCCAGGAATTGACTGGAAGACTATTTTCCGGTCAACCGCAAAAATGCGCAATACAATGAGAACTGAAAATAGAAAAGAGGTGAGCGAGCGATCAGAATGATGACCAGAAACCCACAGACACGTCGTAATAATGTTCAGCGCGATGCTTATAACCCAAAAGGAAGTAATGATAGGACGAAGTTTCGTCGCTACCGTCAGAGCTTCGGAATGTACGGTGCTGAGCAAATATATGTTCGCGATGGTCGTACCCAAAACACCTATCCACAAAAGCAGAGGCACAGCCGCTATTATCCATGACTTGCCGTACACGATCCAACATCGATAGGTCTATCCAAAGCTGAGTCAATTAAAAGTTCCTTTACAGAGCAGAGCTTACCAGGATACCATCCGCGAGAAGTATCTGTAAATTGACACACGAGAACTTGACGACCTCGATAGGACTCCCGGGGTTCGTGAATTGCTCACTGATACCTTCAGGACCGACAGAATCCAGTGCTCTTCGCGTGTTGATGACCATATTTACCGTTGCGAATATCGACATGGTCAAGCACACCGCCAACATCAGTCGATTAACCTCAGAGAACGGCTTGAGGCCAGACTTGTTGAACAGAAGAGAGCGAAGGCATAGTCCGAATGTGACTAGAAAGATACCCCAAGCCGTGCCTTCTAAATACAACGCGACAATGCTAGATTGTTGCTCGGTGAGGGGGGCCATCGGAGGTCGTTATAGCGTTATGCAGGTCATATAATGGTGAGAGCTTGAACTGCAAGCGCATTTATCAGAAAAAGAACCGTAACGTGCATCAGTTCAGCTGATTTGATGTACAACGTTAAGTAGTGATGCCGGGGGGAAGGAAGGCACAACGTAGTCAAACGGGAATCAAGCCGATGGGCTGCTTCGCAGATAACGAACCCTAGAAGTTCTTACATATCGTAAGAGCAATATAATTGGGTGGCACGTGAGACCTTGGTGTGCAGAATACCCGGCCCCGTGTAGTACATTCTGCAGTGCCAATGATAACTTTGTTCATTCTGCGTGTGGGGCAAGGGGCAAGGGTTTACACATGACGGTGGCCGTAAGTATGGAAGCGTAAGACCAGTGTTGGTGTTGTGTGTCGACCAATAATTGAACCAAATCCTCTCTTTTGCTCCCCAAGATGTCGATAAGGTTCTTTGAAGTCGTTGCCAGCGGCCTAAGCATCTGTTCGCAAGGCGATAATGTTCTGATGGCGAGAAATCTGACCATAGTCGATATATACTGGGGAAACGGTTTAAAACCATCACATGAATATAGGTCATCGACGGCGTACCTTTTCTCGATTTTTTATTCATAAAACCTTTTTCAGAACATCTCGATGTTTGGACCTAGCTTTAGCTCCTCTAATCCTTTCCGAGTACCGCAATAGCGGTGGTAGGAGTTTTTGATGAACTACTAATAGCCAGGTTAATATTCGACTAATGTATACTTTAAGCTGTCCAGAATTACGGCGGCATGCAATGGGCGCAGAAGTGAGATAGAGTAGACCTCGAGGCGTCTGCGAAGATGCTGAATGACTCGAATTGAGGTAAGGAGTGACAGGGGCCCGCCGTTCTGCAGCCGCAGTGGTTTCTTTGATTTCTTTCCGCCACATGCCATCATTGGCAGTATATATGCTTTCCTGGTCCCACCATTATTGATGTACAGACAATTTTTTCGCTACGTACTGGGTTATGTAGGAGCAAGCCAATGGATCAGCTTGAAAGGACTGGACATAGTGAGTTCATGTCGGCTTTTCGCGATTGGTCCGCCCTACCATAACGAAATAACAAAAGTGAAAAATGATAGTTAGCCGCGGTGTTTTCACCTCCAAACTTTCGGCAGGAAAGGAACCAGTCGCGTGATTTACGACGTCGATGTGAAAGGCGACTCGCCCACAGGATACCTTTCTTCAAATCTTTACGGCTGATCTTAATCGCAGTCATCTTGGATTCAGACAGCGCCGAACTTCTCTTCACGACGGATATGTTACATGAGACAGTGGTCAGCTTATGGATTTTCCGTGTCCGTTGTATGAGAAGGTGTTCCATCGACACCGACCGGGCACCAGGTGCGCTTCATTTCCCCTTGACACAGCGTTCGACTGTACTCATTTCCCCGCAAGGATTTACTGCCAAAAATTTGCATCTCGTCAAGATGCCATGTTTGGCGACGTTTTGCTCAAAAGACCGACAACAGAAGTCGAATGCACATGTCTCAAGGTTCACAGCCCTCGTGCTGGAACTTTCAGGCTCTCTTTCTATATAGATGGCACGTAGTTGCTCTTTCCTTCCTCACTTTCCTTCCCTCCCTCAATATCTAGAATAAGACAAGCAAATCCCCATACACATTAGCTTCAAATTGCCTGCTGGTGGGAGGGAACGAATCTTCACCAACGAGCCATCCTTCGCCGTGCTCCTACTACCTCATTCGCCCTACGCTATTGGGCATCGTCAATCGTCGCCAATTCACATCAACACCCAGGCCTATTTACCTGTTGGTGGTCTTCTGAATATCGCCAGGGGAGCATTGGGAGGTTTCTATATCCCTCCGGAAATTCTGTGCGTCCCAAAATCGGACAAGGATAGTCTTTCGGTATACGTTTCATGGTCACAACTTGAATTGTGACCAAGTGCCTGGGCATCTATTGTCCCAGGAAGAGCTCTCGAGGCCGCTAGCTGGGCTAGCTGGGCAGTTGCTATGGATCAAGATTGAAATGTGTATACACCGTTGCTTAGCTGAGATGGCTTCTAACCTCCTTTCAGGACTGCACTGGTACCAACCAAGAACACGATTCCTGTCTCGATGTCATCGATGGAAGACTCAGACGATGAGGAAATCGTAAGTCATGCAGAAGTTTAGTGCAACGACACTGATTCCGATCTCAACAGCCTGTAAAAAAACGTGAATATAGACTTCTAACATTCGTGCGAATATTACAACTGAATACCCCTCATAGCGGACTGCTCATATCCGGATATTTTACCCGAACGAAGCCCCCTGCCCTTTTTGGGCATGCCTCGTACCGAAGGTCACCATATTATCGACCGCAGACATGGCGAAGCGTTCGATGTCTTGCTTTCGCTCTCACATAGTATCGTTGATAGTCTGGGTTCCTGTTATCCATACACGGCACCAAAGCCACCCGATAAACAGCCGGTCAGCCTGCTGCACCCAGGATTTCCGATACCCATAACCAGCAGCGTTGAGCTATGCGAACTTGGCGCACCCGAAGTGGGCATGCCCACTGTTGTCATGCTCATGGATTGCCAGATTTTTGACTCACGATAAGTTTCGGTGGGTTATATATGGAGTTTGTATACATCTTTAGCCGAGTTCAGGCACAGAGTTAACATACAATCTAACAGGATGCTTTCTGGATCCATGGTGAAATCTGTCCTCACTGCTGGGGCCGGTTCCTGTTCAGGATGGAAAAATGTATTCTGAAAATGTTGTGACGTTTCTTTCCCTTTGAATGCTGCAAAAACGGGATACGGAAAACACAATGAAAAACTAGCTCTATTTAGCGCCCCTCTTGCATACTAAAAACGGCTTCTTTTCCGCGAATGAAAAGCGGTTTGCTTTGTTCTGACCGCGGGAAACACCTTTTTCATTCGGTTTTTCTGCTTCTTCTCCTTACCCCAAGTGTATGGAAAATATCTCATCACTGCAGAGGTTGGTGCGTTTTTGATAGCCCAAAATGAGACCTTAAAAGGTTTCCTTTTCAGCCTCAGTTTTTATGCCCTTGTTTTAAGCGCCGTAAAACGAAAAGGTACGGTAATTCTATTGTTCCATAGGGAGAAATGTTTTTTTCATCATGTTTTACTGGCAGTACCGAGAAAGGCTTTGCTAAAACGAAACCTTTTGAGGTTTCATTTTTTACGAGCTAAAATGCACTGACCTCTGCTGTGCATCTTTCATGTTGTTTTGTGAGCCCATTTTTTCCATTAAAAGTTCAAATGAAATGTCACGACATTTTGAGGTCTCGTTTGTTTGCGGGAAAAATGGACCAGCTTCAGCAGTGCCTCTCTTCGAGACTTACGGTTGGTATCCGCGGATGCTCCCGAATAACCGTAAAGCCTGCAATGTTTAACGAAAGCCGTTAACGAACCCTGATGGCGCTCAGCTCCAAGAATTGCGAACAGTGATATGTTTCTACCATCAGTTCAGCACTGCTCTATTTCACAGTCGTACCCGATGTGTCGGGTCAACTACCGCCCGAGAAGAGGAAGGCAGGAAGACACAGGACCGTGCCGTTACGGATATGGCCGTAGACCGCACAAAAAACATTGCTCACGGTAGGGTACGGCTGATGCCATATCCGTGCCGTGGTCTGTATACCGACAGTTTCACAATGACAGCGAACATCTATCGACAAAATGTGAGTGTAATTTGCTTCATTGAGGTCATATTCGCTGACTTCGATCACATTCAATGGTACCCTACCATTCCCTCGACAACCGTACTTCAACCGTATGGATACGACCGTATTGTTGGTCATCGAAGGTGCTCATGGTACGAACCCGTATCCGTACCTGTCGTACGTAGCCACTATAGTACGGATACGATGCACATCCTCATGAAGAAGCCCTCCGGAATGCAAATATAAAACTCGTTTTGGTTTTGCGGCAACTCTTCACGCGTCGGTGTTGTCATTGCAATCACTTCGGCGTCTTGTTTCCCTTTTTCTCGAGGGCATTATGTTATTAATGAGTCCCTAAACATTTCGATCCCTGATGCGGAAGATGCGTGGCCATTCCCAACCGCTTCCCTGCCACTTTTACTTCAATAGTCACAGTGCAAGCTTCTGCACCTTGCGGTCAGGTCTGCCCACTTGGCTTGCTTGTCGGAGGACCCCATGGGGAGGCCACATCGCGAAGTCCAAATTTTGGCCAAAAAGATCTAGACACGAAACAGGAAAATCAGTCGGTCTTGTCTGGATAAAACCCAGCTTCTACCAAAACTCCCAGGGTGTGTCCGAATGAGTCATAACGTTAGAATACGTGCAGGATCACTCTGAAAAAGGTTAATCAATGTTGTTGTTGAGTCTGTGTGCTAAGTTGCATCAGAAACATGCGTACTATGACATGGTACCATGCTGACTTGTTCGCTGAACGTCCAGACAAAAAACGTGTGCGAAATTTCCCTCCCAGATCACATCGAAATAGCGATACAGGTTCCTCATTTTTTATAATGGTCCTCTTGTTGGGAGCTTGCATCAATTGTAGGATGAAGGCAGCAGAGTCGGGTATCCCTAGCATAAGATTGACCATGAGAAAGGCCTCCCCAAAATAAATTGTATATGAAGGGAAGGAGACTTGGAGGAGTTGAAAGGATAAATTAGGATCATGGCAAAGGGAGGATAAAACATGTACACACTTTATACCTGTCTCATCCTTCGCCATGACTAGGGCTAGCTCGAAGTGCTTCTGGATCCACTGTAGAGACAAAGAACATCGAGTACTCTCCTCACCCATACTGCTATATCTGGTTGTTGGACAGGCGGTGCCTTCCGGAATAGGATAAGGGAGATCAAGCCGAATCCCTAACCATGTGAGGATTAAGACTGCGAGAAATGTGCCACAGAAGCAAATTGTGGGCTGGATATATGAAGTTCTCCCTTGTTCTCTCGTCGACTGGTTGACCCCCTCTTAGTCCACGATAAAGTATCCTATGAATTTGAGTCAGCCTAAGGACATTGCAATCAGCACCCTCGTCGATCTCATATTATGAGTGTGAGGACACGCAATATAACATTGCCTCCCTTCCCGAAGCTGATGAGATAAGCATGTCTCGAGGAAACAGTTCAACGTCAGGGTAGGGAAGAAAGATGTGGGGATGGGAGCCCTGTAGACTGGAGAGCCTAAGGATCAAGAAGCGTGCCTCCTCCTTGGAGACACGTCGTAGTATCGAATGCGTTAAATGGAATCGATTGACTTGCCCATGGTTCAATTCCCAGTCAATGTATCTCCTCGTGATTTGACAGAATTGTTCTTGCTTAGTTTCGTGAAATAGAAAGTTTAATGCCAAATCTATGACCCTATAGCGCGAAGATACTTTCAACGAATGAGGAATCACAAGCAAGCAGGTGCGTGCAGAATGTCAGCAAATGTGAATTCAACCAGAAAGCATAAATTCGTCATCTACGCCTTCTACCGAGCCGAGTGTGCCATGAACAATGCGAATGCCAATGCGTGCACACACCATCCATCCAGTCATCAACTTCGAGGAGCAAAGAAAGTCGGCTCGTCATGGAGAGATAGTCACACTCTGGAGTAGGCATCCGTCCAGGCAAGGTGAGTGAGAGTTAAAGCGCCGGAACCAAAGCTGAGGAACAAGTTGGCGCAGGTTGACCCATTCACATTAGTCCAGACTTGTCTCTAAATTGAAGCAAGCACACACCAAGGATCCAAACTTGCCCGGCGCCTCGTTGTATAGCTGGATCTCATCCCTTCTCCCCCATCGATAGTCTATTCCTCGCATCCCAGTGTTCTGCTTCGATCTCGGATGCAGTGGGACATTTGGCGCTCATCTCATATGGTTAGGCGAGCAGACATATGCATGTTGTTGGGATAGCAATCCCGAGCAAGTACTAGAATGTACTCGAAGGATTGGCTTACTCAGCAGGATCAAGTTTGGACCGTGAAAGTGGACATACATAGTATTTCGTAGTAAGTTCTAGAAGTAGTACAAAATGTATTTAAGTAGGACATCTCTTGCTCGAGAGGCAAGTATTTTACCATCCTTTCTACGTTCTCCTCGCTCTTGTTACAACAGGTTATGGGCCCCGGCCCTAACTGAACTACTTACATCATCACCAACTTTGCACTCTCGTACTTTACGTACACACATAGAACCAAATGGATAGCCAGTCCATGTATAGGATTGAACCCCTTAAGGGCCCAGAAAACTACCCGACATGGAAAGTCAAGATGATCGATATACTAACCGATTTAGGTCTAATTGACTATGCCGATGGAAGCTCTGTGGCCCCGGCAGAAGCGGCACTGGTGGCAGATTGGAAGAAGAGTGATAGGAAGGCTCTTTCGACAATAAGGCTGCGGGTTTCAGATGGCCCGCTGGTGTATATTGCTGGTTCTAAGACTTCAGCAGAAGCCTGGAAAGCTCTGAAGGACATGTATGAGTCAAGAGGACCCATGGGAATTGTCCTTGTGAGAAGAAAATTCTTTAGAGCTCAGTGTGAAGAAGGAGGAAACATAGAGGAGCACATTAGGACTATGAGGTCCTACCAGGAGGAGCTGGCATCCCTTAAGCAGACTGTTGAGGAGGAGGACTTCTCAATCACACTGCTTACATCACTTCTGGAATCATGGAATTCATTCATTTCATCAGTGGATACTGCAGACTTGAAGGATTCATACAAATTGATTTCCTGAATTCTCCAAGAAGACATCCGATTGCGGGAAAAGACTTCTGACCCAACGACAACACTTGCAGCACATGGCAGAAAGAAGTTTAATCCGAAAATCACATGTTACAAATGTGGAGAAACTGGCCACATTAAAGCCAATTGCCCAAATGGGAAGAAGAATCCCGGAAAGCAATGGAAGGGGAAAGGGAAGGGCCAGACTCAGGCACATGTTGCCAAGTCAGATTCCGATGAAGAAGATTACGCATTTTGGGCAAAAGACATCACACCTACTGCACTTGCAGGGTCATCATGGATCGGGGACTCAGGCACCACAAAGCATATAGTCAAGAATAGATTGCATTTTTCTGACTATGTTGAGACCCCAGGACATGAAGTTATTGGTGTAGGAAGGTCAAAAGGCTTGGGAAGAGGAACAGTTAAGATTAAAATGATTGAAGGAGGGAAGACCACTGCAGTCACTCTAAAGGACTGTATTCATTGCCCTGAAGCACCATTCAATCTTATATCATTAGGGCGCATCATGGATGCTGGGTTTGAACTCAAATTCAAAAAATCCCAGATGGATATTATCTCATCATGTGGCAAAAGGATTGGCCATGGAGATAAAGTATCGAAGCTGTATAGCCTAGATATTATTGCGCCAGAAATAACCCAGGCCCATGTGACAAAACTGGCCCGATCATGGCAGAAGTGGCATCGGGTAATGGGCCACTTAAACATGGGATCAGTAAAGAGACTATTTAGAAAGAAAATGGTCAAGGGAATGGATGTGGATGAGTCGGCAGTGTCCCAGAAGGATTGTGAAGCCTGCATACAGGCCAAACATCATGCCGAGCCATTTCCACAAGAAGCTGAAAGGAATTATACCAAAATAGGTGAAATGACATTTTTGGACTTATGGGGGCCAGCTCAAACTCAGGGTATCCATGGAGAAAGATATTACATAAGCTTCACAGATGGGAAATCCCGGAGGACAATGTTGTATTTTCTAAAGTCAAAACAGGGTACAGAAATCTGAAAGAAGATTCAGCAGTACCAAAAATACATCAAAGTCCACACTGGAAGGGATCTGAAGTTTATGAGGATTGATAATGGGAAGGAATATATCAATGAGGAGGTGAAGGAATACCTCCAGAGCAATGGCATCCAGTTGGAACTGACTGCCATATATTCTCCATCCCAAAATGGAGTCGCCGAGAGAGTCAATTGGACTCTTGTGGAGCATGCTTGTGCCATGCTAGAAGAACATCACCTGCCGAAATTTTTATGGCCCGAAGCAGTGGCATATGCCACATATTTGAAGAACCAATCACCAACCAGGGCCATCAGAAATGATCTAACCCCAGAAGAAGTGTTTTGTGGAACAAAACCAGACATTTCAACACTCCAGGAATTCGGAACAAAGTGCTGGGTGTTGCAACAGGATAACAAAAGGTCAAAACTTGACCCGAAATCAAGGGAATTTATCTTTACAGGTCTTACAGATGAATCAAGAGCCTGGAGATACTATAACTCACAGACTAGGCAGATTCAGACCTCAAGAAATGTTATATTCCCTGAAGAGAGCATTCTAAATGCTAACAATGATGAATACATTGTGTCCCATCCTCCACTGCTCGAGGGGGAGTCAGGGAGCAAAGTCGAGCAGATTCTGGATGGAAATGATGATATTTCAGACAAATCCACAGGTGCCAGGAATGCCAAAATAAAAGGAGAAATGCCCCTTGATGACCCGGCAACCAAATCAAAGTTACCTGTATGGCGTGGGAAGGTGATTCAGCCACGTGACAAATCGGTCCGGATTGCATCAGTAGCCCCACCAAGTTACCAGTTCCTTAATAATCCAGCCTCACGAGGCATGAAATTGCCAGAGAAGCAGCAGGAAGTAACAAAGGAACCACTGGAGACTGCAAATATTGCAGTAGAATATGCATGTGTGGGGGAGACTGCAGATAACCCCAGTGATGAGCCATTAAGCCTTGAAGAAGCTAAAACAAGGCCAGATTGGCATCATTGGAAGAAAGCAATGGATGAAGAATATAATCTATTGACTTCTCTAGACATATGGCAGCTGGAAGAATTACCTCAGGATAGGTCACTTGTTGATTGCAAGTGGACCTACAGGCTGAAAAGAGATGGTGATGGAAAAATCACCAGGCACAAAGCCAGACTTGTTGCAAAAGGATTTTCGCAGAAACCTGGAATTGATTTCTTTGAGACATATGCACCCGTAGTTAGGCTGGACACATTCCGCCTACTTATGGCCATTGCCGCACAAAGAAACCTGATTATTCATGGAATGGATGTCATTGGAGCCTACTTAAATGGAAAGCTCAATGAATCCATTTATATGGCACAGCCACCCGAATATTCTGATGGGAGTGGCAAGGCGGCACACCTCAAGTTGACATTATATGGACTCAAGCAATCTAGCCAAGTTTGGAATGAGAAATTAAATGCCACCTTTTTGGGACTCAGATACACAAGATTGATTAGTGATCAATGTGTGTATATCAGACAGATGGATTCTGGTCCTATAATTGTAGCTGTGCATGTAGATGACATGACACTGCTTGCCCCAGATGATGAAACCATGTCTATTATGAAAGAAGAGCTTAAGAAGAAGCTAAATGTTACAGACATGGGGGAGATTCAATACATATTGGGCATGAAGATAGACAGGAATTGGGAGAAGGGTACCATTACCTTATCACAGAAGGCATATATTTTGAAGGTACTCGAGCGAATGGGTATGAAAGACTGTAAACCAGTCAAAATGCCTATGGACCTGAATGTATGGCTAGAGAAAATCCCCGAAGACGATCCCCAGAGCGCTGACACAGCCACCAGGCAATATTACCATACTGGTGTCGGATCTCTGATGTATGCAGCCAATGGATCTCGGCCTGATATTGCACATGCCATCACGGAATTGAGCAAATACATACAAAATCCGGCCACTGAGCATGTCACAGCTCTGAAACGAGTTTGCCGTTACTTGAAGGGGACTCTGGATTTTGGAATCACATATGGAGGGACTACAGATGAACTGATACCCTACTCAGATTCAGACTGGGGAGAAGACAGGACAGATAGAAGATCAACATCTGGTTATGTCTGTACCTATGCAGGGGGAGCTGTTACTTGGAGTTCAAAGAAACAGCCCACTGTAGCTCTATCCACTATGGAGGCAGAATATATGGCCCTTTTGCAAACAACCCAAGAAGTAATATGGTTGTGGGCAATTTTAACTGAATTAGGATTGCCACCTGATGGTACAACCACTATTTTTGTCGACAATCAGTCAGCGATCAAATTTGCTGAGAACGCTGTATTCCACGTGCGATCGAAGCACATAGACATACAGCACCACTTCATTCGCGAGCGCATGGCTTCAAACGAAGTCAAAGTTCAGCACTGCGCATCAGAGGAGAACTTAGCAGATATATTCACTAAAGGGCTACCAAGACCATTACATGAATATCTATCTGCAGGTATTCTAGGAGCTCGGAATTGAGGGGGAGTGTTGGGATAGCAATCCCGAGCAAGTACTAGAATGTACTCGAAGGATTGGCTTACTCAGCAGGATCAAGTTTGGACCGTGAAAGTGGACATACATAGTATTTCATAGTAAGTTCTAGAAGTAGTACAAAATGTATTTAAGTAGGACACCTCTTGCTCGAGAGGCAAGGATATTACCATCCTTTCTACATTCTCCTCGCTCTTGTTACAACACATGTAGTATCACATCTGAATCGTTGGAATTGGCGAGGCCCGTCAGTTGAGAATAACAGGTCAGTAACATTGGGACTTGTTCGCGTGTCAGAGAAGGACTGGAACGCAAAGAAGGACAACGAATGTGATATTTTCAGAACACGTCGCGCCGCCACGTGGCAGCTATCAACCCGGACCTGGACCACTGCGAACTCGGGCCCGTGAATACCTTATTGGCTTTCTCTTTTCGTGTTCTGCTGCCGGTTTGAAAACTCCAAGATAAACTTCTATCGGAAACGACTGACGCCCTTGAAACGACACTACTAGAATAGATTTTTAGCATATACGATGCGAAATAGTGACAGCTCCGGATCGGAATGGCCATCCAAGTGCCATCTAGATGCCATCATCTACGTGAAAATACAGCAACGTAAGTTGACATCAAGTTTCATGCTACCAGGTCTGAGGCGGTCAGCTTTGCCCATCCCGACATCATTCAGTGACTCATTTTCTGTCCTGATCTGTTCTCTAATCAGACGCATCAGCAACTTGTTCTCCATAAGTTTATTCCCGTTTTCACGGTCTATAACTTGCACCCTAACCTACCGATCTGATCCGAATTATAGCTCAGCGTTGCCGTCATCACATCCAACGTCACATCCTCTCTCTACCATCATGGTGTTTCTTCTACACTGCAGAGGCTGGTGCGTTTTGACAGTCTAAAATGGGATCTTGAAAGGTTTCGAATTCAGCATCAGTTGTTATGCCTTAGTTTTGAGCGTTGTGAAACGAAAAGGTACCTCAATTCCATTGTTCCATAGGGGGAAAAAGTTTTTCATACTATTTTACTGACGGCCTTGTCAGGACTGAGAAAGGCTTCGCTAAAACAAAACCTTTTAAGGTTTCGTCTTTTACGAGCTAAAATTTACTGGCCTCTGCTGTGCCAATCAAATTTTCGGATCTGTCCAGCTCACAGGGATCAAATATATGACCTATGCAACATCTCAGACCAGTCATTGTCAATGCCCGACATCGCGTTCCTCTACAATCAATAGGCCCCTCCAGAGCGTACGCTGAAGGTGAGGTCAAAGTATTATTATTATTACTATTATGACAGATTGACCCTACAGTAATTAGAACGATACTACCGGTTAATATGACAAAGCGATTCTACAATGATTAAGGCGAACCGGTCACTTCCAAGAATATACATGCAATGGCTTCATGGTCAATCCTGATACCAAAGGCGTGTATTCTTACGTCCCCCTGCGACATTTGGCGTCTGGGAATAAATCCGGAGAGAGTGTCGGGGCAGAGCGTTAACGAGGTCGATATACGTCGCTCCTTCTCCCAACACACCAGACTTCAGAGTCTTGATGAGCGAACTGGTGAATACACCTCGCCATACCTCCGTTTCCTTCTCCTTCTTTACCCGCCTCGCTTTTGCAAGCTCGTCTGCTTTACACGCTGCTACCATGACATGGGAATCCATGTCCGGGACCCAGTCCTCTCCGGAGATGGATCGATAACCAGGATAGTCCCTGAGGGTTTCTTCACCAGCGAGGAACATATCTTTGATCGAGGCACGCTCCAGCGGGGAAGCAGTCCGCACCCCTGAACTCAGTGTTCGAGTGATGCTGCCCGCGTGACAGCAGTCTAGAATGAACGTAATTCGATGCCCTTTCGAACGGGAGATTTGGGAGAGTATGGTATTGAGCTCCCGGTCGGTGATATCGGGAATGAGCACGCCACCACTGTCTCGAGTATTTCGATCTATGGGACAAAGCGCCTCAACGAATTTGCGAGACCGTTCATCATCGGGTTCCTCGTCGAAATCAGGATCGTCGTCATCGTCTGACAATGGGTAGCGGGAGCCGTGTCCAGCGAAAAAGATAATGATAGGATCACCACGTTCGATGTTAGGGTTGGTGATGAGACTGAGAAGCACGGATAAAATGTTTGCACGGGAAGGGATGGAGGAAACGTCAGCCGGCGTGTCGTGACCCTGGTCTGTTGGACCAAGAAGACTTTGGATTCGCTCTCTAGGCACGAGGAGGTCTTCGACAAAGTGCTGCTTCATTGCTAAGGCATCTGCCACACAGCCGCGCAATGGGTTGGATGGATATCCGTCGATCCCAACGAGAAAAGCCCAAACTCGACTGGGGTCAAGGCGCAGCCGTGACTACATTGCTCTTTATCAGTAATGTCTTGAAGCCAATGGAAGTAAGTTTAGACTTACATCTTCCGCCTGTGCGGTTGTTTCTTGAGGCAAAGGATACTGAGGTACTCTCTGCTCAGATTTGAGGTGAATATGGGGAGTGCTGTTGAGACCCGCTCTCGGCGTTGATGCAGGATCGACGTCACCATTACATTGGGCTTTTGATTCTGCTTCCAACAAGGATTGTGCGAGATCGGCCATTTTGTACTCTTTTGTCGGAAGCGCTCCGAGTTCTTCGGGTTTGAGGGAACCCGTGTCTTCGGCGATTGGTCCTAGTGCTGATGATATGGAATGCCTAAACAGAGGATATTGGGGATAGTGTCGTTAATGCAAAGATATGCATAAATATGCGCCTTTGTGGTCCGCACCGTAAAGTGTGGTAGAATATCACAGTGGATCGCGACTACCACTATTTCCACGTATATCTCGCTGGGAAGAATGTAAACTGATGGTAATGACTATAAGAAATATACTCTACACTTTATAGCCTCGCTGGATGTGGTGAGAACGGCACGTCATGACATCGACCGCACATACAACGATCCCAACGATCCGTCGAGCCAACGGGTCTCTAGGCAGAATGAATCAACCTTTCCAGACATCTGCACCGTGTCAGTAAGGAAATTGCAATTTAACACGGGTGACATACTTTTGAGTTTGACGGGGTTAGGGAAGACGGGCAATCCTAGTTGCCTATGTCCATCTTCGCTGACTGTCCTTGGATACAGTGTAGATCCCTAATCTTTGTTTACAGTATTGTCCGGTCTGGACTCCATTGGATGGTAAATTCATTACCTGGGGCCACCAAGCGCAATCCCGAAAATTATGAACTCGTGGAGTGGCGTACCTCGATTTTCTCGCTTTCTATCCGAGATGCAAAGGGCTTATTCAAGATATGAAATTTTTTAAGCTTGTAAAAGGATTGAATGTACCTTCAACCAGTTGGTGGCCCTTATGTTCGTTTTCGCCGAATCTAGTCGTCCTCGGAATGGTCTCCGATTCATATCCTTTCACTGATTTCCAAACTTAACACAAACAGCAAAGTTCCGATCAGTTGTATTATCAGGCTGGATTTCCGTCGTATGAAAATAAAAATAAAAATGTAAAAGAGGCAATAATGTGTATGTACATCGGCTGTCCATGTTTTTTTTTTGTACCGATTGCCTAAACTCTAAAACTCTAACTCTACAGCCTACGTACCACATACCGGGTTCGTAAATCGCGACGGTGTGCTTCTAAAGCTGCATTGGACTGAGTAAGGGCAGACCCGAATTGAACAGGCTTGAGGTTGGTCGATCCAACACGTAAAAGGACCGACTTTGGAAGTGAACCAATACCAATGCAACCGACTCAACATTGCAAAATTTCCTTCAAACACGAGCGGTTGACAGCATTATCGCGGGAGTGCGAAGCACTTTGAGCATTGCCGAAGTTCCCAAAGACTTCGGTGGTTGCCGATCTAAGGTGGCTTGTGGGGTTGTTTGTTGACAATTTCGGGACAGCGTGCATCGTACGGATATGGCCGTAGACCGCACAAAAAATCTTGCTTACGGTACGGTACGGCTGATGCCGAATCCGTATCGTGTTCGTGCCGTTGTCTGTATACGGACAGTTTCACAAACGACAGCGAATATCTGTCGTCAAAATGTGAGTGTGATTTGCTTCATTAAGGTCATATTTACTGACCTCGATGGCGTTCAGTGGTACCTTACTATTCCCTCGACAACCATACTTCAACCGTATGAACACGACCGTATTTTCGGTCGTTGAAGGTCCTCGCGGTACAGACCCGTATCCATATCTGCGGTACGTAGCCACCGTAGTACGGGTACCGTGCACATCCCTAGAACTTGACATGCAGACGCTCTGAAGCTAAGCCTGTTATGTAGAGAAGGGGACATGTTTGAATGCGGGTCTCGTTGACGCCTTCTGCTCTAGCACCATTCCGGCACGGCCTGTGATCATCCCTAAGAGTATATCAGGTTAGTCATTCTTTGGAACTTACTCTGCACTCTGTAAGCTGTACGACTTCTGAAACCTACTCTGCACCGCATTTTCGCCAGTATGTTGTGTGCGGTAGCAAATGCCTATCGCCACAATCATAACGTTGTTGCTCGAGTATTGGCGACCTGCTTAAGAATACAAGATGATTACCTATTCATGCCCTTCTATCTATATTATAAGAAAACGTCACGACAGGAAAGCTGAAAATGGATTGACAGCGCTAACATGAACCCGCAATCCAGATTCAGTCGATAGAAGATGTTAGAAATGAAACTAATAATGTATGCCCCGATATATTCTTCTGTGCCGCCACCGCAGCATCTTTGAACCGCGTCGAAGGCAAGAGTCATAATCATTTGTTGGCCGCCCGCAGCTGCCTCCACGCGGCGTGAGAACTGGTTTCGTTCCTGCATGAATTCCTCCTATTAGGGAAGGGGTAGACATCCCGAGAAGGTGTGAGGAATACAGGCGAATGCGGACCAACGTGAGTATTCTGTGCGTCATAGGAGGAATGTTCTTTGACTCCGTAGAGGCAACAAAAAGATGAGGAGATATAACGAACCGAAGCCATGAATGGGGTCAGTCTATTCGATCTAAAAGACAGTGTGACGCAGGTTCCAGGGTCAAGAAGAAGTCGGAAGAATGACTGACAAGGATCAACGCCTCTATTGTTCCTTGGCACAAACCCTCCGACAAAACAATGAATAGACGAAGTTGTCAAGTGTGACTTGATCTTGAGTCCGGATGTATTGCTAACAGGAACGGGGTCGCGAGGAATAGAGTTAATTATAGGACGAGCGGGGAGTTCCAACGTAACCTCGCTTTAGATTTGTTACTGTAGATGCCTACACAAACCCTTGCGCCATCTCCGTCTAACTGCAAGCCTCCAGACAACAAGAGCGTCGGGTGCGAAGTTAAAGCGACATAGCATTTATTCGAGTCAACGTCCCGACCCAAGGATATACATCTGGTTACTATAGGATGAGTTCCAAAATGTCCACCTATCAGCGCGCAGATATAATATCCACCGAGTTACAACAAAGCCATGCTGTAGGAACCTGCACAGAACGTAGCTTCTAGGAGCAAAAGGGGCGGTCCAAACTCTATGGCTCAGCGCTTAGCGCTCATTGACAGTTCTTCCAAATATGATGTGATTAAGAACAAGATATAACACAAACGGCTCCGTACTAGAAATGGCAAGTTTAGATATAGCCGAGTGTTGCAAGACCTCTCACGCCGAAAGAGGTCATTCCCCCTTGATGCGTGAAATTCTCCTTTCGTTATTGTTCATCGGACGATAACAATTAATATTTTTCTGACTTGTTGCTTTAGAATTAGCAGTGTTTGGTCACTAATAGCATTCACTAAAAAGTATGCGAGCTCTATGTGCATCACACGAGGGGATTCAGATGATGCGAGTAGACAATGAGAATGGAATGGCGAAACAACAGAGCGATATCGAGAGTAAGGGATAACCTCCCGAGACGTCCACCTAATCTGCCGCCGTAAAAAATACACACCACGCGGCAGAGATGCCCAACGTCACAAGGATATTCTCGAGAGGCTAGCGTTTTAACGCCAGCAAGATGAGATTGGGCAACGTGGGAAGCGCACTAGGCACGTGTATGCTGCCGTCGTGTCCCTCCAAATACCCATCGTTCTTGAATGGATGTTGTTAGTAAAAGAGCGTGTATGCACCACGTTCTATATTATTGACAGGCAATAGTTCATCAGATGGGCATAATCGATTTGATGAAACCGGCAATGTTTGCTTATTGGGAGTCTGTGGAGGTAGGAAATACCGGTGGGTGCTGTACGATCGACACGTTCTACAGAAGAATATTGTGGAAGCGGGAATGGAAAGCTGGAAAGCTGGAGAGGACAAAGGGGGATGGATGGAGGGTGTACGCACCTTGTACATGTCTTCTCCATGTCATGGCTCATTTGAGGCGCAACCATAGAGACAGAGAGCATCTTTGTCCACACTGGCTCTTGAGCTGGAATATGCAGTGTCTTCCGGAGTACTAGGAGGATTGAGCTGGTAGGGAGGTGATGTACAGCGGATATGGGTCCCTACCGTGAGCACCTTCGACGATCGAAAATACAGCCATATTATTGAGGGAATGGTAGGGGATCGTTGAATGCCATCGAGGTCAGTAAATATGACCTCAATGAAGCAAATCGCCTTCATATTTCAATGACAGATACGGTATGGATTTGGCATCAGCTGTACCATAAGCAAGCATTTTTGTGCAGTCTACGGCCATATCCATAACGTCCCTATTCCTTGGTGAGAAGAGGAGGTAAAACATGGTGAACATGGGTTGAACGCGAGCAGAGAAGGATGGGATTACATGGGAAGGGCGCATCAATGAGGTAGTGGTAACCTGGGTCGTTGCCATATGATTGTCAAATACTTGCTATCGACCCACCGGGGGTTCAATTCCCCTTTGATGCATTCCTTTATAGATTCAGAAAGTTACTTTTTATCGTCAACTGATGAACAATCACTCCAAGTTCGGTTCAAGGCCAGCAACCGCTTTGATAGTCGGGCCTCGGTTGTTATGTCCGAGTCGCACGAGGGGAGTTGTAATACAAGGTGTGAATGGTGTACAACGTATGTGAATATCAAAGAACAGAGCATAGAATCGCCACCACGGCAGATATCGCCAAACAAGGACGATCCCTAGATCTGGGCATGGGAAGAAGCGCTATGCTTGTTCTATTGGTATAGCACCCTTGTTCTTGAATGGAGCTTTGCTTGCTGCGGGGCTGGGATGTGCGCACTGCCAACGTCCAGATCAGATGGCCAAGACTGATTCAGTCTAAGGAGCATTTGCTTGTTGGGAGCTTGCGTCGGAGCAGCATGGAACGACGAAGATGGATTCCACGGTCTGCTCCCTTTTGAAACGGAGCTAAGCACCAGGGATTCGAGCTGCAGTTCATGAAGATGACGTATGATCGACACTATAAAAAAAGGTTCCGCGGGAGCAAATTACAGTGAGAGAAGGGGAGGGGCTGGAGAGGGAGAGATAGGACAATGTTAGATCTGCGCAAAAGGAGATAGAGGGTGTAACGCACCTTATCCTTCTCCATGCCCTACAGGTGTACTGCTGTATCTGCCGTAGTCGTAGTCCTTTGCCCTTACTGTTGGATAGGCGGTGTCTTCCGGAGTAGGACGTGGGGACTCGGGTCCCTAACCACGTAAGGATCTACATCGTAAAAAAAAGGTTCCGCGGAAGCAAATCGCAGGCAGAAGAAACGCAAGCTGTGTATTGTCCTGGACGTGGCGTAGAATCACACACTGCATTGAGGAGGCAAAGTAGCAATATTAACAAGTGAAAGCACATATAAAGACAGTAAAATAGAAGCGAGGTGTCGGAATTGCAACGTCAAAATTACAATAGGAACATCACCTGACCTAGCAATTGCTGCCCCAAAATTACCCGGTATGTAAATTGATGGGCTACGTACAAAAGCAAACAAACCAATTATCTCCATATATAGTAAAAAACGGATTGGCTGTTGGACGCGATTGGTTTGAGCAGACGGGGTATATAATCCCAGGGGAGAGACGGTTTGCTGCCAGAAACCTTTCCCCGCTACACAATGATTGGCAAACGCAACGCCTCCAACGCTGAAAACATCCCTATTCGCCGGACCTCTACTACTGGCAAACACGTAGCAGCCACCAAGGCCCTATCAGCCCCCCTCCACAAGCGGAAACGTGCCGTCGCCAAACCTGGGCACATAGTCTTCGACGTGAAAACGTACTGTGCTTCCAAAGAGACGCTCATCACCGTCCAGCTCGCGTCCAAACTCAGACAACCCACATACGCTCTCCCCGAAGCGTCCACCCTCTTCGCACGGGACACTATAGCCAAGGAGTACGGCGTGCGGTTGTTTTACACGCTGTCACTCCTCGCACCGAGTACCCCACCCAAAGACTCACCTATCCCCGTGACTTACCCTGTCTCTCTTCCTCCGAATGCACCCGCAGAAGGCCCCTCTTACTTCCTCGGCGTCTTTGCACCCAACTCTACCAAAGTGACTCTCCATCCAGCGCACCACGAAGTCCTCGCTGCTCACTGTCCGCGTTTACCCGCTACCATCCAGTCATCACCAGCAGGGCCTCAGATCCCCGTGCACCCCCTATGCCTGCCTGATCCCCAGTCGTACGCGCTCCTCAGTCAGTACATGTACACTCACCGCCAGGACCTCCTCCTCGCGTCCCTCCTCCCGCTCGGTTCCCTCCCTTCCAATCCCTTCCCCACCACTGCCCATCTCTCGTCTTCTCCGAAAACCGCCGTGTCGATCCACCCTCAGGTCCTCGCCCTCGCAGAGTCCCTCGCGAAGGATTTCACGCAGCATAAGCTCCTTGGCGGGTTGTCGACTGTTCATGGGTTATGGAAGAATATCGTGGCATTGGGTGTTGATGATGATGGGTTGTGGCAAGTCATCCATGCCGCGTGGGCCATTTACTTGACAGCGGCCGGTTGGACGGATGGCCGTCTCCATCTCAAAAAGGGCGAGCTTATCCCTGGCTATCAGTAATTCCTATGCGTTTATGCTCTCGATATTGCTCTGTTGTTTAGTTTTCCATTCGCTCTCTTCATTGCATATGCTGTACACCATTCGCATTTACTTATTACTACTTATGATATATGGATAGAAGAATATGACAAACTTGTACTATAATCCTGAGCTCGACTTGCTGCATTGACTTTTAAAGTGGTCGTCAAGGCTAGGCACTGCATCATTAGACAAAAGTGAAAAGCAGATCTTGAATATGTTATACATCGGAGGGGAATCGAACCCTCGGCGGGTCGATAGCGATTATTTAGACACACATATGGCAACGACCCAGGTTACCACTACCTCATTGATGCGCCCTTCCCATGTAATCCCATCCTTCTCTGCTCGCGTTCAACCCATGTTCACCATGTTTTACCTCCTCTTCTCACCAAGGAATAGGGACGTTATGGATATGGCCGTAGACTGCACAAAAATGCTTGCTTATGGTACAGCTGATGCCAAATCCATACCGTATCTGTCATTGAAATATGAAGGCGATTTGCTTCATTGAGGTCATATTTACTGACCTCGATGGCATTCAACGATCCCCTACCATTCCCTCAATAATATGGCTGTATTTTCGATCGTCGAAGGTGCTCACGGTAGGGACCCATATCCGCTGTACATCACCTCCCTACCAGCTCAATCCTCCTAGTACTCCGGAAGACACTGCATATTCCAGCTCAAGAGCCAGTGTGGACAAAGATGCTCTCTGTCTCTATGGTTGCGCCTCAAATGAGCCATGACATGGAGAAGACATGTACAAGGTGCGTACACCCTCCATCCATCCCCCTTTGTCCTCTCCAGCTTTCCAGCTTTCCATTCCCGCTTCCACAATATTCTTCTGTAGAACGTGTCGATCGTACAGCACCCACCGGTATTTCCTACCTCCACAGACTCCCAATAAGCAAACATTGCCGGTTTCATCAAATCGATTATGCCCATCTGATGAACTATTGCCTGTCAATAATATAGAACGTGGTGCATACACGCTCTTTTACTAACAACATCCATTCAAGAACGATGGGTATTTGGAGGGACACGACGGCAGCATACACGTGCCTAGTGCGCTTCCCACGTTGCCCAATCTCATCTTGCTGGCGTTAAAACGCTAGCCTCTCGAGAATATCCTTGTGACGTTGGGCATCTCTGCCGCGTGGTGTGTATTTTTTACGGCGGCAGATTAGGTGGACGTCTCGGGAGGTTATCCCTTACTCTCGATATCGCTCTGTTGTTTCGCCATTCCATTCTCATTGTCTACTCGCATCATCTGAATCCCCTCGTGTGATGCACATAGAGCTCGCATACTTTTTAGTGAATGCTATTAGTGACCAAACACTGCTAATTCTAAAGCAACAAGTCAGAAAAATATTAATTGTTATCGTCCGATGAACAATAACGAAAGGAGAATTTCACGCATCAAGGGGGAATGACCTCTTTCGGCGTGAGAGGTCTTGCAACACTCGGCTATATCTAAACTTGCCATTTCTAGTACGGAGCCGTTTGTGTTATATCTTGTTCTTAATCACATCATATTTGGAAGAACTGTCAATGAGCGCTAAGCGCTGAGCCATAGAGTTTGGACCGCCCCTTTTGCTCCTAGAAGCTACGTTCTGTGCAGGTTCCTACAGCATGGCTTTGTTGTAACTCGGTGGATATTATATCTGCGCGCTGATAGGTGGACATTTTGGAACTCATCCTATAGTAACCAGATGTATATCCTTGGGTCGGGACGTTGACTCGAATAAATGCTATGTCGCTTTAACTTCGCACCCGACGCTCTTGTTGTCTGGAGGCTTGCAGTTAGACGGAGATGGCGCAAGGGTTTGTGTAGGCATCTACAGTAACAAATCTAAAGCGAGGTTACGTTGGAACTCCCCGCTCGTCCTATAATTAACTCTATTCCTCGCGACCCCGTTCCTGTTAGCAATACATCCGGACTCAAGATCAAGTCACACTTGACAACTTCGTCTATTCATTGTTTTGTCGGAGGGTTTGTGCCAAGGAACAATAGAGGCGTTGATCCTTGTCAGTCATTCTTCCGACTTCTTCTTGACCCTGGAACCTGCGTCACACTGTCTTTTAGATCGAATAGACTGACCCCATTCATGGCTTCGGTTCGTTATATCTCCTCATCTTTTTGTTGCCTCTACGGAGTCAAAGAACATTCCTCCTATGACGCACAGAATACTCACGTTGGTCCGCATTCGCCTGTATTCCTCACACCTTCTCGGGATGTCTACCCCTTCCCTAATAGGAGGAATTCATGCAGGAACGAAACCAGTTCTCACGCCGCGTGGAGGCAGCTGCGGGCGGCCAACAAATGATTATGACTCTTGCCTTCGACGCGGTTCAAAGATGCTGCGGTGGCGGCACAGAAGAATATATCGGGGCATACATTATTAGTTTCATTTCTAACATCTTCTATCGACTGAATCTGGATTGCGGGTTCATGTTAGCGCTGTCAATCCATTTTCAGCTTTCCTGTCGTGACGTTTTCTTATAATATAGATAGAAGGGCATGAATAGGTAATCATCTTGTATTCTTAAGCAGGTCGCCAATACTCGAGCAACAACGTTATGATTGTGGCGATAGGCATTTGCTACCGCACACAACATACTGGCGAAAATGCGGTGCAGAGTAGGTTTCAGAAGTCGTACAGCTTACAGAGTGCAGAGTAAGTTCCAAAGAATGACTAACCTGATATACTCTTAGGGATGATCACAGGCCGTGCCGGAATGGTGCTAGAGCAGAAGGCGTCAACGAGACCCGCATTCAAACATGTCCCCTTCTCTACATAACAGGCTTAGCTTCAGAGCGTCTGCATGTCAAGTTCTAGGGATGTGCACGGTACCCGTACTACGGTGGCTACGTACCGCAGATATGGATACGGGTCTGTACCGCGAGGACCTTCAACGACCGAAAATACGGTCGTGTTCATACGGTTGAAGTATGGTTGTCGAGGGAATAGTAAGGTACCACTGAACGCCATCGAGGTCAGTAAATATGACCTTAATGAAGCAAATCACACTCACATTTTGACGACAGATATTCGCTGTCGTTTGTGAAACTGTCCGTATACAGACAACGGCACGAACACGATACGGATTCGGCATCAGCCGTACCGTACCGTAAGCAAGATTTTTTGTGCGGTCTACGGCCATATCCGTACGATGCACGCTGTCCCGAAATTGTCAACAAACAACCCCACAAGCCACCTTAGATCGGCAACCACCGAAGTCTTTGGGAACTTCGGCAATGCTCAAAGTGCTTCGCACTCCCGCGATAATGCTGTCAACCGCTCGTGTTTGAAGGAAATTTTGCAATGTTGAGTCGGTTGCATTGGTATTGGTTCACTTCCAAAGTCGGTCCTTTTACGTGTTGGATCGAGATTGAACAACCAACATACAATCAGCTACATATTCCAACTGACTCAACACTGCACATCCGGTCTACACTTTTGGAATCTTATATGAAGACCAAGATTTCCGTTAAATTTGGAAACAAGTTGAAGTGCAAAAGTAAGAGAACTTTTCTAGGATATTGAAAATCAACGATGAATGACATGATTAGATCAAAGCGAAAGGGCCATCAATAATTGGTTGACTATACCCAATGTTTTCACAAATTTACAAAAAGTTATGTCTTAAATGAGCCGAGCTCCTTGCGAAGGAAGGCGCAAAAAATCCGAGTCAAGGTGCCACTATTCCGATCACCTGATAACTGAATGAAGATTGACAAAACAGACTCAGGTTTAAACCAACAACTTTGTTGGTTACTCCACCCATATCACTAGCCACCAGGGAAAAGACCGCAAGATCGGAATGTGTCATAATGTTCAAAACACGTTATAATAGACATAATCTGCTGTAACAGATTGCAACGGAAACTCGCACATTAAAATATATTACAATTTTATCACAATATTGTGTTAACATCCCAGGCCTACCGTAACTCATAACTAACAGTTATGTTTAGCTGCAATGTGCTGCAAATTATCCATGGAAGAAATAGGAAAAATCATACATGATTTTCATATATTGCGACCTTTAAATACATATATCCATAAACAATACATCCCAGGACAACCAACAACTCGGAATAAAAGTCGCCCTCCCTCCCTCACCTGAAGCTGCATAGTCAAAATGATGCACCGCAGTTGGGTTTGTAAGATGATAATCCATGGACCGGCCCTCCAACACTTGCCTCACAGTATCCATGGCTAGAAAAAGAGGACAAGGATGAGTCTTTGGATGGGGCACAATATTTAGGTAACGTACGCTACAACCATGGCAGTGAGAGTCTGGCTGGCGATTATGTTTCATATATACCTGTAGAGACAATTATTGTAAGGCGTGGCAGAAAAAGAGAGATACACGTACCAGAACAGTGTGAACAGATTTCAACTCAGCGATGAATGGACCGGTGCTAGCCAACAATGGCAATAAGCATAGCGTACCATTCCGAGTCCTATGTATATAGGATTACTCAGTCATTATGCTGTCTTGAACGACCAGTAGGAAAATCTATTTGGCGTATAATCCATCATGGCTTTCACTGGAATAGCTACCTGAGGATACCGTAGGAACGTCTTTATTCGTTTACGGCCAGCTTGGGCTGTCTCACAATGAACTTTGTATTCCTTCCCGTCTTTTCGTCAATATTTGCGGTCATTTTCTGCATATTCTCTCTCTCTTTCTGCGGCGCTGTTCTCTCCATTCTGTTCCGTTAATTTGTTGTTTTTTTCTTGCTTCGGCTTCGTAGTAGAATGTTATAGGTATGTGTTTGCACCTCCTTTGTTGGGTGTAGCCGTCGCGTTCACAAACACGCCGCCCAACCTTACCATACAGGTAGATATCGACGGCGCAGCCATAATGTATCATCTTGCCGGAATAGTGTATATGGGAATAGCTACTTCACTTTTTGATTCATTGATGCCGATGGAAGCGTACGGTTCAATGACGGTATGGTGAACGGTAGGAACGCCTTACTGGAAGGAACGACGAATAGTGTTGATCTCATGCAAGATGTTTCCGGAAAATCCTGGGAACACTTCATTTACAGACGGATGTGACCCTACTTATCGACTCGACTCGAGGAATGCATAAAATTATACATAGGACTCGGACCTGTCGCGCGTATGCGTTGGCCCTCGCCAACTAGTAATGGCCTTAGCATGAAAACAAAGTCTGTTCTCTTTCGCTTCCGCCTGTATGACTCTGGACCTTCTGTCTTGCCACATTGTCTTGTAATGTGATGATGTTTTTTTTTCTTGCATCGTTATATATTGCCACCGCTAGGAGATGCAGTGACTTTCATGAACACACTGCCTGACGACGTCATCCAGCTAGAAGTGAATGGAAACGGGGTTGGGTACTGTCTAGCAGGAGCAGTTTACTATGGACGCAATCACTTCACCACTTGATTCGTTGACGTTGATGGTGACATGTGGTTCAATGACGGAATAGTGCATGCGAGAGGCGTGCGCAGAGATGGCACGACTGCCACCATCGACCTGACAAGGGATATAATCGGCAAATCCCATGATCATTTTATGTACAGATAGACATGAGCTTGTACATGCCACGCGGATTATGAGTATTACAATCGGAAGATTCCGACCTATTGTGAGTGATTTGCCGTATTATGATTGAGTTACAATCGCACGAAACAATGATAACTCACTATGATCGGGAAAGTCCGCCATAACCGATTGCAATTTTTTAGCCTTTTCCCTGACTGGTAAATCATAATTGCTCTCTGGCGTAGTGCGGTCCGTATCTGACTCGAAGAGAAGTATGTGCTGAACGGATCATGAATGCGTGCCGTATTTATTACATCCACGCAAGACTATAAAGCGCAGAGCGGATTTCTTTAGCCGTTATTGTAAGTTTAACTCCTTTCCAGTGGAAACAGATGTGGTTACTGTAATATTCTACCACATTTTACGGCACCGGAAGACTTCACAAAGGCACGTATTTATGCATATCTGTGCATAAACGACACTATTCTCTGTTTAGGCATTCTATATCATCAGCTCTAGGCCAAATCACCGAAGGCACTTGTTCCCTGACTTGAATAGATAAGAGAATACAGAATGGAAGATTTCACACAAGTCTGGCAAAGGGAACCACCAAAAGCCCGATATAATGGTGGTGCCAATCCTGCATCATCAACGTCGACAGGCCTCAACAACGGCCCCAATATTTGCCTCGAATCTGAGAAAAGACTACATCAGCGTCCATTGCCTCTGGAAGCAACCGTACGAGCAGCATATGTAGGCATACATTTACATTCATTGACCCAAATTGTTGATGAAGAACAACGTAGCCGCGCCTTGGCTCCGATCGAATTTGGGCCATTGTCGTTGGAATCGACGGGTATTCGTCCTATCCATTGCGCGGCTGCGTGGCGGATGCTTTAGCAATAAAGCAATACCTCACAGACGACCTCCTTGTGCCTAGGGAGCGAATCCAAACCCTTCTTGGACCGACGGACGAGAGTGAAAAATCAGCTAAAGTTTCTTCCATTCCCTCCCGCGCAAATATTCTATCCCTCCTTCTCAGTCTCATCACCAACCCTAACATCGAACACGGAGATCCTATTATTATCTTTTTCGCTGGACACGGCTCCCGCTACCCATTGTCAGATGACGACGACAATCCTGACACCGATGGGGAGCATGACGATGAACGCTCTCGCAAATTCGTTGAGGCGCTTTGTCCCATGGATCGAAATACTCGAGACAGCGGCGGCGTGCTCATTCCTGATATCACCGACCGGGAACTTAATACCATACTCTCCCAAATCTCCCGTTCGAAAGGGCATCGAATTCAGTTCATTCTAGATCGCTGTCACGCGGGCAGCATCATTCGAACATTGAATTCAAGAGTGCGGACTGTTTCCCCGCTGGAGCGTGCCTCGATCAAAGATATGTTCCGAGCTGGTGAAGAAACCCTTAAAGACTATCCTGGTTATCGATCCATCTCTGCAGAGGACTGGGTCCCGGACATGGTAGCAGCGTGTAAGGCAGGCGAGCTTGCAAAAGCGAGGCGGGTAAAGAAGGAGAAGGAAACGGAGGTGTGGAGCGGCATCTTCACGAGTTCACTCATCAAGACTCTGAGCTCTGGTGTATTGGGAGAAGGTGCGACATATGTGGACCTCGTTAATGCTCTTCCCCGACCCTCTCTCCGGCACCATTCCCAGACGCCAGTTGTCGCAGGGGGGCGCAAGAATACGCGCCTTTGGTATCAGGATTGACGTGTAGCCATTGTCTGTACGTTTTTGAAAGTGGGTTTCGTTCATGCTGGTTCGCTTTAATTATTGTAGAAATCGCTCTGCCATATTAAAAAGTATCGCTCTGATCGCCGTAGAATGATTCCATCAGGTCAGTCATAATACATCTTTACTTTCCGAGCAAGATTTGGAGGCGTCTATTGACTGTGGAGGAACATTATGTCCAGCGTCGACAACGATGGATCTGTGAGAGATCGTACACGTTGCGCATGCTATCTATTACAGCGCTGTAGGTTGGACGGGATTGGAAACTTGATTGGGAATAATATGATGTGGGAAGATGGCGCTGAGCTGCGGTTCGTATCACACTGCTAGTTCAGGGAGTGAGAGTTAGCAAAGCAAGTTATAGATACCAAAACGGGAATAAACTTACAAGAGATCAACTTTCCGAAACATCTGAATTAGATCATAGAAGTCACAGGCAGATTGTTGTAACGAGAGCGAGGAGAACGTAGAAAGGATGGTAAAATCCTTGCCTCTCAAGCAAGAGGTGTCCTACTTAAATACATTTTGTACTACTTCTAGAACTTACTACGAAATACTATGTATGTCCACTTTTACGGTCCAAAGTTGATCCTGCTGAGTAAGCCAATCCTTCGAGTACATTCTAGTACTTGCTCGGGATTGTTATCCCAACACTCCCCCTCAATGCCGAGCTCCTAGAATACCTGCAGATAGATATTCATGTAATGGTCTTGGTAGCCCTTTAGTGAATATTGTTGGAATCCTGGGTGTTGCGCAGGGTAGACTCCAGGCTGGTAAAGCCAGATGTAAAGGAATTGTTATTCTATGGCTCCTACAGAGCTCATATTTATACTACTTCGCACTAGAATCTAGAATGTACTATAACTTTCTATGACTCTCTTGCTTACTCATCGACTCTCGGCATGATGCCGGATTGCTCCTTCTAGAACTTTCCAGCAAAATCCCAACAAATATATCTGCTAAGTTCTCCTCTGATGTGCAGTGCTGAACTTTGACTTCATTTGAAGCCATGCGCTCGCGAATGAAGTGATGCCATATGTCTATGTGCTTTGATCACGCGTGGAATACGGCGTTCTCAGTGAATTTGATCGCTGACTGATTGTCAACGAAAATAGTGGTTGCACCATCAGGTGGCAATCCTAATTCAGTTAAAATTGCCCGCAACCATATTACTTCTTGGGTTGTTTGCGAAAGGGCCATATATTCTGCCTCCATAGTGGATAGAGCTACAGTGGGCTGTTTCTTTGAACTCCAAGTAACAGCTCCCCCTGCATAGGTACAGACATAACCAGATGTTGATCTTCTATCTGTCCTGTCTTCTCCCCAGTCTGAATCTGAGTAAGGTATCAGTTCATCTGTAGTCCCTCCATATGTGATTCCAAAATCCAGAGTCCCCTTCAAGTAATGGCAAACTCGTTTCAGAGCTGTGACATGCTCAGTGGCTGGATTTTGTACATATTTGCTCAATTCCGTGACAGCATGTGCAATATCAGGCTGAGATCCATTGGCTGCATACATCAGAGATCCAACACTAGTATGGTAATATTGCCTGGTGGCTGTGTCAGCGCTCCGGGGATCATCTTCAGGGATTTTCTCTAGCCGTACATTCGGGTCCATAGGCATTTTGACTGGTTTGCAGTCTTTCATGCCCATTCGCTCAAGTACCTTCAAAATATATGCCTTCTGTGATAAGGTAATGGTACCCTTCTCCCAATTCCTGTCTATCTTCATGCCCAATATGTATTGAATCTCCCCCATGTCTGTAACATTTAGCTTCTTCTTAAGCTCTTCTTTCATAATAGACATGGTTTCATCATCTGGGGCAAGCAGTGTCATGTCATCTACATGCACAGCTACAATTATAGGACCAGAATCCATCTGTCTGATATACACACATTGATTGCTAATCAATCTCATGTATCTGAGTCCCAAAAAGGTAGCATTTAATTTCTCATTCCAAACTCGGCCAGATTGCTTGAGTCCATATAATGTCAACTTGAGGTATGCTGCCTTGCCACTCCCATCAGAATATTCGGGTGGCTGTGCCATATAGATAGATTCATTGAGCTTTTCATTTAAGTAGGCTCCAATGACATCCATTCCATGAATAATCAGGTTTCTTTGTGCAGCAATGGCCATAAGTAGGCGGAATGTGTCCAGCCTAACTACAGGTGCATATGTCTCAAAGAAATTAATTCTGGGTTTCTGTGAAAATCCTTTCGCAACAAGTCTGGCTTTGTGCCTGGTGATTTTCCCATCACCATCTCTTTTCAGCCTGTAGGTCCACTTGCAATCAACAAGCGACCTATCCTGAGGTAATTCTTCCAGCTGCCATGTGCCTAGAGAAGTCAATAGATTATATTCTTCATCCATTGCTTTCTTCCAATGATGCCAATCTGGCCTTGTTTTAGCTTCTTCAAGGCTTAATGGCTCATCACTGAGGTTATCTGCAGTCTCCAGTGGTTCCTTTGTTACTTCCTGCTGCTTCTCTGGCAATTTTGTGCCTCGTGAGGCTGGATTATTAAGGAACTGGTAACTTGGTGGGGCTACTGATGCAATCCGGACCGATTTGTCACATGGCTGAATCACCTTCCCATGCCATACAGGTAACTTTGATTTGGTTGCCAGGTCATCAAGGGCCATTTTCCCTTTTGTTTCGGCATTCCCGGCACCTGTGGATTTGTCCGAAATATCATCATTTCCATCCAGAATCTGCTCGACTTTGCTCCCTGACTCCCTCTCGAGCAGTGAAGGATGGGACACAATGTATTCATCATTGTTAGCATTTAGAATGCTCTCTTCAGGGAATATAATATTTCTTGAGGTCTTGTTGAAGATGTGCTCAGCCACATATGACAATCCGGCAATCAGAGTAATGTTGAAGTGCCCAAACATTCGCGCACCTTCTCCTTGACTCGATCGCCTGTCTGCTCACTCAGCAATGAGTCAGACATGGACACTAGTAGATGATAGTATATTCTAGAAGTACACACCTTGTAGTATATATACTGGGCAGACCAGCCTATAAATAATAACAGATTCATATTCTTACTCTCACTCACATCTCTCACATGGTCAAGTCTCGTAGTTTACCACTGCACTCATAACCTCTGTTACACACTCTTTTACAATAGGTTATGGGCCCCGGCCCTAACTAATCTACAGAAGACTCACCGTAATTAATTACCTCGCTGAACTACAATCCACCCCCATATATCATGTCTGACACTGCACCCTCATCATTATTCCACATTGAGCTACTCCAGAAGCACAACTGGGTTCTGTGGAAGCATCGCGTCACTGCGATCCTGCGAGAATGAGCCCTGTTGAAGTACACCAATGGAACATTGAATAAACCAGTTCTGACAGACCCAAATTCGCCAACTAAGGAAGAAATGGATGAAATCACAAAGTGGGAAGAGGGAGATGGATGAGCGCAGACCCAAATTGAGCTCACGTTAAGCGACTCACAGATGATACACATTGCAGGGGCAAAAACATCAGCTGAAATGTGGATGTAGCTCAAATTAGTAAAAGAAGCTAGAGGAAAATTGGGAATACTTGCACACCAACGCCATCTTTACTGCACTGTGGCTGATGAGTCCACAGACATTGTTGAGCATACCACAGAAATGCACTGAATCCAGGAAGAACTTGGCATGCTGGGGAGTATCATCACTGATGAAGACTTCCTGATGCTGCTTGTATCATCACTACCAGAATCCTGGGACCAGTTCACATTAGCGTACCTAGGATCCACTAGAAATAACCCAACAGTCACATCACATGAGTTCATTGCCATCATTCTGGAAGAGAACCATCGATGGATCGAAAAATCTGGTGGAAGTGAAGCTACCATATATGAGCGCAATAATGGAAAGACAGGCAGTGGAAGTAGCCGAGAGAACTCCACATCGGGGAAGGTCTCTGATGATGTCGAGTGTTGGAACTGCCACAAACGAGGCCACACATCAGCGCAGTGTTGGTCTAAGGGTGGTGGTCAAGAAGGGAAAGGCCCAGGCAGAAAGCAAGGAAAGAAGAAGAAGAAAAGATCTAATCAGGCAAAAGATTCAGGAAATGTGAAGGATGATGTTGTCGAAGCTGCTTACAATGTAGAGTCTAAGCCCCAATTTGACTCACATTTCTCCACTTACAGCTGGCTATCTGACTCCAGAACAATCTCACATATCTCCAATCGCTGAGAAACCTTCATAGACTTCAAGCCACTCGAGGCCATGACCATCGCAGGCATCGGAAATACATCCATTCGGGCACTAGGCCGAGGAACAGTCCTGTTAGACTGCAAAGTCAATGGGAAAACCATCACTCACAAACTGAAAGATACACTCTATGCACCGAATGCTGTAAACAACCTAATCTCCATCAGCAGGCTCGATGATGCTGGTATGGAAGCTTCATTCAAGAATGGCATAGTCCAATTTCTCTGAAAGGATGGGAAAATCCTGGTGAAAGGAAAGAAGACACGCCGTTTGTATTTGATGAATGCTCGAGCACGTGACACTGTACGAGAACAGTCAAACATTGCCGACACCAAAAATACAAACACATGGGATGCTTGGCACAAATGCATGGGACATCTAGGGAAGTCAGGGTTAGAGCAATTGAAGAGAGAAGGATTGGTGGAAGGATTCATAGTCGATGACAACTCACCTCCACTCAGTCAATGCGAAGCTTGCATCCAAGCCAAGATGACTCTTCGCCCATTCCCACAAGAAGCAAAACATTGAAGTGAGAAACCAGGGGAAACCATGCATGGTGACATCTGGGGACCAGCCCGAGTTGAGTCCCTGCAGAAGTCAAAATACAACATTATGCTCATGGATGATGCAACCCAGTGATGTACACCTGAATTCATGAAATCAAAGTCAGAAGCATTCCAGAAGATTAAAGAATATGTCACCTTCATCGAAACACAGCATGGATTTACACCAAAGACACTACATGTCAACAATGCAAAGGAACTCACTAGTGGGGAGGTCAAACAATGGTTGAAGAAGAAAGAAATACGACTACTCACACTAGCACCATATGCACACTCATCTAATGGTGTAGCTGAATGCTTTAATCATACACTAGTGGAGCTAGCACAAGCCATGATGATAGCCAACAATGTACCATCATTCCTGTGGGAGACAGCAATAGAATACACAGTATACATCAGAAACCATGCACCAACACAAGCTCTTGATGGGAAAACACCTGAAGAAGCATGGATAGGAAGAAAACCTGATGTCTCACACCTACAAGAGTTCGGTTGTGCAGTCTGGATCAAACAGGAAGGAATCAGTCTTTCAAAGCTAGGTGGAAACTCAGGAAAAGCAAAGAAACATACCTTCATGGGATTCACAGAGGATGCAACAGTTATCAAATACTACGATGCAGAACTTTGCACAATCCGAGAATCCTGGAACTACAAGTTTATTGAGCCGATGGCTATAAAACAAAGCACAGACAATGTGCGGCTTGAGGGGGAGGCAGCAGAGATGAACAACTCGCCATTGCCAAAGGGAGCTGAAGAAGGAAGTCAGCAAACCACATCACTACAGCCCAAAACCAAAGAAACCCCTGAGCCAACACCAGAAGCAATATGACGCACCTCACGTATCACTAGTAATCATGACTACCACAAGCTCAACAACCCCAATGTATGGAAAGCAGCACCATCATGAACACCATTGGCCCTATCTGAACATCCCCCAGAATCAACAAATGTTGCAATGACTCAAAGCTATATTGCCAGTAATGGTGAGCACATTAATTATGACAACTTCCCACGAAGCCTTGCAGAGGCACAAGAATCAGCAGAATGGCCTGAATGGAAGAAGGCTATAGATGAGGAAATGTCAATGATTAGAGAAATGGGGACTTACAAGCTTGAGGATCTACCAGAGGGACGTGAAACCATAGGCTGCAGATGGACCTACATGAAGAAATATAATGAGCATGGAAAAGTTCTATATTACAAAGCCCACCTCATAGCACAAGGCTACTCACAGATTCCAGGAGTTGATTTTATGGAAACATTTGCACCAGTCATCCATCTCGAATCTGTTCATGCTGCACTAGGTATAGCTGCCATCAAAAACCTCAAAATCGGACAAATGGACATTAGAGGAGCTTACCTCAATGGAGAACTTGAGGAAGAAATATACATGCGCCAGCCTCCAGGCTATGACGATGAATCGGGACATGTCTGCAAACTATACAAGACCCTCTATGGGTTAAAACAGTCAGGACATGAGTGGAACCATGAATTCAATAGGAAACTCACCTCCATTGGATTCTCAAAGCTTGAAGTCGACCATTGCATCTATAAACGCGTTCAAAACAGCAGGACAGTATTCCTGACTGTATGGGTTGATGACCTGCTGATCTTTGCAGAAATACCTGAGGATCTAGACAGAGTAAAAAAGGAGTTAGCAGGGCTATTCAACATCAAAGATATGGGAGAGCTGAAAAAAATCATCAGGATCAAAATAGAGAGGAACCACAACCACAACACCATCTCATTATCCCAGCAACAATACATCAAGGGAATACTCACCCATTTCGGCCTCCACAATGCATCACCTGTTACCACTCCACTTGATCCTAATATCATCCTGCGAAAGCAACCAGCTGATGAACATGTTGAGCCTACCATCCAAGGCAGATATCAGTCTGCTATTGGCTCATTGATGTACACCGCGATTTGCACATGGCCCAACATCGCATATGCCATACAGTTGTTAAGCCAGTTCTCAAATAACCCAGGTCCCAAACACTGGTCAGCTGTAAAGCGAGTGTTTAGATATCTATCTGGAACAAAGGACTTAAAGCTCACCTTCTGAGCCAACAAAGAATGCGAGGTTCTCAGTGCCAGTTACACAGATGCAGATTACACATCCAACCCAGATGACCGAAAGTCAGTCTCAGGCTACACCTACCTGTTGGGAGGTGGAGCGTTTGCATGGTTATCCAAGAAACAGTCGACCATTGCCTTGTCATCCACAGAAGCAGAATACACAGCTCCAGCACATGCAACACATCAAGCAATCTGGAATCGCAATTTCTTAGCCGAATTGGGTTACATTCAAGAAGAACATACTCTGGTATTTGAAGACAACCAATCCATGATCGCCATCGCCAGAGATCCACAATATCATGCACAGTCGAAGCATCTTGATGTGCAGAATCATTTTGTCCACGAAAAAGTAGAATCTGGGGTTATTGAACTATTGTATTACCCCACCGATGAAATGGTTGCCGACATTTTTATGAAAGCATTGCCAAGACCCAAGCATGAGAAGTTCATTTGTGAATTAGGCCTATTGCCATCTTGAGGGGGAGTGTTGAAGATGCACTCAGCTGCATATGGCAATCCGGCAATCGGAGCAACATTGAAGCGCCCAAACCTTCGCACACCTTCTCCTTGACTCGATCGCCTGTCTGCTCACTCAGCAATGAGTCAGACATGGACACTAGTAGATGATAGTATATTCTAGAAGTACACACCTTGTAGTATATATACCGGGCAGACTAGCCCACAAATAATAACAGATTCATATTCTTACTCTCACCCACATCTCTCACACAGTCAAGTCTTGTAGTTTACCACTGCACTCATAACCTCCATTACACACTCTTTTACAACAGGTCTGAATCTGCCTAGTCTGTGAGTTGTAGTATCTCCAGGCTCTTGATTCATCTGTAAGACCTGTAAAGATAAATTCCCTTGATTTCGGGTCAAGTTTTGACCTTTTGTTGTCCTATTGCAACATCCAGCACTTTGTTCTGAATTCCTGGAGTGTTGAAATGTCCGGTTTTGTTCCACAAAACACTTCTTCTGGAGTTAGATCATTTTTGATGGCTCTGGTTGGTGATTGGTTCTTCAAATATGTGGCATATGCCACTGCCTCAGGCCATAAAAATTTCAGCAAGTGATGTTCTTCTAGCATGGCACAAGCATGCTCCACAAGAGTCTGATTGACTCTCTTGGCAACTCCATTTTGGGATGGAGAATATGTGGCAGTCAGTTCCAACTGGATGCCATTGCTCTGGAGGTATTCCTTCACCTCCTCATTGATATATTCCTTCCCATTATCAATCCTCATAAACTTCAGATCCCTTCCAGTGTGGACTTTGATGTATTTTTGGTACTGCTAAATCTTCTTTTGGATTTCTGTACCCTGTTTTGACTTCAGAAAATACAACATTGTCCTCCAGGATTTCTCATCTGTGAAGCTTATGTAATATCTTTCTCCATGGATACCCTGAGTTTGGGCTGGCCCCCATAAGTCCAAAAATGTCATTTCACCTATTTTGGTATAATTCCTTTCAGCTTCTTGTGGAAATGGCTCGGCATGATATTTGGCCTGTATGCAGGCTTCGCAATCCTTTTAAGGCACTGCCGACTCATCCACATCCATTTCCTTGACTATTTTCTTCTTAAATAGTCTCTTTACTGATCCCATGTTTAAGTGGCCTATTACCCGATGCTATTTCTGCCATGATCAGGCTGGTTTTGTCACATGGGCCTGGGTTATTTCTGGCACAATAATATCTAGGCTATACAGCTTCGATACTTTATCACCATGGCCAATCCTTTTGCCATATGGTGAGATAATATCCATCTGGGATTCTTTGAATTTGAGTTCAAACTCAGCATCTGTTAATGTGCTTGGTAACGGCGAGTGACAAAAGAATTAGGGAATGGCAATGAACACCAATCACACTAAACCTCTTACTACTCTACACTTAATCACCAATATTGAATTTAGGTGGTTTCGAGTACGATGGAAGCACTCTGCAGACTTCAATAATCAAGTACAATTGTCTTAAAGACGTTTTATTCATTACTAGTGAGTTTATACAAAGTACTACTTGTACTAGTGGGGTGGGTAAGACACAATTGGATAAGAGTGACTTGGTTTGAGCTACTGCGCTTGTTCTAACTGAAACTGCTTCAGACTGGTGGTGCTCTTGGCCCTATACTGCTTCCTACAAGTGATAAACACTTGACCAGTCGCACTCTTGGCTGACTAGTGGCACTCTTGGCCCTACACTGCTTCCTACAAGTGATAAACACTTGACTAGCCGCACTCTTGGCCTAAGAATAAACTATAACTCCAAGAACTTTGCTTGAACTAACTTCAAAACACTCCGGACCTTTACAGGACACCACAGTGACTCTAATGGACTTCAATTCAATGCAATTCTATGGGTGACTTAGTGACTATCAATCACTTCATCGAGGTTAAGCACAAAAGCCTTTAATTGGGGACACCAGTTACTACCAGTGAGGGCTCAATTGCGGGGATGGCTTGCCTGCTTTGCACGAGCGCCCATCCCACTACTTATATACTACTGAGGCAAAACTATAAATATCATCTGGGTATAGGGTATATTGGTAAGGATTTCTTGGCTAGTCATGAATAATGATGAATAATCACACAATAGTCGGTCTAGTCTGTTTTCTTTTCAAATATTCAGTCTAGAGACTCCACAGTTGGTCTTTCCGCACCCTTGGCACAACTACATGCCCTAGTAACACGGTTATATGGATATCCGGATATTGGTGCCTGTAACAGCTATCCGATCATGATCGAGGGTGCAGTCTGGCTCCACTAGCATCGATCATAAGAGATCTATATCGAAATAGTCGGATCTGGGCTCAAGGTTAATCCATTCCTAATTTATTTCTAAGTCCTGTTTCAAGATTGCCATGTGACTAGTTATCCTGACTTAGGCGTTTATGCCCAGTCTGGGCTGCTAGTGACAGAACTTGATGAGATCTGTGTACTCTGCTCCTGGTTTTTGTGTGCTAGTAGCATCCTTCGTTTGCTAGTGGCTGTATTTCACTTAGTCCTGCTAGCATTCGAGTTACTAGTCTGGCCGGCTGGTAGATTTAACCCACTAATGGTGTTGCATCTAAGTCCTGACTCTACCAGTTGCTTACTGCTTTTAACTATCAGCTTGAAGCCTCAGCTATAGTCCTCTATGTATCACTAGTATAGGATAGATGTGCAATAGTATTGTTACAAAATCGCAAAATCTAGGTGTGAATGCATAGACAGCATATCACCGTGATGCGCCCTAATGATATAAGATTGAATGGTGCTTCAGGGCAATGAATACAGTCCTTTAGAGTGACTGCAGTGGTCTTCCCTCCTTCAACCATTTTAATCTTAACTGTTCCTCTTCCCAAGCCTTTTGACCTTCCTACACCAATAACTTCATGTCCTAGGGTCTCAACATAGTCAGAAAAATGCAATCTATTCTTGACTATATGCTTGGTAATGCCTGAGTCCCCGATCCATGATGATTCTGCAAGTGCAGTAGGTGTGATGTCTTTTGTCCAAAATGCATAATCTTCTTCATTGGAATCTGACTTGGCAACATGTGCCTGAGTCTGGCCCTTCCCTTTCCCCTTCCATTGCTTCCCGGAATTCTTCTTCCCATTTGGGCAATTGGCCTTAATGTGGTCAGTTTCTCCACATTTGTAACATGTGATTTTTGGATTAAACTTCTTCTTGCCATGTGCTGCAAGTGTTGTTGTCAGGTCAGAAGTCTTTTCCTGCAATCGGATGTCTTCTTGGAGAATTCAGAAAATCAATTTGTATGAATCCTTCAAGTCTGCAGTATCCACTGATGAAATGAATGAATTCCATGATTCCAGAAGTGATGTAAGCAGTGTGATTGAGAAGTCCTCCTCCTCAACAGTCTGCTTAAGAGATGCCAGCTCCTCCTGGTAGGACCTCATAGTCCTAATATACTCCTCTATGTTTCCTCCTTCTTCACACTGAGCTCTAAAGAATTTCCTTCTCACAAGGACAATTCTCATGAGTCCCTTTGACTCATACATGTCCTTCAGAGCTTTCCAGGCTTCTGCTGAAGTCTTAGAACCAGCAATATACACCAGTGGGCTATCCGAAACCCACAGCCTTATTGTCAAAAGAGCCTTCCTATCGCTCTTCTTCTAATCTGCCACCAGTGCCACTTCTGCCGGGGCCACAGAGCTTCCATCGGCATAGTCAATTAGACCTAAATCGGTTAGTATATTGATCATCTTGACTTTCCATGTCGGGTAGTTTTCTGGGCCCTTAAGGGGTTCAATCCTATACATGGACTGGCTATCCATTTGGTTCTATGTGTGTATGTAAAGTATGAGAGTGTGAAGTTGGTGATGATGTAAGTAGTTCAGTTAGGGCTGGAGCCCATAACCTGTTGTAATGAGAGTGAGGAGAACATAGAAAGAATGGTAAAATCCTTGCCTCTCAAGCAAGAGGTGTCCTACTTAAATACATTTTGTACTACTTCTAGAACTTACTACGAAATACTATGTATGTCCACTTTTACAGTCCAAAGTTGATCCTGCTGAGTAAGCCAATCCTTCAAGTACATTCTAGTACTTGCTCGGGATTGCTATCCTAACACAGATATCATGATGAGTAAAGATGCATCCACTTGGCCACATGAAGCTTGTCGCGAACTGTAATGAGCTGGCTACAGGCCCAGTCCCTTTCTCCATTTCATACCCTGTTGTCGCTCCACTTGCTCCACTGTTTGCGCCTTGTTCGATATTATCTATTTGATATTAGTTAGTAGTATAAAAGAGCTATATACCGCTGTAGTAGCTCAGGTTTTTCGCAATTAACCAGCCTTTACATCTGTCACTATTTGCATCAAGCTCCTTGTGAGAGCCCATGACTTTTGCCACCCTCTCATATTTTTGACAGCTCCATTGGCTGTTTCTCTGCTTATTTCTATATCCATCTCTCAACTACATCTGCGCTTTTTCCTCTAAACACTTCTATATCTCTCTCTTTCTGTCATATCTCTGGAAAACCTATGGCTTGATCACCCAAGGCCACTCCGATTTTGACACCTGAACCCTCTGTCTAATTACTGGGATGTCTCGTTATGCTTTGTGCAGCTGCTGCAACACTATTGCAACAGGGCAGGTCTCACCAAGAGCAGAGAGTCCCTTGTCTGAGTTATCTGGTGAGCCATCACCAGCTGTTCATCATACTAAAATTCAGGCAGAACTCAGCACTGTGAGTGCTCAGGACTCTGATCCTGGTCTGGCTGGGAGCCATGTTCCAGCATCTGGAAAAGCCACACTGAGAAACCCTCCTTCCACATATGTACATGTGGAGGAGGAGAAGTCATATCCTTCTGAATCGGAGGATAATGATGATGTTAGTCCCCAAGGGAATCTGACTGCTGCAAATATCTCAAAGAAGAATTTATATTGTAGTAATGTAGAAGATGAAAATGAATCTGATACATCTAGCACTAGTATGGAATCTGAGAAAGCATCAAGTAAGATGGATACTGAGGAATCTTCCTCTGCCCAACCAGCAAGGCTAGTAAGGCTTCGCCGTACTCAGAGTTTAGATGACCTGAGTAGGCATGCAGTTTGCTTCAAGGAACAACATGAAACAAGAAAGCTTACCAAGGAGCAAGCTTCCACAGTTAGAGCTGCAGAGCACAATCTGACAGCTAAACAGTGTGAAATCCTGGCAAAACGTCAGGATAGGATCACTCGAGAACAGATTCAAAACCAACCTGAGACCCATAATGCAACACCAGGCCCCAGTTCTTATATTATAAAGGGAAAATTCATTGACCATAATCAGGAAATTAATGATTCAGAATTGGATATTAAGGCTCAACGTGAGGTACTCAATAACTGGAACCAAGTTCATGATGAGATACAGGAATCACTTGATGGTGACTTGGATGAACCTAAAATAGAGACACATCGTGATAATGAATTCATGGCTATCAGAAAATCTTTGAAGTGGACCAAGGATTCTGGCAAGGCCAAGGCTTTACTGGCTGATATGATGTCCTCAACATTAAGAAAACTTCAGATAAAGAATTTGATAATCCTGAACCTGAAAAACATCAGAAAAGGCCTAAGAAATCAAAGAAAAGGATTTTAAAGAAGAAGAATGTTCATGATCTTGAGCCATTGGCAAGTGCATTTGGTTGTCGAATGAAAAAAGTCATTCAGGGCAAATCTAAGGCATCCTCTAGTAGCCATCAGGAGAGCAGACAGGGCTCTACTCATCCGACAGACCAGCTTCCAGCTGATAGCTTCTTGGCAAATATCCTACAAGTGGGTAAATCCAAGAAGAAGCATTCAGGAAAGAAAGTTTCACCAGAACAAAAATGAAAGCTTAACAAAAAGAAGAATGAGAAATGGAAATACTGGCAACAGACTAGCTCTTCTGATTTGGGGCCTTCGAGCTCTGATCCATCCTTTAGTGATGAGCCAGACTCAGATTCTGACTACTCATTATCTTCTCCATCAGACAGTGATTCATCAGAGTCAGATGTGAGCTCATCGGGCCCTAGTGATGGATCATCATCAGATTCAGACTCTTCGGAATCATCAGATTTATCTCACCATAGTCATCACCATCGCCACCACAGAAGGTATAGATCTCATCATTGATATGGCCATAGTCATAGAAGAAATAGACAAGGTCAGAAAAGGCTAATTCAGCCAATTCCCCAACTCTATATGATGGTACTGCAGATGGTGAGAAATTTCACTGCTTTACAATGGAAATGACTCAGTTCTGCAAAGAAGGTCAGGTGCCTTGAGATGAACAAGTATTCTTAGCATCACATTACCTAAAAGAAAAAGCTCTCTCATACTTCATTCAGAAGGTCTCTAAGAATCATGCAGAATGGACTCTGTTGACATTTTTACATGGAATGTTCAATGCTTGTTTCCCTCTGAATTATTGTAGTCAGCAACGTGATAAAATAAAGAGATGTTATCAAAATGATCATACTATTTTAGAATATGTTTACAAGCTTGAAACCTTATATGGACTTGTTGGAGTTACTAGCAAACATGAACATGTCATCAAACTTTGGGATGGATTCTGAAAAGAGATGCAATGAGAACTTCACTAGGCAAAACTGAATAAGAAAGTTCATAGTTGGCATCACATTATTGAAGAAGCTGAACTTATTGAGATGGCTGATCTTGAGGCTGCACCCCACATCAAGAAAAAGAAGCCATCATAAGGAGGTAACAATGGCCATAGTAACAGAAATAATGAAACCTCATTAAAGAAGAATAAGCATAATAATAACAACAAAAACTATTCTCACTACAAGAATGGACCCTGAAATGGTGGATCTGCACCATTAGGTCATTCTACAGGTCATAACCAGGCATCATCATCATCCAAAGGAGGCTCAAACAATAAGCCTCACAATTCTGGGCATAATGAAGGAGGTGGAAAGCCTTTAACATCATCCAAATCTGGCAAAATGTCAGATAGTAAGAAAGCAGAATTAGTAGCAGCTAATAAATGTTTCAATTGTGAGGAAGTTGGACATATGGCTCGGAACTGTCCTCATAATAATACAGTCAAGTCCAATAATAAGAAAGGACCACCAGGATTCTTAGCGTATAGCATGCATTATGAATTAGCTGATGAAAACCTTCAGAATCTTGCTGAAACTACAGAGATGGCAGATCATATCTCAATTGGAATGATGTTCATGTCTAATGAGAAAGATGGTCAGTCACAGTCTCAGCATTCATCTGATGAAGATATTTCAGACCTTAAATCTGTTTCAGAAACAGATAATTTCAGAAGTTCTGATTATGAATTGGATAGAGAGTGGGTATTATGAGCACTTTGAGAACTCTATACCTCATCTGATATGTCTGAAAATGAGGCTGAACCTTCAGTGGCAAGTTCTGATGCTTTGAATGAATCAGAATTGAATGATCTAGAAGCCTTTATTAGTGATTTTGGAAGTATAGAATGCAATGAGATCTTACCAGTTCCTGGAATTGAGAATTTTAGCCTTTCATGGTCTGAAAAAGATGCCTGTTCCAAGGATCACAATGGTGAACTATTGTACTGCTGGACAGATGATGCAAAGGAAGTCTTTGGGTATTCAGAAACAGGGTATTCAGACTTCATTTTGCATCATGTAATGGATTCTCACTGGTGTCCTAATAGCATTGGTGATTTCTATCAATATGCAGCTGAGATAAGCCTAAACTATGACACACCATATTCAGAGGATCAGCTTCATTGAGGAGCAGTGAGCTCTTATCGCTTTAGTGTGTTTTGTCTAAACAATGATATATTCACTATTGTGGATACTGAATCAGAACATGGTGAACTCACAATTTTGGTATCTCTGCTTCGAAATCTGAAGTTCTGAATTGGTGCTTGGTATGCAAAGCAATGTGCAAGACTGCTTGCACTGCCATTTGATTCTGCAAAGTGGTTTAGCAAGTCCTCAGAACTTGGAGATGCCCTTATTCAAGGATTACACTTTACTCTGAGCCATAGCATCAGCAATTACCCTGACTTGAAGAAATTAGGCTTTAATGAGAGCCAAGTTTCACCCTATGACCAGTTCAGTATAACCTGAGAAGTTCAATCAGACAAGCTTACAGTTGTAGACCATTCTAACCTTGCAATACTTCAAATTGAGGCTATAAGACTTGAAAACCCATACTTTGATACTATTGGATGGTTATTGAAGAACTTGAAGGCATTTCTGACTATGCAATATAAGTTGGTCCTTCTTGATGAGCTTCATTTTGAAAAACTAAAGCATGCTGAAGCTACCAAGATTAGATCTGAGCAATGGCGACTTCAAAGAATGGGAAATGTACTTGCTGAAGCTCTTGAAGCAAAGCTTCATGAGAGCCAACCATACTCAGGGGATACCTCAGAACCTCATGGTCATCTTTGCTTCATGATGTGAGAATCTAAAGAAGATCACATACTTAAGTTCATTGACCATGACCAAGAATTAGGAGGAGAATTACCTATCTCATGGATATTAGACCCACAATTTAGTTCAGGAGAGTTCTGGGGAAGGCAACTGGCTATGTTTGACCATATACCTGCCTTTCAGAATATGGATTACCCTCAGATAGGACATTCACTAGCCACTGCTGCTTGAAAATCCTTGACTAAGCATATTCTGTTTATCAAGGAATCCAGGAATATGGAAGAGGATGTTTCATACATCATTTATCCTCACCCAAGAAAGCCCTCACAAGAGTACATCATTGAGGATATTCATTGTGAGTTTAAAATATCAGTATCAATCAAGTACCTGACCAACCCGAACTTCAATTTGCCAAATTGGTACCAGAAGAAGCTTGATGAAGCCTATGAAAATCTTCTACAATGCTTAAAAAGCCCTGTTGAATATGAGTTCCTTACCTGCTTATACTTGCAGTCTATGGAAATGAACCTATTTGAGAAAGAACTTGATTCTGTGGTTGCAGCAGCTGATAGCTACTTGCACTTGATAAATAGCAACTTGCATTGGGAAGAATGAAATGGCTACACTCATATTATGAGAATCGCAGGAGTCCAAATTAAGCCAAAGACATACCCTACTATCCAGCAAAATGCCTCAGTTGTCAAGGACATCAGCTGTGTGGTGCCACAATCTCTAATTATTATCATTAATATCAATGGAAAGCCATGCTGAGTCTTGGTTGATACAGGCTCACTGAGAGATTTCATGTCTACTCAATTAGCAGATCAGTTAAGAGTATTCAAGACATATCTTTCATCGTCAATCTCCTTGCATCTTGCAGTCCAAGGATCTCATTCAAAGATTCTCTGTAGGACAAAGGTTCAATTCAAGTACTAGAGCATCAAGTCAGAATATTACTTTGACATCGCAAACCTCTCTGGCTATGATTTGGTCCTTGGAACCTCATGGTTGTACCAGTATAATGTTCATGTTAGCTTTAATCCATCATCTATCAAGATTGGAAGTAACATGGCATTGCCTATAGTGAGTGATAATGTTAGCCAAATTCAGACTCAAGCTATGATGGTTAGTGAGGATGCACTTGAGCAAGTTTGTGCAGAGCTTCATGAGTATGCAGCCTCCATTTGCAAAACAGCTTTGGAAACACCATTACCACCACTATGGGCCATCAACCATAAGATCCCATTGATTGATAAGCACAAGACATATCCCTGGAGACCATCTAGATGCTCTGAGGCTTTTCACTCATAATAGGACCAAAAACAAAGGGATTACTTGTCTTCAGGTAGATGGAAACTTACTACTGCAGGAAATTCAGTACCAATGTTGCTGATTCCAAAAGTAGGGAAGCAAAAACACTTACTCTGAACTGTCATTGACTTGTAATCATACAATACTAACACTCGCAAAGTATCAGCACCTCTCCCAAGTATTGAAGGGATCTTGCATTGTGTTGTGAAATGCAAATACTGAAGTATTATTGACAGCAAGGATGCCTACGAGCAAATCCAAATTATTCCTGAGCATGTTGATAGGACTACTGTCACAACTCCTGATGAAAATATGGTCAGTCTCGTTCTACAACAGGGTGACTGCAATGCACCTACAACTTACTAGGTACTGATAAACCATATCTTCTCACCCTACATAGGTGTCTTCATGGAGGTTTACCTAGATGATGTTATTATCTATTCAGACACAGTCAAGGATCACATTAAGCATGTTAAATGTATTATTGATGTGTTGAAGTGAGAACAATTATACTTGAGTGCCTCAAAACTTAACTTCTTACTAAAAGAAATGAAAGTACTTGGTCATATTATTGATGATAATGGAATATATATGGATCCTGATAAGGTAGACTCTGTAATCAACTGGAAGACTCCTACATCAAAAGGATTATTGTCAGGATTTCTTGAAAGCATAGGATATCTCACAGATGACTTACCTTGCATCTGTGGTCCCATGAGAATCCTTTATACCCTCACAGGCTCAACAGTCCCATTCTATTGGTCCTACACTGAACAGCAAGCCTTTGATGAGATCAAAAAAATTATTGAGCATCACCATAACTATAGCTGAATACTATTAGAATACTCACCAAATCATAAACTTGTCTGGATGATCATGGATGCAAGCTCTGCAAGCATTGCAGGCTATGTTGCACAAGATAATGAATGGCAGAAGGCCAAAGTCCCAGCTTTCTATTCTGCAAAGCTCAGTTCAGTGCAACATAATTATGTGGTTCATGAACTAGAAATGCTAGTGGGTCTTGAAATGATGCTATGCCACTGGGATGTCCTACAGGGTATTCATTTCACATAGATAACAGATCATAAGGGATTAATTCATCTTATGAAGCAAAAAGACCTAATAGAAAGGCAAGCACATTGGTTAGAAAAGATGAGCATGTTCGATTTCAAAATACAATACATACCTGGTGAAACCAATGTTCTCTCAGATGCCCTCTCATGCATATACACCAACGATGCCCCTAGTACTGTTCGTGCATGCTCTGAATACACTGTTCATGATGATAATGTCAGTATGAATCATCTAAACAATCATGGAATCACCATACTATTACTAGCAGGCTTGGAAGCCTTTGCAGCACATACAATCCATGCCAGAGCACTCCCAAAATGATCCAATGCAGATACAGGTCATCCAGAAACGTTGTTTGAGTTTGCAAAGAGAATGAAAGGTCATGTATACGTTGTTGGCCCTAGACATGCACAGGAGGGTGGGAGCACCGAAAATTTGGCTTCATCATCATCCAGTACACGTTGCAATAGCCCTAAGTTCATTAACAAACCCAAAACATGGTCAGAAAGCAGTGGAAATGATGATAAACAGCAGAAAAAGCTCACCATCAAAATCCCTGCAAGATCAAGCCATAGCTTCAAGGATACAAGCCAGAACTTATCCAAACAATCTGCCAGAGCTTCAGGAGACATGCCTAGAGGTTCCAAGAGCAATGACTTGTCACACAAAAGTCAGGATGGCAGTAGATCTGAAGAGACTGATGCCCAAAGTGCTAGCAAAGCAAGATCACATAATCAGGAAAAAGTCGGCACTGACTTAGACTTGACTGGGGTAACATTGCTCAATGTTATCCCCTCACTCAATGGCCTCAACTTTGAAAAGGCAATACAGCACCAGTATTCTAATGATCCTCTTTTCAAGAAAATAGTGGAAAACCCGGCCCACTTTGCTAACTTTGAGTGGAACCAGAATATTGGCCTTCTCTATCTAAAGAAGGATAATGACCAACTTCTCTGCATACCTCATACTCTCATAAATGGTCATACAGCTCAAGAAATTATTATTTTAGAAGCTCATTCAATTTTAGCTTATCTTGGTGCAAGCAAAACGTTAGATTATCTTCACCAGAATGTATGGTGGAAGGATATGGTTTCAGATATCAAATTATATTGTGAGTCATGTCATACTTGCAAAATGAGCAAGCCTAACAACCAGAAGTCTTATAGCCTTCTGCACTCTCTCAAGATTTCGTTGTATTCCTAGAAAGCTATTGGTATTGACTTTGTGGGACCATTACCAGATTCAAAAAATCACGATGGAACTTTTGACTTGATGACTGTTATTATTGATCTATTTACTTCAATAGTACACCTTGTTCCATGCCATACAACCTACTTGGCTTGCCAAGTGGCTGAACTGATGTTTGAGCATGTCTACAAGCACCATGGAATGCCTCGATGGATTATAAGTGATCGTGACTCTCTGTTCACTAGTGTCTTTTGAAAAAGACTGCATGAGCTTACAGGAACCCAGCTGAATATGTCCAGTGCATATCACCCTCAGAGTGACAGGGCTACAGAATGGGCTAATTGTACTATTACCCAGATGTTATAGAAGTGTATAGACTCAACTCAAAAGGATTGAGTATCAAAATTACCAGCTATTGAATTTGCCCTTAACTGTGCCCAGTCAGAAACTACTGGATATGCTCCATTCATGCTCAACACAGGACAGATGCCTCAATCAATAATATGGAACTTGAACATGAAGAATGAGTATCCATCAGTCCATTCCTTTGTCCAATTGTAATGTCTAGCTATTATATCAGCTCATGATGCAATTCTTGAGGCTCGAGTCAAGCAAACTCGGATCACAAATAGAAAGTGGCATTTTGAGCCCTTCCATGAAGGTGATTTGGTATATGTATCCACCTAGAATTTGAAGTTTGCTAAAGGTCTAGCTCGCAAATTAATTCTAAAATATATTGGCCCTTACAAGATATCAAGGGACTTTGGAAATCATTCATTCCATGTGGAGCTACCTTCAAGCTTTATTCAGAGAGGAGTACACCCAGTTTTTCACTCTTTCTTGCTTCAGATACATGTTCCTAATGATAATCATAGATTTCTAGGATGTTTTGACACCCAGATACAAGAAACTCCAGAGGCAGACCCTCAATGGAAAATTGAATGGGTATTATCACATCATGGTGCTAAGGATCAAGCAGTGTTTGAAGTGAAATGGACTACTGGTGATATTATGTGGATGCCATTTGACCAGCTTGTAGAGCTTGGCAGCCTCACTGACTATCTTGATCTGTTAGGATGTACATCTATTGATAACCTTCCAAGAGATCAAGCACCACTACCACCCAATCCAGAACAGTATGGAATTTCCATGGAAAGTATCTCATTTGATTTAAATAATCATGCAAGGGTAGAAAAGGGTACATCTGTTGTGATTTTTCCTTCACTTGTGCATTCTTTCCCTCATTATTCCCCACTACACTATTCTCCCTTCAGATCCATCACCTCTCTATTCCCCCCAGCTATGCCCATTGACCATGCTAAATCCCATGGTAAGAAGGGTCACAAACTCCCTGCTTACCTTCATCCTCTAATCGCTACTGCTTCGGTGCCAATTCCAAAGGCCTTTACTATTCACAGGAATTGTGAGTGGTTTGATGTTCATGAAGCCCCAGGCTCAGGTGTCTTTGGAGGCCTTGTTGCAAAGGTCCATGCTGTACACATGCTCAAGTGTGTTGAACACAACCATCTTCTTCATAATATGCATGCCAAGGATGGGATTTTAGAGTGCAGACAGATTCACTCAGAGCCCATTGCCTATAGTGCCATTGCTGCATCCTTCAATGCAGGTCCCTAGCCTGAAAAGTTCATCGAGTGGGTCAAGCCCAGTCTCACTAACCCCAATGGGACTAATTCCTACACCCTATCAAATCTCCTTATCCCATCCCCCACCAGTAAAGGGCTTCATATTGACATAAAGTTCCTCTCTGATCCTTGCAAGCTCATCATTCCTGGCTATGTCATTATCCCTGAGCAGGAATACAACAAAACTCATTTCCTTGGCCATCAGATATTATTCCAGTGCGAAACTGCCAAGGAAAGGGCTATCCAGCATTGCCTCGATAAAAAAGCCAGATTGATGTGGGATGAACAATCTGTAGAGCACTATGCTTCTATGGCAGACTCATGGGATGGATTTCTGTCAGATGATCTCCCTGAGTTCATTGAAGGCAGCACTGGATCAATCAATGCAGATGGAGACCCAGATCCAGATCATGGAAAGACCACTCTTAAAGAACAGGATGGCCTGCTCTATTACCATGATTTGGAGGGTGACAAAACCGACATGAATGGAGACACCACCATGAATAATGCCAACAAGTAACTTTGTAATGTCTCTCATTTTGTCCATCATTTTATTGATTTCTGTTGATCACACTCATTTATTTCTTTTACTCTACCTACAATGTCCAACTTCGTTGGCCAGGAGGGCATATGTAATGAGCCAGCTACAGTCCCGGTCCCTTTCTCCATTTCATACCCTGTTGTCGCTCCACTTGCTCCACCGTTCGCGCCTTGTTCGATATTATCTATTTGATATTAGTTAGTAGTATAAAAGAGCTACGTACCGCTGTAGTAGCTCGGGTTTTTCGCAATTAACCAGCCTTTACACCTGTCACTATTTGCGTCAAGCTCCTTGTGAGAGCCCGTGACTTTCGCCACCCTCTCACGAACTCTAGTGTCCCTTCAAGTGAGTCAATCATCTCGGTAAATTTTCATCTTGGAGTCTTCAAACAGGCAACAGAGCATGAAAAGTGAAAGACAACGGCATCTACAGATCTGATCAATGAGTGCGTATATCCAGAGAAAAAATGGGGGAGACATACACACATGTGCTACCCTTGCCCTTTGATAACCGGTGGCTCGACAACGCACGTTTATGGAAGCCGGCAGCTCGCACATCATCCTATCTTTTGCTATCCGCACTACTTTTCGAATTGTGGCCGCTGTATTCAGTTCCCTGTTCAACGGCAATCCCAGATGACGCTTCGGTACAACCTGAGCATGCCCAACTAACTTGATGATATCCTGGCATACAGTGTGGCATAGATACAAATCGGATTTCCTCCGAAGATGGGGAGCGAGTTGAGGTGAGTATTGCGAAGAAGAACGAGAATCAGGACCAAGAGACCAAGAGATGCAGTTGTAGCCAAAACATGAGACGTCAAAAAAAGGTTGGGTAGTGAGTCATAGGGAGAGATGCTAAGTAATAACTTGTGTCTTTTTCACGGCCTCGGACGACGGAACAGCTACCTCCCACGTTTCAGCACATCGCAACGTGGAATGCGTTGAAAATAACGTGGTGGCCGGAAATGAAAAGCCGAGTTGCACGTGGCAATCTGTTTCTGCCCGTTCTCCGGTCATTACTTTCCGTTCTTTTGGGACACTGGCGAACGTGATATAGAAGTGATGGGCGACCCCGTGGCTCATCCTGGGAAGGGTATACTAATACCCAGTCAGGCTTGGCCGTATCATTAGCGCTTAGATGGGATACCGACGTTGGAAAGTAGTCCACAGTGGTGACAGGCCATTTGTGGCAATTAAATGACTCCAGAAGGGGTGAAGCACTCGAAATGATATTGTCGCAGATGTCGGATGGTATGCTGTGTGTGTGTCGAGGAGCCATGAACACTTGATAGATCTGGAAGGGGTCACCACCAACGACTTCAACTGCTATGCTTCCATCCGTCCTGGTCCCGGACGCCAAGTCCAATTTGGTCCTAAATTAAATTCGGTACCGTGATGAGATTTGCAAAAAGAGAGAAAAATTCAATCAAACAGTAGCATCAAATTGTACCAAGGAAATTGATCCCCCGGCGGGTCGAAACTTCCGTATCTGCACAGTGGCAACGACCCAGGTTACCAACATCCCCATTAATGCATATAGAAATGGCTCCTGGGAATCAGAATACACCCTAAGAATGCGATAGTGCACCTTCTTGCATTCTATCAGCGGGTCCATGGTCTTTTGACAGTCCATCCAGATACATCTCCTACGCACATCGCGACTTGTTATCTGGCCTTTTCGCTTTTGTCTCGAAACGCGAGATGGCACAAAAGCTAAAAATTCTCGATAACCCACTGATGGTCGACACCCCAGCACTACCTACTTCGTCGGTGTCATTCAGCATTGGAAAGAATATATGTATCGATAGTCATAAACTAAGAACAAGAATCAGTCTTCCATAATGATGGTAAAGCCTTGCAACGCGCACGTTCTAAACAGCACAACATAGGCTAGTACATTTTAACTCGTAAAAAACGAAACCTTAAAAAGCTTTGTTTTAGCAAAACCTTTCTCGATCCCGAAAAGGCCGTCAGTAAAACGGCGTGAAAAACTTTTCCCCTAATGGAACAATAGAATTAACATAACTCTTTGTTTTACAGCGCTCAAAACAAGGTCGTAAAAACTGAAGCTGAAATCGAAACCTTTTAAGATTCCATTTTAGGCTATCAAAAACGCACCAGCCTCTGCAGTGCAGACGTTGAGGAAGGAAGCGGAGCGGAAATTCCGATGGTTTGACGGTTCACCCATTCGTAGATGAAGAAAGAGAACGAAGTGTTCTGCTTGAGATTGCTGAAGATAGATTGGGATCTGCGGTTGTTTTGCACAACTGCATGGGTTGGGCTGAAGAGTAGTTAAAAAAAGGCACAGATGGCTCTGTACCTGGAATTGTCGCCAACAAAACGTACCCATAAATTATCGTCAGTTCGTGACCAGTTTCGAGGACAGAATAATGAAATTCCCGTTCTGATAGCGTGCGTATTTTGGATTTTGTTATCCATGATACGGGACAGAGGTTGACTAGATTCGTGATACGTTAGAGAAGATAAAGTCTTGGTTCCGTGATTTGCCGGTGTTACCGTTGGCTCATGTTAGTTAAGAGCAGCTGTCGTCGTCCAGCGCACTGGTAGAAAAGATTGACTCAAAGCAACACGCGATAGCAAATTTTAAGGCATCTGTGGATACAAAATTCAGCAAATAGGATTGAAGACAAACCAGGCCTACCGAGACGCGGATTTCCTGCTAAGCCTACCCTAGAAATGACCCCAGAAGTACGCGTCCTCGGCTGATATTTTGTGCTATTCCAGTAGGAGAGAGACTGGCGCGAGCTACAGATAAATGTTAGCTCTGAGTTGGGGACGGAAATGAAGCGAGGAGCATGTGCGTGATGTCATCACCCAACATCGACCGTCCTTGGCACAGCCCTCGGCCTCAGACCTCACTAGCACTCCTGACACGACCTCATATTTTAAATTAATATGCTCTTTACCCTGGACAGCACTTCGCTTCAAACTGCCTCAGTGGCGAGTGCGTCGTTTTCTCTCGAACGCGCTAACATAAGGCACTGAAAGACTGGGACTTTGTCGGATAACTATCCCAGGTCACCCCTACAATTCTGCATGAATCTGCGAACAAAGATGATATGCGACTACGACCGGTGAATCTACTGGACTGCTTGTTTAATATGCGAAAGCTGACACCCTAGATAGCTAGAGCAAGTAATGGCCTGCCTCACAACAATTACAAGCAGTCCTAGTTGCCACGAAAATGATCCCCTATGGCCACTATCTGCGAACTACAACAATTGTGATCTCTACACAACCAATGAACCAGAACACCTTCTTCTCGATTGGTTGTTTGTCGATGAAAATTCATTCAAAGACCCTCCTCTCGGGAACTCGACGTCCTATACCGACGATCAAAAGGCAGCATGAATTATTATTATGTCCACCAACACCGTCTCCACTCGAGGTCACATCATTGAATTCATGGCCAATACCTGCGCACTCCAACATAGGCTACACTTCTTTTCCGCGCTCGTGAACACAACCACCACATGTTTTTTCTGTTGGGATCGCGATTCTACCTTAGTTTCACGCTCCTTCCCCTATCGTTCTGAATCATATCTGTTCGAGCTGTGATTTGTTAGGCTGCCACGAGAAGCGATGGGTGTCGATGCTACCATTTCTGTAGTCTCAAAGGCTGAAGAAGACCTCGCTTGTGCAGCCCTTCATGAGCATCTAGATGACACTGTCACGCGTCCACCTCTCAAAATCACATTCCTTGATACAGAAGGGCGTAGATGCGAAGTTATTGCTGGACCGCTATAGCGCAGCCTTGATCCGTTGTCGGCAGATGTACGTCTGGTTATTCACCGTATGGTCCTGCCAACTGCACTCTCGGTTTCTTGAAGAATAGCTGGCATGACGAGCTCCTGCACAGACCAGAATCGGAGTTCATGAGAACACTAAACAAACACTATATTCCCATGTCCCAACTTTGATTTACGGTGGAGGCGTGGGTGATGATGCTCATGACCAAAAGACCACGAACACGCCGCTGCATCATGAAACTGTGGGTCTGACAGGACTAATGGTATTACAGGCGTTCATAGGTGAGCGCTACCAAAAGGTTGAATTTGATATCTTCTAACACGAGATATCACAACCCACCAGGGAGCATATGAAAAGTATCGTCTTTTTCATTGCGACATCAGTAGTGACAACATCCTTATCCTACCGAACGGAGAGGGATGTTCAATGACTGGGACCTTGCCATCCACGCTGACAGCCCTGAAAAAGACCCCCATCAGGTCACTCGAATGGTAAAACATGAGCTTCTTGTCTTTGATTACGGTTCTAATTCGTTTGCACTGGGAGCCTGAAGATATATATCCGCCATGCTACTTGAGAATCCACTGAAAGCAAATGATCTTCAAGACGATCTGGAGTCATTTGTTCACGTCATCATGTATCGCGACCTTCATTGCGTTCAGCATAACAAAGTCGCCGAACTCCTTGATCTCATACGTCAGATATACGACCTGGTACTACCGAACTGGAGTGGAAATGCCCAAGGAGGTCATGGAAAGAGACTGCTCATGGCAACTGCAGGTCTCACCGTTCCAGGCGAAGATTTTTCTTTTACAATATCCATTCCCTTGAACTCATGGTTTGCGTGGTCTATTTAACTGGTTTACCGGTGGTCCATTATTGTGCTGGTCGTGCTTCCAGGTCATCCGAAGAGGGACGTGCCGTGTCCGGAGAAGATGCAGTCGCACGGTCTCTTCAGCGTGTGGAACAAGGGTTTGAATGACATGCCGTACGACCAGTTAGCACCCCAGAAGCCCCCGCCTCCCCGCGAAGGTCCTCAAGCAAACGGGAGCTCGAAAGTCCATTTACGGCTAGCAATAAACGGAGAAACCCTGGTGAATAGCTTTTACTCTGCTGTGCCACTGAAGATCCGTATTTAAGTACGTAAGCTGGAATACATAACATGTCTCTTGTATCTTGCTTGCGCGCGCATTCTACGAATGAGAGTAGGTTTAAACAGCCTATATCGCTCACGCAGATATCTGTGGATCATCCCGATGGAAAAACAAGCTATCAGCAAGCTCTATTATCCATGTCAATCGTACGGGAGGGAGAACAATGGCGCGCTCCGGGGTATGAAACATGCATGACTGTCCGGCCTGCTCTTAGTATATGTCCGTACCTACACCAGCCTACCTCCTTAATCCTTTGCAGCTTCTTGAGGTGGAAAAATACCTTGGGATGTTGCCTTTCCGCACTAAGCATCCCTCATTCCTTCCTTATGCAGACGCGTGTCTTGGCTACAAGCGCATTCCAGAACGATATATCGATAGATAGGGTGCTATCCCAACAATACGGCCTCGGATGGAGATGAAACTCATATCCTCCTAGCTTATCGCTCAGCTTCATACTCTCATCCCAAGGACCAAGCTCCAAGCAATTGAATCCTTCCATTACCCCTACCAATGTTACCTGTTAACAATACCGGGGGTTTTCCTGGGGAAACTAGCTCAAAATGTCAAAGCAAAAGGCGGCCAAAGGCGCGGGAAAGGGACGCATATATTCGCCTACGTGAGGCTAATCAGTATCGTGCTCTGGACTCCGTCCTTCTCTTCTCTACTCCTTTCCCTCCATTCCGTATCACAAATTAGCAGGACAATCGGAAGTAGAGAATGCGCGCATTGCAACACAAGATGAAGTGGTCCCATGCGAACTCAGAACCTTCTTCACGGCGCCGACCTTTTTGAATAACCCCATCCATATTAGCGACGACTAGCCTGCATTCATAGGGAACGGAATTAAAACCAACATATTCTTCCAGGCTTCCCGGTCGCCTCCTACAATAGTGCCGCCTAAGGACTGGAAAGATAGTGATGTTTAGGTTAATGGATGATACGAGCGGACAGTTTCACAACGACAGCGAATATCTGTCGTCAAAACGTGAGCATAATTTGCTTCATTGAGGTTATATTTACTGACCTCGATTACATTCAATAATCCCCTACCATTCCCTCGACAACCATACTTCAACCGTAGATATTTTCGATCGTCGAAGGTGCTCACGGTACGGATACGGTGCATATCCCTATCAGTTGTAATTTTTGGTCTGGAAATTAATAATGTATACAATGGACCCGCCGTCACCGTGTTACCCATCATTGCTGGAGGCTTTGAGGAATCCTGGACCGGCCGTTTGATCGACAACGAAGAACACGATAGTAATCGGAAGTCGGGACAACTTGATATATCAATAGAATCTTCTCTCGTCCCGCGCCTGATTCGTACCCAAAGTTTCTTCTCCACGTTGCGGGCCATTCCGAACTGCCTTACCTTAAAATTTAGCTTCCATAAAACGGTTACTAAAGACTGCCAGTCCATTAACTCGTTTTTGACCTCTTCACTGGGCATCCTTTCGAAATTCGGATCAACACGCGTTTGGATGTGTCACCGTGGGTCTAAAATCCTTCAATACTTGTCCAACAGCGTATGGTCAGGAGGCTCTGATTCCTTCTTGTCGTAGGTGATGAGATCATTCCGCATTATTTGCCGCTGTTTCAACTATTTGAGTGTGCACTCCCATTTGACGGCACTTACCTGGGTACGTTGGCGAGGCAGTCAAGGCTCCTGGTCGGGTATTTCACCGATTGCATTGAATCCATAGCGCTTGGCAGCCAGATGATTTTTATTAATGTTGTAGCCATGCAAGCTTCATCGACAGAAAACCGATGAGCAAGTATGGGTGACCTGAATACAAAAAACAAAAACAAAAAAACGCTGATTACGTGCTTTGGCGTCCTGGCCCTCGGAGTTCTCATCCGGAAGTACAGTCAGAAAAGCTTATGCTGCACTTAGACATTAATGATTAGTCGGGCTGACGCTGAGGATGAATAAGGATGAACTTGTGCGGTGATGGCGTTGAACGCCGTTCCGATCGCTGCCGATTACGCAATTAGATGCTGTTGTCAGTCCAGCACTGGCAGCGGCAACGTGATCGTGTTCGACGACGACGACCGTACGTCGCGTCTATTATACTTTATATTGGACCAACGTTGGCTAGCATTTTTCTGTTCTCCAAACCGCCTATATTTCCAACTGCAGTCCGTCAAACGACCAGAAGTACTTCCCTCTTTCATGGAGGTTTTGTTCAGGCTATTCGAAGGATCTTCGAAGCTTACTAAAGAGAGAAAGCTCCTCTGCTGCAGCGACTCAAACTTGACGCACGAGTCATTCAGGAGAATAGCTACGCTCAATGCTCAAGTGAGCACTTTTTTCAGTTCATTGCAGTCCCTACTCTCATGTTATCACGGTTGCCACAGGACGCGTTTCACCTCACATATCGGGACGACTGATTCACCCTGGCTCCCAAGAGACGCGCGTCCTGGCGCGCTCTGCGGAAAACACCTTCTGATCCCTTATTCATATACACATGACACCCTCATAGCTCTTTTTTTGTTACTGTCACTGACATCCGTTATCTTGGGAATCACAGCAGGACATGGTCGGTACCTCGCTTGCCCCGCATCTGACCCCTGCACTGGAATTTTGCTGCTTGGTATCCGATGTTGACTGCTCTGGCGGCTGGCTTAATTTTGGCGATACACTCTGCGGCGCAGTTGCTACTGGTGCCCCGGGCCCTTCAGCTTTCCTCACCGCCACGCAGAACTAGTCATCAACTCGCGATATGAAAATTTATCCTAAATCTGGCTCATGATGCCTCGCGGAACCGGCACGATATCCACGCATCCTTCGAATCGAGTCAGGTTTCAGTTTTTCAATCCAAATCTGGACGATTGTCGATGACTTTGGTTTAGCGATGGAATGGTTCTGTGATACTCCTGAGTATGGATGTAAAGGGGTGATTCCTATGCATTAAATTGCACCATCTTTCCAGCGTCTGTTTAGGCTTTAGTATGGAGCCTAATCGTTGGACGCCGTGTAGACATACGAAACTTTCGGCTCTTTGCCTAATGATTTGGGGTTCCCTGCTGTGGTCTTCGCTATTTTTGACAGGATGAACGAGGCACATGCATCCACTCCCTGCTGACGTGTCACTTCATGCCGTGCGTCGCAAGCACAGATCTTCGGGGAATTTCCATGCGTGCGGTGAAAACAAAATATGACTCATGCTCAATATTTGTCAAAACGTTCCTGCTGGGGATATGTGTATCCCTCACAGCTACAGGGGGTTCCATCTGAAACATCGTTGCCGAGGGCCTGTGATATTCACCAAGTTAACACTCCGCCAGGAATCGCGGCTGTACAGAAGAAATCCATATTTTCATAGTTGCTGTTCCATCAAGGATGCGAATGCGACAGATTGCCGCAGTTTCTGTATGGCCTCCAAGCGCCTAGGAAGTAATCGTTCTCCGAACGACCTCGAAATTACGTCCGAGTCGATCTTCTTGGGCGGTGGGCCTGCTGTGTACTGTCAACTGTACGCCATGAGGATCCAATAATGGCTCTGCACGCATGGTGGCAATTTCCATCCTTCTTTCTCTGTGTTGGTGAAATCTGATTCATGCCCTACAGCTATCGTCTCCTTGATGTCAAACGACATAACGAAGAGTCATCCTCGCTGGCGGCGTCGATCCCGAAGGGCCCGATCCTTTTGCCTTCCATGCCGTAACGGAACGGATCATACACCTCTCGCAAGCCTCAAACGAATGTCTCTTATGTGCCGCGCCGATGTGTACACTTTGGCTCTGGTGGCCGTGGCCTGTGTCGAACCTTACATCGCTTCTTGCATATCACTCTGCGCAGCTCTTTGTCAGGAGTCTTAGCGTGCACGGGACCTCCAAGTCTGCCTGTGTGTTAACAGCTCGTGAACGATGGCGTGGCATGAGAATGCTTACTGAGAGCTGGTCATGCCAATGTCAGGTTCTGTGCGTGTATCTATTCAATGACATCGGGAAATACAGAATACAAATAGTAGTGAATGATGGATAGAAGGGTAATACAGTTATGGTTACAAATGCTTGTGAGTAGGTAGAGCAAGAAAAATGGATTTAGGATTATGAAAGCATTGTATGGGAGTATTGTTATGGTAAGAGCAGAAAATCCAAGCAACCCAGAAAAAGTAGGAAGGATACAAATAGCGACAATGATCCAAATAGAACGGAGGGTGTGGAGAAGTGATATCGAGATTGGAACCGTGGTATTTTTATGGACACCAATTACACCATTAAGTGGAAAGAATGATTCAGGAGTTGGCGCCTAGCTAAACTCGTGCTCTCATGCGCCGATAGTGCTGACTGAAACAAAACGAGAATGCGTGATAGGCCCATTACTCGATATGAACCACTTCCCCACCTCCTGCAGGCGCCTCGGTAGCGAGATCTGCCTTGGATCTTGGCCAAGTCACTGTGAGCATGCCTTCGACCATAGATGCTGATATGTCGGTTTGCTATAATGTGAGAACAATGAGAATCAGTAACAGCTCGTTTCAGGGGATAGTTACAAAACATATGACTTGGAGGGACAATAAAAAACATGGAAAGTGCTGTTTACAGCTTTGTGGACGTAGGAAATGGACTCACTTGGACGGTGTGAGACAGTTTGAAGCTTCTGTAGAATCGCCCGTATCTGAGCTCTCTGATAGGGAATTGAACGGACGGTTTCTTGTCGACGTCCATATCTTCGATAGAAGATATACCGCCGTTAGGCTGCGTATCCGTATCGGCGGAACCGCTGGCTATGAAGCGAGGCCGCCGCTCCCCTTGAATGATGAGATGGCCGTCAAGGATTGACAGGCTCATATCGGATGCCTTGACACCAGGAAGTTCGAAAGTCGCAATGATGCTTGATGATGCTGGGTCATCTACAACATCCATTCTGTAAATATTTTATTATTAACGACTGGGGTCTTTGAGCCACTCGTGGTGTGCTTACCTTGGTGTAAATGTGTGCTCGCGTGGTGGGGAACGGCGGGGACGCGTCACTTGTGTGTCAATTGGGGATGTCACTGTGATCAATCCCTTGCTGCATAGTTCCTTGATTTTCTGTCCGGCGAGAACACTAGCAATTCGATAGAGGTCGAGATTCTGCTTGGTAGTGGGCTTGGGCTTAGAGGTATGGGAGGATGGTTGAGACATAGAGAAACGTATAGCGGGGAGGTGGGTTAGTGTCTGAGATAGCAGAGTGAGTGTGGAGTTGAAGTTCCTCTGATTCAGCTTATATAGGATACTGAGTCGGCATTTGCCGAGCGGTCTGGAGTGAGCCGGAAGGTACTCGAATTATGAGTCATACATGGCATGCCAAACACCCGGCTTTGCAGAGCTCCCTTTCCCGGGCCAGCAGATATCCAAGCAGACCATTGGTAGGTATTTCCAAGCCGAATGTGGAGGATTACCGATGCTATGGCTGTGCTGTGTCATGGGGATCCACGTAACCCCGGCAACCCCTCCCACCGACCCGACGCAGAGGTCAGGTGACAAAGCCGATGGCGGTGGAATTACAGGATGCTCGACCGTCGCTTCGAGTTTACTGTTTGTCATGAAGAGGTTAGTCGAGTGGCTGAAAAACTGGGAGTAAAAATTGCACTTTCGGAGTCATGGTCGATAGACCGAGAAGTCCTGCCCCACATCTCATACGTTTCCAACGAGTCACTCTGGCTGTAATTTGTGGATCCAGGTTCTACCGCTGTGACCCTGCTATAGCTATCGCCTTTTGAAATAGTTTATCATTGATCTTGGCTGTAAAATGATTGTCCAGAGATTGGCAAGTCATAACGAGTACACGGACGTTATCAAGTTACAGTCACTGTCTGACTAACACTCACTGAGAAAGGATATTACTAAGCAATTCCTAATCGTAGTAACCATGACTTTACCTCACCGGATCAATTATCCTTCGACGTATTTCTATCAAGTTCTACAAGCAGTGAGCACTGGTTTAAGCATTGGTATCGCTCGGTCATCTCCAACTGCGCTGACGTATCCGGCTATCGAGTACCGGAGGATCGTTAGCCTTGGCTTCAGGGCCTTCGGAGGATAATATTGCCCTATGTTGACGCCGTGGGTCGTTGTGTTGCAACAATTCCATGGTAGCACAGCTTATGCAGGTGCAGATGCAGGGCATCATACCATCATGATCGACATGATTTGCATGTACCGGAATCCCGCAGTGCGGGGAAACCAGAAACGGTTGACATGTGGCGTCATCGTAGTATGGAACACATTGCATGCTACTGGACGCAGGCTGTAGCTGTCTCAGCAAATAACAGGCGTACACGTTCGAGTCAATGCTATGGCGCAGATAGACGAAGCCCAGTCACCTCTGACATGGCTTCTGAAATATTTTCGTTTGAGGGAGGCGGAGCTTGTGAGATTTATCTATCGACCCAATATGTACGACTGCGCAAGCGCAGCAACTGACCTAGGGACTCAGACTATCACTGGGAAAAATGCAGGTGAGGTACGGTGCAGAACTGCGGGAAAATTTGACACCGCTTGTGAGGACGGCAACGACCGAAGTACAAGACAGGGTTGAGGAATGATGTGAGGATACAGACGACCATGTGGATTGAGGGAGGCGTGTGAAAACACTGAATGCTAGTGGTGCACCCCAACACCTGCACAATGCACGTTCGGAGAGCTCGCATCCTTGAGACCGGAGATACAGACGGTGTAAGGGACTTTGTGAGGGAAATGGTGGTTTGTATCGCCGCTTGTACAAGGGTTCGAACGGTCGTATTCATCAACCGATACGACCGCTAGCCGACTGCACTTACCGATGTAGCGCATGGTCTCACAGCCCATTTGCGAGGCCAGTTCATCATTGTCGCAACCAATAAAAGATGCGAGCATCTAATATATTCCAGGACCCTTGTCAAATCGACAGACAAGGTTCCGAGATACCAATTAAAGATAGCAGCGAACCTGAAATATTTCTAACCCCTAATTTCAATTACTAAGTCATCTCGCCTCGTGCTCAACAATCAGAAGTTTTCTAAATTTAAAAAAATTACCATGTCAACATTGCACCCCATTGTAACGACAATAAACGCTTACCCTTGCCATAGAAAAAGCGGGTACCCTGGGGATCTGAGTACTTGTTCGCCATAGTGTGAAGCTGCCTCGAGAGAGGCGGCGGTCCACAAAAGAACTAGAATAGAAGCTTGGTAAGAAAAAGTCAAACTTTTGAAGGTCACCAAAATACATACTACACCAACGTCGGTCTCGGGGTGTTTCTGAACAATAGAACTGAACACCCGATCCCAGTTCGGACGACCAAAGTGTGTGGGCGCACGAAGGGATGTAATTGCGTCCTTCTCAGCGCCGACATCCTGAACAATGATATTGTTCATATCATCCTCCTTGATCTTGGCAGTGAGGTAAATATTAATTTCGATTCGGTTCTGGGTGTCTTGCTCCTCGATCGCTTGAAGAAGGGAGTGGAACCATTCTGCGGTGCCGTAGTCACGGATAACCCATGTAAAGTATACCTTTGACAACCGCGTGGGTTTTGAGTGCCCGAAATTGTTCATCCTATACCAGATGGACTTGAGAATCCTAACCGGCCATTAGTTAAGAAGGAAGACACGAGAGTAGAGAAGGAAACGTACGATGCGAAAGGAGTAACACCGATACCAGCACCGACGAGTAGGATAGTCTCGTAATTTAGGAAATCCTCTGAGGCACTACCGAAAGGTCCATCGACCATGACGCGAGGGAGGGTGCGATTGATGGGCGGGTTTACGTTGGTACCGATGACAACTCCTCCAGCAGGTGCACCTTTCTCCTTGGTTTCAAAGTCGCACCCAACAGCCTGGGCCAAAGCCTTCGTGAAGTCACCAACAACGCGAATGTGAAGGGAGATATAATCCTCCTCAGGCGCGCTGGTGAGAGTGAAAGGGTGCCACTGGAAGTACGATACCTCGGGGCACGACAAGAATATATATTGTCCAGCCCTGGTAGTAGTCTTCTCCTTCTTGATCTGGAGTTCCACTACATTCGAGGGGTGCTGGATGACCTTTGAGATGTATGTGACATGACGTGAACGAATTTCACGAAGAATGCGTTCCCAGATCCAGATGACACCGCCAACAAGCCAGTAGCGCTACGGTGAGAGTCAGAGAAATGCAATAAGGTGGATATCAGTGTTTCGCATACCCAAAACACACCAATATTGTTATAGGAACAGTACGGGGGCCTGTCAGGTTTGATCATGCAGAACATGCCGTGCAATTGCCAGTTGATGAAGAAGACGATGAAAAGATGGTGGGTGTACCAGAATCGCTCGAAGTTAGCACGGCGCCGCTTCTCCATGGCATACCACACCATTATTCCCAGTGAAATGGTCATGATCCAACCGGTAAGACCGGGCCCAGTGATGAAGTTGGCAAGAACGAACTGCTTGACCTTTTCGCCCTTGGAGGCACCGGGAATATCATTGACCAGCTCGGCAATGTTGACGATGTGTGCAAGAATATGGACGGTAGTCCAAATAACAATAGACCAGGCAGTGGCTTTATGTAATAAGATGTTCTTATCGAACGGAATGATATCGTTGAGAGGTGTGCGACGAAGGAGTGAGACAAAGTTGCGGCAGACGGGCAAAAGAATGAATATCACGTCAACGTGAAGGATAAGAGCAGCAGTACGAGCGATGGCTGAAAGTAAGCGTCAATGACCAGCCTCGAGGCGCTCGTACTCATTACTCACGAAAGGTTATACCAAATGTAGCACGGGCGTTGACCGAATTATCCCTGAACTGGTAGTTGAAGAATCCAAAAACTCCAACAAGGAGATGGAGGAAGATAAATATGGCGAAAAAGAGCTGTTTGCCGCCATCGTTGATCATCCAAACATCCCACTTTTGTTTCCAGCCCTTCGGCTCATAGGCCAGTTTGGGGATAGAGGTGTTTGTTAGAGACCTCTGAAGACCCTGGAGCCTCCTGCGCTCAGTCTTATTGCGTTGGAGGTGAGAAGGCTCGTGCCCATTGCTGTAAGGGTTAGGCAAATCCGGGTGCTGGTCTAGCGTCGAGGGGCGGTCAGAGAAATCAAGGCCAGACGAACGATGGGCCATCGTAAAAGGTAGAAACTGCTACTTCCTGCGTAGATAAGAAAAAAGAAAGGCGAAAAGGACCGGCCTGCTGGTCGTCGAAGGAGGAATGGGAAGAAAAGAGGAAGTGGCAGAGGAGTTCTGGATGGGCCGCTTTGATCAAACGTAACCATAGCAGTTTGGGTACAAAAAGCTCCTATATGCTAAATTGGTAAAATTCACGTGCTCAGCCAAATTTTTAGCTTGATGCCGTATTACAAATTGTGATATTTTGCCCATAAATACCAAATAGAGGCACATCCGATATTCGGCTCCAAACTTTGGTGCTCAAATCAGGACATCAACGCTCACCCTTCCATCGCTCGACGATCAGAATCAGCGGTAACAGGTTTGGTAGCCACCCATGATGCGTACCATGATGCCGTATAGCATCGCTCTGGCCACCACTTACATCTGTAACAAGGTACTCTCGCACTTGAAATCATAAATGAAACGAACAAGAATCAGCGCTTGCAGATTCTTCACGACGATGCAAGCAGTCAAGCGCTTGACAATGTTCGACCTGTTCACGCTGCCGCGCCAGGACCCAACAAACTTAGTACCGTTTCGGTGCATCACTTCCAGGTTTAACTGATGAGTGTACGCACGTGAAAACCCTGGGCCAGCCTCTGGAGGTATAGCTCCGTTAAAGGCTGACTTTATGGACCTTTATTAATAACTCTTTTAGTGATCTACAGTCATACTCGTTTTGTCGTCTCCCCACGGTCTCGAAACTTCGACGAACGGACGGGAGCGGCTATGTGGATGCCGCGCGAGAGTCTTTCCCTTCCTTGTCCACTCTGAATGTCAGTTCCACTACCTCCGAATCCGTATCATGGCGCTGCGGAACCCAGTTCTGTTTGTCAACGAGCCTATAATTACTGCCTTTCTTTCGAACAAGACTCCTTCGATACGGACAGAGTCATTCGGGCACATCTAATCCTGAACGCCCCTTCAGACACTGAACGATCAGCAGTTGCTTCTGAGATCCTATCTGTTCCCCCAGGCGCATACGATAAGCTTGCGGAGCTAACTGAATTTTGGATGGATCAATTTATCCGCAGTCGTAGGCAACCTTTAGCTACTTCGTAAGGAGAGTCTACAATTAATCCCTTGTAGTCAAATTCGGAAAGGGTCATATACCTACTTCTCACAATCCGACACGACCGACCTTTGATGGTAGTCAAGATGTGCTCAATAATCCAATCCAATGGCCTCCTGGTCGTGAAACGGCTAAACAGAAAGTGTGTCTCTCTATCTCGATTAAATGTCTGGTTTCTGTAACTATCATGTATAGGCCTTCTCCTCAACACCCTCACATAGCTCGTCTGCGTCGCAGGTGTAAACCGCTTGACTACGCACTGATCGTCACACTCGTTCTCGTTGTCCGCAAAGCTGTCAGCCTTGTCTTGAGCGTAGCGATGCGCCAGATGGCTAACAGCGTTGATATGCGTATTTTGTGGGCCAGTGTGACCATGGTTCTCTTGGGGACAATATGGTACTCTCTGGGAGGGAAGAAGGCAAAGGACAAGAAGGACTAGCTGAAAACCTGTTCTGTTAGGGACAGAAAACACTAATTCACGAGGGACAGCAGATACTGTGAACGACGAGTGTTATTAAGTGCGAAATATAGACGTCTAAGCGAGAAGTAAAAGGGAAAGAAGAGAATCTCGAATCCAAGCAGTGTAGCGAGTCTTTATACGAGCGGAAGCAGAATAGGACTAAAGTATGGAATCAAAATCGGACCGTGAGTGTCATCATAGACGTACGTCATGGTAAGTAAGTACGTCATAATGCGTCATAGTAGTAAGCGGGCTTACACTAACCATGAATTGTACCAGAGACTTGTAGAACCTATGGCACCCATGCCATGTAGTCGTTGTGCCTTCGATAACCGTGCCCCTTGAAATTTCTGTTTACCCTACTTCTCCTTCGACCTTCTCTCATATTCATGGTGAGTAACTCATCATGTGCCTAGGATCAGGGAAATTCATTATTTCGTGTATTGAAGGGCCGTAAAATACGTTATGAAGAGGTGGGCTTCCCTGGGAAGAATGGGAATATCACAACATCGGTAACGTTGAACGTCCGCACTCACGGAGTTCGGTTCTCATTTTCCTGTGGAACAACCCACATCCGTGATCAGGGTGACAAGACAGAGAGGAATATTTGCCGAACCAGGAACGCGCAGGTTGCACAGCTACAGTACAATATGTGATGATGCATACGAACCGACTCTGCCACTTCCTTTACATCACCCAATATGCCTATGTACACCTTATATGTCAACGCTACGACTAGAAATTGTTCAGACTCGACTGCTTGAGATTTTCAGTCTCTACTTTCCTGTAAACCTGTACAATAATTTGTAAAGTGCTCTACCACCTCACACTGCTTCATTGGCTGATTGTTGTCATAAAAATCAACGATCTCCATCCAGTCCCCAAGGGTGAGGATTTCCCTTCGGTCTCTGGCATCAAGATTGACGGCAGTCATGCGATGGGTTTTAACATTGTTGTTCCTCCATCCCTTCGGACCCAGCTTCTGTTTGTAGGGAGCAGTGGAGCGACTGGGTTTGTGCTTTCTTGGACTCGGAGGGCATGGCATATGATATAGATAAGAAGCAGTTTTTTGGACATCTCTCTTCGGTCCAGTGGCTTCGAATAGAATATTCATTGGTGAAACAGTATGAATTGGTCGACTCCGCTACTACAAGCTCAGGCAAACAATAGTAAACTACTGTCGACCTCGGCTATTTTATGCATGGGTGTTATGTAATCCTGCTTACTCAGTGCTAATCTGATAATGCATATCAGTGCCGAATGCATACGCATTATGAAATATCACATACTGCGCATAAATCCCTGCGAACGAGGTCGGGAGTCACCCCATCGTATGCATTATCACCCCATGCATTATCATATATTGTGCTGTAAAAATATGGGGAGACTGGGGCCGCGAAGCATGTAAGTGGACTTTTTAGTCGCATGACAAAGGTTTATCCGTGTCGATCTATGCTCGCGGGAACCTCACTGCTCCACGATAAGATGGCTGCAAGAAGAGGACTTGGCTTCCATGGAAAGATGTCAACGCGAAGTGTCCGACTGGGAGCGCTTAGCTTTTGTCCTTGCAACTCCCACGCCTCTTGAGTACCATCATGTTCACAAACTTGACATCATAGGCATCAGGGTAGCACCCAGCGGCCCGCCGCGCTTCAGCTGCCGGCAGGAGGACAAATCTTAACCGCCATCACCGTGAACACTCTGATATTCAGGGCAATAGCCAATTCGTGATCCCGCGCCGCGGTGAATGCGATATGGGACAGATCGGATACGGATACCGTTTCCAGATTCCGCTAAGCGAATCCTAGAATCCTTTCGCCTTTGACCTGCTGATACAAAAGGACGTACACGGTATTAATAAAAAATACTTCATTTTTTTGTACCTCGGGGCTGTCAGTTGGGTATCCGACGTCGAAATACATCGTAAAGCGTGCCGGGCTGATGACGGGATAAATCTTAAATCTTCCTTCACGTGTTCTTGTGCTTGTATGCTCTTTCGACAAAATGTGAGGTTGCAAAAACTGATATCATCTGGACTAGGTGACAGGCTTTAATCGATGACGGGAGTAAGGAAACCAAGATTTCTCGCCATCCAGATTCCAATTATGATGTTAATACAAAATTGCAAATGCCTTCAATAGCATTAAAAACAAAGAGTGCAATAGAAATTACAACAACAGGTCTCCAAAATTCACAGGGTATACAGCAAATACTTAACATTCAATCACTCCTCCGTCACCTTCGATAAACAAAATGCTCCTTCAACCGTCGGCATCCCCGGATCTTCGTGCGTAATCCTCCAATTCCCCACGAAATTCTTTCCACCCACGATATATCCGTAGAAGAACCACTTGCCCAACCCTATATTTCGTGGGACTCTCAGAATCCCAATCATACCATCCCATCGTCGCACGCGACCATAGTACGTGTAATGATTCCATGCCTGCCCGTGTCTATCGTCCGTCGATCCTGTCACAATTACATCCTGAACGCCTGTACAAGGAGGCAGAGGGATCATGTCTGCTGATTGCTCCTCCTCCGACCACGCAGGCATCGCCTGCTTCTCCCTCATCGCACACCCCCCACACGAATCAGGATCATGCTGTGTACCACCCAGTTTATGGTAGACATACTCCTTCCCACCGCAAGTCATGCGCATGCCGGTGCTATCATATGTGCCCTTGAAAGATTCCTCCGTGATGCCGTCAGGGAGATAGGCATTGCGAAGGCCCTGATCAAACTCTTCGAGGAGCCGCTGGTCATTGATCTCGGGAACAGACGAGTCATCCGCATCATCATCATCCTCTTCGTCTCCCTCAGCATCTTCGTAAGGGGACGGCGGTTGTGCTCCCCGCACTCCAGAAGGAACAATATCCCCTCCTGCATACGATACGAACTCTTGCAGCCTCATATATATGGGCCGATTCGTGAGCGACAGCAACATTTCGTCGAAACCTGCGGGTAGAGGTACAGGATCACCGTTGTGCTGGTGGGGATTCCGGTTCTGGATCATGAGAAGTTGAGCAAGAGCTTGTTCGTTTGGAATCTAGAGATACGCAGATAAGTGAATAATTCCCGAAGACAGAACGAACACCTACCAGCATACGTCCGGCCCAGAGTCCGGTTAGTGAGCCGAGCGTGTACACGTCCCCGCGTCGAAACTTTAACCTGCGAGTCCCGCATCCGCGTCGAACAAGCATCTTCTTCCCCAGCTTGACACGTCTCCAGATCTCGTCGTCATCTCCATGGCTGTTATCCCAAACGTTCCCACATAACCGCAACCGATACCAGTCCGCATCGTACAGCCTGCTGACTTGCGACCGTTCATCAATGCCATCAGGACCGACACTCGTGACACTGTCAGGCAATTTCGTGCCACCATCCTTGCCGTTGGGACCACCCAATCGATTTCGGTTGATCTCGATGATATCGGCCTGCGTGGCGCCTGTCATTCTCCTCTGTATGGCGTCTGCGCGATCTCTAGGAAGAGTAGGCATCATGTCGAACGCGTACCTCTCTCTCCTCGCAAAGTATATCAACTTTGCCGCTGCAGTGATGAGGGGCCATGTTATCTCTACGCGCCTGGTAAAGTATACCTGGAGCCAAATCGGGTCCGTGGAGCGGTAGATGGGGAAGGGCCCGTGGGGAGTAAGAACGGAGAGAAGGTGCGTTTGGCGTGTACGGAAGGGAATACGGGTATTAGCATTGGAGAAGTCGCCAGACTGGGAAACCAGCGGGAGGGTAAAGTGATTGGGGGGTGCAAAGGCCATGGCATACCGGAAGGGGATGGTAACGAAAGGGAGGATCAAGTTTACAATTTGGTCAGAAACATCCTCCGGTTCAGACAAAATTCGTTCTACATATAACAGTATCAGGGAAGAAAGAGTTCGACGTCGCGAGACACATACCTTTCGTCGACAACGACCAGAACACCCACAACGCTAAAGAATTCTTGCAGTTGTCGAGCGGCCATCCACCATTATCGCTGGCACCATCGTACAAACGCTTGGTGACGAGTTCGTGAATCCATTCATATGCACCGACGGCGTTTAGTTGGAGGGTATTGGCACCATCGTCGTCCAAGCACATGAACGTCAGCACCCACAGGACCTCTTCTGTGGACATATGATCGGCATCCACAGGTTCCTTTCCATCAAGGCCCCGCCTTTCCTCAATGAACTGCAGACTGTCGTCGTATAGCTGAAGCATCTGGCGATACTCTTTCGACGTGGGCTCGAATGACCGTCTGGCTACGGCGCTGTGACTAAATTTTCGCTTGAAAATCGACCTATGAATAGCATTTGAGTGTAAAAAGACATTGTTAATGGCCTTGCATGTCAGACGAAATGAACGGATAGAGTTCGGACGGCCTTCCAAAGGCGAGCAGGCGACATAAAGAGCAGTTTCCTCGATTAGTTCCATTGGTAAAGAAAGAATGGTGGGCATGGTGCATGAATAAAGACGGAAGGGACGATGTAGGAGGAAGAGAGGGCCGGATCCATGGCAAGGTCGAGTTAAATGTAGTAAGCTCTGATGCCTTGATTTCTTTATTGGATTCGGCAAATCCCATATGTATCTGTATTTGTCCCCGATCACAGTACCTAACAAGGGTGTCCCTAAGTTTCTAATGAAGGCCGTCTGCATAATTTTTTGTCCCCATATCCCTCTTTTCGCCTCGCTTTGACAGTAGAATATACGTATTTTATCTGTACCCGTCGACCTCTCGTACCCATCCATCAGGCGAAGCTTGCCGAAAAGGGTACTTCGCCCTAATAATGTACTATTACGGCCGTATCTTCACACCGTGTTACGCGTTATGCATATATTCACTGGGACGGATCTTCACTTCACAAGCTGGTGTTACGCGTTACGGTCAAAGTAGATCATTTTGTCAGTATGTATTACTTGCAATGTATCAGATTAGATAAATCCAAACCGACTCAAATATGAAATGCAAAAAGATGAAATGAAGTCCGACTGGGGCTGACTGGCCGCCCATTCCTCCTGCAATCTAACAGACACAATGAGCGTACTCAAAGCCGAAGAATGTATCAAGCAGGGAAAAACGTGGAGCGCAGTACCTCCAATGGTCCATCACGCTGCTAAGAAGGCCCTCTCCATCCCATGGTCCATCAGATCAGCTTTTCCCGACTTGTGTGCGAAATTCCCGATTTTTGACTCTCAAAAAGGCTGTTTATTGATACAAAGTATACCATCTTCACACTGTGCCGTGTTACGTGTTATGATATTCACAGATTTTCACATTACGAGCCCGTGTTACGCGTTATGTGAATATGCGATCGTAATAGTACAATATTGATCGCCGCTGTCCTGCGAACGTAAGGAGCCTTTCACCACTCCTCGATCCTGAACCCATCAATATGATGCATTTCTTCGAAGGAAAACAGTAAGCTGGATACGTAGGTAAGATGCATGGTAAAATGTGGAGTACATCCATTAAATAAATAATGCTATTCGCATCCAATTCATCTTCCACTGACTCTCACACGGGTCTCAACACATCTAACAGGCATATGCATCCTGTCACTTGCCCTTATCCTCTCTGGCTTTCTCGGTCTCGTCCAGGACCACACACTCTCTAAATACTCCAGCGTGTCACCATGGCAAGAGTCTATGTTATACGCCTCTTCGCCCTTCCCATGTTTTTCCTCCTCCGAAACGACCTTGCGATGCAATTTCACCTCGTCCACGCTAAGCCAAAGACGTCATTTGTATTATGCGTCTTACGGGCACCGGTGATGCTGACAGCTTTAGAAATGTTCCCAGCGTTGCTCAGCGCGTGATTGCGAACAAAATTTGTATTGCGTCAATGCAGCATGCACATATAATCCCGGAGAGCATGAACGAAAATCTTAAAGACCCGAATAAGGTTTTGACCCATTACCTACCTTTCATACGATAGATAGTGAGATATTCCCCAACATAAGTGGGCCCCGTCTGTTTAGACGGTTTTGGACCGATTTTTAGGCGTTAGTGTAATGCAAGACTTGAACGGGGTAAACATCCATACCCTCAGCAATGTTATGACAATGTGCAATACGGAATGCGCCAAGTTCGATGACATGATGATTTGGTTTGGAGCGACGATAAGTCTTTATCGTATCTGCTGCCTGAGAAATATCTAAGACACGGTTTCACTTCTAGGGCCAACCTAACGAGTATAGGGTCTGTGTACGCCATGTTCTATCGTTCACTGCTCACCGAAAATCACATTCACGTTCACAGATCCCAGATCCTTCTCCTCGTTATCTTGTGATCCATGCAGCGTGCGCGCGCATATCACACCTTTCCGGTGCTGGCGGGTATATTGATAAGGTGGAGAGTGAAAGGGAGCTTGCCGCAGTGGTTGCATCGGATGGGGAATCTGGCGCACTTTTGGAACGGTTTTTAGTGCAATCGAAGATCGAGGGCGGAGAGGACTCGGAGGAGGAGACAACTACCAATCCTATTAGTGAACGGGCGGCTGGTCGGACATTACAGAGGTCCATCGAGTGCTGGAGGAAAGCTGCTCCATAGGCTACTAATTCCAAGGCTGGATCGATGCTCAAGGCTATAGCGCATCCTCGGCTCCTGTCTGAAGAGAGCTACCCAAGGCTCAAAATGACAACACAGCTTCCTTTGCTTCGAACCACATTGCTCGCTGAACCATAACTGGATATCATTACGCCCGAAAATTTACCTGGTGTTACTGGTGAACGAATTGAGGTCCATCTTAGTCTTTTCCCTGGTAGCTCGTGATGCCACGACGTTGTCTTTCCCAATACCATATTATACCCTTGATCTGACGACATGGACTAGTTCTAAACCTCCCTTAAGTGGTTGCCGACATGCAGCACCCGCAGTTCCCTACAATCCTTAGAATATGCATCCCAATCGACCGAGTAAAAAGCCGACAGACCTTTATAGTCATTCTACAACGCTGCATCTGCCGCCTTTCCTCCCGTTTCTTCTGCAGCGCCTTCGAGGCATTTTTCGGTCATCTTTCGAGTTAGGGATTCTTCTTTCCCTGATGAATGGATGGCTATGGTGCGCGTCGAAGGGATGAGTGATGCTGCACGGATCGACTAGTTCAGCCCACTCACTCATATGTGACTTCGCGGCCGGCTGTGTTGAGAGGGGTGACTCTGAGGTCATCTTATCGAACACGCTACATCATCCTTTATCTACACCGTTTCAGCGTGCCTATCTGCTGTCGTAACAGAAAAGGACATCTGAGTACTGCGCATCTTTTGTGGCCAAGTTCGGACGCTTTTTGAAACTTTTGTATCATGAGGTGATATAGATTTGTTCCTTCTTTCGCTTCAAGAAGATTTTCAATCGTACAAAAAAAACGTAATCTTTGTATTATGCACATCGTAGCCGACATTCAAGAATAGCAACTTGTGGGTATCCCTGCTCCATGCACTGTACTCGGCGACTTACGTGATGACTGGCGGATGTTGTACCATCAGTGGCAGTAGTTTATGACGAACAATTCAACAGCAACACCAATGCCCCTGATCCCACGATAATTTCGATGGGTGCGGCGGCGGCAGACTCTGGCCAAACATAGTCGAGATGATTGTCACTGTCGACTGTTAAAATTGTCTCTGCTAGTATATGGATACGCCGGGAACGCATGTGCCTGCTCTTGATTTGAGTATGACTTTTTAGAGCGCTTATCTGTCAAGGTTATGAGGGGCTAGTCCTTTCCGACGCAATAAGATTCCTCTGACTCGTCCAAGATACTCAAATTTCTACGCCAATTACATGAGAGGCCGTTTTCTCCAGTACCGCCGTCACCATAATAGACCCATCGTCGCGACAACCTCGCCATTAGTATACATGTCAATTTCGTCGTCAACCGAGTATCGTATTCGAGTAGTTCAAGCAATTTTTTCTGCCAGTAACGATGAGTTGACAGTCAGTATAGGCTGACAAACTCATAGTCCTTTAAAAAAATAGAGCTGCTCACTCAGTCGTAGGTCCAGAAGACCCACAAGCTTAGCCCTGTGAATGTGTTGTCGTAGCGCACCGTAACTTGGATTGGATATGACTAGTGCGCCGACATCAGCTCGAGTATCAGACTACGACAAGACTGCCCCTGTGAGGATTGAAACTCGTGTCACTATTGAAAGCGGCGGGTTGTATTGTCATTCACCGTAACATTCCAATGCGACTAAAGAGTCAGTTGTACAAATGTCACCCACGACAGTCGCTTTCCTGACGCTTTTGTAGATATCGCTTGCAATCTACACGGGATGAATAGACTTGTCAACTACGCCGTAACAATTTCAAGCGAAAAATGATGTTGATCGGACTTGAGAAATTCAAACACACAGAGGAATAGCAAAAAGTATCACAGTACTTACGATATAGCAGATGATATGATAGAATCATGAGATAAAGCGCTAGATAGTCATCGATACCTGACACCGCAGCAAAGAGGAAGGAAGTTGACGGTGGCTGTGCGGTTTTGTCTTGGGCTGATCATTACACAAATCCCCGGTCCGAATTCCGACCCTTCGAGATGAGGGACCTGGTCTATCCATAAATCTTCGTATCACTTTGGAACCCAGAGAACCCTTCAGGTCATGCGACTGCCGTAGTGCATACATAGTGAGGAAACGATTTTATTGGCAGTTCAAAACATCTCCTGAGGTACGGTATAACGGCGGTTGCCTCGATGGTGACAAAGGTCGTGTTAAAACAGGTTTTCTTACGTATAGACTATGTCGCTAATTGTATTCGTTGATTCATCTTTACCAGGCTAGTTGACTTGGTGCGGATGCATTTAAGGCACAGTCGCATTACATAAAAGGAAATCGCCTCTTATCTACGACCATCTCTCAGATCGACTCAACGATGACGATGACGACCAAACCCGAAACTGATGTCTCTACAGTTGTGGCGAATGAAGTGAGGTAAAATTCTTGTTTAAAGTCATGTCTTCCGATTACTCATACTTGAGCCGTAGGGAATGGCATTTTCGTGGGTCCGAATAATAAATGTTAATAAACACAAACATACGGCCGACCTTCCACAGACATCTATTTTCGCCAGAAGAATGCCAGTGAGCATCACGCTGCGCTGGAGCTGCGTGATGCCGTCTTGAGACTCTGTCGTGATGGAGCTTTCGTGGCCGTGCCACTGTTCCGTGTTAATACAGAGCCTATCGGACCCCATCCAGTAGGTAAGCCGCCTTTTCACGTTTTGTTTCTTGGAGTGTAATTGGTTTACACTTCTTATCGAAGGCTCCTACGAAATTTGGGTCCCCGGAGAGAGCTTCTCCTCCGTATTCTCGTTCATCGCGCTGAATCACGGACAATTAAGGTGTCTTTGATAGCTGATTCGCGTGATTATCGTGCTCAAGGCCATCAATAGTGTTCTTGTGCACCCCTTGACTTTGGATGAGGTTCGAATTCTGTCCTTGAGCTTTTGTATAACCAAATTCTAACTGATCCTAACAGCGAGAGTTCGTCATCGTGCGTAATCGTATGACAGTCATGACTCATATTTCTTAGGGATCACGAACACCGCAATGCTTGGATTGGCCCGCCGTTCCCATTGGATTTGTCTGCTCTTCCTGAAAAAGCGAGTTCAGTACCCTTGCAATATCCGAGCCTCAGTTCGTTGATCCGTTCTCTCTATTTGATCCGTCCTGATTCCACCCTTCTTTTAGGAATGGGATACTCTTCCAATGTCCCTCCACTTACGCTGGAACAACGAAAGAAAATCGGGGCCAATGTCACACATCTTTTGAGCAAGGAGAAGCTGGCAGCTAGACCGCCCATCTGGTAGTATTAATCATCTGTACAGGTGTGTATTCCAAGCAAACCGAACTTTGGAAATAAAGAGATCTTGTGGAAAAAATGCGACTGCAGATGAGGCTGCGACGGCAACGTCGTTCACACCACAGTAT